>CM037879.1:239783350-240983350 GCA_021292165.1 Shinisaurus crocodilurus
CTTCTCTCCTCTCATCTCCTCTCTCACACACACACACACCATACATACACACAACACACACACACCCACACACACACACACACACACCCACCCCCTGCCACCCACATTTCCGGCACTAAAACTGCTGTCTTTGTAAGTTCCAGAGTCTTTGCTTTCTCCTTCTCTCACACTATGTCACACTTGTCAGTTCTGCAAGCCTCTGCACTTCTGTTCTTCAGCCAGAATGGGAATTGGACTGAGATTTCCTGCCAAATTTCTGCTGACTCAAGAGGTTTTAGTGAGCTCTGGATAAACAGCCATATTTTAGGGGCTTATCCAAATGAAAGCTGACCTTTGAAACTTTTGGTGTCTACTGCATCAATGCCGATCATTCACCACACAGAATTTCCTCCAGTGTAGGGTAGACTGATGCCACAGATGGAGCTCAAGCAATTTTGCTCCTATTTGTTTCACTGAACAGCTTTATTACACTAAATGTTACAACATCTCATAAGGTTTTGGGTTTTTTGCTACAGAGTATCAGTTCAAATCAGGACCACTTCATTACTCCTATAGTTGCAATTAGTTCTTTGGGATAAGAATGGATGCTATAGATGCATTTTTCTCCCCACATCCCCCCCCCTATTTTATCCTTGCAATTTAGGTAAGGATGTTTAGAACATAGAATCATAGAATCATAGAAAAGTAGAGTTGGAAGGGGCCTACAAGGCCATCGGTCCAACCCCCCTGCTCAATGCAGGAACCAGGTCAAGCATCTTGACAGATGTCTGTCCAGCGCACCTTGAATGCCTCCAGAGTGGGAGAGCCCACCACCTCCCTAGTTAGTTGATTCCATTGTCTATTGCTCTGACAGTCAGGAATTTTTCCTGATGTTTAGGTGGAATCTATGTTCCGTTAACTTGAGCCCATTATTCCATGTCCTGCAAACTGGGATGATCGAGAAGAGATCCTGGCCCTCCTCTGTGGTGACATCCCTTCAAATACTGGAAGAGTGCGAATCATATCTCCACCTCAGTCTCCTCTTCTGAAGGCTAAACATGCCAGTTCTTTCAGTCCTCTCCTCATAGGGCCTTGTTTCCAGTCCCTTTATCATCCTTGTTGCCCTCCTCTGAACCCTCTCCAGTTTGTCTATGTCCTTCTTAAGTGAGGTGCCCAGAACTGGACGGCAGTACTCACGATGAGGCCTAACCAGTGCCGAGTAAAGGGGAATTATCACTTCCCGCGATTTGGAAGATATACTTCTATTAATACAGCCCAAAATTGCATTTGCCTTCTTTGCAGCCACATCGCATTGCTGGCTCATATTCAGTTTGTGATCTACCACAATTCCAAGATCCTTCTCACTTGTAGTATTGTTGAGCCAAGTGTCCCCCATTCTGTAACTCTGCATTTGGTTTCCTCTGCCTAGGTGCAGCACTTGGCATTTATCCCTATTAAATTTCATTCTGTTGTTTTCGGCCCATCGCTCCAGCCTATTGAGGTCACTTTGAATTTTGTTTCTGTCTTCCAGAGTATTAGCTGTTCCACCCAACTTTGTGTCATCTGCAAATTTGATAAGCATTCCCTGTACCTCCTGGTCCAAGTCATTAATAAAAATGTTGAAGAGCACCGGGCCCAGGACCGAGCCCTGGGTACCCCGCTCGTTACCTCTCCCCAGTTTGAGAAGGAACCATTGATAAGCACTCTTTGAGTCCGATTCTGTAGCCAATTGTGGATCCACCTGATAGTTGTTCCATCTAGCCCACTCTTAGCTAGCTTACTAATCAGGATATCATGAGGCACTTTGTCGAAAGCTTTGCTGAAGTCCAGATATATAATGTCCACAGCATTCCCACAGTCCACAAGGGAGGTTATCCAATCAAAAAATGAGATCAGATTAGTCTGACAGGATTTGTTCTTGACAAATCCATGCTGGCTTCTAGTAATCACTGCATTGTTTACAAGGTGCTTGCAGACTGACTTCTTTATAATCTGCTCCCAAAATCTTCCCGGGATTGATGTCAGACTGACTGGCCTATAGTTCCCAGGTTCCTCCTTCTTGCCCTTTTTGAAGATGGGAACAACATTTGCCCTCCTCCAGTCGTCTGGCACTTCACCTGTCCTCCATGATTTCTCAAAGATAATAGACAGTGGTTCTGAGAGTTCTTCTGCCAGTTCCTTATTACTCTAGGATGCTGCTCATCAGGCCCTGGAGATTTAAACTCGTTCAGAGCAAAGAGCAATCATCTTTAAGGCTATTTAAGTTATTGCATGCTGTTGGATAATTAAAATTGCAGTCAAAACCTATGGCTAATGTTTCACCAGGTAATTGGGTGAAATGGTTAAGATCACTGATACCATCTAGGATGGTTTTCCTAGAAGGTACTCATTGAATTATTAACAGCCTGAACAGGAAGTGGGTGTTGCTCCCAGCTTCTTCCTCTTTCTGTTCAGACTCTAGTGAGCATGGCACCACCAGGTTGTTGTCTCCATGTGGGTCCTTGCAGCAGCATGTAGCCAGAGTTGCTGGTCTGAACTCCACAAGTTCAGACCCCAAGTATTCCAAATGAACTTGTAACCAACTGTAAGAAACGTCTTTTAAGCCTGCCTGAATGAAACTGCATAATCTGAGTGAGTAAATGTTACTTTTAACTTTTACAAGACTGTGTCTCTGATTATTGTTCTGAGGGAGAGAAAAGGGGGCAAAACCAGGGAAATCCAGTCTGCCTTAAAGCATCCTGGATTACCAAATGCTAACTGGCTAACACTAGCCAAATCTAAGCTTCTTTTAAGCTGGAAAGGGACTCTGCTCTGCTGATCTCACTAACGTGAGATAGGAAGGATATTACTCCACAATATATCCTCTCCTAGTATCTTTTTCAAGTCCCAACACATTCTGTTTCAGGAATCCAATTCACAGAGATGTTAGGCATGGTAGGATCCTTTCCAGCAATTAAAAGACCACCTTTAAATATAAATTGACACGGCAATGATAAGAACGATAGGAAATACAAGAATCATAGAACCATAGAAAAAGAGTTGGAAGGGGCCTACCAGGCCATCGAGTCCAACCCCCTGCTCAGTGCAGGAATCCAGGTCAAAGCATCCCTGACAGATGGCTGTCCAGCTGCACCTTGAATGCCTCCAGAGTGGGAGAGCCCACCACCTCCCTAGAGAAAGTGATGAAAGCTGAGATTCAATTAATCAATATGATGGCTGTGGTTAAATGTGCCCATTAATGAAGTTGTCCTTATTAAAATAAAGTTTGTATATGGGGGTCAGCACACACTAGCATTTACTTGAGTGGGGGTACCACTTCAGATAAGTGATCAACTTTGTTACTGATGATCAAACTGAGGTTTCATGTTCATAGCCCAGGCTGCTGGATAAGACTTGAGCATGCGTGGTTCCCCATCCAGCAAGTAATATGCACACAAAAACCTGCCTTAGTCAATGAAAATGGGAAGGGTCTGTCTGCATAGAGTTTAGGATAGTTTCCTTAATGTTTGCAATTGGGGGGGGGGATGAAACAGTTCAGCTAGATCCCTTGCTATTTTATGATTTCCAGTGCTTGGTTCAGATCCATAGAAGATGAGAATGTACGTATGTATTAGAAATTGCATGCAAGAGTGGATATTTCAGTTTAGCACTTATTTTCTCAGAAGCTGCACTTGTATTGAAAAATCAGTATCAAGAGCTAGAAACCCTGTTGATTAAGCTCATAAGTAACACTTAACACATTTCCAAGACAATACAAATCATCATTTGTAATAATTAAAAGGGGCAAGAAAATCACCTCACTTTAGTGCCAGATTGTGCTTTCTGTATGGCAGGGGTGAGGAAACTTATTTGGTTTGAGCACCACACTTCAGTGGTGGGTGGGGCCAGGGGCAAAAGTGGGTGGGGTGAAAAAATCCACCCCTGCCAAATTCCATTGTTACACATTTATAGTAAGAAGCATGTCTACTCAGAAGTAAGTATCGGCAACATGTCTACTCAGAAGTAAGCAGTACATGCCTCTCCATTTCTACTCAGAAGTAAGCAGGACATGCCTTGGCATGTCTTCTTAGAAGTAAGCAGGAAAGAATCACTCAGCAGCACTTTCAAATAACATCCCAAATATCAATTCTGTGCATGTCTACTCAGAGGTAAGCATGAGCACCATGTCTGATAACAAGTAAGCAGGACAAGCCTCTGAAGGACAAGGCTCAGAAAGAAGCAGGAACCCTCTCTAGCCTGTAGGGGAAACTGATCAGCAGCTGGTCGGAGAGAAGTGCTTTCCCTGCTAAGCCCTGAGAAAGGGAGTCTTTTTTTCAGTGCTATGCAGGGGGAAGCACTTATCTCTGACCAGCTGCTGATTGGAGATAGAACTTTCTAGAAGAGAGGGCAGGGCCAGAGCCAGGGAAAGATGTTGCCAGGCCAGATGGGGAACCCTGGCCAGAGGTTTCTCATCCCTGCATTATAAAATCAAGGATTGCAGTCCAGCATTCAGCATTCTCCAACTGCCCCAAAAATGCTGGGACCATCACGAAAACCCTTAAGCCATCATGGCTTCTCACTTTGTTATGCTGAGTCTTGAATTCCTTTGCCTCCCACAAGCTACTTTAAGCTGCTGTTAAAGGGGCCATGGGCAAAATTGCAGCTAAGCTAAAACCTTTAGCTTAGTGGCAATTTTGCCTATGGCCCCTTTAAGAAGCAGGGAGGGAACAGACATGAGGATGTGAGTGTGTGCGCGCGCACACGCGCATGTGTGTACATGTGCACGTGTATGCTCTACCTGCTGCCTCTGCTGGGTGAAAAGAAAAGGAGGTGGAGGCTGCACCCGCTGGCCTGGACTGAGGGAGAGGTGAATGAAGGAATTTATCACATGATTCCTATCTTTATATTGACAAAGATTTTATTTCCTAACAGAGCTGATTCTGTGCCTCTAACAGTTGAGGTACAGTGTCAGAAGGAAATGCAAGAAACTTTCCCTTCTCTCTGAAGCTCCATGTTTGGGGGTGTGGGGTGTGGGGTGGGTGGGTAAGCTTCACCTGTTGAATTTGTGCCAATCCTGACAATTTTAAAACAAAAAGAAAGCGATTGCTCTGCAAGCACTGACACACACACCCCATGAAAAACACCAGGTATCAACAATTAAGGGTTTGAGTAAGGTTAAAAAAATATTACAAAAGCCACTTATAAAACATTATAAAAATAATATATAATATAATAATGTAATAATTATAATATATAAAATATTATATAATTCTGGAAAAGTTATCCTAGCACTAGTACTGCTGCTGCTACCTCTTCTTCTAGCAAGGAGCAGCATTTCACAATTATCCCTCAATTACACGATACTTCTTCACACCATGCATAATCATTTTGCTGCCACAAGATGTGATGGTCAGTGTTGGAGATTGCCTTAAAATATACACACTTTCCTGCAGGACCGGTGCAGGGGAGTTTGGCGCCCTAGGCTAATTATATTTAGCGCCCCCCCTCTCGTGCCGTGGGGGGGGCTCCGGAAAGCAGCCCTGCTCTGCAACCTCCCGCCCCCCCCCGCCGCCACCGGACCCCCCCCACACGCTGCCGCTGCCGCCCCCCACCTACCTTCCCATGCCTCCTCCGAAAAGGGACCCCCGCGCTCTGTTTTTGGCCGAGGGAAACCAGAGCAACAGGGCTGTTTAAGCCCTGTTGCCCTGGTTCTTCCCGCCAAAACAGAGCGCGGGCGGGGCTACGGAAACAGCGCGGAGAAGGTAGGTGTCGGGGGGAGGCGGCGCGGAGGAGAGGTGAAGCGAGGCGAGGTGGGGGGGAGGCAGCGCGTGGTGGGAGGCGGCGCAGAGGCGAAGCGAGGCGAGGTGGGGGGGAGGCGGCGCAGAGGCAAGGCGAGGCGAGGTGGGAGGCGGCGCAGAGGCGAGGCAAGGTGGGGGGGAGGCACCCAGGCTCGGCCCCACCACTACTCCGGGCGCAATCCCCCGCACTGACCTAGCTTTCTCGGAGAGGCGGGCGGGCGGGCAGGGCAGGAGCGCGCCGGCAGCGAAGAGGAGCGCAGCGTTCTGCGCCCTCTTCCGCTACGCGCCCTAGGCAACAGCCTAGTTGGCCTAGCGGTAGCGCCGGCCCTGCTTTCCTGTGAGGAAGTCCCATTGAATGTAATAGGACTTACTTCTGAGTACACGTGCATAGGATTGCACTGTTATTCAGTTTTCAGAGCAGTGCTAAATTTTACTTGGCTCTACCTGTGTACCCCATGTGAAAGTCTTTTTCTAACACATGCTGAGGTGCAATGGAGAAAGCTCTCTACAGTGATGATTAGGATTATTCTGCAGGGATTTTAGATTTTTTTTTTTAATGCGTTAGAAGGGAGTTAGTAGAAAACACACCCTCCTCAACAGAGAGAAAGAAAAAAATCCCAACTACCTCAAATAGCAGCAACAAACATCATCATTCCAATTTGGCATTATTGTTCAATCACAGTGTTTTAAATAAAGTACAATAGAGCCCACATGTTTTTTTCTGAGTGGATAAAATAGCTTGCAGGGTGGGCTTGTGAACCACTTTGCACACTCAGAGATATCTAAATGTTAAATATTATTTCTTTGGCAAAGTACTGAGAACAAAGCCACCATTGAGGGATCCATTTTTAAAGTGGGAGGGAAATCTTTAAAACAAGGAGTTTCCTGCACAATGTGTGGAAAGTAGGCTGAAAGTTAAGTTTGACTGAAATAATGGCATAGTCCTCCCCAGTTTACCGCTTCCTGCCATTTTTGTTATCGCTGCTATATTACATTTTAGATTGTAAGCTCTTTGGGGCAGGGAACTGTTCTCTTATACTCGGTAAAGCACCATGCACATTGATGGTTCAATAATAATAATGACAACAACAGCAATCACCATCATCATGTGTCTGGAGATCAAGGTGGCTTCAGAGTGGTCAGAGCCCTTAAACGCATCCTTAGAGCATCCTGGGGTGGGTGGCATTTTTCTGTTTTCTTTTACCTTCCAGCTAAAATTCAGCGCATCCAGATCAGGGCCATGACATTGCGGAGATTTCTGGTCTCCACATTTCGGTCTCTGTGATCTGTTATGGGTTATTAGCTGTTTCAGGTTAGTGATTGACAAGCCAAGTTGGTACAAATAGAGATGTGTTTCATACCTTAGGGGGGCTCGTCTCGCCTCTCCTCGGCGAGCAGCCCCCCCAAAGCCCGTATTCTCCGCAGTGCGGAGCGATTTTCCGGCCGCTCTTCACGCCACTTGGGCAGCCATGCCGGCAGCGCAGGGTCCCATCGAGTAATTTCCGGCTGGCCAGAAGTGATGCAACGGGACCCTGCACCGATGCGATGGAACCCCGCGCCGTGTTTTTGGCGTAGAAACCAGGGCAACATGGCTTACAATGGCCGTTTAAAGCCATGTTGCCCTGGTTTCTACGCCAAAAATGCGGTTCCGTTGCATCGGCGCAGGGTCCCGTTGCATCACTTCCTGGTGGCCACAAATGATGTGATGGGACCCCGTGCTGCTGGTGTGGTGGCGCGGTGGCTCGAGCGGAGGAGCGAGTGGGCTCCAGGTAAGGCCCGTGAATATCGGGGGGCACGCAAGTGGGGCCGATTTCGGCCTCATTTCAGCCCCCCGATATTCACGGTAACATCTCTAGCTAGGGATGTGCGTGGAGCTTGATTGGGGGGTGGAAGTCCAGCAAACTTGCTAGGCTCGACCCCCTGAGCTCCCCTTGCCCTACCTTTTCCCTGGCTCAACTCACGTTCTCGTGAGCCGAGCTGGGGAAAGCGACTTCTGGGTTCCGGCGCTATGCTGTTTACATAGAAAACGGCCAAATTTGCACAAATGATGGCCAAATTTGTGCAAATTTCGCTGTTTTCGACATAAACAACATAGAGCCGGGGACCCGGAAGTCTGGCAAGCACCTCAGCTGGCAGTCGCGCTCAGCTCGTGCACCATGAGTCTTGTGCTGGGTGGGTCACCCATCCCTATAAAAGCACCAGTCAAGGTTTTCAATTTTGAGATCCAAACCCTGAGAGGGAGGAGAGTAATGGTTAATGACTGTTTGTTTGTAATGAAGACTTTTCACCCATGTTGTATTTATTTATTTATTTTATAATAATGTTTATTTTTATAATAATGTTGTATTTATTGTTAATGGTGTGTGTACACACACACACAGAGAGAGAGAGAGAGAGAGAGAGAGAGAGAGAGAGAGAGAGAGTTGTATTTATTGATTTGGGCTTTTCTTTTTCCCTCAGGCTTCCCTAAATTCAATACATAAATTCCAAGATTTCTGTGCTTAAAATACTGCAGTTTTTTGTTTTTCCTCTAATAACTTTTGTACCTGACCATGCCCTTTGGTTGCCTGGCCATACCCTTGGCCACGCGCCTTCATGTTTCCTGGCCACACCCTCTTGATCACACCTTCATGTTGCTTAACCATACCTCTTACAAATTCACATGTATACCCCTATTTTCATCTGTGAAATGTTGGAAGGTATACATTCAGTCATGCCTATAACTCCAAATGATGTTCTTGGAATGTAGTATTCATAAGACAGAAGCAAATGTTCTTAGACAATGAATAAGCCAGTAAAAGCACAAATGTCTTCATGGCCCTTACTAAAAATGGTGATATTATGTAGTTCTGTACATAAAAATACATTTAACAAGAAATATCCCAGCTGCCAGGGCCATCATTACAAGCTTTCAAGCAGGCCCTACTTATTTACCTTGGCCTATAATTGAGTCAGGACCTTCATGGGTGCCATTGAGTATATGATACACTCTTGCTAACTTTGATTTTATTATTGCTTTATTGCATTTTGTGGCTTTACATTTTCTATGACTCCTTGGGAGGATTTTGCCCTAAAAGGCAGCATCTAAATCTTTCAAAGAAAGCAAGCTATGATCTTTAAAACATGCTTCCCTTAAAATATTCCTATGACTATGTGGATTGTGCATGCATTGTCATGAACAGCAAAACAGAACAAGCTGTTGTGTAACATGATTTCTGTCCATGCTGAAATTTTTTTGACTAGTTTTAAAAGAAAGAGAGAGAGAAAAACAGTATATCGCACAACTGCCCTGCTCATGGTTAGGTATCTTTAGCCTGTTTCAGCTGGCCAAAGCAGGGAACAGTCAATCAGAGTGGCCACATGTCCTACTTTACAGAGGACAGTCCTCTATTTTGGAGAACTGGCAGAGAACAGCCCTCTCTTTGGAGAGGCGTCCAGTCCAAGTGTGGTTTAAAGTCGAAGAACCAGAAGGTGGGAGTGCAGAGGCCTTGATTTTGCCCATCAACAGCACCTGGACAGCAGACTGAGCAGGCACACAGGTTACCTAGTTAGTCTTCTTCACTATGGTGAGATGTATTGTTGTATCTCTATTTAAATTATAGTTATTATTTCTAAGTTCTCACTTATACATATAAATGTACATATACAAATATTATGCAAATGTGTATCCTCTTTTTTGTTTTGGTGGCACATGGAGAAGGAGGTTGGAATCACATCTAGTAGCCTGCCCCTGATCTCCATGTTGATCCAGCTCTTCTGCACAGAGCCCGCATCTGTAGAAACTGTACCTGCATAGCCTCCTTTTGTGCCACTGGGAACTCTAAATTTTGTACACGGAGCCTATGTGCATACAACGTATCCCACCCGTGTAGGCTCTGTGCACAAAAGCCCAGATCAATGCATTGAAGTCCGTGGCATGAGCAGTGTGATCTCCCATGCATTCCTCTGATGCATTAACTATTTCGGTTTTTTCCTTTTCTTTTGATCAACCGAATTTGTTTCCCTGCTTTTGTACAATGATCACAGTGAATGCTTCTGGTGAATCATTAGTGTTGAAGTTTTGCAAGCCGATACACATCTGAAAGATTTGTGGTGACCTCAATGGTGATTTGTTTTGATAATGAACAAATTGAATGATCCGGTTACCATCACAAACATTCCTTTTTGTGTGAAAAGCAGAGGGCGGGGTGGGGGTAAGCACCCAGTAAGTTGCAGAGAGTGCCAAAGGAATCCTGGTCTGTTCCAGCGGTTGCACCAGATCCCCCCTTACTATTTAGGAACAGCAGCAAAGGATTGTGCCTGTGCTCTCAGTTCTCAGGTCTCCCTGTGGCTATTAGGATACAGCATACAACTGAATACTAAAATGTTTAAATATCAACATCAAGACTTAATCTGTTTTCTGTGTCAGGGCTAGATATATGGCCAGTACAGACAAAAGAACTCATAAGGTGAAACTAAAAAGGAAAACCCCCAGACATTGCATTAGAAAGAGTCGTCCTTGCCACACATTTTAGGGGTGAGAGAGAAAAGTATAAAGAAATATGGTATGGTTTACATGGTTTGGGTCCAGGCTACCTACGGGATCGCCTTCTCCCGTACAATCCGCCCCGCACACTTAGGTCCCCTGGGAAGAATCTGCTTCAGTCAGCCAAAACTAGACTGACAAGCATTACCCAGGGGACCTTCTCTTCTGCTGCTCCCAGATTATGGAATGGCCTGCTGGAGGAGATTCGTCAACTTGCCAGTCTTTTGGAATTTAAAAAAGCCGTAAAGACTGATCTCTTCAAGCAGGCCTATCCGGCGGAATTTTAGGATGCTTTTAAGATGTTTTTAGGATGTTTTAAGATGTTTTAATAGTATGTATTGTGTTGTTTTAGTTTATGTATTTTATATTTTCTGTTGTTCCCCGCCTCGTTCTAGATGGAGAGGCGGGTAATAAATAAATAAATAAACAAATAAACAAATAATAATAATAATAATAATAATAATAATAATAATAATATATTATTATTATTATTATTATTATTATCTCTCCATCTTTTTTACTCATTTGATGAGTTGATAACTAAGGCTTTAACTAGGAGCACATGGAAAAGTTCAGGAAAGACACATCAGAGAGAAAGACAGCATACCTTATAATGAGAAGGTGGAATGGTACATTGCTTAACTTTCAGAACATAGGACTAAATTATAGCCCTTAGGGTTAAAAGCTTTCATAGTAAACACATTATAATCAGTTACTGGTTACAACTTTGAAGCAATCTGTCTTGCTGTTTCCTGTCTATCTGGCATGAATACCGCTCAGATGAATGTAAAAAGAAAAGCTATACTGTAATCATGAATGACTGTATGCATAATGAGTAATTCTGTGCCTACATATATACAATTTTTGCTTCATTTTAATCTTTGAATTGCTGAAGAAAGAGCCATGGCTGTGTGTCCTACTTTAGACGTGATCGGTGATTTTATAGCGTTGTGGCATTGCTGGCAGCGGGACATGACTTGGTAGTCTGCCAGATAGTGTTGGGTTGATTAAATACAGTATCCAGTCATCCTTTTAGAATACATTTCTGAAACCTCTAGACTGCCATGTGTGCTTTCCTTGTGGCAAATTTGTAACTGAAATAAATAGTGCCAGATCCATGAATGATCTGAATCTATTTTAGGCATCGCGACTGTCATGTGGCATTGGCATCTATTAACAAAACAGAAAATAAAAACCTATTTTCAATTATACAAGACTGTGTATTGAAAGATTTCAATTTTATAGGGTAAAAATCTTCCATAGGGTTGACAGCAGTAGCTATGGCTGATTCATATCATTCTTTGACCGTGGGGAGTTGCTACCAATGGATACTAATTAAGCAAGTTATGTGGTCTGTATCTGCACGAAGGTGAGCCCTCACATCGCATACTAGTCTCACCATGCCATCATAAATGTCAAAATTGTGTTGAGTCAGAGCTGGCCCTACCATTAGGCAGAGTGAGGGGACTGCCTCAGGCAGCAGATGCTGAAGGGTGGGGAGTGGAGGCAAGGTGTTGTGGGAAAGATCTGTGTGTCCCATGTGGCCTGCTCAGCATCCCTAAGCTAGCTTGCTGCCCCCGGGTGGGATGGAGGGAACTGCCCTATTGCCAGTTTTGAAGTAAGATTCAGCTGCCAGTCTGGTTGGCTTTTGTACATAGATCGGGGGGGGGGGGGGGGTTCCATCTTGTCCTTGACCTTAGTCTGCAAAATGTCATGGGCTTGCCCTGGGTTAAGTGATAGCACTGTGCACTGTAATCTACCACAGACAGCTGTGAATTGATGACACCAGACACCTCACTCCATAACTTCAGCCAACTTCTCCCAGTGTTTTATTTAAAGGTTAAACAGACTGAGAATTAAGATGAACACTTTTGGCACTATTGCCATGGAGTCTAGCATTAACCCTGACTGAGCAGCACTACATTCTAGTTCTAGCCCACCAGACACCCACTGCACTCAGCTGAGTGTTCAGAGGCGATGGCAGCAGGAAGGTTTGAATGATTTGCTGTCCTCACCTTATGGAACAGGCCTTCAAAAGGGTTCTAAGTCCTGCATCCGTTTGTATTTCTTGCATCTGCACAATGAGGTCATATCAAACCATGTTATGCATATAAATTAGGTTTATCATACCAAGATGGGTTGCTGCTCTTGTGCTCTTCGAAATATCATACCCATGTTTTCTAGATGCTGCATCTCCTGGAATCAAGCCATATCTGCTCATAAGAACGGTAACATAATGTTTCTGCCTGCTTTGTGCAGAGGGAGGATGGGTTTGCTTTCAAGCCTTGTGTAGTAATAATTGTTTTATTGTTTATCTAAAATCCATAACAAAAATAGGAGCAACAAATTTAGCTCTCAGTTTCCTAGCCATCAACACAAATAAGGAAACATGCAAGATAACAGACTTTTCATATTAAACAACAGAAAACATACCAATTCACTAGCTGTAAATGAAATTATTCCTGAACTCGGGCAAATATTTTCCCACACCTTGAGTTGGATCCAGATTTATGCGGGATCAGTTGCACTCATGGGAAGTGGACTTCCCCATTCCCTCCTTCCCACAGCAGCCCCTCCAGCCCCCTGAAAATGCTGTGTGGAGAGTCAGGAGATCCCATTGAATGGGATGAGCTGTGGTGTGGGGCAGTGGGAGGATCCCCCAAAATCAGGTGGAGAGACCTTTTGTGAGCTGAGCCCTTCCTCTCATGGAAAGCAGATCCTGGATCCAACCCTCTGTGTGGAGTGAAACATGGATGCATGCTGAGTTGATGCCTTGTGCAGTATAGCCAATGCAGGGCTAGAGAATCTGTATTAGTTAAAACAGATACACCTTCCACAACGCCTCTGAGATGGCAGGATTAACTGGCCACCTCAAGGAGCTGAGTAGGCTTTTTTTGGTCCCCTTTCTGAGTTAGCCAAAGGAGTGGGGTTGCTGCTGCTGCTGCTACTGCTGCTGCTGCTACCTATTCTTCAAATTAATATGTTTGGGTTCATTAATGGGATACTGGATTTGATTATATTTAAGAGCCAAAATGGACAAGTTCAGTTAAGGGGGGAAAGAGAAAAGAAGGTGGCATAGCTTTACCAATGCTTCATGGGTTATGAGCTTGAGGGAACATGGGAAAGAGGACCAACTCTGGGGCATTGATGGACGTTGACCCCAACATTTCCTGGTTTGGGGCCGACAGCACTTAAGGAGGCTCCATAGCACACAATTGGGTGGGTGGGCGGGCAGCGAAGAGTGAGGGGCAGTTTTAGGCTGAATCTGATGTATGGAGCCAAGATGTTGGTAGATATCCACTTTGAGTGGTGGGAATGGAGGTTCTTAGCCCTCATCTTGGAAGATCACATGGCCACAAGGAAGTATTGGAGGTGACAGTAATGTAAGAAATAAAGTTAAATGGTCCACAGATGAACCTGTCACTTGTGTCCTGTCTTTTTCCTGAGGTCTGTGGGGGAAATACACACAGGTAAATAATTCAAATTAATTAGCCACAACTATTATTCAGATAATATATTCTGATTCCATGCTACATTTCAAATTTATGGTATCCTCCGCTCAACCCACTCTTCACATTAGAGAGAAAGAATATGTCATGTGTGAAAGCATCCTTAGGCTATGATCCTAAGAAGATTTTCCTGAAAGTAAGTCTTATAGAAATTAGTGGGACTTCACAGTGAAATAGCTTGTATGGGACTGGAAGAAATACCGATGAGTTTTTGTTGTTGTTGTATTCTCCTTCAAAAAGAGCAATGTTACATTTCTATGTTGGCCTTCTCTAACTTGGTGCCCTCCAGATGTCTTCGGTATGACTCCCAGCATTTCTCACCATTGGTCGCTGGCTGGGCTGATGGGAGCTGAAGTTGAAAACATCTGGAGGGCATCAGGTTGGGGAAGGCTGCTCTATGTATATGAGTATAGCCTAACAAAAAGTATTCTCTTTCTTATACTGAAAAGACTGAATTTTGTGGGACTCGTAAGAACCTTCATGACCGTGGTTCTTTAGCAGCACAGAGAAGTGGAAAATTTTAAGCAGAATAAATCAAATCAAACTACTTCATTCCATTCTGGCTACCACATTAAACACACACACACACACACTCACGAAACACACACACTCCTTCTCATGCAGTTTAAAATGCTTGTTACAGCATGGCTGTGAATAGGTAAATAGCTATGTTCCTCTATGGAGCTGTCTTCCTTCTAAAACGGTTAAGAGCTGATCAATACATTTGTTATGAATAATTCTTTAGAATCTGGGTAAATATAATATAGCAGCTTTGACAGAAACTGAGTGCAGTGGCTTTCAAAATCAGGCAGCTTGTTCTGTGAGGTAAATGCTGCAAATGACCTGTTGATTAGTAACAGGAAAGGAATAAAAACAGAAAATCTTTTAAAACTGTAACATCTCAGATTTACTGTTTATTACATATTCAGTTCATGTTGATATCTCTGCCTGCATGCTTTGTAAATGTATGCTTAAAAATCATGTGCATACCAGGTATGCTTCTCTTTAATCAGTGTACATAAAATAACCTACATTAAATATAAAAGGTGTGTCTTTTTTGCAGACATCTTTGCTGCAGTACAGCCTCTTGTGGGCTCAGATTTTTATTTTTTTGCATCGAGCTTTTAGGAGTTTGTTACCTCCGAACAGTCTTAAAGGCAACTCAACAGTAACATTTTTGAAATACATTTGGTTCATGCTTGAAATATGTCCAAATTGCTGTGAGATGCTAAGTGTGAGGTGCTTTTATCCTTCATATAAAACAGATTCAAATGACTTCATTGAAAATCACTCAGAACTGAGCACTTACGGAGTAAGTATTAGGGATCTTTTATAAACAACATCATTGGTAATAAATATGAGAATGCTAGAAAAATGTATAAGAAGCAACATTCATGCAGTTATGCTTGATACTACATTTTCAATTGTGGTTGGATAATCAAAATTATTGCTACTGATGATGAACTTTATGACTTCTATTTAGATTAAGCGTACATTATGTGTATCAGCAATACTGTTATATGTTCCTTTCTAAAATTTCTACAATTCAAATGAAAATTATTATTACTACTACTACTACTACTGTATTTGTATACCACTCCATATAAAGCAGATTTCAGAGTGGTGAAGAATAAAAAGATAAAAACAGATAAAAGACACAAAAACAATATATTGAAAACAAAGTAACATTACATTGGTGGTTGAAGAGCAGAGAAGGCTTCCTGGAACAAGGAGGTCTTCAGCAGGCGCCAAAAGCGGCACAATGTTGGAGCCTGCCTGACCTCCAGAGGCAGGGAGTTCCACAGAAATGGAGCCGCCACACTGAAGGCTCTTCTCCTGGTGGACTCCAAAGGTCCATGAGGAACCACAAGGACCATGCTATCTGATGACCTCAGTGACCGGGCAGGAGGTGCTCTCTCAGGTAACCTTGTCCCAAGTTGTTTTGGGCTTTGTACGCAAGTCCAGAACCTTAAACCTGACCCTGTAGTGAATAGGTAGCCAGTGTAGTTCCTTCAGCAAAAGAGTTGCATGTTGAAAAGGGGCCGCTCATGACAATAGCCGAGCTGCTGCATTCTGCATTACTTCCAGCTTCCGGAGCAGCCTTAAGGGCAGCCCCACATAGAGCACATTGCAGTAATCCAGAGGTTACTAGCGCCTGTATCACTGTGGTCAAGCTATCCCTGTCCAGGAGAGGACGTAGCTGGTGAACCAATCAAAGATGGTAAAAGGCACTTTGAGCCGCGGTGCCAGCGGCGCAGTCACTTGAAACTCCAGTGACAATGATGGATCTAGGAGTACCCCCAGACTATGAACCTGATCTAAAATAAACATGCTTATTAAGTTGGACATAGCAAAAACAAAAGTAAGATATTTTAAAATTGGTCTAAGAAATCTATTCCAACCAATCTATTAATGTTCATGCCTCTCAGAAACAGGGTGAGTTTTAGAAGTGGGGAAGGGATAAATAACATACTCTTTTTTTCTCCCCCCACCCCTGGCCTTCCTGTGCTGCACAATGGCCCTGCTGAAAGGCCTCCCTCATGACGGCTCCTCCTCCCTCAACTACCACCACAGCAGCCATTCCAGCAGGCTGAGAGGAGGGAGAAGAGAGGCTCGGAGCGCAGGGCCATTCCACCAGCCCTGTCAGGAGTATTCATTAATATTCCCCCTTCTTCCCTCCCCATTCCTTTTTCCTTGTGTGTCGTGTCTTTTTAGATTGTAAACCTGCGTGCAGGGACTGTCTTGTTAATTGCTGTAAACCGCCCAGAGAGCTTCGGCTATTGGGCGGTATAAAAATGAAATAAAATAATAATAAAATAATAAATAATTCCTATGGTTGAGAAAAGAACCTTATCTTATTTCAAAACTATTAATGATGCATTGTGCATCTTGAATCCTAATCAGGTTTGTTAATTTTGTCATCTCTGCTACAATCCAAATCTACCAGAACAGCTCCAATTTAGCTGACATATTTGCTATTTTTCATCTTTCTGTTCTTTCTTTCCATTCTTCCAAGATTTGAGGAGCATATCTATTAGCAACATTTTTTTAAGGGGGTATTGGTGGTTGGAAATGAACTTCCCAGACTGAAAAACATGTACCAATTACAAGTTGAGCCTGAGTCAACTCTGAAGATTAGCATAGCTCTTCACTTTTCTCTTAGTCTCCCCTTTCATGAACTGAAGGGGAGGGGAAAGGAAAACTGGTGCAGGAATGAGTGAGATTGTGGAGAGCTCATCTCCAAGTTACTATTGTGTGGGAACAGTGAGATCTGCCATTTTTATTTTGTTCGATCTAGTCTCAGTCCATTTGATAGAAGGAATTAAAACTACAGGTTCCAAGATTCATTCTGCTGTCCCTAGACTAGGGATGGACATTGTAAAATCTGTTCTGTCTACGTTTTGTGTATTGTCAGGTGACTTTTGTTCCATCATCCACTCATGGAATCGGATTTTGCACAAATGCATTCATATGCATTTGCATAAATTTGCAGTTGTGCAAATTCGCACTCCCGGAAATGTGCAAATCCCCGCCCCCAAATACAGAAATCCCCCCAAAATGCATATTTGCATGCTTTAGCCTATGGAGGAAATGCACATTTTTGGTCAGTGTTTTTTTTATTTCCTGTATTTTTCAATGGCTAAATTTGCATAACATTACAGAAAGTTTTAAAAAAATGCTATGCAAGTCTGCAGAATCTGCGCAACCCAGGAAAAGCCAGTCAGCTGCGAAATCTACAAGTGAGATTCTTAGAAATTTGAAGTCATTTTGAGTCCATTGTGGATTTCTCCAACATCCGTACGGCCTTGGCCAGTTCTTCCCCACACAGTTTGGTAAGGGAAGGAGGAGAGAAACTAGTGGAAGAAATGGCTGGGGATGGCAGAAAGCAGGCCCAGACTTTGCAAGCTTTCAGAAAACTCTTAGCAAAAGCCTTGGTTTTCTCTGAGTGTCTCTGAGAAAGCTCAGAAAGACTGGTCTCATTCTGCATCAGAGGAAGAGGAAGGATGGGTGGGAAATTTGTTTGGCTGAGTGTTGAATGCAAATGCAGCAAATCCTCACATTCCAAGCCGACGTGTGAGCTGAGACAGGAGCGGCATCCTGAGATCCACATTTTTCTGAGTTTGGGAATGCAGCTTATCAGGAAACAATGCACACAAAACAGAGTATTATTGAAAAGTGCACACAAAATGCATATATATGAGAAAAGTGTGCACACAACTGTGGTATATCGATGAAAAGGACTCTGGAAAACAACAACTCGCAAACTTCTGTGGAAATGGGATGGAATGAGCATAATTCTGACAATCTGACAATCTCTGCAAGAACAAGAGTGTCAGATCTGACCGTCCCTAAGGAAAAGTTCCACTCATTTCTCTATGTATTTACAATTGTATTTCCTAGTTTGTTTATTTATTTTAATTGGGCTATATACATTGTATGTCCTTTGAAAATAATAAGAAAAATGATATAATATTTTAATCATAGTAGCAATGGAGAACCTCTTATGCTTATTTTAATTATCAGTTCACCACTGCACTTTCCATATTCCAGCAGCAATAACCAATAAAAACATTTCAGAGGTGCAATTATGTCTTTATAATATAAAACCATAAATATAGTGATGTCCTCTGTTTACAATACATAATCAAGATAGTCTTGTGGCTTTTTGGGGGGCTTGAAAGAGAATTTAAAATTGTGCACACCTCTTCTTCTTCCTCTTAAATGGCATGGTTATCTAGGCTTAATTCTGTTGATTTGGGAAGGATATTTTGGAGTCAATATAAAGTGCATATCCTTTTGTATGTGTGTTAATATACAAATGAAGTCCTTGACATATTCCCTTTATAAGGTATACGAATCAAAGGGTTCTGTCAGCATCTATAATGGAAAATGTTATTGATAGCCAAGCCATGATACTATAAAGTTGCAATTTAAAAAAAAAAAACTAGAATAAAGCTTATTTTATTATTTAAAAATCATACATCACCCTATTTTATCCAAATACTGGATATCCCATAATTACTTTAGGAAAATATAATTTACTTTAGGAAAAATAGAATTTTTGACCTTGGCTAAATTAACAGTCGGGTTTTATATAAATATATAAGTTCATGATCAGTACATGTTACAGGGAAAATTATATGCTACAGTAGTATGGATGGGATCCACATGTATTTCTTATTTTATTTATTTTACATTAAATGTTTATATATTGCTTTTAAGACCCCTATAGCCCTCTCAAGGCAATTTAAATAACAACATGATTATAATAAAAGTAAACAAACATATTATAAAATAGAAAACCAGTAAAAAACAACAACAAACCACACCAACATCCTAAATAAACTTTTATTTATTGATTTGATTTGTACTGGCCTGTGGCTCACGCGGGCTCAGCTTGTCTGAGTGTGGAAAGCTAAGCAGGGTCAGGCCTGGTTATTTCTTGGATGGGAGACCCCTCCTCTAGTTTCCTGCATTGAATCAATGATCTATGAATCTACCCCGTCTTTCTATCAAGAAAATGGCACCCAAGGTTTACAATCAAGATATAAATAAAACTTGATTAAAACAATAATAAAAATACATTAAAGCCCAATAAAAAGTGCAACAATAACAATAAAAACAAAACAGAAGAGATATACTTACATGCCAAAGGTCTGCTTGAATAAAAAATGTGTTGTCCGCCAGTGGAAAGACCAATGAGAGTGAGCCAATCTAGCTTTCCCCAGCACAGTGTTCCACAGCCTGGGAGCAGCCATCGAAAAAACCCTATCTTGTATTTCAATCAAGTGTGCAGCAGTACCAAAAGAAGATCTGTCCAAAAGATCCTAAGACCTGGGAAGGCCCATATGGGAGAAGGCAGTCTTTCAGATAGCCTGGTCACAAGCCATATAGGTCATAACCAGCACTTTGAATTGGGCCCAGAAACAGACCAGTATCCAGTGAAGAAGTTGTAACACGGGAGTTATGTGCTCCTGGTAACCAGCTCTGGTCAACAGTCTGGTTGCAGTTGAAGTTTCCAAACAGTTTCCCAAGATCGGCCCACATAGAGCATGTTACAGTAGTCCAAATGGGATGTAACTAAAGCATCATAGCACATGGCCAGTTCAGGCATTGCTAACTCTAAAACAGGGGTGTGAAACCTCTTTCAGCCTGAGGGCTGAATTCAGTTGAGGAGAAGCTCCCAGAAGCCACATTCCAGTGGTGGGCATGGCCAAAGGCAAAAGGGGTAGGGTCAAAATGAAAGAGATGGGGGCAAAAATACCAGCATATTTTAGCTTAAAGCTCTTACTGCCAATAACTGAGCATTAGGAGAGACATTTCAACCTTTCAGAATGTGGACAAATCACACAAAAGCTGGGAAACCACCAATCAGCAGCCAGGGAAAGGGGGTGGGGCCAGGGGAAGAGAACCAGATTTGGCCTATGGGCCTGAGGTTTCCCACCCCTGATCTAAAACAAGCAGCATTAACTTAGAAGGTATCATTTAACAATCTGAGCCAGTTTCTAATAAATCAGTAAAAACCACTCAGATCCTTAAAAAAGCATTTAAAACATGCACAAGGAGGTGGCCAAGTGAATTTCTTATGGCAGGGCGTTCCACAGTGATGGGGCCCCAAATAAAAAGGCCCTGTCTCTTGTGCCTGCCACCCTGATGGACTTCACTGGTGGGTCAAAGAGGCAACAAACTACATGCTAGGAAGCTTTGAACTCATGTTTGAACAAATCCCCTGTGCTTGTAAGAATTCTTTGAGAGTGTTAAGAAGCATGTAGATGAGTCAATACAGTAGATTATAATTAATTGTAATAATATAATATAATTCCAAAAAGCCTTCAATGTAGCCAGTGCAACTGTAGCTACAACTGATAACGGAATTAGGTAGGCTTCTTACCAATCACATGCGTTAGGGCGAGGTAGGGAACATGTAGTCCTCCAGATGTTGGACCATAACATCCATCATTCTTGACCATTGACTATGCTAACTGGGGCTGATGGGAGTTGGAGACCAACATCCTCTGTAGGATCACAAGTTCTATAGCCCTGGAAAGGCTTCTAGACAGTATATAAGAAAACTGCTCCTAAATTTTAGTTCATTGGAGTCAGAGAACTTCCCTAAGCTTGTTCAAATTCAGAGATTGCATAGCTTTCAAGAACTCAAGGCTCAGTGCAGTAAATACAATAGGGTGCTGTCCCTCAGCTGGAAATGACCTTTGCTGGGGTCATTACCTCAACTACCTCTCTTCTACCTCATGTTTTGGCCCACACAGGTCCCCATTAGAAGACTGCTGGCAATTATCGTTGGTATGAAATGATGCTCCACTTGACATTTGTAGCCAGTGATGCAGCTAGATACATTTAGATCTTGGACCTAATGGTCTTAAAGCCCTGTCCCCTCTTTAGATGGCCATGTGTGTTACTTCAGTTGTGAAGTGCACAATCAACATCTCTCTTTTCCCCACTATCCCATGCTTTACAACTGCTTCTACATTTCTGACATTTTAGAACTGTGCCACTGTGCCACTGTGGAAGAACATCCTCTCCACCCCTTGTTGTTTGTGTTTGCCAAAATCGGGGGCAGGGAATACTGACAGGGAAGTGAGGAGCTGCATTAAACAAATTGGTCTTTTTCAGTATTATGAATGCTAAGAAAACCTCCACAAACCAACCACAACCCCCCCCCCCGCTTTTTTTTAGCATTGGTCCAGAATTCTTGAAAAGCCCAGGGTGAGTCAGATGGGTGAGCCAATTATGACTTTCCTTTATACTGAATGGCTCAAAGGCTGCAGAGTGGAATGAGTGTGTTAGGCCCACGCAACTCCATGAACCTTTATTGGCTGTTTGCAACAAGATGAAAAGAAGAATGCCAGCCACAAAGCTGCTGACAGCTAAAGAAGCATTTGTCATTCTGACCTCTGTAAGTGGTCTTCTATTTTATAGTTATTGAGTAAATTCAGTGAATATTTAACCCATTAAGCAATTAAGTAATGGATTCTGACACTCTCTTCGACAAACTACTATGTAGAATTTAGTACGTTTGTTAAATGAATAAATTATGGTTGGAGCAAAGAGATTTATTTGACCATGTTTATAATATGTGGCCATTAAAGATGACCTAGATATTGAAGCAATGGTGATATTCTAGAGCTTGTTAATGTTTGATATAGTTTCTTTTTGAACTTGAGAGGACTGCTGGCCATTAATGTAGGGAAGATTAACCTCATACCAAAATGGACTAGGCCTCTGAAGTTTTCTGATGCTGCTGTAAAGAGATAAAAAATTAAAATGTGTCATACTTCTGTATATATACTCACTATTCTCTATTCATGAGGCCCCCTTCACTATAATCTTGCGTTCAGCTCAGGGTGTTTTCCCCTTATGAAATCCCATCAGTTCCTCATTCCCTTTCAAATTATTATTGTATCCCAACCCCACAGTGCTTTCCCATCAACCCCCTAGCATGCTCACAGGTCAGTGTCCATTTTCCCACTCTGGGCATTGGAACTTCGGTCCAGCTAAAGTTGGCCTTGACTCAGTCCCATTGAAAACAACAAACTTATTTCAGTGGTTTAGATTTGATTTAGGGTGAAATTAGACATGATGGCATTCATGCAGTTAGAAATTGTAAAGGTCTTTTTTTAAAAAAGTAAATAACAGGTGCACCCCCAATCTGAATTAGGCCCTTGGCTTAACCCTTTCCCACCACCATGGTCCCAAATTAGATCGGGAATTTGCCAATGTCTAAAGACTCCTTATAAGCAGATGTGTGGGTCTTATCGGAATGTGTGTGAGTTCATAAATGGGTCTAACAAGAGCACAATAATGTATTTACTCATTTTTTAAAAAAAATAAATCAGTTGCGATCTGTATGAATGGTGTCATGCCCAGTATGGTCGTTATTCATGGATTGGCGCTGGAAAGGTGCCTGGGACAGAAAGGAAACAAAAGTGTTGGCTTGTATTAGCCAAAATAAATAAGTAAATACATAAATAAATCAAAGGGTTGTTTTACCCACCCATCCACTGCCAAAATTTGTCAGTGCAACCAAATTTCATTAGCAAGTTGCTCCTTTTCCCCATTGCGCTAGTGTTGGTTTATTGTAGCCAACGTCATTAGTGCTAGCAGTGGAAAATTATGGGATACTACCCATGGAACCTATGTCTATAAAAAGATCCAAACTTATCCACATTTACTTAACATTTACTTTCAAGAGAACATGATATTGTTTTAGACTAGTACAGTGAATTGTTTTCTCTACACTTCCCCTCCCTGCACAAAAAATAAATAACTGAGCAGCAATTTCACTGGGATTACAAGGTGAAGAAACTGTTGTATAGCTTGAGGTTTGGTATCTTCATTTCTAGTCACAGTGGATGTATAAGTACAACATCTTATCTGACATAAACTCAATTATAGCAGAGGTCTTTTGCAGGAGGAACAACTCAGCAATGCAGGCTGACAGTACTGTCTGATCAGGGACTAGCTTTGCAAAGGTGTTCCCTCTTTTGCTGAGGTAAGCAATGTGAATGTCATGTAGGCAGAAGGAAATGTTTGGAAAAAGCAGGCATACTCTTCTCACCTACAAGAGAGAAACCAGATTATTGTATTTGTACTGTAGAGCACTATGCTGAGACTGACCAGCTTGTTAGATGGCTGGCAGTCCCTTCACATGAAAGTAACCAATTCCATGAAGGTGATTACATTTCTCATGTTGACTCTGCAAAATTCTTCTTTTCCCTGTAAACAGAATGTCAGTACTCATTAATATCTGCTCCTGTTCCCTGAGTATTATTATCCTTATGTTACTGTTTCATGGCTATATTTCAGTCTGGAAGAATTAACTTAATTTCTTCATGGAGGTATTTGTTCTCTTCATTAAAAAATAATAATAACAGGAATTGTTTGTACTAAAGGTTATTATTTCAGGACTGGTTCACAATTGCAGTGCCTCAAGGCCAAAACTGCCATTACTTTAAATCTCTATCTAGTAGCTACTTCTTCTCTCTCTCTTTTTTTAAAATTATTATTATTTTTACTCTAAAGTAGTTGCAAGGCCCAATCCAGATCGGGACCTTAGCATGGGTGGTAGGGAGGCTTCTGAGATCCAAATTGGGTCCCCTGTGCCTACTCTAGAGTAAAAATAGTAAAAAGGCATGGCTGCTAGATACTGAGCTAAAGTCTGTTTTGTCCCTCAGAAGTGTGTGAAAGTAACTTCCAAGCTCCCCATCAGGGTCCAATCATGTGGGGCTCCCTGTGGGGGAGATGCATATAGTCTCTTGTGGATTTGCATGATTGATAAAGCAGCCAACCAAACTGTGCAATAATACAAGGCTGTACACTGCAGGTACAGTACTGATTATTTTTCTTGTTTAATTAGCAGAGATTGGCCCCATGTTTATTTGCCCAGTGTTTTCCATCTTCACCAACAGAATACTTTAAAAATTTATGCCTTATGCCAATTATTATTTCCCTCCTCCTTCTTTCCTCCTCCTATCACTTCTACTTAGTTCTTATTAAGTTTCTCCTGTATCTAGATTGTCAGAATAACAGCGAATTACGATTTTCTGACACAGCTTGTATTTTACCCTCCACTCAATTATTGCTCTTTTTGCAACTTGTCTATGTTGCTTTTAAAAATCATGTTAATCATGAAGTGATCTCATTTTGATGTGTTCCAGGCCACAGACAGCAAAACTTGCTATCTTTTTACCATCTCATACAACATCTGTTAAATGTGCCTTTGTCATTTATAGGGGAAAGCTAAATTCTGAATAAATGTTGAGATACGCTGTGTTATGTTCAATAAGGACATATGTTCTTACACATTGTTCATATATGCTGTGTTATGCTCGATAAGGAAGAGAAGAACTTTATCTAGAAATAAAAGTCTGTCACTACCAACTTTGGTTATACGCTCACAAAAAAGGGTGAGCAAAGTATGCATAATAGAATCAGTTGAACTTAATGGCTATAGTCCAGTGATGGCAAACCTCTTTGAGCCCGAGTGCCCAAACTGCAACACAAAACCTACTTATTTATTTCAAAGTGCCAACACTGCAATTAAACCTGAATACTGGGGGTTTAGTTTAGTAAAAACAACTCATACAGTTGTCTGAACTAATTAACATCTTTTGTCTTAAAAGAAAAACACAATAACAGGGCTTTCAATGATACAAACAGTTTTTTATTGAAAAAAAATCAACTCAATTTTTTAAATAGTACTACATTGTACACATAGCCTGAAGGTAATTTAGATACACTTTTTAAATAATTAGGCGCATGTATTTTTGGATAAGGGATTCTCAACTTGTAATATGATTATATGCCAGACTGAAATTGTATGGGGCAAGCTTTACTCTGGGTCCTTTCCCTGCTTCTACAGGTGTCGGATTAGTAAAAGTAAAAGTCAACCTGTACTAGGATGAGCAAGATAAACAAGAAAACTAAACGTGCTTAACACATTTTAAACAACCTTTATTCTTGGGACTACAAACACTGCATTAGGTAAAAGTTTGCATAGGGCATGCAATTTTTCAGGCTGTAGAAAGTTTATAGTTCTTATTTATGCTAAAAATGATTAGTGGTTTATAATTCATGTATAAATAAATGTAAATAAACAGGGGAGGAAGGGAAGGAATCTGGAGGGGAAAGGAGAAGACTTCAAGTGTTTGGGGAAAAGAGGGGGGAGATTGTGATGAAGCCAGGGAGAATGTGGGGAAAGGAGAAGAAGGTGCTGGCTAGGAGGGAATGAAGCAGCTGGGGGGCAAGAATGAGGCGGCTGGATGGGAACGCGCGCGCGGCAGGGATGTAATACGAGCCTTACCTGGGCTCGATGTTCTCCTCCGATTGTTCCTGCGGCGGCCCGATCTCACTCTTCTGAGCGGCGCGGAGCGTTCTCCGCGCCGCTCAAGCTGCTGCTGCTGCCGCCGCCCATCACTCTTCTGAGCAGCGCAGAGCATTCTCCGCGCCGCTCAAGCTGCTGCTGCTGCTCCCACCGCTGCCCGTCACTCTTCTGAGTGGTGCGGAGTGGCGCGGAGCGTTCTCCGCGCTGCTGAAGCCGCCTCCTCCGCCTCTGGACCCGCCGCCGCCGCCCGTTGCGTTATGTCCTGCGCGCTGGATCCCCGCACTCTGTTTTTGGCGGGGGGGAACCAGGACAACAGGGCTTAAACAGCCCTGTTGCCCTGGTTCCCCCCCCCCGCCAAAAACAGAGCGCGGAGATCCAGCGCGCAGGACATGATGCGACGGGCGGCGGATCCGGCACGCAGGACATGACGCGATGGGTGGCGGCGGGTCCAGTGCGGCTGGCGCGGAGGCAGTAGGTAGGCCCGTCAGCCCCGCCCGCCGCATCACGGCCTGAGCCCTGGCGCGCAGCATGACGCTGCCTCACGCCGCCGCTGGGGAGTGTTGGCGCCAGGCGGTGACTCTCCTGGTGACCTATGGCTCGCGTGTCAGCAGAGTGGTCCACACGTGCCACCTGTGGCACGCGTGCCATAGGTTCGCCATCACTGCTATAGTCCATCTCTAGTTGCATGTTGCTAGTTGCTCAACAGTTAGTGGTCTCAGATACAGGTGGATATCAAAATATGTATCTCCTCCTTTTATTCTTTTTCATGCTTCGGAGGGCCAGGATCTCTTCTCGATCATCCCAGTTTGCAGGACACGGAATAATGGGCTCAAGTTACAGGAACCTAGATTCCACCTAAACATCAGGAAAAATTTCCTGACTGTCAGAGCAATAAGACAATGGAACCAACTACCTAGGGAGGTGGTGGGCTCTCCCAATCTGGAGGCATTCAAGGTGCAGCTGGACAGCCATCTGTCAGGGATGCTTTGACCTGGATTCCTGCATTGAGCAGGGGGTTGGACTCGATGGCCTTGTAGGCCCCTTCCAACTCTACTTTTCTATGATTCTATGATTCTATGACACAGTGACTGCAGTGGGTCCGCACAACACGCTAAGCCACGATGGCTACAGTGAACCCTAGAACAAGCCATGGCTTCAAAGGGTGGCTTAGAAGCCATGGCTAAGAAACACTGACGGGGTTCTCACAACACACTAAGCCATGAAGCCATGGCTTGTTCTAGGTTTTACTGTAGCCACCGTGGCTTAGCGTGTTGTGCGAACCCAGTCAGTGTAACAAAGCTTCAGTAAATCTTGATAAATCTATTCACATAGAACACAATAGATTTAGCACTTTCCCTCATTGTATGTGTGGCCATTTCAAAGGCATGGAGTTGTGTGGAGCTGGGGTTGGAAAGTAAGGTGCAATTCAGGAAAGTGGAAATATCTGTATCTCCGTGTTATGTGCATCTCAGTAGGGTTGCTAGAGAAATGTGATCATTGTGAATTACTATATGAAATGCCTTGATCATCACCTCTCAGAATGATGTGCAGATCAGAACCTTAAGGTATCTTATACCATGTTAGACCATTGGTACATCTAGGTCAATTGTCATGCCAGCACTGGAGGAATCTCTGCAGAAGAGGAGGAGGCAGAGATCTCAAAGACAAGCAGCATCAAAGAACAGCCCATACCAGAAGATCTGGAGGAGCCTGGGCCTTTGGGGAGATGGTTGCAGGTCCATTCCAGTAAGCGGAGGGGAACTCTGCCTCTGAGACAGAAGCTGAGTGACCACCTAGCCTCCCCCCCCCGGTCCAAGAGCATCGGTGTCTTAAGAGGCAGGCCAGGATAACCCCTGTGAGGAGTGCCTGTTTCCAAAGGAAGGCACCTCATGAATAAAGGACTCATTGTGAGTAAGGCCCTCCTCACAAGAAAAACTTCTTCCAGAAGCCCCTGATATGCTGCAGCTGAGTCCTCAGTGGGGCTCTGGAAGCTCCAGCTTATAAGCTGTTAGCTGAGACTTGCTGTTTGCTGGAACAACATCTTATTTCAGCTCTCAGTACTTTGAAATCTTCCCTCCCTTTGGACTGATCTCTCATGCTGCTGACCCCTGGATTCCTGATATGCCCCCTTTTCTTGGATTGTGCTTGTATTGGACTCTTTGCTTTGCTTCCTGACCTCTGCCTGCCTTTTGACCTTTGCGATGGATTTATCCCATAGACTGCTTCATGGCTGAGCCTGAACCAGCCACAGCACAGCAGGACATCAGTATTGTCTATGCTGACTGGAAGCAGCTTTTCAGAGTTTCAAACAGGGGTCCTTCTCCCAGCCTTACCTGGAGATGCTGAAGACTGACCTTGAGATGTTTTGCATGCGAAGCACATGCTCTACCCCGCTAAGCTTTATCTTTCCATTATTATTGAGCTATGGTCCTTTTTATGTTAGCTCTCCACCAGATTTCACACTTCTCTAAATGTGGTAGCACAGTTCCTGGTAGTTAAACATATAAAAGATGTACACTCTATGTATTTTGAGAGAAAATACTTACTCAGTACTGATTATTTTTCTTGTTTAATTATCAGAGATTGGCCCCATGTTTATTTGCCCAGTGTTTTCCATCTTCACCAACAGAATAAAGATTTATGCCTTATGCCAATTATTATTTCCCTCCTCCTTCTTTCCTCCTCCTATCACTTCTACTTAGTTCTTATTAAGTTTCTCCTGTATCTATATTGTCAGAATAACAGCGAATTACGATTTTCTGACACAGCTTGTATTTCTAACAATATCTAACAGTATTTCTAACAGTATATCTAACAATATTTCTATTTGTAAGAAGACCAAAACACTGGTTTATGAAGCCATTGTATTACCAACTTTATTGTATGCCTGCGAAACATGGACTATCTATAAACGTCACTTCCACCTCCTTGAAAGATTTCACCAACGTTTCCTCCGGAAAATCCTGCGAATTACTTGGGAAGATAGGCGAACGAATGCCAGTGTACTGGAAGAAGCAAAGACTACTAACGTTGAAAAAAATGATCCTTCAACGCCAGCTTCAGTGGACTGGTCATGTTGTTCGAATGTCTGACTGCTGTCTCCCAAAGCAGTTACTTTATTCCCAACTCAAGGATGGAAAGCGGAATATCGGTGGTCAGTACAAGAGGTTTAAAGATGTTCTTAAGGCTAATCTAAAAAAATGCAGTATAAACATCGAAAACTGGGAAGCTCTGGCCCATGAACAATCTAAATGGAGGTTGGCCTTTCACAAAGGTTCCATGGACTTTGAAGAAGCCCAAGTGCAAGGTGAAAGGGAGAAACGTGCTAAGCGAAAAGCACATCAAACGAATCCTTTACAGGACCATCTTCCATCTGGTAACCTGTGTCCTCACTGTGGGAAGCTGTGTGGATCTAGAATTGGCCTCCACAGTCACTTACGGACCCATCGCTAGAGTCTACACATTTTTTTTAGAATTTCCTCCTTTTAAAATTTTCTTTTTGTAATTTTTATCCTGGAAGACAATCTTACTCGGTCACGAGTGATCGCCTACTACTATTAAGGTTTATGCACTTATGGCTCAGCTTGTGTGAGCGTGGAAAGCTAAGTAGGGTCAGGCCTGGTTATTACTTGGATGGGAGACCCCTCCTCTAGTTTCCTGCATTGAGAAAGGGGTTGGACTCGATAGCCTTGTAGGCTCCTTCCAAATCTATGATCTATGAATCTATGCAGGAAAGTTACAGAGCAATGCTAGTCTGCTCTGTAAAGTAATCCTGTTCTCTGCTAAGCTCTCCCCTCAAACTTCTCATATGTATGCACTTTAAAAGAAGCATGATAACTTTATCTGGGTTTCTGCACCTTTAAGATTTGAAATAGAGAGTTTGCTGCTTCCTAGATAAACAGCAGTGTGAAGTTGAGATGTAACTAGCTTTTCAAGTTAAATGATGGTGCAGGGAACCTCATATCTATAGTAGATAATCATCAGCCTAGTGTCTGTTCTGATTTCAAATACATGAAACTTACACTCGGATTTGATGTGATCACACTGAAAATTGCACTGATCAAGCAACAGAACTGCAATGTCTACCCATCAGAAGTACATAAGGATTCTGTCCCATGAACTGAGCTTCATTTGTGCTTTGCATGACTGAAGGCCACTACATCATGGTTAACTTGCTATGGTTTTTACACTAGTTGAAATGGATATTCAAAGTCTCTGGTACTTTTAGATCTCAGAAGAGGCCCTATTCCTCTTGTTGTTTATCAGACAGCTATGATTAGCTAGCATAGCCTTTGCCAACCTTGTGCCTTCTATATGTTTTAGATGAAAATTCCCATCAGCCCCAACTAGAATGACTAGTCACCCAACTAGTCATGGATGATGGGAGTTGTAGTCCAAAACATCTGAATGGGAGGTTGGGGAAGGCTGGACTTGCACATAGACTAGGGTTTTACAGTAGTGTCCCTTTTGTTATGGAGTATCCCCTCCAGTAGCTTTTAATAACTGAGTTTTTAACTCATGGTGTGATGCTTTATTTTTATAACATATTGAATCTGACTTGGATTGTTTTGGAGTATTTTCAGTAGTTGTGTAAGCTGCTTTGATTCATTGAGAAAAACAGGATAGATGTTTCTTGAATCAATCAATCACCCATGAATGTTTTAGGACAGCCCAGTTGCTTTGGCTAAACCAACATACATGGACACTGGGCCAATTCATATACTCCCGAAGCACTATGCTGTTGAAAATTGCTTCCATGTGGTTAGGGCTCCATAGAGCTTCAGGAACTTCTGGTCAGGTTCCTTCATAGGTCAGCCAGATCATTTGCTAAGTACCCACATTGGCGTCTCTAGTCCACATGGGTACTTACATGCAATTTGACTTACCCACATGTTTCCCACAGCTGTGACTGCCCAAGTTATTTTTGTTAACAACCACACTTCCATGGGAACCAATGGAATCAGTCCACAGGATGCACTTCTTACAAAAGAACACTTGAAGGAACAAATAACAAGGCACACATCTGCAGCAACTAATGCAAACTTAATAAGGCATCACTCCTGGCAAGTATCTTGAAGTTAGATTCATTCTCATTGTATGTCATCAGAGGTTCATTGATGTTTCATCATCAATCATTGGATTTGCTGTAGTTGATCGATATGAAGTATTTGGAAATTCTCTCCTGGTATCTTTTATTCCAGAACTTGCTTGCATTGGCAACAGCTGATGTGTGTACCAGGTTTTGTATTACAATGACATCAAATGTTCCATGAAAAATCTTCTGCATATTGAACTTAAAGGATTTGGACCAAATGCTAAATAGAAAAAATAGTGCATTCCCCCCCCCCATGTGTTTGATAGGTGGAATGCAGGAAAAAACATTTATATTGTTTGTGAAAGGAGGTCTGACACTACATTCCAACATGTACAAAAGAAACATGATCATCATATAATACCTTTGTCAGAATTATCATGGTTTTATTGAATTAATTCCTCCTGCTGACAGAATGGCTTCCCTAAGTGGACCGGGAAGAGGGATAATTCCCTCCAGGGCTGGCCCTCGGATAAATAGCACCTTGAGCCAGGAACACCTTTGGTGCCACCCTCGGGTCCACTGACAGTTTCTTCTATTATTATCTATAGTCCTTTATAGTATTTGTAGTAGTTCTCATAACACTTAGTAAAGTTGACTCAAAGTAAAGCTATGTTCTGCTGCTTTTTATCTAGAACAAATGAGATTAAACTGGAAATTGGAAAAAGGATATATTTTAAAGCTAATTGATAGAAATTCATTTTTAAAAAATTACTACCCAAACAAGCTGTAGAACTTTGAAAAAAGAAAGAAGGTTAAAAACACATTCCTTTGCACCTCATCACCAATCTCAGCTTCAGCTTGGCACCCCAGCTCACCAACTCTTAAGGCCTGCCCTAATTCTCTCTTACCACTGCAGCCCCACATGTGCCCTCAAGATCTTCGCTGGCAGGCTGGGAGACCCTTGGGGCAGATTTGGTGGGGGCATAGGCTGCAGGGGGAGGAAAGGAAGTAAAGTCACATTGCATGAGCAAGAGTCTGCTCACATGACTTTGGACCGCACCCCATAAAAGCAGCAGCTACTCTAAACATGAAACAGAGATCATTTACTTACCTCGACTCCACATGCTATTTTCCCGAATCTTTTCACTACTTACATGTTTGTACTGTTTATGTATTCTATAAGCCAGTGTTCTCCAACCTTGGGTCCCCAGATGTTTTTGGCCTACAACTCCCAAGGTTGGAGAACACTGCTATAAGCGAATGAGCTAATTGGCTTATTGGTTAGAAGGCAATATAGCACTGTCTTTTCAAACACATAGATTTGTTTGTATAATAGTTCAGAGTAGTTTAATCTATTCCTTTCATCATCAAATGTTTATATGCTATACATCATCAAGTTCAAGCAGACAGAGCAAAGCTGAGGGAATACTTTATTTATTTGAATTTCAGTAGAGTGAATGTGTTTCAAACAATTCTTTTCAGCTATAAAGATACCATATTAAATATGCTCCATTGGATAAATCTATAAAATAAACTTCCAAGACAGTCTGTCTTATCATGCCCTGCAGGCAGGATGGCTGTCATATTTCATTTGTTGTCTGCTATTTTGTCTTCACTACTCCTATTGCTGTTTATCAGAATGATCCAACCCTGTCTTTATTATGAGGGACCTGTTTTCTATGCCAATGAGCTAATTGGCCTCAGGTACTATAGAACCAGGCACCATCCTTTTCACACAGCGATGGCAATTACCAGAGGATGACCAGCTCATTTGAGGCTTCTTCCATCATATTCTGGCCCTCCCTGTGATAACTTAATACTGTTGGGGGCATAGTCTCCAGCTGCCCTGAAAATTCTGGGTCTGTCACAAAAACCCTTAAGCCATCCCGGCTTCTCACTTTGTCATGCAGAGTCCCGAATTTAAACTTTTAAGACTTTCCTTAAAGGGGCCATGCCATGGTCAAAATTGCAGCTAAGCTAAAACTGCAAGCTTAGCGGCAGTTTTGCCCAAGGCATGGCCCCTTTAAATGTAGCTCTTTTTAGGCTCGAACAGCTCCAAGCAGCTCCACGAAGAAACAGACGCTGGGAGGATGTGTGTGTGTGTGTGCGCGCGCGCACACACGCGCGCGCACACACAATCTACCTGCTGAAAAGGAGGCTGAACAAAGGGAGGGAGAGGTGAATGAGGGAATTTATCACGATTCCTATCTTTTTTATATTGCCAAAGGTTTTATTTCCTAACAGAGCTGACTCTGTGCCTCTAACACAGGGCTCTCCAACCTTAGGTCCCCAGATGTTGCTGGCCTACAGCTCCTAGCATACCCAGCCAGCATAGCTACTGGCAAGGGATTCTGGGAGCTGTAGTCCAGCAACATCTGGGGACCCAAGGTTGGAGAACCCTGCTCTAACAGGTGAGGTACAGTGTCAGAAGGAAATGCAAGAAACTTTCCCCTCTGAAGCTCCATGTTTGGGGGTGTGGGGTGGGTGGGTAAGCTTCACCTGTTGAATTTGTGCCAATCCTGATCATTTTAAAACAAAAAGAAAGAGATTGCCCTGCAAGCACTGACACCTCCTCATGAAAAACACCAGATATCAACAATTAAGGGTTTAAGTAAGGTTAAAAAAAATATTACAAAACCACTTATAACATATTATAAAATAATATATAATATAATAATGTAATAATTATAATATATAATATTTTTTGTGTTTCCTCCAATAACTTTTGTACTTGACCATGCCCTTTGGTTGCCTGGCCATACCTTTGGCCACGTCCTCATGTTGCCTGGCCACGCCCTCTTGATCACACCTTCATGTTGCTTAACCATACCTCTTACAAATTCACATATGTGTCCCTATTTTCATCTGTGAAATGTTGGATGGTATGTGGGGGACAGTTAGGATTTCGGCAGTATGGCAGGATTAGGGGGTCAAACAGGCAAGGGGTAGGCAAAAAAAAGGCAGGGTTCCAGGAGCAAAGCAAGCCAAAGAAGCAGTTTTGAGTGCAGCGAAGAAGATTTCAGCAGGAGCAATTGACTAGCTTTGCAGCAGTCTCTTCCTGCTTCCTTTTATAGGTCGGAGTCTGGAGCCAATCATGGCATGACATGCAAATGGCTCAAGTTAACTTGTATCCCACGACAAGCCAGGGCAGCACTGAGGGGTCCCCGAGGAATGAAAAGTCCACATCCAGACAGAGGAACTTGACTAGTATTCTAAAGACCTATGGCTGCGGTGGGCTACTTTGAAGGATCTGGGGGCCAATCCCCCCCCCCAGACCCCATGGCTGCTGTTGACATTGCCACCACTAAATTGCGGCCCAATTTCACTGACAATCTGGTGGTGAGAAGAAAGCTGCAATTTTGCTTTTTAAAAAAAGGCACATGGGAACCCATTAATGCAATAGCATGCTCTTAATGCCCAGGGGAAGTGCACTTTTTCATTAAAAGAAGGCTCCTCCTGTGTTTTGTTTGAAAATGATAATGTGGCTTTTCCTGTCCCTGCCATGTGTCAATGGCCATTTGGGGCAGCAGGGGCTGCACAAAAAGATGGGCCCACGTGTTGCCCACCCTGGCCTATGGTTTGCACTGCATGTGGAACTGAGGAGGAAAGTAGTAGCAAGTGGCCCTATTTTCTATCATTTGGAGCTTAGTGCTTAATATTCCGAAGCACATGGAATACATAAGGTAGGCATAGATATGAAAAAATGGGGATAGCCATCTCACTGAGAAAGAGTCAACATGTTAGGAAATAGTTTGATCATGTAATTGGGCTGCTGGCCACACTACATTTGGCAGCAAGCATTGAGCCCCATATTTCATAGAATCATAGAAAAGTAGAGTTGGAAGGGTCCTACAAGGCCATCTAGTCCAACCCCCTGCTCAGTGCAGGAATCCAGGTCCAAGCATCCCTGGATTTACCTCCTTGATAAAGGAGTCGATACTCCACAAGGACATCTGGTGGACCAATGATCTTCCCTCTGGCCACTGTACCACTGCTCTGAATTCAACGCACAGGGTGCAGCTAATAGTGGTGGCAATGGCCATCTAGGGAGGGCAGGACTGATTGGAAACTTCTGGTCCATCTAATATAATAAACGTCTTTGCTCTTTGCAGGGGGGAGAAGAGAAGAAGCAGAAGCAGGTAGGAGACTTGGGGGCTTGAGGTGAAAACAGTCCCACTTACCTGGAAGTAGCATCTGAGAGCCAGTAATCCTGGCAGGATGTCTTTCTCCCAGTCTCAGACTTACTTATCTCCATGGTGGGCTCACGGGACTCCAGGGTAGATCTTCATAACCAGTCCTGCCTTGACTGGGACTGGCAAAAGTACCCTTGTTTAAAGACTTCAGTAACTAAAGGCAAGCACGCATGTAGTAGTAGGCGATCACTCGTGACCGAGTAAGATTGTCTTCCAGGATAAAATTACGAAAAGAAAATTATATAAAGAGGAAATTGTATAAAATTGTGTAGACTCGAGCGATGGGTCCGTAAGTGACTGTGGAGGCCAATTCTAGATCCACACAGCTTCCCACAGTGAGGACACAGGTTACCAGATGGAAGATGGTCCTGTAAAGGATTCGTTTAATGTGCTTTTCGCTTAGCACGTTTCTTCCTTTCACCTTGCACTCGGGCTTCTTCAAAGTCCATAGACCTTTGTGAAAGGCCAACCTCCAGTTAAAGCATTAATGGGCCAGAGCTTCCCAGTTCTCGATGTTTATATTGCGTTTTTTTAGATTAGCCTTAAGAACATCTTTAAACCTCTTGTACTGACCACCGATATTCCACTTTCCATCCTTGAGTTGGGAATAAAGTACCGGTAACTGCTTTGGGAGACAGCAGTTAGACATTCGAACAACATGACCGGTTCATTGAAGTTGGCATTGAAGGATCATTGTTTCAACGCTAGTAGTCTTTGCTTCTTCCAGTACACTGACATTTGTTCGCCTATCTTCCCAAGTAATTCACAGGATTTTCCAGAGGCAACGTTGATTAAATCTTTCAAGGAGGTGGAAATGACATTTATAGATAGCATGCATGATACAGAAACTGACTACTACCCTTACAACTTAATATACATAGATCTGTTGGGCAGGTGCCCTGTTGTTTCTGTAAGTTTGTTCTTTTTATCCTGGGGCCCTTGCCCCTTTTGGAGGCTAGTGAAATAACTATCTCCAGGGGGTTTATGTTCACAAACAAGGGGACCTTAAATAGACATAATCAGATGGTGACCTCTGCTGAGTAACTCCAGATAGCCCTCTCCACCTCCTCTGCTCTGAGGAAGGTGTTTCAGGATATGAGGTACACATAGATTGACAATAGATTAGCAAGAAGAAACACAAATGACCAAGGCAGATATTTTATTCAGATATTATATACTTGTGTATGTGGGTAAGCAGTTCAGAGAACTGTGTAAAATTCTTTACATTATGTGGCTAAAAACCCCATAATCCTTTAAGTATTGGCAACAGTAGTGAAGGGATTAGTTATTTACAGCCATCCTTTACAATAATCAGTGTAACTAGACAATTATGACATAGAGCCAAATTATCTGTTGTTTAAAATGGAAAAGCAATTGGAAATATTGAAACCAGATACAACTAAAGATGTGAATTCAAATCCACATGTGGAATTCATTTTTCCACACCTCACTTCTTTGGCTTGCCTGACCCACAGTATCAAACCTCCAAAACATCCATGCCTATTCACTCTCTTCCTGCCAACAGTATAAGACCTTGCTCTCCCAAAGCTATGTGTGAGTTTTTCCTCAGCCCATTATTCAACTTGTGTCCCCCCCCCCCCCAGCTCTGTCTCTTTCTGGTCTATTGAGCAATAGCTAACTGTTTTTGCAACTGAGTAGGCCTAAGAATGCAGAAGAATGTTGGAAACGGGTTCAGAAATCCACGGGCTGTTACAAATTGAGCTGAACCCCCTCCCTTTGAATCTCACCCTGGCTCATAATGCTTGGCACAACCTCTTCGGTCTTCGTTTCTTTCCTCCCTGCCTCTTTCCCACACTTTCACATACTTAGCAAGTTGTGAAAAGAAAGAAGGAGAGCAACAGCCAAGGTTAGAGCTAAGGGCTGTTTCTGTGCTTGGGTGGCCATATGTCCTACTTTATAGAGGACAGTCTCCTCTTTGCAGGGCTGTTAGTGGACAATTCTGTATTTGAAGGACTGTCCAGCCCAAGTCTGGTTTAAGAATAAAGCATCATAAGAAGGGAGAGCAGGGGTCTGACATTTTCCATCAACAGTTAGTTGAGAGCCAGTGTGGCGTAGTGGTGAGAGTGTTGGACTGGGACTCGGGAGATCCGGGTTCTAGTCCCCGCTCGGTCATGAGACTCACTGGGTGGCTTTGGGCCAGTCACTGCCTCTCAGCCTAACCTACCTCACAGGGTTGTTGTGAGGATAAAATGGAGAGGAGGAGGAGGATTATGTAAGCCGCCTTGGGTTTCTTGCAGGAAAAAAGGCAGGGTATAAATATAATAAATAAATAAATAAAATGAATAGTACCTGGACATCAGATTGAGCAGGTACAGAGTTCACCTGGTCACATTTTTCACTCTACAGTGAGATGTATTGTATTTGTATTTAAATTATAGTGGTTATTTCTAAATGTGCATCTATACATATTATATTGGTATCTATACATATGAGTTAGCATCTGAATATTTTTGCAATTCAGTATCTTTTTGGTGATGCATTTCCTCTTTTTTGGTGAACTGTAAGTGGCCACTACATTCTAAGCAGTTCCAGGATGGAGATGTATGGGAAGTATATTTTTAAATTATTTTCTCATTGACCAGGAACAGAGCTTCCACTGTTATGTTGAATGCTCTTTACATTAAATAGTTTCTCATCCTCTACTGAAGACATCTGAGCATTCTTGGAGCCTGCATTGCTGACTCTGGGAAATATATTTTTTCACTTGTTTACAAGGAGGAATTTTAATAAAAATAGAACTCCCAAAGCTACCATGGTAATGGATAATTTGTTGTTCACCCATTATATGAAGAAGAGAATAAGTAGTGTTAAAAGCTGTTAGGCAGATCAATGTGTATGATCAAATAAACATGGAAATGATACCAGAACTTCCCGGAAAGAGGATTCTAATTCAGGGAAGTTTAACATCTGAAAGTTCCTATCAAAAGTGAGGAGAAATCTCAACACAAACAGCTCTACTATGCTCCTTCCAGCCATGATGATTATGTAATCTTAGGTCCAAACTATATGATACACACAAATGTGTTTAATGGAAGCCCAACAGATTTTAAAACCTGTGTATTAAACAGGCATAGGGGAGAAATGGTTTCAGATTATATTTTAATAGGAATTTACCTAATTTCACACTTTTGGACCAATATACAAACTGAAACTCAGTTATCCTTCAAAATTCTCCAAATTTTGCAATGGAGTTCTCCAATCAAAACATATGTACAAAATGTGTATATTGGGGGAAAGTGTACACGCATGTGCATATATTTGTGGAAAATGCTTGCTAAAATGTGTATATTAGGAAAAATTGCAGACAAAAATGCATGTATTGGGGAAATGTACACAAAAGTGCATGTACATTTTCTTGCACACTTAAAATAAAAATTCTCAAGAGTTCAGGATGAACTGATCTTAAGACTGGGAAGATTCTAAAAAAAATTGATGAACAGAATTTAAGAGAGGAAAAATGAGAATATATTAAAGAGAAACCAAAACTGTCAGATGCATGTGCCCCTAGTATCCCTAGTAAGGGGGGAGTCACTTGGGGATGATCTGGACTGGAGAAGTGGTGGCGAGGAGGAGAAAAGTGCTAAGTGCCCTTCCACCATAATTTCTCTGCCTGCAATCACACCTACAAGATGCATCTTTTGTCGATCAAAACTGGCTGTCAGGCTACCATTAAACATGTGTAATGTTTACCTTGTGCCTTAGTTTCTGTCACAAAGTTTTAATTTTCCGTGACTTAGATTTAATCTATTGTAGGTACTGAGGGTGATGACAGCTAAGCCGATATTACCATTCCAATATACTTTTCTTCTCCTGCTTAATCACTCCTTCAAGATGAGATTTACCGGAATAATGTTCTTCTGAAGGCTGAATATATTAAAGGTGTTAGAATTTAATAAACCATTGTCTTTCATGAAAAACAAAGTTTCATGTTGAAGCGGAGAAATAATGAAAAGGTCATTTGCAGACAAGAGAAAATTCCAAGGAGACAGTGGTGGGTTAATGCATTCTATTGTATGCATTTTGTTAGGCTAGATTTATTTTCCTCCAGTGTTGTAGAAGGTCTGTTGACCTTGGTGGCATTCATATAAAACAAGTTCTGCTGTAGATTTAGTACTAATTGTCATCCTTGCTGCAGCATCACAACATGCCCATGCCGTGTTTATATATCCATGGCCTATTTATTATGATGTGAGCGCATCTTAGAATAGTATTAGTATTTATCTATAACTTATGAGGAAATATATTATTTATTAAAAGTAAAGTTTGGATTGGTTATGGAAAATTTACATGATTTAATTCAGGAGGCTAGAGAGACAATATGTGACTCACTTGTGTTCTCTGTCTATATATCCATGCCACCGGCACAGGATTAAAACCAAAATTCTGAGCAGTTACGGTCAGAATTCCTCAGAGCAGTGCCCAAACAGGCAGAAGTTCATTAACCTCTTCCTTTCAAGAAAACTCTTGTTAATTGCTTCAAAACAAGAAAGCCAGCTGCTTTGTAGACATATGCACAGACAATCTTTAATGTTAAATGCTTATTCTGCCAAAGTAAACCACACTGGGCTAAATGAGGCAATAGTATGATGTGAACCAGTACCCCCGCTACACGATCCATTTTGCGCCCGCTCGCCCCCCGCAAGTGCCAGCTGCAGCGCTCACCGAGGTACTCAGCGGACTTCCGGGTCCCCGGCACTACGTTATTTACGTGAAAAACGGGAAACTTCCTTAAAACAGCTGCATTTTGAGTAAGCAGTGCTTTGTTTTTCATGTTAAAAACAGCATAAAATACATTAGAATCTAACATATATTATGCTGTTTTTACAATGAAAAACAAAGCGCCGCTTACGCAAAACGTGGCCATTTTAAGGAAGTTTCCCCTGTTTTTCATGTAAATAACGTAGCGCTGGGGACCTGGAACTTCCTTGCCCTGGTTTGTCTCACGAGGACGTGAGCCAAGCCGGGGAAAGGTAAGTTGCACAGAGCTCAGGGGCCCGAGTGGGGCTAGTTCACCCCATTTCCACCCCCCTATCGAGATCCGCGCACATCCCTAGTCCATGAAGTATCTCAGTTTTATGCCCTACACTATTTTTCTTCTCTCACACGCTAAATGCATACCAGCCTTCCCTAGCCTGGTGACCTCCAGAATTTTTCAACTGCAACTCCCATAATTCCCAGCTACGATACTATGCATGACCATGCTGACTGGGAATTATGGGAGTTGCAGTCTGTGGAGAAATGCCATGTATATAACTGTTGTTCTGTGGTGCTTACTTTGTGTGGTCTCTGAGAGGCAATAATGTATCTGAGTAGGCCTGAGGTCTTGCTTTGTGACTCTCAAATGTTCTGAAGCAGAGAGAGAGACAATCACTTTGAATATTGTTGGATGGGGCCTGAATCAATTAAATTCAATTCTGATTGGCTGGGGATTTTATCTAGTGGAAAAGAGCAATTGGGAAATGACAGTTAAGGAGTTGACAGTTAGCAATTTAGTCAATCTGTGGGTAGTGATTGAGGGAAAAGATCTGCTGCTGGTTGGTGTGTGGTGTTATAAAAGGACTAGGAGAAAACTGAGGAGAAAGTAAATAGAAAAGGCCTGAATATTAAACTATTTTTTTCTCTGTCGGGTAACCATGCATAGCTGGTGAAGATCACCAGCTATGTTATGCTAGGGGGCTGTGTTATGCTAGGAGCAGGGCCGGTGCTTCCATTAGGCGAACTAGGCGACTGCCTAGAGCATGTGGCTAAAGGGGGCGCGGCCAGCGGGAGGGATCTGCTGCCGCCACTTCCCGTGATGGCTCCTCTCCCCTGCTCCCTGGGCGCGCGCTGCCAAACGCCTGCAAATCCTCTTCCACAGGCGGAGATTGAAGCCAACCGACGGGGGGAGGAGCCAGTTTGCCAAGAAAAAGGCAAGTAAAATGAAGTTTTAAACATTAAATGTAGTTTCTGTCACACTTCACCAGGAAAAAAAAAAGCACCAACCGCCAATCCAAGTTCGCTCGCTCGCTCTTTCCCACCTCTTCCTCACCCCGTAGTTCACAAGTGCTTTTTTTGCCCCTTGCTTCCCCCCCTCCTTTCCCTACTTGAGAGGTTAGAGCAAAAAGCAGCACGCCCACTACTACCTGTGGCTCACACTGGCTCAGCTTGTCTGAGCATGAAAAGCTAAACAGGGTCAGGTCTGGTTATTACTTGGATGGGAGACCCCTCCTCTAGTTTCCTGCATTGAGCAGGGGGTTGGACTCAATTGTAGGCTCTTTCCAACTCTATGATCTATGAATCTATAAAAGTCTCTCATTTCTTTAAAGGGCAAAATCCAAAAACATTTTTTTTTAAAATAAAAAATATGCCCGCCTCCCACAAAACAATAACCGTCCGCGGTCTAGGACACATGGTAGAGGGATCAGGAGTTTGTTCACTTGTGGCTGCGAGGAATTAAACCGTTCATGCAACCAAGCAGCATTAATAATGTGTGTCTTGCTGGTAGGAAGAGCGGTGATTGGTGCAATAAATGTATAGAGTCCCGTCTTGCCTTCCCTGGGATGCACAGCCCCAAAGAGAGGAAAGAGACATGTACAAACCGGGACTATGGAATTGGCCTGTCCTCCTCTTACACACACTTTCTCTTGCTGCAGCTTAGAGCAGACCCCAATTCCATTTCCACCTTGCGCCTCTTTATCCTTTCACAGTCATTTTGCAAGCCAATCGCAGGCTGTATCCAACGCTCCGTCATGCCAAACCCCACCCCCTCGGCTTGGAACCCAATGTAATAATAAGCACCGCGTGCAATGAGAAGCTCCAAATCTGACCTCATTCCAATTTACACAAACTTTTTAAAAGGGCCAGAAGTGCAGCTGAGATTTCCGAGGGGGGTTTCTTTTTTTGTGTGTGTTTGCATTTCTCCTCCTACTTCTCGATGTATGTGTGCGAGACTGTGCGCGTACATGCGCGTGCGCGAGGGAGCGTGCATCTGTACGATACTACACTAAACTACGGGGTGGGGAAAGAGAGAGAGTAGGGGGATGTTAGAGTAGGGGGATGGGAAGAGGACAAACACTGCATTGGAAGCCTTGACTTCCGCATAAAAGGAAAAGTGACTACTTTTGCTTCAACGGAAAGAAAAAAAAACATAGCATGTGTTTTTGTTTCATCTATTCCTTAGGCTAAAGCACCTCAATGAATAAAGTAACAGAGAACATTCTCTCAGAAATTAGCTGCCACTATTTTCAGTGCTTGTGCTACAGCATTTCTTACACGTTTCCATAACAATTCCTCAAGATTGTCCATATGATCACAGCATGTTTTTCGTATTAAAAGGTTTCACCTAATTATTTATATAATCCACACACACAAGTAGTTGCAGTGCGGTAGTTTCTACCTACTTGTTTGGGAAGGTGAGAGAGAGAGAGAGTGCTTCTTTGTTTTGTTTAAATCACACTACCTTGTTGGTTTCTTTATTAAGCGTTTCTGATTATACATCTTGGCCATCAACCAGCCTATGCTGTAGTGTTAGGTGGATTGGTGTCTATATCTGACATGGGATTTAACATATCCCTGGATTATGAACATTCAATATTGAGACAGACAGGCGTCTCGCTAACGAAACGCAAAAAGCTTTGTGGAGAGCTCTCCTAAGAAAAGTTCTGATCACCAGAGTGACAGACAGAATGAACAAGGTTGCAGGAATTTATTTCATAATGGACATAGGGATGGAGGGAGGGAGGGCTCAAGTGGGAAGGGGGGCGTGCTAAATATCTGATCTTGCCTAGGGCACCAAACTGCCTTGCACTGGCCCTGGCTAGGATGCTGCCCTAAAATCTTGCCAGAAGAAAGTTACACATGCAGGAAGTAAAAATCCAGATAAACTGCCCAAGCAGCCAGAAATACAACGGGAGGAGCTTTGGTGGCAGAGGAAGTTCCCAGTTTGATTTGCACAAATTTCCTTTGTAGATAGAATCAGCCCTGCTTTAGCCTATGGAGGAAATTTGCACAAATCTCCCATTTGATCACTGCTTGATTTGCACAATTTTCCCATTAGCGCAAAGTGAGTAGCAAATGGGAATCGGGCATCAGATAGGCAGTGAAATGATGTTTGGAGAATCCTGGTGATCTTGAACATCGTTTGTTCGCCCATCCCTAGCGGCCCGTGGCTCCTGCAAGCCCAAGCTGAGTTCCTTTCCCTGTGCAGATAATCTCCATCTCTCAGCATGGAGATTTTTTTTTTAATCAGGTGCAGCAGATTATGTCTTCAGAGGAGAGGGGCTTTGAAGGTGAGGCCCTGCCCCTTGATGTCATCTGGCCTACCAACTTGATCTGGAGGGGTAATCAGGCCCCCAGACCAAAAGTGGTTGCCCTCCCCTGGCTTAGGTAACTGGGCAGGTAGAACCAGCAGTGCTCAGCCACTTCTAGCTCAGCTCATTCAGAGGTTTTCTTGTTCCTTCCCTTACCTATGCCAAATGGTTTGACTGAGGGGGGGGGAGCACATACTGATTATGTGTTTTATTTTGCTGTTTTAATTATTGTAAACCTGAGGTCGATCTTCCAAATAAACAAATAAAAAAAAATCTTTACATGAGACAATCAAGATAACTGATTAAGCTAAATAGAGAAGATACTAAACAACAGGCTGCTTGGTCGATTGATTTGGTCATGTAGTTCACAGCAATCAATGGGTGTTTCATCCAGAGCAAGCATTTAACATTAAAGAACATTTGCAGATTCACCTGCAAATCATCCTGCTTTGTAGTTCATGTAGTTTTGCATTAATCAATCACAGTTGCATCAAAGTAGCAGAATAGCATTTAAAAAAAAAAAAAAAAGTGCATGTGCCGACAAAGCAGCCAGCTTTGCATGCCTGATCTGCTGAATACAGGCCATGCATGTTCAGAATTTCATTAAACGTACTGAGCATGAAAATAACTTTTGAGGGGAAGTTGTGGATTTTGGCAACATCACTGCATCTAAATCTATTCCCCACATTAATAGGTTCAGGCCTGATTCATAAATTACTGTTGTGAGTTTCTTCTCTGTCATCTGGTGCTGTGCCACACTGGTAAAATCTGTAAAAGGAGACCAGGTGGTTGGGGAAATGACATGGTTACTTCTCACACCAGCATTATCCCTCATCATGTTCATTATCCCTCAAGCATGGTTCATGTTTACAGACCCTACCAGTACAATATCACACTGGATCACATGGAACTGACTCCCAGGCTCCAGCAATAATATATAATTGAGCCCCGGTATGCCTTACAAGAGACAAACATATTTAATAGCAGGTGGAGTCCATGATTACATTTATTGTAGCTACCTGTCAGAGCAGAGCTCCTGTTATAAAAGGACTGGCTTTATTCTAAGAAAAAGGGTAAATGTGTAGGACTAAAATTTGGCCTTATTTCAGACTGTACAGCTGTCTTTTTCTTACCTGCCTAGTTGCATTGCACAGGACAAACTGGCCATATGGATGGGTTGCCAATGAGCCTAGTGAGTGCAGTGAGCATGGTGAGTCATGCGAGAGTCCAGAAAGAATCTTCTTTCCTGAGAATAGTTTTAAATGCACATTGTTCCAAAGTTGTGTATGCTCACCTTAAATCCAGCAATTATAGAAGCCTTGAAATGAAAAATGTAATCTGGCAAGTCTTTTGCAAAAAGAGTGTGTCCACTCAAGCTTTTAGTTCAACTTAAAATTATAGCCCACATTCTTGCAGTAATAACAATTCATGGCATGCATTATTTTCTGCAGTGAATGCCTTTTCTTCCAGCACGTGACATAAGGAGTCCCATTTATAAATACTGAATGGCAGATTATTACAGTCTAGAATACATGTTATTCTTGAAATACCAGATCTTAACAGTTTTCACTAGAATGGATAATATTAAATCAGTCCCTTTGAACTTTAAGTTGTGCCACACTGTTACCAAGACCTTGATTGTGGATAGTAACCATGATGCTTTAAACTTAAGTAATAGGGGCATTCTGAACTTGTTTACTGTATTAGATGAAGAAGGGCCTACATAAATTTCATAGTGATGAAGTATCAATTGAAATACATGTCCACTATGCCAGTGTAGCGTAGTGGTGAGAGTGTTGAACTGGGACTCGGGAGATCTGGGTTCTAGTCCCCGCTCGGACATGAAACTCACTGGGGGACTTTGGGCCAGTCACTGACTCTCATCCTAACCTACCTCACAGTGTTGTTGTGAGGATAAAATGGAGAGGAGGAGGAGGATTATGTAAGCCGCCTTGGGTTCCTTGCAGGAAAAAAGGCGGGGTATAAATATAATAAATAAATAAATAATAAATAAACTGTAGTCAATTGCCTTGACCCAGCATTTCCCTTCAAGCAAAGAAGCATAATGTTGTGCCATGAAGCTCTCCAGTAGCATTTCCATTCACTTCCCTGGAAGCAGCAGAACTGTGGGGCACATTTCCTTGCAATCAAACATCTGTGAGCTCCATTGAAATAAATGGTGAGTAAATGCACAAAAGGGCTGTTTGTGCATTGGAATATTTTAGGGTTCTGGATCTGCATGAAGGTTGAAAAGGTACAGAGTTCTGAAATGATTAAAAGTTTTTAGATAATCTAAACATCTTTTTTAAAAATACTAATTTGTAGGTTTACCTTAGGGTTTACACCTATGGCAATAAATAAATCATAATTTGTCCATTGAGTGAGCGAGTGTCATATAAGTGTGTTTTGACGATGCATGAACTCTCAGCTTGGTTTGGAATCAGATCTATATTTATGAGCTTTGGAGAAATGCCCATCTGTTTTCTGCAAGTTTTCTCCTGGCTTATAATGCGGGCACATTTGAGGTGTCTCATGGGGTCGTCTTTACTGCAGGGGTATCTCTTTCAGCCTGAGGGCTAAATTAAATTTTGGAGAAGCTCTTGGGGGGGGGTGCATTCCAGTAGTGGGCAGGGCTAATGCCAAAAGGGGTGGGGCCAATATAGGGGGGAAAAAACCCAGCATATTGTAGCAGGAAGCTCTTACTGCCAGCAGTGAAGCCTTTCCTAAAGCATTTCAACCTTTTAGAATGGAGGGGAAAAAATGGGGGAGGGAGCTGGAAAACCACCAAATGACAGGGGGTTGGGGAAAGGGGGATGAAGCCAGGGAGAGGGGGTAACCCAGGCCTGATTGGGACCCCATGAAGGCTGGGTTTGGCCCCTAGGCCTGAGGCTCCTCACCCCCTGCTTTACTGGATAGTGTATTTTGTTTTTGTATTGCATATTTGTATGCAATGTTGAGATAATTCCTTGATATTTGTATATCTTGACTGAGGTGAAGGCATCATTTGATTTGTCCTATATCTAAAGCTCCCCAGGCTGTTCACAACATTGTTTTCTAAATAAATTATTCCTGGGGTTACGTTATGTCCACGTGTGTGAAGTGTGTGTGTGTGTGTGTGTGTGTGTGTTGATTTTTGGTTTGTTGATTTGCAACCCAGCTGAGTTTCCACCCCCCAAGTCCATTTCTTAATACTAGAAATTAGCATATATTTATGTAATGCATATAAATGAGGAATTCTCTTTCTCTTTCTCTCCCTCTCTCTCCTAACAGAAAATAGAATCCTTGTGATTATGTACAGAAAGCAGTGTATAACTAGGATCTGTGCAGCCACAATGGTAAGCCACAATTCATATAAAGAATTGTACAATGGCCTGTGGCTCACGCTGGCTCAGCTTGTCTGAGCATGGAAAGCTAAGCAGGGTCAGGCCTGGTTATTACTTGGATGGGAGACCCCTCCTCTAGTTTCCTACATTGAGCAGGGGGTTGGACTTGATGGCCTATAGGCCCCTTCCAACTCTATGATCTATGAATTTGAAAGTGGAATTCTGTACTTTCCCTAAACATAGTAGACAACGGGAACAACAGAATTCTACAGAAGGCAGTCATAAGGAGACATTGCCTAGGATCCATACCATTAACATGTAACAGTGATTTCCCATTAATAGGTGGATTCCTCAGCTTCAGTAAATCAAGGATGCTCATGGATGTTAGCAAAAATAACCACCATGTACCAGATGTCTCTGCCATACATTGGAATCAATTGTAGCTTTCATGATTGTTAATGGACATACAAATGTATCTAGAGGTAATTGACAGGCACTTCCATTATAGCATTGTCTCAAACTAGGGGATACCTAGCCATGAGCAATTAGTGACCTTTAGCCAACAAATTAACACCTCTAATAGTGACTGGCACAGTAATTAGACTGAAAATCATCCCAGCATCAGGGATTGAATGATTATGGCCATCCATTAAGATGACCACGAATGCTTTTAAATTCATTGGAAATAAATGGTTTTCTGATCACATCATGTACCGTAATAAAGAAAATTTTAGGGGTGGACAAATCTGCCATTTTTGGTTTCTCATTTTTCCAGTCTTAAATTTGGTTTGTCTTGAACTTTGAAAATGTTTCCAATCTTATGTTCAGCTTGTTCTGAACTCTGAGATTTATTTATTTTTTAAAAAAAATTCACATGAACATTTGTACACTTCATTATTTATTTAAATTATACAAATGTATATACCGCTTTCCACAAAGTGATCAAAGCGGTGAACATGCAGTGTCATTGCCACTAAAATATAACAATAAAACACAATAATAAAACAATACAATAATAAATATTTTTTGATTATTTATTTATTTATAAATAGTTTTATTAGGAATAAAACTATACACTCCGCTATGGACTGCATATGGTATTTGGCTGGGCTGCATCAGGGAAAACCTATGTGAAAAGATGGATGGGTCTGAAGAAGTCATCTAGATCAGTGTTTCCAACCTTGGGTCCCCAGATGCTTTTGGCCTACAACTTCCAGCATGCCCCAGCCAGCATAGCTGGCTGGGGGCATGCTGGGAGTTGTAGGCCAAAACCATCTGGGGACCCAAGGTTGGAGAACACTGATCTAAATGTCAGAACAGCGGATGCCTGTCCAATGGCAGTTGGGAAAGTGTTCCAGAGGGTGGGTGCTGTGACACTAATTGCTCTGCTGCAAGTGCTCTTTGAGGTATAGCTCAGGACCACGCGTGGCACCCTCAGAAGTGCACTCTCTGAAAGTCACAGGCACATGAGTATTTCTCCTAATGCACGCACTTTTTGTGGTCAGACAAACCTTATTCTGCAACACAGCTCTCATTGGCTGGAATTTCAGGCTATCGATTTCAGTCATACCTGCAAGCCTATTCATATCAATGCAATGAGAAAATCACTCTGAATTCAATTAGACAACATCAGTTCATCCACTGCTTTAATTGTGCAGTTTGCAGAAGTGAACGTGGGGCTCTTTCTTCTGATTTCCAACCATTAAAATATTAAAACCAGGATTAATGGGCTTTACCAGATGGTTCTCAGATCTGATAGGATTCTTATACTTTAAGATGAGGAAAAGGTTGGAAAGTGTGTGTAACTAACACTACTATAACCACATTTTATTTCTCTTGATGCTTCGAAACTGGAATTCATTACAAGTGCCATCCTATCTAGATGATCATCAGCCTCCAAACTTGGAGGCTGACAATCATCCAATGCAGAGCGGGAGGAGCGGTGGAGGCAATCTTTGCCTCCCCACTCCTCCCCACTCCTCCCACTCCTCATTTTCACTAGATGGCCACATTTGGCCATCTAGTTGGAGTACTTCAGAGGGGAAGGGAAGGAGACTGGAGAGGATACAGGATATGTAGTACCCTGGACTCTGCAGTCTCCTCCCCTCCTTGCCCACTGGAACGCCCCCTTTATACCCTCTTTGAGGTCAAGTTCCTGAACTTGGAGAGGCAGCCAGCTGGCTGTGTGGGGAGGGGGAGGGGGGCTGCAGCATGAATTCCCAGCTCCAAGGTTGGAGCTCTGTCTCTGACCTCAGATCTGGGAATCCAAAGTATCCTATGGCACCCCAGATGATGTCTAGGGGCCATAGGATCACTCCCTAATGGACTCTGACTCACCGTAGGGATGGGAGAGCCAGGGATGCTTGTGCTCATTGATATTCTCCAAATGTTACTTCAAAGCTTGGTTTAGCTCATTCTCATTCTCATTTGTGATCTTTTTTTATTGTTCATTTGAATGGGGAAAGTGCACTTTTTCAAAAGTGCATACTTTCTCCTATCGACTACAGCATGAAAATGCACATTTTTTTTTAAAAAAATGCACTTTTTAAAAATGCACAACTTTAAATGTGTGCACTTCTTAATTTCTTAATGTGTGCATTTTCTTCCAATTAAAGCCTGTAAATGAGAATATTCAAGAGTGCACATTTTTTTAAAATGAAAACTTTAAATTGTGCATTTTAAAAATTGTGTATTTTTAAAGTTGTGCATATTTAAAAGTGTGCATTTGAAAAAAGTGCACATTTTGCGGATATGAATGCAAATTCAGGAATTAGCAAATATTTTTGGATAACTTGCACTTCCATTCATTCAGGGTTGTGTGAACGGGGAATTTTTTAGTGATTTGCGAACTGAAATGAAATTCTTGTACATCCCTAGAAGAAGCAAGTAACATGTGTTGCTTTGATGCAGGTTACCAGCACTATAGCATATAAACCCAAATTTCAGCTGTGATGGACAGGATGTCATACATTGTTTTAAAAATCATGCTCCTTTCTCCCATTCCCAGGCTTCATGTTAAGATTGCTTGATTATGTATTTATTTACATTTTTATCCTGCTCTTCTTCCAATGGTTCCCCCTCCTATTTTATCCTCACAGCAACCCTATGAAGCTGCTGAGACTGAGAGATAGCAACGGAGTCCAGCTCACCCAGTGAGCATCATGGCTGATGGTTTTATTACCATGGACACTAACTTCTGATTGTATTACTGTGCATAACTACCTTGTTTATTGTAAAAGCCAGTTTTCAAGGGTTCTTATATTTGATGATTTTTAAGTGTAATCCCATCATATTGCAGTGGGCAGGAAAGGCTTGAAATGGCAACTAAGTATTCATGTTAAAATAGAAACCTGTCCTTTGAAATATGTGAGAATGTATATTTTTAAGACTTAGCTTGCAAGCTGTGCACCTGTATCATTCATATATCACAGTGATATTAATGTGTGTGTCACACACACAATATCACCGTTCCATTTCTTTGAGATCAATATATCTCTTCTGAAAACTATAGTATGATGATCTGATATACTGTTTTGTCTAGGTATTTCATTACAAAATCTGTTTTCTCAAATACCGGTACACTGTTCATACTTTTGATAGCTTTGTGTCTTAGCTGGGCAGTTTTTAATGTCCTCTGGCTCATTGATTTTGAAAGTACTTTCCCCACTCTGTTCATTACCATCCCTTTCATCTCACATGGCTTATCTCTGAAACACCTATATTGCCTTGAAATGCCTGGAAGATCGCTTTTGGTGGATGCTCAGCTGTTTTTCTGGGCTGGTATTTAATAAAGTAATTGTGCCATTAATAGGAATTTAACAATAGATTCAGTCACCCAAGTACCATATAAGCAAGAATTAATGTTGTCGTATGCTGATGGAGACAGCAACAAAAATGTGCTAGGGGATGAACATGCCCTGTTGTGATATAAATAATATGGTACAAACAAAGCTTAAAGAATAATGAAAGAATGGAGACAGAAGGCTGGATCATGCATGACTACTAGTTGCTTGTGCAAGTTTTGTGCCAAATATGACTTGCCAGATGAACAGCAATGACTTGCTGAATGGCAGCACTTGCAGTTGCAGCATTGGTTAGTATCTAGGTTTGCTCCAGCCACTGTTTTAAAACATCAAATTCTCTGTAGTTACTGGACTGAGGCTGGTCAAGCAAAGTGACCCATGTCTATAAATACTTTTTATTGGTAAAGAAATATAGGGTTTTAAGCAGAAATGGAATAGGGAGTTGGATTGTCCTCTTTTGCCTAATCAGTGAATCGGCGCTTTTGCATCTGTATGTTGTGAGGATAAAATGGAGAGGAGGATGAGGATTATGTAAACCGCCTTGGGTTCCTTACAGGAAAAAAGGTGGGGTATATAAATATAAAAAATAAATAAATAAATATCTGACGCGTCTATGCATCCCAAGTTGTGTCTTATTCAGCAAAAACTTCTGTTTCATGTCTATTGGACATCACAACATCTCCTTCTTTTAAACATATGCTTCTTTTAAACATATGTTTTGGCAATGTCCAGTAGTTGCTTCTTTTGGGGAGGAGGTTATTATATGGATAAATTTTGTATCGGAACAGTTTTTAATATTCGCTGAAGTACATGCTCTTTTAAATTATTTACCTGCTTCACTGAATTTAACAAATGGTCAAGGTAAATGGATTTTCCACACCCTTCTGACAGTTAAAAGGCTGATATTACAACACTGGAAAGATAAACACTCACCTCCTATAATGCAATGGATTGAGGACCTTCCAATGCTTTCAATATTTGAGCAGGTCATTGGGCCAAGTGTGTATGGAGATACTTTTTTTTTTTAACTGGCACCTTCTGTGAGTTGTTTGCAGCTGTGATTTCCCCAATATGAATGGCAGTTATTTGAGCTGTCACCATGTCTCCAACGGCAACTTGGGCCCATGCAGGGCTTCATATGTCATTATATGTGCATCCATAGCATGGTGATATGCTTTGCCCTCCCTCACAGTGTGCGTACTGTTTGATGCCAGTGTGGCGTAGTGGTTAGAGCGTTGGAATGGGACTCGGGAGATCCGGGTTCTAGTCCCCGCTCGGCCATGAAACTCACTGGGGGACTTTGGGCCAGTCACTGATTCTCAGCCTAACCTACCTCACAGTGTTGCTGTGAGGATAAAATGGAGAGGAGGAGGAGGATTATGTAAACCGCCTTGGGTTCCTTGCAGGAAAAAAGGTGGGGTATAAATATAATAAATAAACAAACAAACAAACATACATCTGATTATGTCCATGGGCCAACCAAGCCAGCAATTTCCCAGGCACTTGGGCATGTGCTGGCCAATTGCCATGGATGTAATGTGGTTTTAATTGATAAAATACCACAGCAGACCAAAGCCAGTGGAGGCTGGTGGCTCTAATCTCAGCAGGGCAGTGTATCCACACTGGGGTGCAGTCTGAACTTTTAAGGAGTTTTCCATGGTGCTGAACCTTTTCTGGGGATAGGGGTAGGGTCCAGCACCATGGATAGCTCCTTTAAAGTTCAGACCAAAACCCAGAGTGGATACACAGCCCCACTGACATTGGAGCCACCAGCTTCCACCACCCAAAGCCATGTTTTTGCCATAATCTCTTCATTATAGCACTTCACTCTCAAAGACAATCTTCCACTGATTTTATTTGTGTGGTAGTAAAGCTAGCAGGCTAAATTCAGCAGCAAATAGCTGCTTTCCCCCTTTGCACAAGTAAGCACTAATGACATAGGGGCAGCATTGATTTATGCCAGCCCAATGTCATTAGCACTAGCGCTGCACCGCTATTGGATACTAACCAGTATTTGGAAATTGATCTCCCCTTACCACATTATCTGCATCTCTCTCCAGTGTGGATATGGATTGATCATCTCATCCTGATATCATGGGCCTTTTCCTTCTCATCCCAGAGTCATGGAGGTGAGTTTCAATATGTTCATTAACCCTGAAGTTCTGAACAATCTTGTTGCCTACCAACAATTACTTTTACTGGCAGAAGGGGATTGTTAAAATTTGTTTTGGTGCATGGTAACTAAGATACACTGTTCTTTTGGATCAGGAATAATTTTACAAGCTTACATTCTTCTTTACCTGTGTGTATATTGAACTGGAGTGTATATTGAACAAGGACTTAAGTGATGGTGAATTTAAATGCAGCACAGATTTTCAAGATCTTCACTTTCTTTATTAGGGAACTATTCTTTACATTTACTTCTTGCAGTATGTGCTATTTTTTTAAAAAATAAAAAGTTGTTGTAAGACTCTCAGGATAAATTAACAATAAGCCAGAGTGGGCAATAAATTGATTAAGAATGTGAGGCAAAGAGGTAAAAAAACAGGCAAAGGAACAAAAAGAGTAGAGGATTTGTGCAAGTTGGTTAGCTGAAGAGTCTACGTACGGCTGCAATCCAGTCCACACATACCTAGAAGTGAGCCCCACTGAATACAATGGGACTTGCTTCTGAGTGAACATGTATAGGAAACTGCTGCATGAATGACTCTTGGGATTCCTTAGTTTTCTCTGATCAGGAAATAATGCCTTTGACAGTGAGTATGGAAGGATTCTGATAAGTCCCTAGAAACTTTCAGAAAATACCAGATCCCAGTGGTATTCTAGTTTAAGATCGTGCTTTGTATAAACTAGTTGAACTCTCTGTTACAAGCTAGAGCAATCTCCATTGGAAGAAGCTGGGGGATTAATAGATTACGGGCACAATCCTATGCATGTTTAAACATTAAAAAAAAGGTGTGTACAGTTCCCATCGTTCTGGGATGCTGGGACTTGTAGGACTTTTTCTATCAAAAACACGCATAGGATTGTGCCCTAAGATGAGGAGAGAAGGATAAGAAAGATAAAGGCCACAGAGGTAATTGTGCTTAGAACAATTTAGACCAGGGGTAGGCAATGTGGTGCCCACAGGCACCAGTGCACCCTCGGACATCTTTCTTGATGCCCACCAAGCTGCCCCCCCTTTATTTTTTTTTAAAAACATTAACAAATTTTTGTAACAGCACCTGGGATCACTTCGAAACAAAATTGAGGGCCTCCAGTTGCTGCCATCTTCATTTCCCTGGGCCACATGTGGGGCTCAGAGACATTCTTAGGAAAAGAATATGGTGGGCGGCTGCAGACTGATGCTTTTCTCTGTCATGCACCCAGCCACTGAAAAAAAGAAGGGAGTGGGGGGAAGGGACTCCCTTGGTAAGCCGTGGAGGGGCTGAAGAGAGCAGGGGGTAGCTAGGGAGAGCAGTGGGGGTTGTTAGGAAGGGCAGTGGTAAGCCAGCTTGGAGGGGAATCAGGGAAGCCAGTGGAGGCTGGGGGAACCAGCTGGGAGCAACCAGAGGGATTGGGAAGAGTTGTGTGCTTCCAGATCTGAATGGATGGGGGCTGCATGTAAGTGAGAAAGAGATAGAGAGAGGAGAAAGAGAAAGGGGTTAAAGGGGATTTAAGCCTTGTTTTTTTAATTGGCAACATGAGATATTTATATTTATTTATTAATTATATTTATATTCCGCCTTTTTCTCGCAAGGAACCCAAGTCAGCTTACATAATCTTCCTCCTCCTCTCCATTTGATCCTCACAACAACCCTGTGAGGTAGGTTAGGCTGAGGGTCAGTGACTGGCCCAAAGTCACACAGGGAGCTTCATGCCTGAGTGGGGACTAGAACCTGGATCTCCCAAGTCCCAGTCCAACACTCTAAACATTACATTACACTGGCTCTCCATTATGCTACAATGGCTCTAGCTATTGTAATAGCTAGGATTTATATTTGTTAAATAACAGAATTTCAGTCATCAGAAGGTTTTCTTTTGAATGTCAGTTTGGAAGAAGGGACTCTTCTTCCAAACTGAAGCAGCATTTTAGCTAATAATATTGGGTTACTATTACCATTGATTTGGTCCCTTGCAAACTTTGCAATACTCTAGCAGGTACATTTTAAAATGCACTCTCACCAAAAAGCAGGAAAGATCTATTTTAATTAATGAAAAAGCAAATCGTCTTCATATGAATGATCAGATAGCCAGGGCCGGATTAACATAGGGGCTATTGGAGCGGCAGCTCCAGGCCCCTAACCCAAAATAGGCCCACAGGCCCGTGGCCCGGCAGCGGCAGCGCCCACTCGCCCGAGCCGCGCCGCCGCCTGCTGCCGCTGCCGCACTTGCCCTTGCGTCGAGACGCCAGGCAGCGGCTCCCTCGCGGCGGCGGCAGCGGCTCTTCCCGCCGGGGACCTGCTGCTGCTGGAGAACTGGCGAGCCCTCCTGGGGCTCGGGCTGCTGCAGTCCCGCTGCGGTCGGCCGCTCTTCGCCAGCTACGCCGGCCTCTGGAGGAAATGCTACTTCCTGGGGGTCGACGGGGACCTCGACAGCCTGGTGGAGAGAGGTAAGGGGGCGGGGGGGGTTGGCGGCGGCGCGGCGGCAGTTTCCCCGCCACTGAATGCACCTCCTTCCCCGCCTACGGGTGCCGGTGGGGTGGTGGTGGTGAGCGAATATTTTGTCCACGCTCGCTTCCAGACACCCAAACAGGCGCCCGGGCCAGCTGTAGCGAGCGGGCGGCTGAAATAAAATGACCTCCTTGCCGTGTTGCTGTGTTTATGCACATCGCCCGGGGTAATGGTGCGGGGGGGGGGCCCAGGACGGGGAGAGCGAGGCGGGCCCTGGCGGTGCCGTGGTGCGCGTTTCAAAGCTGTTGCACATTAGTCAACACATTAGCCCTCCAGTTTTCCCCCGCATTATGTTGGTTTCCAGCGCTTTATTCCGGGGAGGGGGCAGCCGCCAATGGACAGGCCAGTCCAACTACCAGCAGCCGCTCACTAAGGAGACTGGGAACCCCCCCCGCGCCCTCCCCAGTCCGCAAAATCCATCGCGGGGGCGTCATTCGTGCCCCGAGGGAGAATTTTTCCTCTCTGCCAGCCAGCCTGTGAGCCGGGGGGGGGGGGGATAAGCTCGCCAGAAAGTGCACCCGCGTGCTGGAGGCAAATCTCTTCCTCCCTCTTTGTGCGCGCACAATTCCAGCAATCTTGCAGAGCGCTTCTCTGGGCTGGTGGACATCGGCGGCAGCATCCCTGTTTAGCAGCTCTTACAGATCAGCGGCTTTTTCAAATTGCCCCGAGTCTGATGCGATGAGCAGGTGGAAACACGGGGGGGGGGAGGTGGAAGAGAGAGAAGCAGCAACAGCAGCGTTTGGATCTCGGTGGGGTGGGGGGCTCCCATTTGGAATACTGGATTGGGTTCTGGTGGATTTCCATAGGCGGGGGGGGGGGAGGAAAAGCCGCCGCCTGCCAGTTATAATCCCCGTTGGATACACGTGTGGAGAGGGAGAGGTGATTAGGCGCCTAAGGGTGGCCAGCACTCCCCCCTCCCCCAGTTAGTCTGTGCGTAAGGCAGCACCCGGAGGAGGCAGTTGCCGCGGGGTGGGGAGTGTGTTCAGAGGACTTGGGTGGGGCGATAGCGCCACTGGGTTCCAGGCTCGTGAAGTGGCCCAGTTAGAAAGACGCCAGCTTTAGAGATCAACAACGTGTCGTTGGAGGGTGTGTGTGTGCAAGCGTGGTGGGCGAACTCCACAACCAACACGCTAAGGGCAGAGATGAAGCAGCACAAGACATCTGTACAGATGCCCCATGGAAGAAGGAGGTGCACTTTTGGTAGAGAGATGCAGGCCTCTCTATGACCAAAGCTGGAAGCAAAGCATTTGCTTTTTCATTTCTTTTTTTTAAAGTTTTGATGCTGATAGAAAGAACTGGATGGGGTGGGTGGGTGGGTGGGTGGGAGTGGGCGTGGGGTTCCTGTCCAGCAAAGGGAGCAGATAACAGGGAAAGTGTTTGTCAGGGAGGGCATTTTGAGAGTGGCTGCAGGAGTGGAAACACAGAACTGATGAGTGCTGATGAGGAAGCCCAGCAGCGGAAGGACTCCCGGAGCAAATGCTCAAAGCAGGAAAGGCTGTTCAAAACAACACAATCACCTCTGGTTTCAGAGTCTGTGAACTGTGTTCGGACAACTCACACTCCTGAAACCCTGGGATACATCCTGAAGCCCAGGAGCCGGGAAGCCCGGTGCTTTCTGCTGGGAGAAAGGCTGCCCCACAGCTGAAGCATGCCTTCCTGTTTTGAGGAGAAGGCAGCACTTCCTGACAGGAATAACAGTCCAGCCATGGAAAAAATTGCTCTGGAAATCTCCTCTGGAGGATTGGAGAGAAAGACTCGGTGTGGGGCACTGTCCAAGTGGCTGGACATCCAGGAAACCTCACTGTAGCAAGGTGGGGGCGGGGAGTCCAGATTCAGGGACCCTTAAGCCCTCTTCCTAAGATGCCTCTTTCTCTCTTAGGCACCCCTCTGACTTCACCCTCATAGTATCTACATGCCCCCTTCTTTCTTCACCAGGGCCGGCATCAAAGGCAGGCATGGTTGGGCATGTGTCAAAGGTCCACACCCGGCAGGGGCCCAGTGGCCAGAGATGCTGCTCCTCTTCACTGTCGCAGCCTGTGGGGATCGTTCCCCTGCCCTCGCTCCAGCCCCAGACAACGGTGGGGGCGAGGAGGAGGAGCGGGAGATGCCATGGACCCCCCTGCTCCCGGGCTCTCTGCCCGTCAAGCAAGCAAGTGGTGGCCAGGAGGAGGAGGAGGAGGAGGAGGGCCGAGAGCAGCTGGTGGCCATGGTGGCGATCGAGAAGGCCGACTCACTGCGGCAGCCCCCACCCCCGTGGAGGGTGTCTTGCCCAAGGGCCCTCCACAGCCTGGAGCAGGGCCTGCCCTTTGCAGTGCAACAGGGTCATGAGATCGATTCCCCCTCTCCCGCTGGAATGCAGAGCAAAGTCGGGGCCGAGCGGCCTCCAAGGCCTCCTCTTGCCTGCAGGAGACAAATCTCCTTTATGTTTATTTAAAAATGGTTGTTGTGAATGTTCTATTTATAACGGTTTTATTGAGTTAACAAGCTTATTGTTTACAAAAAAAGAAATATTTTCAATATGTTTCTGTTTTGGAACTTTAATGGTAATTAAAATATTTAATTTGTTTTAATATAAAATTGCGTCTTCATTTTATTTATTTCCATAAAAAGGCCCACCAAAATCCTCAGCACCAGGCCCATAATGCTCTTAATCCGGCCCTGCAGATAGCACAATTTGCCTCCTGTGCCAGTAAAATGAAATACATGATTTTTCGGGCAGTTTGTCAAATTATATTAATAGTTCCACAGAAATTATTGCTTCTTGCTACTGAAATAATTCTGTGGTGCTGGTATCCCATAAGAAAGAAATATCTTGTTCAGAACATTCATGGGTAGTGACTGCATTGCAGAATGTAGAACTTTCTGAGCATAAAAAGATTGTGATAGACATGTCATTGATCAATCCAGAGATATATGAATGTGCCCAGGTAAGCATGGCGATCCAGAATAGTCTGATAAGCGCATGGAGCTCATGGATTCATAGACATTTGCTTAACTTTAATGGAGGGGAGGGCACAATTCATCACCTGGACAGAAAGAAAGGGAATGCAAGTTTAGGTTGACTCCCACAATTGAAATGAATCAGCCTTTGTAGATAATGCAGATAATGTAGATAATGCCTTTGTAGACAATGTACAATGTACATTTATCAATTAGGCATTTCTCTCAGTTAGTTTTTTTTATCAGGATTTACCCAGGTCACACCATTCGGACTGAGCATGGACCTGAACACAATCTGTGGTTGAAATCCATACATTTCTGAGCTTGCAATGTGATTCGTGGACCAAAAACAAAAACATTCAACAACATGCATATATTTGAAAAATGTACACAAATACAAATAATTCTATCCAGGTTTCCTCAAAAGTAAGTCCCATTAAGTTCAAGTAGATTTACTCCCAGGTAAGTGTTCATAGGATTGCACCCATGCAGGCCAATACGCTGCATTTCTACTCAGAAGTAAGTCCTATATTGTGTTCAGTGGGACTTATCCTAGATAAATGTATATAGGATTGTTTCTTTAATTAGGAACTATTTTCTTTCCACTAAATTCTAAATTGTTCAGTCCAGTGACTTGTTTTCTGCCCCACTTCCACCCATATATATATATATATATATATATATGGTTTTTGTTCTTGCAGGCATGTATTGAAGCAAGCATATGCATATCTCAGCATTCATCTTCTTTTCTTCTAATGTACCTAATTGTTCATTTTGTCCCATAAAATCTGATGGCATCACCACCTTGATGACTTTTCAGCAATAAGGCAGTATATACGGTAAATGTTACTAATAAATAAATATATATATATTTAAAATGCAATTAAAATATTTTTTAAAATATTAAATATTTTATTAATATTAAATATTAATAATATGTTCTGTTCTATATAACCAGTGATACTGTCTTTTTCCTTTAGCATAGTAATGGCGTGTGTGTGTGTGCATGCGCGCACACACACAATATTTTACAAGGGACCAGGGATATCATGAGACTAAATGGAAGTACTAGAGTAATTGTGGTATTCTGTGCACCTAAATTTGCAACCAGGGACCTCTAAACAGTTATAGTTATGAAATTTTCATTGGCAAATATGGAGATAAAGTGCAATTCCATAGTCATCATTTTACTGGAAACTTAGGATGAGCTAATTGTTTTAATGGCTATGACACGGTGGTGTAGCAGATTCTGTTGTGAGCAATAAGAGGGTACACAGGTTTCTTCTTTGAATGCAGCTGGCTTGAAATAGAGAAGGCCGCTTTGCTTATAAGGAAGCGGCAGACTCTTCACATGAAATGGTGTATGACCAAATAAGCTGCATTCATTTGACTTCCAAGACAGCTGGAGTTGAATTCAGAGGCAGCTAATTGCCTAGGGGACCTTTTTCTGGCACGTAGCCCACTGGTACTCTTCAGGGGTGGAGCAGCTTCACACAGAAAGCTTAAAAGCATCTGGGCTGCTGCTGTTGCTGAATGCCCCTACTGACAGATTTACCATCTGCCTTTTGAGAAAGCCAACAGTCTGGAGAGCTGGGACTCTGCAAGCTCCCAATAGAAAGCCGCCTCTCTCAGTCAAATTGGGCCAGATTTTTAAATTCATATTATGGCCAAAAAAATAACTGGTTAAACCAAACAAGATACAAATATTATTCATTTAATTTGCTGGGTTCATGCTTATTTATTTTATACTTAAGAAAAAATAACAACAAAAGAAAAATGAACTCAAAACAGAGTCTTCAGTGAAGTGAATGAAAACAAAGCATATATCATAACTGAGCATCATTCTAAGACAGGGGGATTGAACCTCAGGCCTGGATGCCAGGTCTGGCCCACCTGGGGTTCACAGATGCCCATGCCTCATTTCCCCTACTACCAATTTCTTGGTCATTTCCTGGCTTTCCCCACCACCCATTCTGAAAGGTTGAACTGTCTCTCCTAAAGCTTAGTACTGGCAGTATAGCTTTAAGCTAAAATATGCTGGTATTTTTGGGGGTGCGTGTGTGTATTTTTGGCCTTACTCCTTTGGTTCTGCCTCCCACAAGCAATCCCCAAGAGCTTGTCCAAAACTGAATATGGCCAACCTTGGTGTTTGCCCATGCCCTCCTGAGTTGTACAGAAGAATTGATTTTACTGTGCTGTGCCCCATATTTGGTAAGAAACAATCAGATATTAGAATGCAGATTATTATTATTTTATTTCAGAAGAAAGCAATTCCATGTTTAATGCTGCTAACAAATTGCATCTCTAAATCTGCTTTTCCATAGTAATTTGGAGAAAATCTAATAGTACTAACAAAGGGCCAGGCAGAATTGAATAGTCAGTTTATCTATTCGATATATTTTGATTGCTTGTTTGTTAAATTTCTAGACTCCTCTAGAGATTCTCAGAGCAGTGCATGATACAAGATAAAAAAAATAAAAATTAAGATCAATAAAGCATCTAATGATTTAGAGAAAAACTACACCATTCCAGAAAGTCAGAACATTTCCAACATATGAGTTATTTCATATTATCCCTGAAAATTGTATCACCAATGCTGTAATGCACTCTCTGTCCAAAAAAAAGTGTGTGTGTGTGTGTGTGTGGGGGGGAAACCAGGGCATCTGTCTCCTATTACAAAGCTATAGAAGTGACTTGATAGTTAAAGTGTGGAAGGCATTCTTTGTTAAAACAGCAGTCTGCTAGTGCCAATCACATTGCAGCGGCAAAAATGAGTACCAGCGCAACGGGAAGCTAGTGCTTTATAGTGCATCCCTGGAAACTAGCTCAAACTAGCACTTCCAGAATAGGGGAAATCAGCAGAGTTTGCTTCTAGAAGTTCTGCTGACTTGTCCCATTCCGGAAGTTCTAATTTGGGCTAGCTTCTGATTGTGCTATCAAGCGCAGCGGTCATTCCTGCTAGAGTAAGGGCAGCATTGGATACTGCCCAATGAAGATTCTATTCCTGATAACATCAGGATGATTTGTTCTATCAGTATGAGAAGACTGGTCTCTTCGCTGAAGTCAGATACAGGCTTTCCAAATGTGAGAAAAAATCAGATGAAACATAGCTGAGTTGTAGCTACTGAAAAATGACAGCAGATTATTTTTCTGGCTGTTACCCACCTTTTGTTACTGCTGCTGTTGTTGAATGAGGAAACGTAGTTCAAATATATCTGTTTGGAGGTGCTGAAGTTCTTAAAAATTAAAGTATAGGTTTCCCTTTCATTCAGTTTTGAAAATCTATTGCATACTTTAAATGCCCTGATGTTTTCCAGTTCTCATGTTATACAATGGCGAGAGATTTCATAGATCATAGAGTTGGAAGGAGCCTACAAGGCTATCGAGTCCAACCCCCTGCTCAATGCAGGAAACTAGAGGAGGGGTCTCCCATCCAAGTAATAACCAGGCCTGACCCTACTTAGCTTTCCATGCTCAGGCAAGCTGAGCCAGCATGAGCCACAGGCCTGCCACCAGGGTAATGCAATGGGTAACTATGTTTGTAGCTGGGAAGCAAATGGTTTGATGAGAAGGGAACTGCTTTGCAGGGGTAGATCAAAGTACTAGCCCCTCTCCATTGCAAGATTTCAACTATCTTCTCCCCTGTTAACAAATTGAACATTGCTGAAGAGGTTGAATAGGGGACACAGAGTAGGATAAAGCTGGGGATGGATGAATCAGTCAATTTCAGGTTTTCTCGGGTTCTCTTTTTTCTAGTCGGAAGTTCAGTTCATCCCGAACTTTGAGCATTTTTTAAAAAAGTTGACATGAAAATTCATAACCATTTTTGTGCACATTCTTCCTAATGCATGCATTTTAATATTGTTTTAACCTAATATACACATTTTTGTAAGCAATTTTCCTAATATAATGCATTTTTGAATGCTGTTTCCCCTGATATATGCATTTTTGTATGCATTGTTTGATTGGAGAACTCCATTGCAAAATTTGGAGAAGTGTGAATTTTGAAGGATAACAGAGTTTTGATCTGCAGAGTGGTTTGAAAGTGCAAAATTTGGTAAGTTCACATTAAAATATAAGCTGAACAAATTTCTCCCCCATCCCGTGCTAGGGATGGGTGAACATGCAACATTTGAGTTCATTGAGGTTCTCCAAATTCTTCCTTGAAGCTTGTTTCACCTTATTTGTATTCCCAAATGTGTGCATATTTCCCCCCACTTGAAATAATGTGCATTTTCCCCAACCAAAAATACACTTCCCCCCATACGCTAAAACATGAAAATGCAAAATTTGTACAAATGCGCATGTGCACATTTTCAGGAGTGCATATATGCGCATATGCACATTTTTGAATGTGAACACAAGTTCAGGAAATTGCAGAAAATCCCCATAAATTGGTTTTCTGCTTGCGCTCACATTCAGGGCTATGAACAGGGCATGTTTGCATGATTTGCGAACAAGAACAAAATCCTTGTATATCCCTAAGTGCCTCTTCTCCCTCCTCCCAGCCATTCATGAAGTAACCAAGATGTCTGTGCAAAGAACAATAGGTTGGTAGTTTACACTGAAATGGAAAGACAGAAAAAGAGGCCCAGGGAACTGAATTCGACTCCGAAGTATCTTATGATGCGGACTGTCTCCTTGAAGTTCTGATGCTGGAGGAGTAGACATTGTCAGGATGGTGGTGGCCATCTGTTGGAGTGTTTCATGCTGAACCTCCACCCGTGCTCAACCTGTATATTTGTAAATAAACAAAAATATTACAAAATGCCAGGAAGCTTCCAGTGACCTCATTCCAAAGGAAACCAAATCTGGAGTAGGTACTGCAACCCTGGGATTTCTCACTGCTCAGAGAATTGGGGACATATAACAATATATTTGTTCTTTGCCCCTGTACACTCTACACATATACTTAAAGCAACCTGCTGAAAGTTAAAGAATGAGGTAAAAAAAAAGATAGAGGAATATTAAAAAATTGGACTTTCATGGTTTGGTAGAATAGCTTTGATAAAAATGAAGATATTACCAAAGATAAATTTTTTATTTAGAATGATACCAAGTTGTTTACCAGAGAAGGAAATTAGGGAATGGCAAGCAATAATCAATAATTTTTGTAATGGGGGGGAAAAGGCGAGGATTACTAAGAGTAAATGGTATAAATCCCAAAAAGAAGGGGGGCTTGGCCTTCCTAATATCAAGTGGTATTATATAGCTAATCAGTTAAGGTTTATTATGGATATTTTAGTTAGGAAGAATATTTTGTGGTTAGAAATAGAAACGCAGGAAATAGAAATTGGGATGGAAAAAATTTTATTTTCAAAAAAGTATTACTAGTGTAAAAAGAATAGAAAATCCCTTCCTGAAAAATATGGTAGGGATTTGGAATAGTAACACTCAGATCTTTATACCAGGGATATCACCGTTAACTCCAGTTGTAGCAATGGAGGACTTTCCAGAAAATGCACAGCATTGGGAGGCAATATTTAGGGAAAATAAGGTTATCAAATTAATGGATTGGATGGGAAAAATTGAGACTAGACAACAAATATTGGAAATGATTGGGCCAGATAGAATTTCGTGGTTAAATTTAATGCAATTAGATCAGTGGACTAAGAAATGGAAGAAGAAAAACGAGCATGAGAGGGAGTTTACTGGATTTGAAAAGAAAGTGTTGTCTAGAGAACTTATAGAAGGGAATGTTTCTTCTAGAGGGTTAACTAAGGAGATATATAAAATGATGCAGAGGATTGAAGTGAAAAAAGACAACCTTAAGATGATGTGGGAAATGGAATTTGAGGAGGAGATATCGAATGCGGGGTGGAGAAATATTTGGGGCAGACGTATATTAAGAAATATGTCAGTAAGGAGAAAAGAGAATTTTTTAAAAACTGTTTGGAGATGGTATTTGACTCCAGTAAGATTGAATAAAATAGATAGTAATTGTGCTCCATTGTGTTGGAGAGGATGCCAGGAACTTGGTACTTATGCTCATATGTGGTGGAGCTGTAAAAGCGTATTGGATTTTTGGAATAAAATTTTTGGAGAAATTTCAGAAATTATTGGTATTAATGTGGAGGTCTGTCCAAAATTAGCATTGTTATCAATAACGGAGAAACTTCTGTGCTCACAAGAGAAAAAGGAACTAATTGTAAGTTTATTAGTGGCAGGGAGATTATTGATAGCAAAGAATTGGAAAGTTCAACATCAGTATTTAATAATAGATTGGTATAAAGAGGTTTGGGATATTGCTTTAAATGATAAACTAACATGTAGTATTAAATGTAAAAGGGGACAATCAAAGAAAAATAATTTTAAGGAAATATGGGGGTCATTTTTAGATTATGTTTTAGTAAAGGGGAAAGGGAGTAAGCCATGTCATGATATGATGTATTTTTGGAATATAGATTAATAATGGATTATGTGGATAGAATTGGTTTTGGCCCCGGGGTGACGGGTGCACTTGTAGTGTATGATTTGTAGGTTTATGTTTTTTTTTGTATGTGTGTTCTTTTAAAAATATATATAAATAAAATTTAAAAAAAAAATAAAAATAAAAATAAAGCAACCTGCTCGAAGAGGTATTGCCATGCCCTTGTGCAACTACAGTTTCTATGTACATACAGAAAACAAAGGTAACTCTCTCTGAGTGGTATTTCATGTGATCATTTGTTGAATTTTTAATGCATTCTTTCAAAGAGAGAATGGAATATGCTGAATACCTCTAGGTCCACTTGCACTTAGGTTACTACTATAAAGTCATCACATATTTTCCCCACCACACACACACTGTAAATATTTCTCATTGTGAGTCCCTGAATATATCTAGCTGGGCTGTTTCAAAGACCATACTTCAGTAGATAAAAGGGGTTGAAAATAGATGACTCTGAAATGTATCTTACCTAGTATAAGATATAGACAGTTATGGACAACTTTTCTGAAGAGCATCACCCACTGCATTGTTGGAACCTGAGGTCTTCAGAAAAGCACTACATGATCCTCATTCTCCCTTGAGTATTTAGCCCTAAGGGTCAAACTGCACGTTGCATTAATTGTGTAGTGTGTAGCTGAAGCATTTCACTGATCTGCACTTGAAAGTGAATAATTGTGTAAGACCATAAACCCAGTCCTTGGCGCGAGTTTGGCACTTAACGGGTTAACCGGACTGAAAAAATGCCCTTTATGCGGCTCCTGTGCATTTAGAACACAACCGCTACCTAATGAATGACATAGAACCATGCTTAGGTCAAAGAATAGACTTTATTTACTATACAACTAATGGAGCGGAACTAACAGACTACCAGGAATTTCATACTATAAACATAGCAGGTTGTAACCTTACCGAAGCGGAAAGCTTCAATCTACAGACACTAGAGGCTTAGCGTATCACAGAAGAAGAAGTAACCTTACATCAGAGAATCTGACTTACAGACTTAACGTAGCAATCTGCATAGCCGGTCTCCAAGCGCAACTGCCCGGGGTTGGAAGCTGCCTGAACCGGAGCGGAGCCAGGGACCTAAGGTGTGCCAGCCTGCACCATGTTCTTAACAATCTCTGGTCTTTTGGCACATCCTTTTCTACCCCTCACGCCCCCTCCCCGCCCCTGCTGACAAGGTGGGCTGGGTCCGCCCCCATGGGGCGGTGGCGTCTCTTGGTGTTGACTCCTCCTGGGTGTTTTGGAGCACTTTGGGGTACTTTGCAGCTCTTTGAGACTGCACTCCCACCCTCTCCGGAATGTTATGTGCCCTATTGTGCAGATGTAGATTGTGCCTCTGTCTGCCCAGAACTGTGTCTCCTATGCCCTGGGTGGGGATTATGCAGCCGGATGGCAAGTGGAACAAGAAAAAAGTCAGGGATCAGTGTGCCAGGGTTCAAGGTGTCAGGGTCCAATGTGTGCTCTGGCTTTCTCTCCACAATAATACTATGACAATTTCAAGGACAACCAGGCATGTATCAATATGGAGGAGGCCATGCTCTGATCCCCATGGCTGCTCCGTGTGCAAAGCAGCTGTGGGGACTGAGGCGCTTTCCGCTGTCACTGGTGACACTGCCCTGGTGACAGCAGGAAGTACCCAGGGCCGGCGCTACCGCTAGGCCAACTAGGCGGTTGCCTAGGGCACGCGGCCGAAGAGGGCGCGCGGCCGAAGAGGGCGCGGAAACCCTGCGCTCCTCTTCGTTGCCGCTGCGCCGCCCCCGCCAGGCCTCCGCCGCAGCTGCGCCATCCCCGCCAGGCCTCCGCCTCCCCCGCCAGGCCTCCGCCTCCCCACCCTCCTGCCTGCTGCCGCCGCCGCGCCTCCACCCGCTCGCTCGCCCGCCGCTGCGCCTCCACCCACCCTCTGCCCTCCGCCCTCCCGCTCGCTCGCTGCCGCTGCGCCTCCCACCACCATCGCCACCCCCCCAACCCCCCCGTCACCCCCAACCCCCCCGTCACCTACCTTCGTCGCGGGCAAAAAACAGCGCGGGGGTCCCGTCGCGTCGCTTCAGGAGCAGCAGCCGCAGCAGCAGCAGCCGCCGCCGCAGCCAGGGCGGGGGGGGGGGGGAAGGTAGGTGCAGGGTTTTTTTTTTTTTGCTTTGGAGAGGGGGGGCGCTAAATAGTTTTTCGCCTGGGGCGCCAAACTGCCCTGCACCGGTCCTGGAAGTACCCACTCTGCCCTCCGCTTTCCCGGGATCTCTTTACCATAATTGTTGCCGTGTCATGATGCGAACCCGCCCACTGCTTTTTCTGTACTCAAAAGTAGTCCCGAGCTGTCACTGGACATGGCTAGGTGCATACTGATGTGGAGAAACCTATTGTAGGAATTGTTCAATCATGTATGCGATTGTGATGGCCTTGTCCCCATCAACCACAAATATGGCATAGCTGCCATATTTGTGGTTGACTAGTCTACAAAATACATTTCTCCACATGTGTACTCAATTGGGGGTGAATTGCAACAGCTTGAATGCAGAATAAAATATTGTGTGACTTGACCTTTGCTCACATCTGTGAGCAAGTTGCACCAGATTAATCATGTTTGCATGGGAGATTTTGTATTCTATAATTTCTAAATTTTTCACAGTGTGTTTCTTTTTTATTCCTTTTGTATTTTATAAAGAGAGTTATTATATATCAAGCTGGACAGGTGGCTGTGGGGAATCAGTGCCCACCCAGCCATAATTTTATCCCCTACTTATAAAGAAATATTTTCGAGTCTCTTTGTTTCTTAGCCTAAACTTGTCTTACATGTTCATAGTTGTTTCTAAATCTTTGCATGTTCAGAAGGCTGTATTGAAAAGTCACCTAAATAAACTTATTGTTTAACAAAACAACATAGGCAACTGCTGAATACCAGGCTAGACTATTTGTCAATCTAGCCCAGTTTTGTCTATTCTGACTGCAGTGACTTTCCAAGCTCTTAGGAAAAAGTCTGTCCAAGCAGACTTTGGGCCGAAGCAGACATTGGCTGGGTTCAGACAACTTGATAACCCACACTTAAGGGTCGTTGAAATATGGGTTAGTGTGTTGTCTGAAACCAGCCATTACATTAAAGAAGTTGCCATTGTTGTTATTTTTTTTGCTGCAGTATAAGAGCAGGGCCCCTGATCTGGATCAGGACGCTAGCATGGAGAGCAGCGGCCTTTAACCCTTCCCTGCGCCCCTACACACCACAGCCCTGATCTGGATGAGGCCCCCACCCCAGCACCTGCAACTCATAGGGCAAAATAGTGAGCCATTAAAGCAAATGGGATGATTGTATGCAGCAACTGGTGTTCGTTATATCCAGGAACAAAATTACAGGCATACACTGACAATTTATAGCAATGGAAACAAAATTACTAACAGCTACGCATTTTCTGCATTGCATGTCAACAGAAGTAAAGTATCATAAAGCAACAAGAATCCTCTTGTTTTCCTTTTTCTTTTTCGAAGACATGGTCCCCAGTCCATCGGGCAAGAGGTGCATGGGGGGGGGGGGGGGAGGAAATGTGCTTTTACTGCCAAATTGGGCTGGAGTTGCCAAACTGCTAGTGAGTGAAGTCAAATACAGGTTCCAGATACTTTAATAACAACTGAATCACCACAAGATATGGCAACAGCCACCAACTTAGATGACTTTAAAAGGGGATTAGAGGCAAATTCATGGAGGATAGTTAATTTAATGGAGGATATCAATGATAATGCTACCTTCAGGATCAGAGGCACCATGTCTCTGAATACCAGTCACCGGGGAACAACAGTGGGATAGTGCTCTGATGTCCTTCAGGTGGGCTTCCCAAATGCCACTGGAAACAGGTTGTTGGGCTAGATAGGCCTTTGCTCTTATTAAGCACGGCTCACTCTTATGTTCACAGTTAATTGAGATTCACTTCAGACAAGACTAGTTTGATGTCCTAACATGAATTTGGTGAGGCAGATGAATCTATTTAAGTCTTGAAGCTTATTAAATATAGCACAGTCCTGATTTGTGTTGCACATAGGTCTTACTTGAGGCAGGAGTGACTGGAAAGGCCACAGGCACCCCCTTATTCCAGATTCAGATGTCCACCAGAGCAGACCTGGATAGTTGCCTCGGCACAGTACTGCATCCTTGACTTAGAGGAGCCACAGAGGTTTAGGATGTTTAGTGGAGCTCAGCTGATATTGCTTCAGATGCCACTTCAACTGCAGTAACATAAAACCCTGTTTATGTCAATGCAATTAAATCAGCCCCCTTGCAATCAGGCTGCCTGTGATTTTAAGGCCTTATCGGCTACAAAACGAACTTGCAAACATGAAAGGAAAGGAAAGATTGCTGCAAGTGGCTTTATTAAAATGTCCTGCTCTGCAACTGATTAACTCAGCACTGGCCTCTTATTGCTCATTTGGTGCTTCAGGCAATGCTGTTACGAAGAGAAAGACTGGCTGTAATTGATCTGGAAAATATTCAGAGATGGCCTTATCTGAAACGTATCTCCAAGACACCCTTAATTTAACATTTTCATGAAAAGCTTCTCATTACTATTTGAAAGATACATACGGTAAGCGTGATGAAAATAGATTCATTAAAATAATGTTCTTGCTTGTTCAGCTGTGTGCATTGCCTGGTTGCTCACACCATAGCCTTGTGTTGAGAAATCTATTTCCTGTGTACAGTTCTTTTTCATATGGTGGCCTCTAAAGGTAGGCAGCTTTATTATTCATTTCAACCCTTTGCAGTTTTATTCCTAGCTGCTGATGATTATTGTTGTTGTTGCTATAATTACACATAAGTTCTAATGGACGGTTCTTTCACACATAGATCTATGCTTTTTCATTCCTTGCAGTGTACACAGATCTGTGTCTGAAAGGATCCCCTTTGCACTGAACATTTATCTACCCACTAGCTCGTTAATATGGATACTTAGCATTCTTCTTTTATCTAGAACCTCGCAGTATCTTCTCTTAACAATCCATCTATTAGATAGACTGAACAGGAGAGCTCAAGGGACAGATTCGAAAGGCGTTAAGTTTGCAGGGAGCATTGACCGGTATCATTTCATCCTCTTTGTATGTAGTTTTGAAGTGTCCGTGGTCCGTGCATTGAAGAGTTCACTTGAGAAATGTTCTTCAAGAGCTCTCCTATGCCTTCCACAATGTGGTGCCTTCCAGATGTGCTGGATGGCAGCTCTCATGCTGGCTGGGGATACATCCAGTACATCTGGAGGGAACCAGATGAGGGAAGGCTGGCGGAGTCACCCACCATTTCATTTTTGAGGCATTAGATGTGCTGCTTGGTCCCTAGCCTACACAGCTGAAAAGGATTCGTGCTGGACCAGGCTGAACGGTGCTGTCTCCTGGATGGATGGCTTCCACTTTTGATGTACGGTATGTGTATGTCCTGCAGACACACTTGTCAAAATCTCTTCCTCCATCCCATTTTCTACAGTGTCACATTTGGAACATGGGAAACTGTCAGGTACACATGATCCCCGCCGCCAACACGCACCACCAACCCTTGTGTATTAGTGTGCTGCTTTCTATGGCTTTCAGTTACCAAGTTCCACTCCAGTTCCATTAGAAGGCAAAGTTATCTCCAGTAGGCAGTGGAGCCTGGTGGCTCCAAAGTCAGTGGGGCAGTGTATCCACTTTTGGTTTTAGAACTTTACAGGAGCTACCCACGGTGCTGAACCCTATCCCTCAAATAGGCTGAGCACCATGGATAGCCCCTTAAAAGTTCAGAGTACAGCCCGCAGTGGATAGACCACCCCACGGACATTGGAGCCAACAGCCTCCACTGCCAGTAGGTTGTCCTCAGGTCCTCTAGGAATGCTTGTTGTCTTGCTGAGGTTGCAGCACTAGAGGGTATTGGTCTTCTGGCATAGTCCTCCACTGTGGACATCAGCCATAGGGTGAGGAAGTCTATTGGTTTGTTTTAGAGTGGAAGATCTACACGTGGTAGCCAGCTCAGCTCTGCTCCCACGGAGACTGAAAACATCTTTGTTCAAGCATGTTTGTTGGCAGCCTTGAAAACTTACATCTGGGTTTGACAACTTGTGGCCCTCCAGGTGTTTTGGCCTACAGTTCCCATCAGCCCTACCCAGCATAGCCAGTGGTGAGGGATCATGGGAGTTATAGGCCAACACATCTGAAGGGCCACAAGTTGCCCATCCCTGGCTTAAATGGTGGAAAGACCAGCTACACATCTGCTAAATAAATACCGTGGCCATCTCTAATATCATGAACACAGGAATAGTGATATTCTTATAGTAGCAGAAGAAGAAGGCTTTATTCAGTATAGCCCTCAACAATTTTAACTGTCATATTCCTGGCTGAGCCAGCAGGACTATACATAAACCCAGAAAGGACAAACTAGAAACATGAAAAGCAGAGACTTCCCTAGTGGCTACTTGTATCCATTGCAACACACAGCATGATGTGTGTTATCAGTCATAGGATATACCTCTATAAAGTAACTGCTTCTGTTGCCAAACCTTCTGTGGTGAAGCCCAGGTAAGAATCGCTGTTTCCTCAACAGTTTAGATATAATTTTGGAGATACTATCCAGGAAAACAATATTAGGGCCAGGCCATCTGTAATCCTCTGAGAACTCAGAGTGTAGTCCAAAGGGAGGAAAAATCTTTTCACAACCCCCTCCCCCGCCTTTTGCCACTACCACAAGTTCTGGGGTGGTGTTGGCAGCAGAAGCCATTCTTCTGGCAACTTCTGGTTACCATTTTTGTTCTCCAAAATGCTCATGGAAATGATTTTATGTAGCATCATTCCCAGGCAGCCCCTATGTACCATAATGTAGCATCAGTCTGAGGAAAATGGTAGCCTGCAGCTAATCCCCACAAGGAAGCATGGCCAGCCCTACCATTAGACAGAATGAGGTGACTGCCTCAGGTTGCAGGTTCTGGGAGATGTTGGAGGAAAGAGCTGTGTGCCACACAGCCTGCCCTGCAACCCCTAACCTAGCCTGCTGCCTTATGTGTGGTGGAGGATGTTATACCATTGCCAGTCTTGAAGAAACATTCAACTGCCAATTCAGTTGGCTTTTACACAAGGAACGAGAGCACGGGGGTGGGCATCTTGTCCTTTGCACAAGGCAGCAAAATGTCTTGAGCTTGCCCTGCTAGTAGGAAGACTGCTGCCACCAATGGTAAGCCCCACTTTTTGCCTCCTTCCTGCCCAATTCTGCACCCCAAAATGCCCCCTCCATTTCTGACACTTGGAAAGAGAGCAGCAGAAATAGAGGCTTTTTAGGGCAGCTATAAACAAGATAAGTTTCAAGACCATTCTGGGGGTTGAGAGGGGCATTCTCCTGCACCAAAATGTGAACCTGACCCACACATATAAGTGGCCAAACTGCAGTGGTGATCTCACGGAAGTCCTAGGAGGCATCATACTCACATATGACTTTTAAATCGTTTAGTCTTGCCTTGGCAGGTGAGAGGAGGAGACGTTTCCTTTGTGCAAGAGCATTGCAAAATCTGGATAAATACTCTTACATTGTCTGCTGTGATGTCACACTCTTTCCCCTCCACTCAGCTTCTCTTCATGTACCTGGAGTCACTGGTACCATCTGCTTAACTATCTCCAGAACTATTACTTCAAAATGAGAAAAACGTAGAACAGATGCAAAAAAGAAAATCAGTGTTGGATGTCTTCATTATTGGATAGCTATTTCACACTGTCATGCATATCACCTTTTGGTCATGTGGCAAACATATGTGGTTTGATCACTCAAATGTGGTGTTTTCTTTGCCTTATTTCCCCCCATTGGGAACATTCTGAGGTTTCCCCCTGTTTTTACATGCCTATAACCACACATACTGAATTTATCAGTAGCATCTTTGAAATCCATTTTATCCATTCCCTTGAAATGTGTTGTTGATTAAGGAGTGAAATAAACATTGAATGGACAGTATGAATGCAAGAAAGTATAGCTCTAGCCTACCTAAGGAGCCATTTATCATTTTTCCAAAGAAAGTTATTAAATTATGGAATGTCAATTGAAAGAAAAGATGCTTGGCTTTATTCCTCCCCCCACCCCCCGCCCGCAACACACACAGACGTTTGTGAATTTGAGAATAGTTAGAGTGTTGCATGTTCCAGTGTGTGTTATTTACCAACAAAATGGTCATCATTATGATTGGTGGGCCTGTGTGGAATGGGTGGCCTGGATCTTGCATGGAATCCCTGGAGGGCACAATGTCAGGTTGAGGAAGGCAACCTCCCCCCCGCCCCCCCGTCCACTTCTCTCTGTCCTTGTGCAGCACTTTATTTTCCCCACAGAAGGGAGCAGTGGCCACTCACTTATATGGGAATAAGTAAAAGAGCTCTTTTGGGGAGGCTAAGTCTGATTCTGGTTCCCTCATTGGCTAAGACACATGCCCACCAACTGTGTTCCTGATTGTTTATCCCATACAACTTCTTTGGAGCCATTTAGAATTGGCTCTGATTATATCTGCATCACCCTGCTCCTCCATATCACCATCTGTTTCTTGTTCTCATTGGGGTGTGATGCAAGCATGTGATGGTAGAATTGGCAGATGGCTCAAATTAGTGATGGGTGACTTCCTTTTGCTCAAGAGGTGGTGGTGGTGGTGGTGATGATGAATTTCAGATTTCCTGGGAAATGTTGAAAAAGTCCTTGGGAAAGCCTGAAAAAGCAAATGGATGAATTAAGCACCTCCCTCTGCTCCTTGTCCTAAAGGGGGTGGGAAACCTTGAAGAAGGGGGATAACTTGGAGGAAGGAAGCCTTGCTGGAGGCAGAACATTCCTCTCTGAAAATGACAAAAAAGAAATTACGCTGAGCAGCATTTCCTGTTAAGAAGCATAGGAATTGTAGTTTTTTTTAACCTCCTGAAATGAATCAGGAGACAAGGAAAACTGCAGGCCCAAGCTCCCTGGCAGGAAATGGCAATTGGGAAGCATGGGATTTGCAGTTTGCTCTGTCTTTTTATTCAATTTGGGAGGCAGAGGAAAATAGAGATTTCATGCTCCTTGGAAGGAAATAATCCTTCAGAGCATGCTCATGAGTGTCATTTTCAGTTAAGGAAACACTAGAAAGGCTTCTCCTGTCTGCAGCACCAGTTACTCCTTTCCCCTCCTCAGTTTTGTTTGTCTTGGGAATGGCAAGAAAAATTATCAGGCTAACATACTGGCTAACAGTGGGGTCAAAGCCAATTTCAAGTTGGACATCAGCCTGACTCACCCAGGTGAGGCTTTTTATCTCCATCTCCCCCTATTGCAAATTCACTCCCTCACTAAGTCAAATATTCAGTTAAGCTGCAAACCAGTCACCCTGAGTGCCATTTTCTTGGCAGAAAGGCAGTAGAAATCAAGTAAACAAGTGACTTTGTCTCCAGATCACTGGGAAATTGCATGCCCTCTCAAATCATGAGGAAGGAAGCTAGGAAAAGGGAATTTGGGTTCAAGTAATTCTGGTACCTCACTCTAAAGTTCAGCGGGGTGTGTGAAGAAGAGGAGGCTGAGTTCTCTTTGCTCAAGCAGAGTGGACTAAGCAGAAAAGGATTTGCGGGGAGGCTGGTGACTCCTGTTTTGGTGGGGCTCCTTTTCCATTACAGGTTTTGCAGCTTTTATTTAGAGCTTCATAGGAGCTCTCCATGGTGCTCCATGGTGGTGAACTTATTTTGGGGGTGGCGCTCAGCACCACGGAGAGCTCCAAATAGAAGCTCCAAACAGAACCTGCAAAACCTTCAATGGAAAAGGAGCCCTACCGAAATAGGAGTCACCAGCCTCCCCTGGACTTGCCCATGTGCGGGGAGACCATCTGCTTACCCTGGCATGGGCGAGACCCAGCACCTGCCACCCCTCATCCCCGCTCAGATCAGAGATATCAGCAGGAAAGTTCCCTCCAAGGGAATTCTTCCAGGGGGCAGGGCTTGGAGCCTAAGCCCCACTCCCTGGATGAACCCCAAGTGGCTGCATGGGCCAGATTGGGGTGCCCTGTGTGCTGGAGATTCTGCACCCCTGATCTAAACTGTGAGATCAGTCAGGTGGCATAATAAAAAGTCCTTGAAGTCTTCTCATCAGAGCCTGCTTTCCTTCATCCCCCTCACCCCCATCCTCTCAGTGGAGTACAACAGGTAGATTTAGAGCCAAGTGTACAGCTAGGAATAAGGTTAGGGATGTAATCTGTTCTGTAATAATGGACTCCATCAGTTATTTCAGTAGCATGACAGCTGCTTGATATATGTATCAGTTGTTAATTTCTGATTAGAACGTTCAGCAGTGAAAAACCCTGTTCAGTCATTCAATTTGTGAGGGTTTAAAATGTGCACTGGTGATGGGGCCTGTGCACATTGCCCCCTACATCTCTGGGCATCCAGGCCATAGCAGTTCAGATCTTGCTATGTTAAACTTGTGTTTGCTTGAACTTTCAGTGCTATTGCAGACCCTGCCATATCACTGATTCCAAGCAGGTGGAGAGTTCTACTTGAGTAGAACTTCTGTCCAGACCTTGACAGCTCAATACAGCAATGTCTAAATGAGGGGGGGGGGGATCATGCCCTGAGAGTGAGACCCAGGGCCAGGGCCAGCATGCATGGCTGTATTCCAGTACTTACTTTAAGCCTTCATGGATTCTTCTGAATGCCTGAACATGGGCTAAACAGTTAGTAAGACAGGGATGTCCAGTCAGGCTTCAGACACACATGGCACCCAGTAAAGAAAGATGAACGGAGAAATTACACATTTCTCTCTGAGTTACTGTTCCAGACAGCTTGGCTGAAGACTCAGAAAAGATGGAGTATATCATTTTTACATTGCCAAGGTTACCCATACAACCAAATGGGTAGGAGCAACATTGTAAAAGGAAGGCTTTGATTGCTGAGTGCCTTTCTGAAACACTCAGGAAGAATCAAATGATTTTACACTTAAGCACACACACACTTCTATTGTTCCTGTACATGCATTTTTTTTATTCTGGCCTAATTAACAGCCATTGCAGGATATATATATATTCCACTTTCATTCCTTTGTTGCATGAAAGAGTTTTCAAACGGACTCTCTCTTCCTATTGATATTTAAACAACTGGTAGACACTACAGAGATTAGGGAAAGGGCTTGCCATGGGAGAAAACTCTTTTTGATGCTAATTTTTAAAATCCATTGCAAAGATGATCAATAAAACCATGATATAAAAATGTACGTTAAAACATCCCTGCTCTTTTTTGTAAAATGTCAGTATTGATTAGTAATTATATTCAGCAACTAGGGAAAGCTATCACACACACACACACACACACACACACACAGTAGTTTGGTAAAGCAAATTGAAAGTCAGTCAGTCAGGCGATTACTCGTGACCGAGTAAGATTGTCTTCCAGGATAAAAAAAAAAAGAAAAGAAAAAGAAAATTTACAAAAATGAGATTTTGAAAGGAGGAAAATTCTAAAGAAAATTGTGTAGACTCTAGCGATGGGTCCGTAAGTGACTGTGGAGGCCAATTCTAGATCCACACAGCTTCCCACAGTGAGGACACAGGTTACCAGATGGAAGATGGTCTTGTAAAGGATTCATTTGACGTGCTTTTCGCTTAGCACGTTTCTCCCTTTCACCTTGCACTCGAGCTTCTTCAAAGTCCATAGAACCTTTGTGAAAGGCCAACCTCCAGTTAGATCGTTCATGGGCCAGAGCTTCCCAGTTTTTGATGTTTATATTGCATTTTTTTAGATTAAAGAACATCTTAAGAACATCTTTAAACCTCTTATATTGACCACCGGTATTCCGCTTTCCACCCTTGAGTTGGGAATAAAGTAACTGCTTTGGGAGACGGCAGTCAGGCATTCGAACAACATGACCGGTCCACTGAAGTTGGCGTTGAAGGATCATTTTTTCAATGCTAGTAGTCTTTGCTTCTTCCAGTACACTGACATTTGTTCGCCTATCTTCCCAAGTAATTCGCAGGATTTTCCGGAGGCAACGTTGATGAATTCTTTCAAGGAGGTGGAAGTGACGTTTATAGATAGTCCATGTTTCGCAGGTATACAATAAAGTTGGTAATACAATGGCTTCATAAACCAGTGCTTTGGTCTTCTTACAAATATCCAGATCCTCGAACACTCTATGTTTCATTCGAGAAAACGCGGCACTTGCGGAGCTCAAACGATGCTGGATTTCACTGTCGATGTTAGCTGTAACAGAAAGATAGCTGCCAAGATAGAGAAAATGATCGACATTTTCCAGTATTGTCCTGCCAGGCTGGATAGATGGCATCACCAAAGGGTTAGCTTGCACTTGCTGATGAAGCACTTTGGTTTTTTTGATGTTAAGTGAGAGACCAAGTTTTCCGTATGCTTCTGCAAAAGCATTTAGGATAGTTTGGAGATCATCCTCTGAATGTGCAGAGACCACATTATCATCAGCATACTGAAGTTCCACAACAGAGGTTGTAATTACCTTACTTTTTGCTTTCAGCCTGCTGAGATTAAAAAGCTTTCCATCTGTTCGATATATAATTCCCACACCAGTGGGAAGTTTCCCCTCGACAAGATGTAAAATCATGGCGATGAAAATAGCAAATAATGTTGGGGCAATAACACATCTCTGTTTAACACCTGATCCCACTTTAAATGGAGCACCATGAGAGCCGTTGTTGTCCAAGACCGTAGCCATCATGTTGTCATTGAGAAGTCGCAAGATATTCACAAATTTATTGGGGCATCCAATTTTCATAAGGATAGTCCAGAGAGCTGTTCAGTCTACAGTATCAAAGGCCAAATTGAAAGTAAGGATAATATCAAATCTAATTTCAATGTGTCCAAAAAACATTCTCTTTTTGGTTTGTTTGTTCTGTTTTAATAGAGAATTGTGTGCAAAGATCTGCTCTAGTGCTATTTCTTTTCTGAACTTCAGCAGCTTATCCTTATCCGTCCCTATTGCAAACTGATTTTTCTGTACTCCCCAGGGAAGGGGAAAAGAAAGGGAAAAGGGCTATGTGTATGCATGAAAACACTGACTGGATTTTGACCAAACTTTTCAATTAGCTCCACTGAGGGCTCATCTGCTCCAGACTTGCAAATGGGACTAAACAAAGTACCTGTTCCCATGGTAATTTTAGGTCATTTCCCCCTTCATATATATTATCCGTAGGTACATGATTACGCAAGCCAGTGGTAAGTGGGTACACAGCAATTTGTGTAATTGTGGTAGCTCAAATTGTGTGAGTACCTTCTGTTTCAGAAAGTGTTGCAGAGTGTACCTATAAGCAACCAGCAAATCATATAAAAATGGGTCCAGTTTAGATTCTTTAAGACTGTAATCATATACCCACTTACCTGGGTGTAAGCCCATTTGAACTCAGTGGGAGTTACTTCTGAACAGACATGTATAGGATTGCATTGTAAATCAAGAATTTTTGGAAGTGATGTTAGTTTAAAACTGCTATTTAAATTGTGTTGTTTTTTCTTTGAAGGGGAATAGCCTACGTAATGCAATTCTTATGTTAATTATGTTTTCTGCTTTGTCTCCAGCCTAAGAATAAAAAGTGATACACAACATCCCATTTAGTTTATAACTCCGTAATTCTCATCTCCTACTAAAATTATGCCTAAGTACGTGTAACTGAACACACATTTATCGCCTGCTGTCTCTCTATGTCACATCTTTAGATTGTAAGTTCCTTTTGGCAGGGACCTCCCTTTTTATTCGTTACTCTGTAAAGTATCAGGCACATCAATAATGCTTTATATAAAAGCAATACTCATACGAGTAATGAGTCCCTGCTCCCATGCTCATGTATGGGATTCTTCCATATTGACTTCATATCTGTGATCAACAAGCAGTTAACATAAATTTCACAAATGGTGCAGTATACATGGTGCAATTTTTGACAGTAAGGATTGTAATTTGTTTGTTTGGAGGGATTTACAGAGGGATTCAGTCCCAGGAAGCCATACTTTCCCAGTTGTCTGTTCTTCCTGCAAAGATCCGTTTATTTGGACTTTCCCTTTCAACATCTTAATTTGGATAAATTTGTTTATCTGTATGATGTTGTTCTGCATACACTCAAAATAATCACTTACCGGTATATTATGTTGACGATAATAAAGCATTTAAAAGAGAGAGAGAGGAGAGATTGAGATCCCTTATTATCCTAAGCTTCTGAACAAATTACATTTCATTCAATGAAGTCCCATTTATATGTTTCCCCACATTGGTGGAATTGCTGTCCCCTAGATGCTCTTACAATACCCCCAGTAACATCTATAACTTCGGCAAACATGGCTAGGATGAATTGCATAGTTAAGTATCACACTACTGCTACAGCTTCAAATGTGCTGGTACATAACCACTCAAGATGCAATTCTATAAACACTTACCTGGGAGTAAGCCCCCTTGAATATAATGGGTCTTACTTTGGAATATACATGCATATGATTCTATTGTCAGTCACCCTAGCAAAAGCTATAGGCATTAATGAGAGTAGTATAGGAGCAAATAGAGAGTCACAGAGTGATTGAGAATTGTGTTTCATAGATTTCATAGATCATAGAGTTGGAAGGAGCCTACAAGGCTATCGAGTCCAACCCCCTGCTCAATGCAGGAAACTAGAGGAGGGGTCTCCCATCCAAGTAATAACCAGGCTTGACCCTGCTTAGCTTTCCACGCTCATATACTATTGTGGCAATTTTGTTGATTACCAATATATCAATAAAATAAAAATGTATATATTTGAAATCAGGTGGTATACAATGGGTTGGAACCAGACTTTGAGTGGACTCATTGAAATCAATGGAACAAGTGAGTCATGGCTAACTTAAGTTCCATTGATTTCAATGGGTCTACTTTAAACATGACTAAGTCTAGATCCAACCTAATATTTATTAAAACTGGGCACAATCCAGTCCATGTTAAGAACACATAGGAACATATTATACCTATATGTATCAGGAGTGCAAAATATTAAGGAACAAAAACAAAAGGGACAACAACCTGCATGAAGCCCAATAAAGACTGACACTGAGCATGCTGAGAGGCCTCTAGGAGCTACAGGATGTTGAACATCATCAGTTGGAAAGGAATGGGAATGAGTTGCACTTCTTGTGAGACCCATAACAGTTATAGCATTCTGGAGGAGTGCATAGCTAGCTGGCTGGAATGCTGAGAGAAGGAGCACCCTCCTTAGAGGGTGAGGATATACCATACTGAAGATATATATTTTGTATATCCAGTTGGTTTTGAGCTGTGGAAGATGAAAAGGAGAGCAGGGCGATTCCACCAGCCCTGCTGAAAACCTCCCTCATGAAGGCTTTGCTCTTCCTCCCTCAACTGTCTCCACCACCAGCCATTTCAGCAGGCTGAGCTGAGGGAGATGAGAAGGACAGCAGGGCTATCCCACCAGCCCTGCTTAAAGAATTAATTCCTCCCCCTCTTCCCTCCTCATTCCTTTTCCCTTGTGTGTCATGTATTTTTAGATTGTAAGCCTATGGGAAGGGATGGTCTTGTTTCATTGATTATATCTAAGCTGCTCTAGGAGTCTTTTTGGCTAAGGAGCAGCATAAAAATACTTCAAATAAAATAATAATAATAATAATAATAATAATAATAATAATAATAAATGCTATTCTTTTTGTGAGCTGCTCTGAAAACCCTTCGTTTGAAATAAATAAACAAGAGGGCAGTCCTATACTCCCTGGTAAGTGTGTATAGAATTCCAGCCAGGTAGAGCAATCATATACATGTCCACTCAGAGGTAAACTCCATTGAGTTCAATGGGACAGAAGCCACATGGAGTTCTATGGGTCTTAATCCCAGGTAAATGGGTATTGCCGCTTTACACTGCAATCTTGTATGGCAGATGCATATACTAAGCTGTAATATAGGTAGGACCCATGATATGGGCAGCACTTGTGGTTTATGGAATGCTGAAAGTGGGATGATTATGTTAAAAATTCAGCTGTTATACTGAGTGTATTGATATTTATTTACACTCCTATAGTCAATGTTTTAGTCTGCTACAATATTCCAAAATGTGTGTGTGCACATGCACGCACACCATATGGTGCAGGGAGCTCCAAGGGATTTTCTTTTAAAAAAAATATTGTTACAGTACAGAGGAAGTATTCCTATTTGGAAAAAAGACAAAACCTTCTGTTTACCATTATATTTCATGAAGTCATTTCAGTGAAAACCCTAAAGTGCTTTGTTTGACCTATAAAAAGATTTCTTTTTTTATTTTCTGCTTATATACGGTACCTGAAAGAACAGAATGAAGTAGATGCCTTTGTATGGAAATTTAATTCCAAAAAGGAACAGCATGGTTGAGTGAGTAATGTTAGAATTCAGATATGGGGTGAGGCAAGGAATTGATATGCTCATTTCAACATTTAAATTTCCTTTGTTATGTATGTCTATAATGACATGGCATATGGGCAAGATTTAGAAATGCTTTAATGTTCAAGCAATTGTGGAAACCACAGCTGGAATTTGTTGATGGGTTCATTAATGCATACAGCAGAAGTCACTTTACTATGTAGTAAAAAGAAAGCCCTTCTATAATGTTTCCCCTGAAATAACATATTTATTTATTTATTAAATTTCTCATCTGCCCAATAATTAATGTTCTCTGGGCAGATTACAAACAGTTAAAAAAAAATAAAATGCTATGGAACAGTTAAAAATATAAAATGCAATCCAAATATAAAAGAAAAAAATGCAATATAATGAAAAATAACAAACATCGGAGGAATTGATAAAACAGCCATAATAACCTAGAACTAGGTCTCTAAAATGCCTGGGAGAAAAGAAAGGTCTTTGCCTGGTGCTGAAAAGATAACAACGTAGGTACCGGGTGAACCTCTTTAGCAAGTTTATTCCATAAGTGGGTGCCACCACTGAGAAGGCTCTCTCTCTTCTAGCCACCCACCTAGTTTCCTTTGGCGAGGGCACCTTGAGGTCAAAGCAGGTACATGTGGGAGGAGACTTGCCTTTAGATACTCTGGTCCCAAGCCCTTCAGGGCTTTAAAGGTCAACAGCGACACTTTGAATTGGGCTCAGAAATGGACTGGAAGCCAGGGCAGCCAACGAAGCACTGGCATCACATGATCATATCAGCCAGTCCCATATTTTTAAAAAATATTTTGTTAAAATAAGTCAGCATACATATTGTCCTTGTGGCACTGGAGCTTCAGCAAGAAGAGAATCAGTGTTGGAAAGGAGTTAGAGTGACACACTAGGACTGGGATAACATTTGATTAATTCTACACACACACACTGGAAGTGAAAGCCAGATATGAGGAGGTTGAAGTTTAAAGCAGGATATGAGGGAGTTGAAGATGGGAGTCCAGGGACAGAGAGAGGGCTGAAGTAGGGATGGACAAATCTGACCATTTTGCTTTCTCCCAAATTCAGACTTTTTCCCTCTCAAGTTCTTTCTCACTCAATTATGAAGAACTTTGCACATTTTGGTAAATTCATATCAAAAATCAGCTGAAACAAAATCCTCACCCATGTGCACCATCCAAATCCAATCCTATGTTGTACCTGCCTGCCGAATAGCTGTTTTTAAAAAATAAAGATGTGTTTTTAGATCTTTGCCCTGCTGCTGGCTTTTATCTTGGTTACTACTTTGGTTTTATTCTGTTTTAAGCTTACAGTTTTATATTATGTTTTACTATGATACTGTATTATATGGTTTTAAATTTTGTCTTGTAACGTGCCCGGAGACCTTCTGGAAATGGGCAGTGTAGAAAATAAATAAATCTGGTGGCCCCAGGTTTGGGGAAATGTTGGTGTAGGGGTATCTGGTTGTATATGAGCCACGTAGGATTTTTAAAAACCCATTTACCAATAGGCAACTACTCCTCTTCACTGTTCACTTAGGGTCGTAGTTGGCAGCTATGGGGGCTGGTTAAATAGGTGACTTAGCCCAGTCACAACAGCAGGGCAGGACTGTGTTGGAAAGCAACCAGTGTGAGTAGGCACATTGGTGAGCACTCAAGGAACCAAGACGATGAAGGGAGAATCTCTTTGATCTTCCTCTGCAGGATTTGGGGACTTGCCTCCATCATACCTGAAAAAAGGTGTGGCCAAATTGGGAGAGCCTAGGCAGTATAATGCCTCCAATGACCAATCCAGGGCCAGTCTCCCCGAAACTTAAGACAGGAATGGTTGCAAAGTGGCACCTATACAGTCATGCCTTGGATTGAGAGCATAATTCGTTCCGGAAACATGCTTGTAATCCAAAACACTCTTATATCAAAATGAAATCCCCCCAAAAAAATTTGTACAGAGATTTTTAATTTAAGCCGTACTACAGTACTTGTATTGCAAGACGACACTTGTATATCAAGTTAAAAAAAAATAAATATTTAAAAATTTGCTTGTCTTGCAAAACGCTCTCAAACCACGTTACTTGCAATCCAAGGTATTACTGTATTAGTTTAGTGTTTCCACATAGTCATAGGGTTCACAGCAAATCTCAGCTATGTTAATGTTATGTTAAAGTTGTGGCTCTGGCTAACCCAATTGCAAGTGCCTCTTCTCAGTATTCCAGGTGTAGGCACATCAACCCTCTGAGGTACATTAGGCTGCGAGACAGTGATTGTTCAAATGTGCCAGTATACAGTAATGCATATGGTGGGGATGTGTATTGTTGTCGGTTGCCCTTGGAAAGCATTGTTGAAGTGACATCTCACTTAGCAGCTCAGTCCCACTGGGCATAGCTGTTCCACTCTGCTACATTCACTGCCCTCTTTCTCAGCTCTGTGGTCCCAGTGCGCTTTTCCACAGTCTTTATCTTGCTTGTATACATGCATGCACATACACACTGACACCTTCACTCCTTGACCTACACACATCTGCTGCCTGCTTCTGCTCTCTTCTTGCCTCCCACAATGGGACTGCAGAGGGAATATAACAAATGTCATGTAATGGAAGCTGCCCTGGGTCAATAGGCTGGCATATCTTCTTAACAGATTGTTTTAATTCCATCTATTTCTTTATCCTTGTCCTTTGGGGAAAGGGAAGGCAGCCTACACATTTACATGGAAACTAAGACAACTTTAATTCTGAAGTGGCCACTCAATTCAAATGTTTGATTTAGCCCAGTAGCAGTCAATCGATAGTGGAGATTGTAAACAGGCATATAGGTATGAGAGGAGGGGATTGAATGCTGATGTCACAAAGACACTCAAGCCGATATATGCAGACTTGCATTTCCCCCAATATCACTTTCCCAAAGGAAGTGATATTATTGTAAGAGGAGAAGCTCGTTAAGCATTAGCGGGGGGGGGGGAGTTTTCCCAGAATTCTGCTCTTCAGTCTGGGATGAAGATTTAGAAGGATCTAATTGATTTTTGTTCTTTTGTATCTATTATTGCATTCAGTCATAGCCATTAATAATATGAAATTACAATATATTTTATATTTATTTTTTCTGAATGTTAATTACTTTGTTAAGTTTCCAGCTTATATATATATATATATATATATATATATGGAGAGAGAGAGAGAGAGAGAGAGAGAATATTTCTGCCTTGAAAAGGATGCTTAGTAGTTATTTGGAAAAGGAGGGTATTTTTGAACAGAAAATAATAACCTACTTAAGTCTATAATTCATTCTTGTATCTGATGCATTAGAGGGCATTATTTTTAAGCCTTTTAATTATCTGCATTACTGAAATTTCAGCTGTGTGAAGGAGAAAGGAAATGTTCCTGCTGCTATAGTTTTCCAATTTATTCAAATGGATTCAGAGCCATTTTATTCTGAGGCTGGTGCATCATCATGCTATTTGTCATATCCATAAATAAGAGTGGACAGCAGAGTAAAGCGCAGCAACTACAGCCTTTAAAAATCAGGTTAAAGCTTTTTTGTAAAATATAAAATAAAATCCAAAGTTCCTGATACCCTAGCAGTACAAACATCAACACTGCTGGATTATTTTCCATATTATTCAGAGTATCTTATATACGGCTTTATCTGGGGGGAGGGGAATGTCAGTGCTCATTGCTGATAGGATTATGCATATTGGGAATAATAGACCTAGGAAAAGAAAGTCCAGTATAAATAGCCTTTACAACCTGCAACAGCATGAATATACTTTCATGAGTATAAAGAAATTATTATTTACGCTGATGATCTTTTTTTTATTTATTTCAGAACTCCAGTTGTCCGTTCTGGCTTTGATTGAGTTGATTACTGTAATACTGTTGGTAATTTGTCTGGCTCTTCAATTAATTGGTCAAAATCTGAACAGATGCTAGTTGGAGATACTATATCTCGTAGCGTATTAGCTGATTGGCAATTTCAGTGGTGCCTGGATATTATTACCTATTTGGGAATACTTATTCCCAGAGACATATCTCAAATGATCAAGATTCATCTGAATAAACTGATAAATGAGATCTCTCAGGATGTAGAGAGATGGGCATCTTTAAAGCTGAGTTTGTGGGGCAAGGTAAATACACACTCAAGATGAATACTATACCTTGGATTGTTTATATTATATATGGGATTTCTCCATATATACGTGGCAAATATTTTCAAAAAACCAATGCTTTGTTTCATAATATTTGGGGGGAGGGTCCTCTCTGCCATGATTGTCTTTGAAAAGGATGCAACTTGCAATTAAAGAAGGTGGGTTTGGTTTTCCGGATATTGCTTTATATCATCGGGCTTATTACTTGTACTAAATTTTGGTCTTCTCTGTTTAGATCAGATTTTTCACATTGGCCAGTTTTTGAATTTTCTTGTCTGGACCCTTTGTCCCTTTCTCTAAATGGATGGCATTAGGTTCCAGGCATACTAGAATAGATAGGGTTCTCCCACAGTTACGATTGTTAGAGATGTGTGTGTCATAATGTCACATAAATTACATTTTGATCCATTTCCTCATGCTAAATAGATGTTATGGGGAAATCCAAATTAAAAAAAATTTGGTAAGAAAATGTTTTTGTGGCACACATGGAGTTGTTGAGTTGTAGGCGATCACTCGTGACCGAGTAAGATTGTCTTCCAGGATAAAAAAATTACAAAAAGAAAATTTTAAAAGGAGGAAATTCTAAAGAAAAATATTGTGTAGACTCTAGCGATGGGTCCATAAGTGACTGTGGAGGCCAATTCTAGATCCACACAGCCTTCCACAGTGAGGACACAGGTTACCAGATGGAAGATGGTCCTGTAAAGAATTCGTTTGACGTGCTTTTCGTTTAGCACGTTTCTCTCTTTCACCTTGCACTCGGGCTTCTTCAAAGTCCATAGAACCTTTGTGAAAGGCCAACCTCCAGTTAGATTGTTCATGGGCTAGAGCTTCCCAGTTTTCAATGTTTATGTTGACCTTTACCTTGGATCAACTGGAGGGTGTCAGTGATGAGTTTTTGTCATTCTCTATTTTGCAGACTAAATACAATTTGCCACCTATGGCTGAATGGCAATACTTGCAACTGCAACCTTTTTTAGTATCTAGGTTTGGCCCTGCTGCTTTTACAGCTTCAGCATCTCCCTCACTATTGGAAGCACTTACTGAGGCTGATCAGGCAAATTGACTAACAATCCATGTCTATAAACACTTATTATTGTTGAATAAATATGATATACAAGGCCTTAAGCAGGAATGGAATAAGGAACTGGATTGTTCCATTTTGCCTAATCAACAGATTGCTGCCTTGGTGTCTATGTGATGTGGCTATTGTTCTCAGGTTGCATCTTATTCAGCAAAACCTTTTGTTTCATGTCTGTTGGATGCCACAACATCTCTTTAAAAAGGGTTTGTCTAAGTTGGCTAATTGCTGGAGGTGTAACACAGCCAATGCTTGGCTTCTTTAAAGCATATGTTTTGGCAATGCCCAGAAGTTGCCCCTTTTGGGGAGGTCATTCTCCGCACACTTCTGACGGCTAAAAGACTGATATTACGACATCAGATGGATAAACACTAGCCTCCTATAGTGCAATGGATTTACGATCTTACAATGCTTTCAATGTTTGAGCAGGTGGTCTATAGACACCACCTGGGAATGGATAATTATTTGGATATCTGGTCTGCATTTGTTGAAGTTTACGTATAGTTCTTAGAAACCTGTATTTTCACACACACACACACACACACACACCATATGTATCCATTGAAACTGATATATTTAAATCTACGGTATGTATCCACATCTCTTTCTTTTCTTTTGTTGAAATTTTACAATAAACAAAGTTAAAAACAAAAAACAAAATACGAGTACCGTATACCCTCTTCATAAATGGGGAATTTATCTTCTCTCTCTTTGAGAGAATGAACACTACTTTTGCTCTATCATTCAGTTCTACATAATTTCCCCCCCTAGTGATGGGCCAACTTACTCCAAATGGATTCACTATTTCCTCAGAAAGTAACAGATTCTTCCATGTAATCTTGGATGAGAGATCTCTAATTGAAGATTTCATTCTATGTATACGAGTTTTCACACATGTACAATATCAAACTGCATCGTGAGAGCTGTAGTTTGGAATTGCATAATGCTTCATGATGTCAATGGCCACCACACTATCTACCCCCTGCTGATTGGTTGTTTCCATATGGCCTTTCTATGTAATGTTTATTCACTGTCACCAGTCAGTATATGGAGTAGAGAGATATGGATTGGTATATGGAGGTGTATACAACCTACATGGCTGTTTCTTCAGACATGATTGGCTTGTGGAAAGAGCTCAAATGCCAACCTTTCCCTAAAGGATTTAAGCAACATGATTGCATTTCCTCCTGAAAGGAAAGGGTTAAACCAAACAACTCGGTGCATGTGCAGATGTGCTGTAGTTTAGATGCAGACTGCACATGCTCCGAAGCTTTCAATCTTTTCCAAAATTAATAACAAATTTATAATATGAAGGTGAGCATTATGAATGCACGAGTTTCGACTGAGTCAACTAATTAGGAAATTTAATATTATCACTACTTTTTATCTGCTTGTGGTTTCTGAGAGTTCTGCTTTCTAACCTTTACTCCATGTTTAAAGAGTTCCACATTTCATCTTTCTGCAGAACTACATGGACTCAGGTGGTGGACACTGCAAGATGTCTAATTATCTATCCCTCTTTCACTCTTTCTTCCCCTCAATAAATATCAGATGTACTTTTTTTAAAAAAGCAGAAAACAGGTAAAAATCCTTAGTCCGGTTCCTATTTTTCGTAGCATCATTTCAAGTATTTATATATACTTGATCATGACCTTTGAGAGCTCTTTCTTAAGGACAGATTCTTTTTCCATAGTTATTGTGCAGCTAATAACTAATGCCTCTGACATTCATTAATGCTAAATTAAATGGGTCTTCATATGGAATTACATGCTATATTGCATTCTGATTAAAACCAAATGGGTTCACCATGATGCATGCAATTATTCTGTATCCCAAGGGAATTAATAATTAGTGCTCATTTATTGTCCATCTGCAATACTTCTCAGTTTAGTACAGATACATGATCATTAACTCCATTTAACAGTAACTGCAAATATCATTCTGGACTTATTTTGAACATACCAATAGTTGCCCTACATATAACAGTTGTTTATAACGAACTGTCAATAATTAAGCCTACATCAGGTTTTAAACAAACGTCCTTGGGGCTCCACAACGAGGAATGGACTTCTAGTGTTATCCCTCCAGGCTGATCAACTGCAAGCTAGGCATGTTACCATGAATATTGGGGGGCTAGAATGAGGCTGAAATCAGCCCCACTCGCCCCCTGAGACTTGCGGGCCTTACCTGGCGCCCGCTCGCCCCTCCACTCGAGCCGCCGTGCCGGTAGTGTGGGGTCCCATTGCATCATTTCTGGCCGCCAGGAAGTGATGCGACAGGACCCTGCGCCGACAGGACGGAACCGCGTTTTTGGCGCAGAAACCAGGGCAACATGGCTTAAAACGGCTGTTTTAAGCCATGTTGCCCTGGTTTCTACGCCAAAAATGTGGCGCAAAAATTCCATTGCGTTGGTGCAGGGTCCTGTTGCGTCACTTCTGGCCAGCCGGAAATGATTTGACGGGACCCTGCGCTGCTGGCGCGGCTGCCCGAGCAGCGTGAAGAGTGGGTGGAGAATCGCTCCGCACCACGGAGAATCTGGGCTTCGGGGGGGCTGCTCGCCAAGGAGAGGCGAGATGAGCCCCCCCAAGATATGAAACACATCTCTACGCAAGCATCACAGTCTGATCAAGCTCAGTTTCTACCTTAACAGGTGGTCCAAGAGCGAGCCCACATATGATATATTTTTCTTAGCTATAATTTCATTGACCACCTTGGGGCTTTTTTATTTGTATTTTTTTGTATGACCAGCTAAAAGTCCCCTGCTGTGTTTGTTCCCCCCTATGAAGTACCCTAATATAATAGCCTTCCCATCAATCTCTACCATTTCTCCGAATGTGTAGCTTTCCTCACTCCTTTGCTGTTTCTCTCATTCAAGAATATCTGGATGTCAGGCTCAAGTGCATCCTTTGATTGTGATTACAGGCTCTCCCTTGAACTGTTGCCCTGATTTGTTTTGTTTTAGTTTCTGGCATTGTGCCCACAGCTGCTATAGTCACAGTTCAGGGACCAATGCCTACTCTTCTGCCCTTCCATTTTGTGTACTTTATCAAATTATATTACTGAGCTGTATATAGCAGGAGTGCAGAACCACTTTCAACCCAAGGGCCAAATTCCATTTTGGAGAAGCTTTAGGGGGCTGCATTCCAGTGGTGGGAGGGGCTGAAAGCAAAAAGTACAGCGCCCAAAATACAAGCTTATTTTATCTTAAAGCTCTTACTGCCAGTAACTAAGCCATTGGAGAGGCATTTCAACCTGATAGATTGGAGGGAAAACTGCACAAAAGCTGGGAAACCACAAATGATTGGTGGTTGGGGAGAAAGGAATGGGGCCAGAGGAAGGGGGTGAATATTGGGGGAACCAGGTTTAGCCCCTGAATCTAAGATTCTACATCCTGAGGTATAAGGGAAGGGTGTACGCAAGTGTGTGCTCTTGTATTAAAGAGTGCATGTCCTTTATACATTGCCTGAGCTACATGGGGACTGCTTCTCCAACAAACGGCTCCTTATGAAGTAGAGGTAACATTTTAAATGACTGAATCACAAGAGCAGAGGGCAGTCATGTGGGTCTTTCTCACAGAATCAGCCCACCCCCATCTGACAGGGTGCTGATTCTGGGAGAAGAGCCGTCATGCATGGCATCCGGTAATTTTAATGTTACTTCAGCTGCATGCAAGGCCTGGTTATTACTTGGATGGGAGACCCCTCTTCTAGTTTCCTGCAATGAGCAGGGGGTTGGACTCGATAGCCTTGTAGGCTCCTTCCAACTCTATGATCTATGAAATCTATTTATGTATTTATTTCTCAAGTGTATAAACCATCCTTCATCCACAAGGGATCCCAGGATGGTATACACACAACATGAAAACAAGCAGACAAATATGGTATAAAAACCATACAATTATGAATTGAAAGAAAAATCAAAACAACTCTTCAACCAACACGCCAAACAAAAACACAACAATCAACTCTTGAAATAATTTAATCTTTTTTTTAAAAAAAATTAAATTTTAAAAATTCTTGGACCAAAAAGCAACATTTTAGTTTGGCACTGAAAAGAAAATAAAGTTGCTGCCAATCGTATGATAATGATAATGTCTGGGTTCGGACGACATGACAAGCAAACAATGACAGACAACAGTTGTGTCATTCAAACCCAGGTCATTGTGAGTCACAATGGTCTGTTTTGTCCTCGGAAACAGTTATAAGAACCAACGGTTTGTTCTAGGGTTTGCTCTTACAATGATTGTTTGTTGTGTCGTCCGAACCAGGGAGAGCTATTTTATTGTTGGTGGTTCAAGAATCCTACTGAGTCGCATGACAAGAGAGGCAAAATAAGCAGCCACTGCAGTCAACCGATCTCTATTTCCGATATCTGCCCAGCAACACACACGTTGCTGCTTGTTTCACTTTTAATTGTAGGATGCGTTTTACTTTTACAATCAGAATTCCCGAAACTGTAATTTTCTTTCAGAATAAAGTATGCTTTTAATAGAAGATGAATAGATTACAATTGGAGAACTTTACAAGTATGTGGTGTGGGGGGGGTAGTTGGGTAGTAGGCAGAGGGCTGGAAAAATGAAGCCAAGGCTAAACTGTGGCTGCAGGAGCGAAAAAAGCTTTGGGGTAGGGAAGGAAGGTGTGGAAAAGATCTAGTTCAGACTTATAACACTGGTGGGAGGCAGGATAGCAGGTTGGTTCTCTGCCTTGCGTGGATGTGAGGGGAGGGGAAGAAGTAAAAGAAGTGCAGTGCTAAGCAGAGCTAGGCATGGATGTGGGGATGGTGTAAATAACCTTCCCCTGTCTCCTAGCCAAGATGGGAGCGAAGGCGGGCGGCGGGAGAGCGAGAGTAGATTTGGTGGGAGGTAGAGAAAGGCTTAAAGATTCCTGCAGGAGGAGGGAGAGGGCAGCACTCAGCGGGCCAATCACGAACAGGCTGCCTACATAGAGAGGGGGCGATGGCCCCTGGGATGCATGCCTGGAGGTGGTGGAGGGAGGACTGGGTGGGAACAAAAGCACGATAATGACCAGAAACAATGATTGTCTGTCAGAACCATCGTTGTAAGTTACCACCAATCATGGAAACTTACAATGATAGCTTGTTGTGTCATGCAAACCCGCCCAATGTTTAAATTGCCTTTCATGCTAGATTTTCCTCCCAAGGTGGTGAGGATAAATTAGCATTGAAAACAGCCAAAAAGGAGGCAGGTGGGGAACTTATGTTTGTATTTCTCAAAAATATACGTAAATTGGGCTTCGAAACACACCAGTAACAGGTGCAGCTGGTGCAGCGAGCACCCCCAGCCTGCTCTCACAGCTCTCAACTTCTGAAAACCGGAAGGGATGCGATGGGGAACCCATCGCATCACTTCTGGTTCCCTGGCACTGCGTTTTTAGCATAAAAACCAGGGAAACCCAGCTTAAAACGGCCACAAATAGCAAATCATGCCTGTTTTAAGCTGGGTTGCCCTGGTATTTACGCTAAAAGTGCAGCACCAGGGGAACCGGAAATAGACACGCCAGGGACCTGATGCTCCTTTCCCCGGCGCATCTTGGATCGAGTGGTGGGAAGGTAAGTCACGAGAGTCTCAGGGGCCCCTGAGCGGCCTGCTTTCGGGGGGGCCCTTGACTCTCGGATACATCGCTATGATGGAAATGACAGGTAGAGCTGAGTATCATCTGCATACTGATTACACTTCAGCCCAAACCTCCTGATGACTTCATGTAGATGTTAAAAAGCATGGGGGACAGGATGAAACCTTGCAGCACTCCACAAGCTAATGGCCTTTGGGTAGAACAAAGATCTCTCCCCACACATTCTGAGACCACTCCTCCAGGAAGTACCAGAATTACTTTACAACCATGCCTCCCAACCCCAACCCAGATAAACAATCCAGAAGGACACCATGGTCGATGTTATCAAAAGCCACCGAGGGGTCCAGAAGAACCAACAGGTTTGTACTTCCCAATCCATTCCCTGGAGTAAGTCATCAACCAAGGTGACCCATAACCAGGACTGAAACCTGATTGGAATGGATCTAAGTAATCAGTATCGTTGAACACTGTCTGTAGTTGTATGGCCACAACATGCTTCTCAGCACCTTGCACAAGGATGACAAATTTGACACAGGGAGGCAATTATCTGAAAGCATAGGATCTAGATTTGGTTTCTTCAACAAATGCCTTGCCACTGCTTCTTTCAAAACTGTGGGAGCCTAAAGGAGGCATTAACCACCTCAGAGGTCTAGGCACCCAGCCCTACTCCAGCTTATTTCACAAGCCAGGATGGACAAGGATCTAAAGAGCAAGTAGTAGGCTACATTCCTCCAACCAGTTTGCCCACATCCTCCATAACATGACTAGATGGTGCACTAGCTCCATCCGTCTCAGATTCTGTCAAAACAATGGCATCCAAGCTGGCACAAATACAAGTGACTATATCTGCAACATATCTAGCAATTTGCTTACAGTGGGCCTTTGAAGGTTTAAGCTGTGGTGTTCTAGAGCCTACATCTACAGTGCATTTGACTGCCTGAAAGAGCTCCACTGGGCAACACTGAGCAGATGCAATGGTGGCTGAGAAGTAAGATTTCTTTGCTGCTATCACTGCCACAGAATAAGATCATCAATGGATTATTACCTGTGTTTGATCGTATTCATTATGAGTCTTCCACCATTTGTACTCTAATCTAATCAGTCATTTCATCGACTTCAGCTCCTTGGTACCAAGGAACTGACACGGTTCTATGACTAGGTCAAGGACATTTAGGAGCAATCATACCAATAGCCTGGGTCATCTCCTAATTCCAACTGGTGACCAGGACCTCAGCAGGACCGAATGGATTCATCAGCCTCCAGGCGCAGACCATCAAACTTGGTCTGCTACCCTTGCAGAGGTTACAGGTAGCCTGAAGGTCAAAACTGCTCAGATAATCTTCTTTCACTAATGGCCAATGGAGTCAGTACTGGCTCCCACACCCACAGATCATTTCCCCCCCCCAATCCAGCACAGAAAACCGGGTTGAAAGTGTACCTTGCTATGTGCTACATGTGTTTCACCAGACATTATCTGAGACATGGCCCTGGCCCATGGTTGACATGGTTTTGTTTTGTTGTTGTTAAAAGTCCTTTTAACAACAACAACAACAACAACAACAACAACTCACTCAGCTTTCAGGCACTCAGCAGGCAGCAGCACTAGAAAGCCCCAAGCGAGGAAGTCCTGGTTAAGTCCTCTAGGGGGCTTTTCAGAAAGTTCAAGTAGCCAGAGAGGCTGTAAGGAGGGAAAGGGATAACAATTTTTGGGTGCAATTTCTTTTTGCTTCTCTCCCCAATGAATGGCTCAAAATAAACAGATGGAAAAATTCAGTACAGTGCTAATATTATGATTTAGAAAACAACTATTACAACAACAATGATTTACAAGCATAATGATGCTATGGCTATTATCTACTGAGCTCTTTTCTTTTACGTATTTCTCTAAAAGAACTTAGTATAAACTGCAAGGAAGGTAGAGTGAACTAGATAAAGTGTTGCTATTCTTGTCAATTCATTTATGCCCTTCTCACAATTTTTATTTTAAATTTCTTCCATGATTGTTATAATATGCTGTGGTTCATCATCAATGTGCAGCTTGTTTTTAAGAGCTATGCCTTTAAAAAAAAAAAAGATTCGGTTGAGTTTCAGAATTTAGAAGAACATGTCAAGTGCACACCTGACATTTTCATTTGATGTATTTGGTATTTCGGTGACTTCTGTCAGTGTCATTCAGCAAGTACATCTCATCAGCAACAAGTACACATGGAATTTTCTCTAAGACAGATATCACAATAAAGGTCAATGTTTTGAAGTCTGCTTCGTTACTGCAAACCATCCAGCAGTATTAAACAAAAGCAAACCTCAATAAGAATCTAACAACTCTCTCCTCATTTAAGAGCTGCAAAATGTCAGTCCAAATAAAGAGCTCATGCATGGTAAATGAGATATAACATATTCTTTTGCTTAACTAGTTGTTGTTGTTGTTGTTGTTGTTGTTGTTGTTGTTATTGTTGTCTGAGGCAGTGGTTTCTATCCGGGATTACCAGTACTACTCAGTTGCTTGTGAACCCATCAGGAAACAAGATAGCAACATTTTGTTATAATGGGTATTGTTCCTCTCTCCCCATCTGGACTCCACACCTACCCCAGGTTAGCCCTGAAGGTTCTATGGTGCATTCACAAGACCCTCTTCACAAGCACACTAGGGATTATGGAGGAGTGTGATAAAATGAGTGGTCTCCCCAGTCAGCAGTGAATTTTTCCATTCCCACTAATCTAGTCTAGGCAATGAAGGATTAGAACACAGAGATGTAACAAAACTGGGGTTTTCCACTCCTACTGTATGGGCTATGGTCACAACTCTGACTGAATAAGTTCACTCTGGCTTGTGCATGCTCACTGGAACATTTGACTTTTTAGCTTTCATATATTGCAAGTTGCTTTAGACATCCCCCCTGAGTTTCTATGTGGACTTAGATTTTATATTCTATCTATCTATCTATCTATCTATCTACACATACACACACACACACACATATAGTCCCAGTAGTCTAACTAGTTGAAGGTCATACTCAAATACAGTCATGCCTTGTATTGAGAGCATAATTCGTTCTGGAAACGTGCTTGTAATCCAAAGCACTCTTAAACAAAAACGAAATCCCCCCAAAAAAATTTGTACAGAGATTTTTAATTTAAGCCGTACTACAGTACTTGTATTGCAAGACGTCGCTTGTATATCAAGTCAAAAGAAATTAAATATTTAAAAATTTGCTTGTCTTGCAAAGCACTCTCAAACCAAGTTACTTGCAATCTAAGGTATTACTGTACCCAGCATACTGAGTTTATTTAGAACACTGCCATCTTCTTGTTCACCTATTGCAACCTGCAATGTGCTGCTAGTTTCTAGAATTAACATATCATGGAATGAGCACCACGGGTGGTGGTGGTCTAAGAGCAATGTATTAATGTGTGAAGAGACACACCATGAAACTGAAACTGAGATCCTGCCCATGCATTACACCAGTGGTCTTCAACCAGGCTTCCAACATGGAACTAGAGATGGGGAGAAATTCATTCAGTTCACATTTTAATGCAAATTTACTTAATTCTGCAATTTTGAACTGCTATGCGAACCAAAACTCAGTTGCCTTTCAAAATTTGCACTTCTCTGAATTTTGCAATGGAGTTCTTCAATTAAAAAAAGTGTACAAAATGCATATATTGGGGAAAATAACATACAAAAATGCAGTATAATAGGAACAATGTTTGCAAAAATGTGTATATTAGTCCAAATGCATTCAAAATGCACGTGTTAGGAGAAATGTCACAAACATGCTGATGGATTTTCTTGCAAACTTAAAAAAAGAAATTCAAGGTTCAGGATGAACCCAAACTTGAGACTAGATAAATTTTTCAAAGTTTGAGATGAAACACATTTAAGATTGGGAAAATGAGAAACCAAGAGAAACCAACATTTGAAGATTCTTGCAGGACCCTTGGGTTCTGCTAGCATCTCACGGGGGTTCTGAGAACTGTTACAACAACAGTTGTGAATAATATTCCAAGGGCACAATCATATGGCTGGTAAATGCTAGATGGCCATAGGATTTGTCGGAGTCTCAGCTCTGACCTCAGAAAATTCTTTGAGTTCAAAGCTGGGACTTCGACTTCGAAGCACCCTCCTGTTGCCCTTGGAGGAGCTGGCACAGTTCTTTCACAAGACAGACTTTGTTGGAACCAGCGCTGGGTGTGTGTGAGGAGGTGGGTGGAGAGGGTGGCAGGGAGCTGAGGAGCAATGCACCGACAAGCTAAAAAGAATCCAGGCGGTGCCTCAGCCTCCTCTCCTCATGAGCCAGGGGGGAAACATTTAGATGGCCAAAATTGGCCATCTATGTCTTTTGCAGGGTGAGGGAAGTGTGGAGACAATTCTTGCCTCTGCACTCCTCCTGCTGCCTGCCAATGGGATACCCGTAATCCTCCGAGTTCAGAAGGTTATGGGCAGCCAGATTGGATAGTGCTGCAAGTTATAATTATTAATTAATACAAATCTCAGCCTTGAATTTTAAATAAATTTATTATTACCAGTTTTTTTACTCTTTTTAAAATTGTGTGTGTTAAAATATTTGTGTAGTGGAGGGCAAGGAAAGAAGTTGGGGCTCCACAGAATATCCCAACAGGGTTTCTTCAACAAGAAAGGATTGAAAGCCGTTGTGTTGCACGGTCTTCTTATGAAAAGTAGCCAGGATCTCACTGTTAAGAATTCTAAATTTCCAGAGGTTAGCCATTTTAGTCTATTGCAGCAAAACCAATGAAGCATCTTGTAGCACCTTGAAGGCCAATAAATTTATTCTGGCATACACATTCATGGACTATAGCTCACTTCATCAGATGCATGGAGTGTTATGGAGAATTTTAGATTTATATATAGTATGTACGGTGGAGCAGTGGGGAGGAAGAATTGTAAACAGTGAAGTCAGAAGGAAATTAAATGAAGGAAGTCATCTGATCATTCCAGATTCCTCCTTCCCTGGGGAAGCCTTCAGAATTCTCAACTATCAGAGTCTTACTTACTTGTGGGCTACTTTTCACATTAATTAATTATTACATTTATAACCCACCTTTCCTACACTGACATCAAGGCAGCATACATGGTTCTCCCACTCCCCATTTTATCCTCACAACGACCTTATGAGGTAGGTTAGGCTGTGAGGTAGTGACTGGTCAAAGGTCACCCAGTGAGCATCATGGCTTAGTGAGGATTTGAACCTGGGCCTCTCCAGTGCTAGTTCAATGCTCTGGCCACTAAACTAGCAGCATTTAAAATCATTGAGGAAAATAGTGTTATGTGTTAAAATATAGTTAAGAATTAAGGCCATAGATCAATGGTGAAGCTCATGCTCTTGCAGCTGAAAGTCCCAGCTACACGAGCCAGAATCAAAAATTAATGAGAAAAAGTGCTATGAGTTGGAATATAGTTAAGGAGTAGGGCCATAGATCAATGGAGAGGTACACGTCCTTTCAGCTAAGGAAGGTCAGCTAGCAGGACTGAGAAAGAACCTAAGTGAGACCCTGCTGAGCTCCTGTCAGTCAACAATAGTCCACTGGTATGACTCAGTATAAGGCAGCCTTATATGTTCATTTAACGAGTTAACATTTTCCAGTAGACCATTGGTATTTAACCGTTAGGATGGTTGCAGCCTAATCTAAGGTGGGTTGCATCAGCAGCATTACCACCATACAAATATATGGTTTGCTAACCAAGAAGTGGATCCCAAAACGCATATTTTGCCTAAAGGTAGGTATAGGTTTGGAAAGGTTGAAGACTGCAGCTGTAGACAAAGGGCCAGCTCGCACAACTGAACAGCCACAGTGGGCTATGGTGCTTGCTGGTGCAGGTGGGTGGCCATTTTGAATATGCAAGCCATAGCCGTGGGGCTTGTCATGTCAAAAACAACCCCTTGCATAACCCATGGCCTGTTCTAGGGTTATGCAAGGGTTGTTTAACCCTCACACAACCCCACTGCCCAGATTCAGACGACATGACAAGCCGCCTGGTATGCATTGGCACACACCACACTGGGCAGTGGTGATCATGTGAGCAGGCTAATGGTAGTGACCTCACCAGCTGTTTGCTAATCCTATTATTATTATTATTATTATTATTATTATTATTATTATTATTATTATTATTATTATTGTTTTCATTTCATATACCACCCAATAGCCAAAGCTCTCTGGGAGGTTTACAACAATTATAAAACACAAGAAAATACAATGTAAAAATACAAACAATAAAAACATAGAAAAAAATTTCACTGGACATTTTAAAAACAATTTTAAAATTACTTAAATAGTTAAAACGAGATCACAAAAAGTAGACTGGTTAAAAAAGGTGACATAACATCCCCCCATGTACTATTTGAAGCTATTAAATGCCTCAGCATAGAGGGCAGTCTTAACCTGGTACCGAAAGTATACTAAAGTTGGCGCCAGGCGGGCCTCAGTGGGGAGCCTGTTCCACAGTTGGGAAGCTACCACAGAAAAGGCCCTCCCCCTTGTTGCCGCCTTCTGAGCCCCACCTAGGGGTGGAAGTCGGAGGAAGGCCCCAGATGTTGAGCATAGTGTCCGGGACCGGGTAGAGGTTGGGGGAGGTGTTCCATCAGGTATTGTGGTCCCAAGCCGTGTAAGGCTTTATAGGTTAAAACCAGCACCTTGAATCAGGCTTCGTAGCATATAGGCAGCCAATGCAAGTGGGCCAGAACAGGTGTTATATGTTCTGACCTTCTGGTCCCAGTTATTAATCTGGATGCTGCATTTTGCAAAAGCTGCAGCTTCCAAACAGTCTTCAAGGGCAGCCATATGGCGTATAAGAACCAGTGTGGCGTAGTGGTGAGAGTGTTGGACTAGGACTCGGGAGATCTGGGTTCTAGTCCCCGCTCAGCCATGAAACTCACTGGGTGGCTTTGGGCCAGTCACTGACTCTCAGCCTAATCTAACTCACAGGGTTGTTGTGAGGATAAAATGGAGAGGAGGAGGAGGATTATGTAAGCTGCCTTGGGTTCCTTGCAGGAAAAAAGGCGGGGTATAAATGTAATAAATAAATAAATAAATAAGTGTAGAGTGCATTGCAATAGTCAAGTTTAGAGATTACGAGAGTATAGATTACTGAAACCAGGCTACCCCTGTTCAGATAGGAGTGTAGCTGGGCCACCAGCCGGAGCTGGTAGAAGGCATTCCGTGCCACTGAGGCCACCTGAGCCTCAAGTGACAAAGATGGCTCAAGGAGAACCCCCAAGCTACGAACCTTCTCCTTCAAAGGGAGTGCAACCCCATTCAGAACAGGTTGAACTCCCTCCATCTGGTCAGAGGAACCACCCACTAACAGCATCTCAGTCTTGTCTGGATTGAGCTTCAGTTTGTTAGCCCTCATCCAGTCCATTGTTGCAGTCAGGCACCAGTTTACCACATCCAAAGCCTCACCTGCTGAAGATGAAAAGGAGAGATAGAGCTCCATGTCATCGGCGTACTGATGGCAACGCACTCCAAAACTCCAGATGACCCCACTCAGCAGTTTCATGTAGATGTTGAATAGCATGGGGGATAAGACCGACACCTGAGGAACTCCATACTGGAGAGTCCACGGGGCTGAACAATATCTCCCAAGCACCACCTTCTGGAGCTGGCCATCCAAGTAGGAGCGGAACCACTGCAATGCAGTACCCCCACTCCGAACTCAGACAGTCACCCCAGAAGGATACCATGGTCAATGGTATCAAACAGGGCCGGCGCCACCACTAGGCCAACTAGGTGGCTGCCTAGGGCGCATGGCGAAAGGGGGCGCAGACCCACACAGACACTCGCCCTTCTCTTCCTCCTCCTCCAGGAACGGACGAGGAAGGGAGGGCGCGGGGCCTGCGCTCCGCTTTCCGCGACGTGTGTACGGAAGAGGAGGAGGAAGACGGGAGCGAGCAAGCCTGATTTCTTGGCGGTGGCAGCGGCAGCAGGAGCGCGCGAGGCGTCAGGCAGCCGGGGCTCGCTGCGCTTGGCATGGATCTGGGCAAGGAAGCCGAGGAGAGTGGCCGGGCGGGCATGGGGCAGCAGCAGCTGCACCCGTGAAGGCAGCTCCGCGCGGGGCCGCTCGCTTGGCGCCGAATCCCGAATGCCGCTCCTCCTCCTCCGACTTCTCCTCCGGGCTCCCCCTCCTTCCCCCCGTTGTTCCCTCAGGCAGAATCCAATGGGACACCGCAGGAGCAACAAGCCCCCTGTCCCTCCCTGCTGTGATGCAGAGCTGTTTTTGGCTCACCGCAGCTTTTTTGTCACTTTAAATTTTTTGTGGGGGGAGATCGCTGTTTTGGCAGCCAAGACCTTGGATAGCTACTGCCAGGTAGAGTAGCTCGCCTCTGTCCACCAGGGCGCAGCTGGAGCAGCTGGTGGCTGCTGATCCACCTCAGCTTGGCGCCTCTTCTCGCCTTCCTTCCTCCCTTCCCGGGCCGCGGAGGCCAGCGGCGGCGGCAGCAGCGGCAGCAGCAGGAAGCTCGCTCGTTCGGGCGACTCTTCCTTGCCGCCGCCGGGACTGCCGCCGCCGAGGGAGGGAGGGAGGGCTCAAGTGGGAGGGGGGCGCTAAATATTTTATTTTGCCTAGGGCGCCAAACTTCCTTGCACCGGTCCTGGTATCAAAAGCCACTGAGAAATCAAGGTCACACTCCCCCTGTCTCTCTCCCAACATAGGTCATCATATGCAGGGTGACCAAAGTTGTTTCTGTGCCAAAACAAGGCCTAAACTCTGACTCAAATTAATCTAGATAATCAGTCTCATCCAAGAGGGTCTGTCTGGAGCTGTTTGGTCACCACCCACTCAAGGAACTTGCCTGAAACATAGATAAGTATCCTGCTCTCAACTTTATTGCAAGCTAATTAGGGCTATTTATTATACAGGTGTTTTTTTAATGCTTATCCCTATTATTATTTTTTAAAAGTCTGCAGCAGAGGGTTATATTCATTGCATATACTTCACCTTGACCCAGGTGTGTTACAGCAATCCCAAGCAGGAAATTCCCACCCCTCTTTTTTTTAGAACAGCCAATTAAACGGTTTACAAGGCTAGGAGGTGAAATCTCCCCATATGATTCAGAAAGGCTGACATTTATTTAGTGTCATGAATTGAATGATTTACTTCTTTGATCTGCTGCTGGCAGGACTGGTATATGGTGAACAGTTTCAAATCTGACATGTTAAAAAAAAAAAATAGCAACAACAGCTAAAGGCAAAGTGCAGACTTAAACCTGCTGGAAATCTTCTCTCCTCAGATGATTTATACTATGCCTTTGAAGTCAGATTCGCACACAAAAACAAAAGCAGCAGATTGGCTTTGCTTACCTTACCCCCTCACAAGACCCATCTAGAGAAGAGGGATAAGAAAAATATTTTGATAGCACCCCAGTGTAAATGTGGGCAGCTGCTTTAGACCTTGCAGCACATGCAAATGTAAAAGACACTTTGAAAATGCATTCCTAAATTGACAATGTGATGGCCTGAAAGAAAGGTCAGGAGGTGTAGATGTTGTAAGTCAGTTAACTTCTTGCATATTTGACAATAAAAGTGTCAGCGTGGTGCTCTTTTAAAGCTTCTGATAGCCTGAAAACCCAGGGCTAAATGAAGTCTGAAGAGCAATTAACCTGCTTGAGATAAGGCCCAGACCATTTACTATCCTCAAGCCGACTAGTTATGAAGAATTAGGAAGTGGAGCTATATTTTCTCTCCAGAATATCAGAATTGTTTATTTCTCACCTTTCTACCTTGCTTGGCCTCCCAACTGCTTATGGTTTCCAGGCAGTGTCCCACCAAGACAGTCTGTGGGGCTGTCCAATATAGATGATCCATGCTGTCAAAAACCTTTTAAAATAATAATAATAATAATAATAATAATAATAATAATAATAATAATAATAATAATAATAATAATAGTGTGATTTATCTATAAATACCAGAAAATGGAAAGCCATCTTGTTTGGTCAGGATAACTATATATGAGAAGATTCTTGAATCAAGATCTTGCACACTTCTGACATGAAGATATTATCACACTTCTGCATGAAACATATAACAATGCGCTCCAATGTTTCATTTAAAAAGAGCACATTGATATTTAATTCATGAAGAAGTTTCATTTCAGACATTTGCAAGATCTTCTCGAGAACAAAACATATACCTTCTTCTGTTGATTCAGTTATAACTTTGCTGTTTAAAGCTGGGAGCCCAAACTTTGTTTAGACTCTGGTAGAATTGTGTTTGACCACAGCAGACATACATGTTTATTTCTGAGTGAGTATGTACTGCATAGCTACTAACAAGAAACAGGTTTGATCCATACCTCACATTCACAATGTCCGTGTTCCATTTTAAATGATCAATGCATGAAAACAATCCAACTTTACTGCAGAGCTTGAAATCATCAGATATTTTGAGGACCCTGCTGCTATTTAAACGAACAGGGGCTTAGGAAAAAATAATAATAAATTACATCTGTAATATTAAAATATTTAAAAAAACACCATATACATAGGAACTGAGTTTGGCTGACAATGACATCTTTTTCAAATTAAAGCAACAGAGGAATGATAAATATTCATTTTCTCCTTTCCCACTGGCACCAGAATGTAAATATAGCTAATTATGGTCTTCTAAATATAATTATTAATCAGTTTTATAGCAACATGTTATTGTGCACAGATGTATGCAAATTTTCAGATTTCTGCCCAGATGGACTTTGTTAAGTTAAAGTAATCACATGAGTTGAACCAAAGTAGCGATCGGTAGTGTTTTGTCAGCTCACACAGAAAATGGTTAATATAAGATCTGGAATCTTCCATAAATATCTACAATGCACAATCAACAGGGCAAAAAGAAACTATTTCCCTGTTATCTTTTGCATGGAATGGCCCAGGTCTGTGGAGGTCTCAATGCAAATACATCAACACAGGCCATTTTGCAATACTTGTGGCCCAGTTTGTCCATCTCCAAGCCTTCCTTTATGATCCATACCAAAGGGCTGTGAATGTGCTATTGATGATGTAGTCAGAGAAATATGAAATTGTAAAATGCACTGCATTATTAAAACAAAGACTACATTTACAGAGCTTCAAATGAATGTTGTTGTATGGAAAATAAATAGATCTTTGCTAAAGCTGTTCAGATGTCTTATATTTTCTTTCTTTATAATATATCCATTTGGCGAATTGCAGAATAATGGAAAATTAGGACACAATCCTATGGAGATGAGTGTAAGTCCCTGATCTTGGAATGGAGGCTCATGCTCATCCAATGCAGATCGGGAAGAGTGGCGGAGGTGATATTTTCCTCCTCGCTCGCTCCCCCCCTCTGCATTTTCAACAGATGAATTTATACCGCTCCATATTCCACTATGGAGATTTTGGAGCAGTATACAATAAAAGATAAAAACAGATAAAAGAATAAAACAATATTTTAAAAATAAAATCAATAAAACCATGGCTGCTTAGTTCAGGGAGGCTTCCAGAAATAAAAGAAAGTGTTTTCAGGAGGCACCGAAAACAATACAATGTTGGTGCCTGCCTGACCTCTGGAGGCAGGGAGTTCCACAGAAATGGAGCCACTACGCTGAAGGCTCTTCTCCAGGTGGACTCAAATCGGGCCATGGATCCATGTGGAATAACCAGGGACATGCTATCCAATGACCTCAGAGAATGGTCAGGTTGGTAAGGGAAGAGGCACTATCTCAGATATCCTGGTTTTCAGCCATATATCTTCGAGGGGGAGGAAAGGAGGCAGGAGCAGCTTCAGGATACCTTTTATTCTGGCCTCTGCAGTCTCCTCCCCTCCTTGTCTCCTGAAATGCCCCTTTCTAGCCCTCTCTGAGATGGCTTTTCTTCTGCACCAGTTGAGATGGCGTGGGGGAGGGGGGCGGAGCTCCGATCCTCAGGTCCAGAGTAGTCTCTGACCTCGGATCTGGGAATCCGAAAAATCCTATGGTTCCCCAGATGATGTCTAGGGGCCTTGGAGTTGCTCCCTCCATGCAGTGATTAGAGTGAGAGATCGTAGACAAAAGAATCTAAAATATATGGAGGAAAGGAAACCATTTATTGAATATTGGAAAAATAATTAAGGTGTAGAAATTAATATATATTCTTGTTTTGTTACTTCTTAAATTATTCATGTGAGGATATGTAAAATTTGATGTTATGTGCTATTTAACCTATTTGGTACTTAATGATAGATGTATATATGCGGTGTTAAGCAGAGGTTTTTTTTGGTTGAGAATATATATATATATATATATATATAATTTTTCTATATATCCATTCCTGAAGGCCAAACTAGATGTGTCAGTAAATGTATCTTTTCATTTCATGTGCATGTTGTTGTTGTTGTTGTTGTTTTTGTTGTTGTTGTTGTTTTAAAATGCAAATAGCAGGTGCTACTGGTGGTTGTGGTAGGCTGATAATTATCAGGATCACAGCATGCTTTTCTCCCCTGGTGCAGTTCTGATGAAAATTACTTCTCTAAAGCTCCAGATGTTGTTGGACTGCAACTCCATCATCCCTCTCCATTGCCTATGCTGGGTAGGGCTGATGGGAGTTCCACCCAACAACATCTGGAGGGCCACACGTTTCCCATCTCCGCACTAGAGTCAATGGCTTGGATCTTGGGGCACTTGGGGAGCCAGTGTGGCGTAGTGGTGAGAGTGTTGGACTGGAGCTCAGGAGATCCGGGTTCTAGTCCCCGCTCAGCCATGAAACTCACTGGGTGGCTTTGGGCCAGTCACTGACTCTCAGCCTAATCTAACTCACAGGGTTGTTGTGAGGATAAAATGGAGAGGAGGAGGATTATGTAAGCCGCCTTGGGTTCCTTGCAGGAAGAAAGGCAGGGTATAAATATAATAAATAAATAAATAAATAAAATAAATCTAGATTTAAGCAAGGAGCAACTGGGCTGGTGGAAGTGGACTTCCCCACCCCTTCCTTCCCATGGCAGCCCCTCTAGCCCCCTGAAAATGCTACACAGAGAGTCAGAATGGGGTGAGCTGTGGTGTGGGGAGGGAGAGATCCCCCAAAATCAGGTGGAGGGACCTGCGGGTGCAGCCCTTTCTCTCATGGAAAGTGCCTTCCTCTTGTGTAAGGCAGATCCTGGATCCATCCCAATGGCTACTGATTTTAAATGGAAAGGCTTCACTGACTGGAGGCAGAAGTAGCCACCCTGATGGAACTGAAGTTCTGCTGAAGAAGGCTTATGTGTGGTTGCTTGTTGTGAAGCATCATTTGAGCCTGCTCATGGGACTCTCCAGTTTAAGCTTCACATGGAGCTATCCAGGGTGCTACCTACTTTGCTTGGACTTTGCCTTATTACAGGAGCCAGACCTCTGCTTTGCTTGACTATGAGTCAAACCACATGTTTTGTTAATTACAAAGGGTGTAGCTGCCCCCTCTCTTGCTTTCTTACTTGAGAGTAAGTGCATGCAGCCCTGATTCAGATCAGGACCAGAGTGCACCAGAAACGGAGAATTAAACCTTCCTCCTACCCATTTGCTTCCCCAAATCCCCCCCCCCAGGGAGTTAGGGGGAAAAATAGGGGGGGCACCTCCACTGAAGCCAATGGAGGAAATTTGAGATTGGGAGAAAGTTTAATCTTCCGCTCCAGGTGCATACTGGTCTTGATCTGAATCAGGGCTGCATGCACTTACTCTCAAGTAAGAAAGCAATAGTGTGGTCCACTACACACTATGTAATTAATGTAACATGTATTTTGAAGCACAGCCTTACCAGGACCTGAATGTGAATTTCCTTAACTCCACCTTGCTTCCCTTGCTCAAACTGCAACTTGTGTTTTGCTTGACCCCTCCCACACATCCCTGCTTGGACTAGGCCTCCATCTGGATGAGATCACTCTCTGGGACACTTTCCTTTGATACAAATCACAGCTTTAGAGATGTGCTTTTCAAGAGTACTACAGTAGGACTAAACTCTCCACTTCCTCTGTTCTCTGTAATGAACACAAACACAACCCCCAGCAAGTGCTGTTTGCATTTAAAAATATGCACATTGAGTGCAAATACACACCTAACATCATGTCTAGTTTGGCTCTAATTGGAATCATAAGAACCTAAGAGGAGTCATGCTAGATCAGACCAAAGTTTTATCTAATCCAGCATCCTGTTCTCACAGTGGCCAACCAGATGCCCACGGGAAGCCCATGAGCAGGACATGAGGACAACAGTGCCATCCTGCTAGATGTACTAGTATAAAGGATCTTGAGAAAACCCATCTGGCAGGGGGAGGAGCCTTCGCTGGCTATGGAGCAGTAGCTTTTCTACCGAGCTCCCGGAATGATTTGAAAACATCTGCAAATACACAGGAAAGACAAATCGTGAGTTTAAACTCCTTTGCTGTTTACTTTCTGGAAGGTATGCAGATATAGACCTAATAAAGAAATTAAAAGAATAGCTTTCTTTTGATGTGCTTCGCTCTGGATTGTTTATGAGCTCCAGACGGGTGAAAAAGTCCCTACCCCCTCTTTGGAAACGCGATCGGGCACATCCCTCGGATAACAGTTTGAAAAGGCTAATTAGGATCCTTGACACTAAAGATATTGAATGTTCTTATCAAACTGAGCAACAGAAGCTACGAGGTAGTGAAAGTTCCGAGACAGCGAGGGGGAAGGGCGGAAAAATGGCGGATTCAGCTGGCAAATTCCCTGCTGGTGCCAAGCCAAAGTCAACATCTCCAGCCAAGCTTAAAGGGGCAGCACCAGATTGGGAGAAAATTCTATTACAGTTTCAAAGCTCTATGGAAGCAGGCCAGCAGAAACAAATAGAAGCAATTGAGAAATTTCAAAATCTGCATCAAGAGGATATGAAGCACATGCGAAAGACCATAGATCATTTAGGGGTTCAAGTTAAAGAGCTGCAAGTTAGAGTGGATAAGGTGGAAAAACTCCAGGTGAAGGATGAAAAAAGTTTTGAAAAGTATGAAATGAAATTTAATGAGATGGAAATACAGATGATTAACATGCAAGACAGGCAACGTCGTTCCAACATTCGGATCAGAGGCTTCCCCATGGAGATGGGGGAGACTGGATATAAGTTAAGAGGCAGTATTTTGGAATGGATGAATGAAGCTGTCTCTGGAGAAACAATTTTTTGGGATGATATGGACATTGAGATTGTGCATAGAGTGGGAGCATTAAGGCGTGGTATGACATCCAGAGATGTTGTACTGAAATTTGCAAATTTATACAAGAAGGATGTCTTCATGAAAGAGATTAGAAAGAAAGGTCAAGTAGCTTTTAAGGGGGCTACTTTGCAAATCTACAATGATCTTTGTCAGCAAACAATAAAGTGGAGGCTAAGTGTTAAACCGTGTACAGCAGTCTTGATCAGAAAGGGATTACAATACAATTGGGGTTACCCAGTTTTTCTTACTTTTGTGTGGAACAGTAAGAGATACAAGATCTCATCATGTGATCAAGGCATGGGCCTGCTGGGAGAGTTGGGGCTTCATGATGATGCGGAGGGTCCAGAATCGATGGGTCAACTGGAAGAAGAAGGAGCCAGTGGAGGAATTGTATAAGAGGTCGTTTCAACACGAGAAGAAAAAAGAAATAGAAAATGTTTTATAAAGAAGTTATCCGGGAGGGAATGAGGGGCTGCTGTTCGGGCTGGTGACGGGTCCTTTCCCCCCCCCCTGGGATAGGTGGGTAGGTTTAGGGTGGGGCAAGTTGCCCTGGCTAAGCAGGGGGGATAGTTTAGATGAATGTGGGGGTGGGTTAAGGGGTATGTTATTGTGTATTATTTTCACTTTTGGGGACCAAAAAAGAAAAAAAATGATGTTAATAGATGGATTATAAATTAAGAATTTCAACTTTAAATGTTAAGGGGCTAGGTTCAGTTACTAAGAGAAGGCGAATAGAAGCACTTCTAAAGAAGGATAAGGCAGATATTATATTCTTGCAAGAAACGCACCAGGCAAGGAAAGGAGTCAATGAATTGAAATTGAGGTGGTCTAGAATATATGAGATAGCATGTGGATCATCTAAATCGCGAGGAGTAGCAATTATAATTTCAAAGAATTGTGGTTTTAATGTTTTAAAGGTGAAAAAGGATGATACAGGTAGATATATTATAATGTATGGGACCTTGGGAGGGGAAGAATATGTTATTGTTAATGTTTATGCTCCCAATCAAAATCAAGGAGAATTTTATCAACATGTGTTTAAAGAAATGGGTAATTTTCAAAATCAAAGGGTTATTATGGCTGGGGACTTTAACATGGTATTGGATAGAAGAAAAGACAAATCCAATCCGACGAGAGAAGATCAGAGAAATAATCTAACGATCTTGAATAAGTTAATTAGTAAGGAAGGGTTGCTAGATGTTTGGAGAGGGGTCAAGGGGAATGAGGAAAGATATACATTTTACTCATCAGCAAATAAGAATTATTCTAGGATAGATTTTATTTTTGTGTCCAGGACACTGTTTTCAAGGGTCCTGGGCACAGAGATAGGAGTGATAAAAGTTACAGATCATGCTTTGGTTAACATGGATTTGAAGATACATAAGGATTATAGAGAAGCGAAAAGATGGAGATTGAATTGTAATATTTTTCGTTATAAACATTTAATAGAGAAAATAGAGAAGGAATTGAGGGAAATTTGGGAATTTAATCAATCAGAAGAATGTACTGAAGCGATAATATGGGATACAATGAAGAGTGTAATGAGAGGAATAGGATTGAGAGAGGCAATAAATTTGAGGAAACAACAAGAAGTTTTTTATCAAAAGCTAGAGGGGGAGATTAGGGATTTGGAAAAGAAGTATTTAGAGAAGAGGGATAAAAAGATTTTTGCAGAATTACAGGATAAAAGGAAAGAATTGGAGAATAAAGAACTGGACAGGGTACAAAGGAATTTGATTTACACAAAAAGGGAGTATTTTGAGAATAGTAATAAAAACTCTAAAATGTTGACTAGATTAGCACAAAAAAAAAAAAGAAAAAAGCTTAGTGGGGATGATTAAAGATAAGAGGGGTAAAGAATATAATCTAGTAAAGGATAAATTGAAAATTTTTCATGAATATTACACGGAGTTATATAAGGCAGGAAAATGGTCGGAAGCTGAGAGTAGAAGATATATCGAGAAAAATTTAAAAATAAAAATCCAGGATGAAGATAGAGAGAAAATGGAGCAACCATTCACAGAAATTGAAATAGAAAGTGCTATAAATAAATTAAAACAGGGGAAAACGCCAGGACTGGATGGTCTGGGGGCGGAATATTATAAAGTCTTTAAAAAAATGTTAATTCCGAAGTTAAAACGGTTGTTTAATGATATTTTACAGGGGGGAGAGATCCCCCCGTCATGGAAACAGTCCTTGACCATTTTAATCCCGAAACCAAGGAAGGATTTAGCAGAACCAGGTTCTTATAGACCAATATCATTAATTAATCAAGATGCTAAACTATTGACAGCAATTTTAGCTAGAAGAATGAATAGTTTTCTAAATAAGTATATAGGGATAGATCAATGTGGGTTTATTCAAGGAAGACAAATGGCAGATTTAACAAGAAGGGTTCTGAATATAATTTATTTAATAAAGAAAAATAATTTGAAAGCGGGGGTTCTTGCATTGGATATTTTTAAAGCCTTTGATTGTGTGGAATGGCCTGCATTAAAGATGTTAATAAAAACTATGGGGTTTGGAGAAAAATTTATAGGTATTACTAACCAATTATATACTCATAATGTCACGTCGGTAATTGTAAACGATGGAATAACAGAAACTATTAGCCTAGGCCGGGGAACTAGACAGGGTTGTCCCCTTTCCCCAGTATTATTTGTGTTAGTTATGGAATTGTTAGCGAATTCGATAAGACAGGAGAAGAAATTACTGGGGATAGGAATAGAGACCAAATGTAAGATAAACCTTTTTGCAGATGATATCTTGTTAACATTAGAAAGGCCTATAGAAAATTGGGATTGGATAGAGAAACATTTAGATGAATTTAGAGAAGTAACAGGGTTAAAAGTTAATTGGGATAAATCGGAGATAATGACATTTAATTATAGTAAACTGGAGGAAAGGGGATTTAAACAAAGGGGAGTGGATATAAAGATAAAAAATATAATTAAATATTTAGGTATTGATATATTAAAAGATTTGGATAAAATAGGGGAATGTAATTTTAAAAAACTAAAAGATGAAGTTAAAAATCAAATAGAGGATTATAAAAAATTGGGATTATCGTGGTTTGGTAGGATAGCTTTGATTAAAATGAAGATTTTACCGAAGTTTAATTTTTTATTTAGAATGATACCATATAAGATATCAGAGAAAGAAATTAAAGAGTGGCAAGTAATGTTAAATAGCTATTGTAATGGGGGGAAAAAATCAAGGATTACTAAGACTAGATGGTATAAAGCTCAAAAAATAGGGGGACTTGGTCTCCCTAATTTAAAATGGTATTATATAGCTAATCAACTTAGATATATCATGGATATTATTGTTAGAAAAGATTTTATGTGGTGGGAAATAGAAGCATTTGAATTGGGTAATAGGGTGGATAAATTCTTATTTACAAAACAAGGACATATTATGACAAAAAGATTAGAAAATCCCTTTTTAAAAAATATGTTAGAAATTTGGGGTAGAAATAAGGAAATATTTTTACCAGGTATATCCCCGCTTACTCCAGTGGTGGTTATGGAAGATTTTCCCGAGAATGTTAGACATTTAGAACGAATTTTTAGAGAGAAAAAGGTGATAACTTTAATGGATTGGCTGGAAAAAATGGAGACAAGACAGCAAATAATTGATAGGGTTGGGGCAGGAAGAATTTCTTGGTTAAATTTAATTCAATTAGTACAATGGGGTAAGAAATGGAAGAGGAGACATGAGCATGAAAGGGATTTCACTGCATTTGAGCAGGTGGTTATGTCTAGAGAACTTGTAGAAGGAAATGCATCAGCTAGGGGTCTTACAAAGATGTTATATAAAATGTTGCAGAAATCAGAAGAGCAAGCAGAAAATCTTAAAATAGTTTGGGATACAGAGTTTGAAGAGGAAATATCAAAGGATGAGTGGAATAAGATTTGGGATAGGCGAATATTGAAAAATATGTCTATAAGAATTAAAGAGAATTTTTATAAGCTAATTTGGAGATGGTATTTGACCCCAGTGAGATTAAATAGAATAGATAATAAATGTTCTCCAATGTGTTGGCGAGGATGTCAGGAATTGGGTACATATGCTCATATGTGGTGGAGTTGTAAAAATGTAATGGATTTTTGGAAAATGATTTTTGAGGAAATATCAGAAATTGTTGGAGTTGATTTAGAGGTATGCCCTAAACTAGCTTTGCTAACAATAACGGAAAAGGTGATCGGTTCTCAAAATGTTAAAGAATTAATCATAAATTTGTTAACGGCAGGTAGACTAATGATAGCAAGGAAATGGAAAATCCAGCAAGTTTTCACTATTACTGAATGGTATAAGGAAGTATGGGATATGGCTTTGAATGATATGTTGACTTGTAATATTAAATGCAAAAGGGGTCAATTAAAGAAAAATAATTTTAAGGAAATTTGGGGTTTATTTTTGGAATATGTGTTTAAAAGGGGGAAAGGGAGTTTACCCTGTCAAGATATATTGTATTTTTGGAATAATGAACAATTATAGAGTTATTGGATTGTTTGGTCCCATGGTGATGGGAGCACAATATTAGTTATGTGTGTATGTTATTTTCTTTGTATTGTTTTAAAATTTAATAAAATATTTAATTAAAAAAAAAAAAAACCCATCTGGCAAGTCATGTGAATTTATGGCTCAAGCTGACATCATGGGAACACGGTAAGAAGAGCCATGCTGAATCAGAAGTGTCTATCTAGTCCAGCATTATGTTCACACAGTGGCCAACCAGTTGTCCACAAGTAGGACACGAGTGCAGTACCATCCTGCTCATATTCTCCAGCAACTGGTATACAGAGTTATACTGACTCTGGTACTGGAAGTAATCTATAGCCACCACCATGACTAGCAGCAATTGATAGCCTTATCTTCCATGAATGTGTCTAATCCCCTTTTAAAGCCATCCAAGTTGGCTTTAAAAGCCATCCGTCACTACATCCTGCGGTTGCAAATCCCTTGGTTTAACAACACTGTTTTGGGGATGGAAAAGTGGTGGCAGCTGTCTGTGCCCTCCAGCAGGCCCTTGAAGTCTTCCCATCTACCATGTTTAGAGAAATTAAGTGGCAATCCTACAGGCTCCCTAAGATGTCCATTGCTGGAGTTTACCCTGGTGTAACTAGTTGAGAATACTGCAAGTGCAATCAAGGAAAGTAGAGCACATGAACTGAGTGAGATTTGTGGGGGGGGGGGGAATTAAAAACCCTATGCAATGCTTCTGTCTCATTCTTTTGTTTCTTCCTTTCAGATTCAGCAGCTTCACAGAGAAGCCAGCAAATTATGCAGTAGAAAAATCGCTGTGGATGGCACCGACATGATTTCTGCAAACACCATAGTTGGGTGTGAAGAGCAACAGGATCTAAGCTCTGGTAAGCAGAAATGAATGCTGCCTTTGATTTGCTGTCAGTTTGAGAGACAGCCATGCCCCTTTTCATAATCCTCCATTTCACATTTAGAAACCTCCTATCAGCACACACAGCAGGCATATGCTGTGTGGCAGAAAACCATGAAGGAAGATGAAAATACATTTTTGACACGATACATTCCTCAGAAACTGATATTTGTGTTCAGACACACAGCTCAGCATCTGTGAATCATCATCATCATCATCATCATCATCATCATCATCATCATCATCATCGCCAGTAGGTGATATCTGGATAGTGTGCATGCCAAAGATACTTATTTGATTTTCCACAGACATGCTTGTCATAGAATGCAACATGATCCCCTGATGTTGCAACATATCCGACAATGAGTTCAACCTGGCTTGTACTCACTTTTCTGTGATGATTTCCAGTGAGAGCTATAAGAAGAAATTGTATCTAGTATTGATACAAGTTAGCATGTATTTATTCATACAGCTATTCAAATAAATAAAGCAAATAAAGAATAACATGAAGAGGCAGCCAAAAAGGCATGGGAAGATTAAGCAGGGCCAGCCATACCATGAGGCAGAGTGAGGCAACTGCATCAGGTAGCAAATGCTGGGGGTGGGGCAGGGAGACCAGTGGCAGCTTTCTGGCTATTTCGCTTGAGTCCCCTGATGATTCCTTTCCATTGGAGGATAGAGCTGTGTGTACCGTGCAAGCTGTCCCGTACTCCCTGAACTAGCCTGCTGCCTTCAGGTGTGGTGGAAGATGTTGTCCCACTGACCAGTGTTGAAGCAAAATTCAGTTTCCAGTCCAGTTTGCTTCCCTATGTGGAATGAGGAGCATTTTGTTCTTTGCAGCCTAAGAACAAAAGGCCTAAGGCAGCAAAGTAACTTGGGCCAGCTAGGGATACACAGATTTTGTTAAATCCATCTGTGTTTCACAGATTGTCAGGCATCTTTTGTTCCATCATCTGGTCATTGATGGAATTGGATTTTATTTTAGGGAAGCACGGGAATTTAGTTCCACTTGCACAAATACACATGAGCGCAAGGGTGGGTGAATTTGCACAAATCCCCCACAAAAGCATAAAACTGGTCTGCATGCCCATGGAATCTGCGTGCCTCAGAAAAAGCCAGTCTGCTGCTGAATCTGCAGGTCGGATTCATAGAAATCTGAACTCATTTGAATCCATTTCTCTGACATCCCTGGGGCCAGCTCCAGAAGAAAGCAAGGCTGTGCCCCTATTCTCAAAGATGCAGCCTGTCAATCATAAGCCAACTTCAGAAAGCAAGGGGATGGGGAGGCTGTGCACTCTGGCTCAGCACCCAACATCACCTCCTCCCTGCCCCAGCTCCTCACTTGAAATACTCCATGTGTTGGTTGGAAGATCGCAAGGGAAGCTTGAACGTGTGTCTGCTCCTCCATGCAATCAGAGGTCAAGAAGGTGGAGCCCCCTCCATGAAATGAACTATGTGGATAAAGAGGACTATGGTGCAAAGATGGGCAAATCTGTCAGTTTCTCTCTCCCCTGCATTTAATTTTTTTAAACCTCAAGTTCTGTCTCTCCCCAATATGAAGAACTTTGTAAATGTTGGAAAATCATTATCAAAAATGAACTGAAACAAAATTCTCACCCGACTGCACCAACCAAGTTCAATCGGTGCAGCTATTCCTAGCATAGAGAGGACCATGTTTACCTGCCTGCCATATAGCTGTTAAAGATGAAGAGTTTGTCAGAAAAAGAGGTGGCGACCCTAATTAACCAGACTTATAAGAGCTAAGGACTCAAAGCTCTGAGCTTGGATGGATGAATCTCTCAGCTTCTGTTTCTCCCACAACTGAATTTTTGAAATCTCAAATTCATTTCTTTGTCCCAGATATGGAGAACTTCATGAATTTTTGGTAAATTCTTATCAAACTGAAACAAAATTCTCACCCATCCCTACGAGATGTGACATGGCAGCATAAGCTCTACCACACTGGAAGAAGGTGAACACATTCCCACCTCTTGTGTGAGCCCTTGGCCTTGATATCCTTACAGCTGTGGTGCAGTCCAGTTCTGTCTGGTGCAGCTGACCCACCCTGTGCTTTAGAAACTGCACAAGGAATGAAGCCAGCAATGAGAGCCAGAGAGATTGGGAGTTATGGAGCCCTGGATAAAAAGGAGCAGGCCTTTCCCCTCACATTCATTTTCTCCCAAGCAGGGAGAGGAAGAAGGCCAACTGTAGGAAATTAATACACATCACATCAACATAGGGCATAGTCTAGAAAGAGCATGCAGGTTGACCAAAGTCTGAGACCTTTAGAGAAGAAAAGCTTCAAGCATATGCAAAACAACTATTGCAAGCCATGGGCCCATGAGACCCAGCTGAAATGTATTTACCAGGGCACCAGGTCTTTTACCCAGAACCTTGAGTGTTCATTGGTGCCAATGGAAAGTTTTTTCATCAGCTTAATTGTCGTTCAAGGGGCAATTTCCAAGGGGACTCACAGGGAATAACCCAACCCTCCCCGCATGCTGTAACACCACCCCAAATCCCCCCACATGGCAATTAAGCATAGGAAAAAAACATTCCATTGGTACCAATGAAAGATCCCCCCCCCCTAAGCTTAGGGTGCATACTGACTGGGGAATGCTGGGAGTTGTAGGACTTTTTTTCTGTCTAGCAATGCATAGGATATTAGCATATGTAAATTTTATGCAGATTGGTATCCTATGGGCCTTGGCAGGCTCATTAAGAAGAGGAAGTGATGACTCCAGGACAAGGGCACACATGAATAGAAGGTTAGTAAATTCTGAGGTTTCTGTGGTCAGGCTATGCCAGACAGTTAAGTGATGTGTCATATTGTGGTTAAGACAAGGATACATGAGCAGAGCAAGAATGCAATCCCTTTGGTGTGGAAATTTGGAGGGGCTTTATTCGGTGGATAAAGGTCACTAGGAAAAAGGGGTAATAAAGAAGACATGAAGGGGAGGCATGAATAGATGAGACACGATAGGACTAAAAGGGTACAGTAACCAATCACACATCATGTTCAAGTGTAAAACTATAAAAGTAAAGGGAAGATACTGGGTTTGATCACTCCCAGCATGGAGTCTCTTCTATCAGAAAGCTGTACCTGGTAATGTATGAGCAGTGTTCTTATACGTTTGTAAGTCATGTTTTCATTTCATGTTCTAAACTTTCTTAACCAGATACCATGATGCCATACAATTGTTCTTTTTACAATTGTCTTGAATTTATTTGCTTCTTGTCAGTAAAAACTATAAAATGCAGCCAGTTGTGCTCATGCATTTTTGGTTTCAACAACTGTGCTGTTTAATCGAAAGAGTGGCTGGCAACCAGGAACCATAAAGGGCAGCGCTGTTGTAGGTCCTATCTGAAACAGGCCCTAGGTTTTAAAGTGTCACAGGCTATGAAAATCAAACCACAGCTAAAAATAAATCCTACGCAACAGCCTTGGGCAGTTAAAGGCTCTCCAACTAGCCTTTCCACCCATGATGTTCCTGAGACAACACATGGTATGGAAGCCTTCCAAGAGAGCCATGAAGGCGAGAAGATGAAGAAGGACCTCTTTGGGCCCTCAACTTATTAAACTCCAGAGGTATTGTGGTCCTTACTACCTGATATGTCAGATAGGACCCGGAAGTGTGGATGGCAATCTCCAGGGCCTCTTGTGTCATCTTACAGCTTTATGGGATGATCTTAGGTAGGGTGGCCACTTATGAATTGCCAAAAAAGACGAAATGTATCACCCAGAAAGAGGACAAATGATTTGTGTAAAATTTGCATATGCTAATTTATATGCGTAGTAGATGTAAATTTAGAAATCATTATTATAATTTAAATAGAAATACAGTACAGGTCACCATAGTGTGGAGGACTGTGACAAAGTGACCTGAATACCTGCCTATTCACAACAACCCAGAGAATAACAGATAGAAATGAGTGGAAAACCATAGGAATCTGAAACTGTCATAAAGAAATATAATTCAATGTTTACATGCAGCCACTAAATATGAAATTCATAATTTTATAGTAATCCCATGATATGAACATACAAAGCAGCAGATTGCAATAAAAAAACTGATTCAAGAAGACATATTTTAGACAGGTATCCAGCCTGCCTATTCAGTCTGCTGTGCGGGTGCTAACTGTTGACAGGCAACAGTTCTTATAGTTCTTTATCTTTAAACCAGAATTGGACATGACAGCTGCTCAAACAGAGGACATCTTCAAATATAGGATGGTCCTCTGTAAAAGAAGACACATGGCCACCCTCTGCACACAGGCCCCACAACACAGAGACAATCTCAGAAACTTGCTTGTGTTGTTAATGTTCTATCAGGTGGAATCCTCTCCCCTTCTGAAAGAAACAGTAAGCCTTAGGAACATGGGAAGCTGCCTTATCTGGAATCAGACCATTGGTCCATCTAGCTCATTATTGTCTATGCTGGCTGGCTGCAGTGTTCCAGGGTTTCAGACAGAAGCCTTTACTTTGGGATTGAATCTTGGATCTTTAGCATGCAAAGCACGCTGAGCTATAGTCCTGATCACACTGTCATTGGGTTCTACCCTTAAAGACAGCCCCAGATCATGTTGAATGAATGAATGAATGAATGAATGAAAATTGGCTACTGCTGGTGGACGAGGAGAAATGTACACAGTCATCAGAAAATGGGTAAGTTTTACTACATGTTCCAGTGGGACAGGGAGCAAATTCAACAAGGGGCAGCTGTTTTTAGCGGCAGTCCCATGTTTGTCTTCACACGTTCACTTCCACCAGCAGTTATCTTACTGTTCCCTCTGTGTGAATATGTCACATTTTGGAAAGCTTTGTTTTTCTCATGCTAACTTAAGCTAAACTATACAAAAATCTCTTAAGTGTCCAGCTTCAAGTGGCTCTGATAATTTATCTCTGATGAAATTTCAATGAAATTAATTTGTAGTATGAAATAAGATAAACCATTAGTACAAAATGTAAATGAAGTGGATTAATCTGCTTTCACTTTTGAAGCTGTTGAAGCCACATTCTTGAGTCACTTCCTTTTGCTGATATGGTGTGTGTGTGTGTGTACTTGTATATGTATAATGTATATTTGTTTTGAAAATTGTTCTCAAAAAGCCACAGTCCAACACAGATTTAAACTGAATCAGTGGGATTAAATAGAGTTGACTCTGTGTTGGATTGTGTCTACTGTGTAATAAATACATGAATCTAGTGGTCAGTGAAGCAGTGCTAACATTTCTTGCCAACTACCAGTTGCAAGATTGTTTGCTGCAAGAGGTGGGAGTGGATCTAAAGTTGAAAGCCCCTTGGGTTTATAGTCTTTATTTTTAATCTAAAGGAAAATCCAGACAATAGTGTTGTTATTTTATGCTTCTGAAATTGCTAATTTACTTGTGCATATATATAGTTTAACATTTCTGCTTTGGCAAGACATCATGGAAACATATTCCAAATGCTGCTTATTGTTATAGCAGTGACAGTGAAACCCTGGAAACAACTGAACACTGACAGAATAATATAAAATATAAATAAAATACATTTTGAATGTTTATCATTGCAGATGTGTATGTAATATTTAGACTTGAGTGGTTTTAGCACACTCTTCATTTGTTTCTTAACTATATTTTGGAGTAAGATACAGGGTTGTTGGTTTTTTGTTCATATTCTGTATCATGATTGCTATGGCTTATGATGCTAATTAATTCTTAACTTATTTAAATCACATTTATTTATTTAATATATTTGCTCCTCCACTCAATGAATGCTCGATTTACAATAAAAAATTAAAAACAATAAAATACAATTCCAAACAAAAGATAAAGCAAGACTTATAAAATGCATACATTGCAATAAAACAGGGCAACCTTCTAAAATCAAAGAGCAGCCTTACTCAGTAAAAGCTTGGCAGAACACTATAGTTTTTACCGGCTGCCTAAAGACTAATAATGAGGAAGCCAACCCAACCTCCTAGGGAAGGGAGTTCCTCAAGCAGGGCACTGCTACACAGAAAGGGCTGTCTCAGCTTCCCACCAACCTCACCCGTCCAGGAGGTGGGACACGCAAGAGGGCCTCAGATGAAGAACATTAGCTCTGGGAAAGTTCATGTGGGAGGATGTGGCTTCTTAAATATCCTGGTCCCAAGTCTGGCAGCAACCACGAGGAGCAGGCTTGGATTCTAATGTCCCAAAGGCAAATGGGGGCTTGAGTTGAGGCTATTGATAATGGTGAGATTTGGCACGTCCAAATGTTTATATGATCATAGAGCATTGCATGCATCTGTCTATATTCACAAGACAGGATTCTACATGGCTTCTCATTGCAAGATTAATGTGAAAAGTTTTCATGTGCTGGGATAAATAAACAAATCAATTCCTGCTGTCCATTTTGATCATGCAATTGTTAAGCATTCATATACATACTTTTGAACAGAAATGTGTGTGTTTGCTTTCTTCTGAGGTTCACTGTGGTTTGGCATAAGCAAAATTTGTTGATCTTCAAAGTATATGGCTAGTTGTATTTAATTAAGGCTGGATTTTGACTGGTGCCATGGAGGAGGAAAGGAGAATGAGGAATTCAACTTTCATCGACCATGTTAGATCTACTTTTCTCCCCTTGCATGGGTCTCCCCCCCCCCAATACAGCAGGTGCTTTATATTTATGGAGCAATCAAGCAACAAGTTGTTCAGAGGGTTTTTTTTTCAACACCATTTAAAATCTCAAGATAATCATCCATGGATTTCATGTTGATTCTCTCAGCTGAAGTGATATGTAAACAGTAATTCAGGATGGAACATTAAATAAACCAGCTTTGTTTAAACACATTATGAATTCATCAGAGGTACATACTTGAGCATGCCTAATGTGTAACTCATCTGGTCTTAATAAAATACTAATGCTACAAGCCTCCTTAACTTAATTGTTAAAATGTCTCAATAATTTAAACATTAACTTTTTAAAAAAAATAAAGAAAAATGTATGTATATTTACTTGGTCAAGAAGGACTCGAAATGCTCTAAACTTTCAGTCTGGATTAGTTTCTATTTTAAAAATTCCCTTCATTATTGCAATATCTCCCAAAGATCTGTCATTATCATCTATTTTTACTAGAGATACCAGCTATGTTTGGAAATCACAAGTTTAATGCCTAGATGTATTCTGTGGAGTGCTTCCTTGTCTTAAAATTCAGAATGTAAAATGAGACTGTTATGAGTTTAGGTTCCAATTCTGTACCTGTGTGGTCTTCATTCATCACACTGTATGCTTGAAGCTGGCAGCCACTTTTGGCACATGCTCAGAAGTTGATTACACCTGACCCTCAATGCAGTTGTCATTGATTCCTGTAATTAATGAAAACTTTTTTAAAAAATGGGACTGTCATTTAAAGAACAATGCCTTGATTCCTGAGCAATTAACTGGCCAAGGAATTTGACAAAACAAAAACCAGCCAGGTACAGTTTGAGGTCATGCAGCATGTAAATGGGACATTTAAAGCAATCCTCAAGTCTGACAATTGGGAAAAATAACCCTTATGCAAAGACCCCTACATCATAGCCCCCTTCATGGCTTACTGAAGGAGGAGCTATACATCCTTGGGGTGGAGCCAGCAGCCCTATTCTACACACTTTCCACTGTTGCCAGGGGAGGCTGGTGCCTTCTATGTCACTGGGGCTCCTTAGCCAGTGCAGGTTTTGTTCAGCACTTTAAAGGAGCTATCCATGGTGCTGAACTCAGTCCCCAAAATAGGTCCTCCACCATGGAGTATCATGGATAGCTCCTATAAAGCTCAGAATAAAACCTGCAATGGATAAGGAATCCCACTGACATAGGAGTCACCGGCCTCCCCTGGCTGTCGCATGAGTAGTGATGTCAGATAAATCCACAACAGATTCAAAGGAGTTCAGATTTCTATGGGTCTGACCTGCTGACTGGCTTTTTCTGATTTGCACAGATTTTTTCTGCAGACATGCAAAGTATCCCCCCCCCTTTGGGGGGGATTCGCACAAATTTGCACTTGTGCTATTGTACATTAGCACAAGTTTGAATTAGCGCTAATTCGTATTAGGGGAAGTAGAATGAAATTCTTGTACATCCCTTATCCCCAATTCCATCAATGAGCAGACAACAGAATGAAAGACAGCTGGCAATCCAAGAGACACAGACAGAAGAGATTTTACAAAATCCTCACATCCCTACCATGAGTAATGCATTAAGGGGGCTAGTAGGTTATTGGGCTCTGGGTCCACTTGCATTGCAGTGAGGAGTGGAATGAAGTTGAAGGAGCTGCACTGCAGCAACAAGTACTTCCTCTCAAATAGCCACTACCACCATCTGGTAGGCAACACTGCCACTGGTGCCTTTGCTGCTGGCAGAACACCTTTCCCTCCCCCACCATTCCCAAGTGGCATTGCAAAAACACACCCGTATCCCAGAAATGAAATGCACATGGGCAAAAAATTACAAACCAATTTGAAACTCTCAAAATGTTTTTTTCCCCCCATAGCATTCTCCGATGATGCTCAGAATTGCTGATCTGATTCTGAATTGAGCCAAAGGGAGTTCGCCCATCATGAATATTTACATCCCAAAATTAAGGGGTGTGAAATAGTCAAGGTAGCATCTTACTTAACAGAGTATTTTAGAAGCTTCTTAGCTTTCAAATGCTATTTTCCGTGTGTGTGTATGTTTAAGGCAGCAATCCACAAAACCATTTATTCATTCTCAGTTCCATTAATACCAGTGGGGAACGCCTGGGCTAAGTGGTCTGAGAATCAGAAGATTCAATCACAGAAAATTGCACACATACTTGGCAGTGTAGATGGGTGGTATGTTATCAGCAAAAATTCATTTCTTTTGATAACTGTAATTGGAACATTTTCATTCTGAGATCCAAAATTATGGATCCCCTTCTATCTGGAGAGTTAACTGAGCAACTCTTCCTATCAGTGAACTATTTTCACGTTAATCCTTCACATTTGATACACCTCTTTAAAAAAAACCTGTCAGAAAGCAGTTGTGTTGAATTGGATCTCTTTGAGGTACATACAAATTCAGTTCCACTAGACTGAAAGAGACTGGTACAGCTTGATCCTGTAGACAAGCTGCAGAGTTGAGAAGATGCATGTGGCAGCTACAGTGAGATCAAACCTTTGTGGCCAGGCTCAAGCCAGTTGACAGTGTCCTACTCATAAGACAAACCCAAACCCATCCGACTACTATTTGATGTCACTGGTGAAGGGTTGTGCCAGCAGGTTAGAGCGTGTCTTAGAACAGGGATAGGCAGAAAGTAGATCTTCAGATGTTTTGGACTTCATCTCCCAACATTCCTGACCATTGGACATGCTGGCACAGGCTTCTTGGAGTTGAAGTCCAAAACATCTGGAGATCTACCTTCTGCCCACCCATCTTAGAATATTGCAAAGATGGGCTGCCGCTGAAGAGGACCTGCTGTTCCAACTGCTTGTATGATTAATATACTATGCATGCACAATACTGTAATGAATTATGGGCTTGGTCTGGATGATCCCTTGGAGGACCATTCCAACTCTAATTCTTGACTCTTGGATTTCTGTAGTTGGGTTTTCTATCCCTCTAGGTTATTGGAGGCAGTCAGTCAGTCAGTCAGGCGATCACTCGTGACCGAGTAAGATTGTCTTCCAGGATAAAAAAGACAATTTACAAAGAGGAGATTTTAAAAGGAGGAGAATTCTAAAGACAATTGTGTAGACTCTAGCGATGGGTCCGTAAGTGACTGTGGAGGCCAATTCTAGATCCACACAGCTTCCCACAGTGAGGACACAGGTTACCAGATGGAAGATGGTCTTGTAAAGGATTCATTTGACATGCTTTTTGCTTAGCATGTTTCTCCCTTTCACCTTGCACTCGAGCTTCTTCAAAGTCCATAGAACCTTTGTGAAAGGCCAACCTCCAGTTAGATTGTTCATGGGCCAGAGCTTCCCAGTTTTTGATGTTTATATTGCATTTTTTTAGATTAGCCTTAAGAACATCTTTAAACCTCTTATATTGACCACCGATATTCCGCTTTCCATCCTTGAGTTGGGAATAAAGTAACTGCTTTGGGAGACGGCAGTCAGGCATTCGAACAACATGACCGGTCCACTGAAGTTGGCGTTGAAGGATCATTTTTTTCAATGCTAGTAGTCTTTGCTTCTTCCAGTACACTGACATTTGTTCGCCTATCTTCCCAAGTAATTCACAGGATTTTCCGGAGGCAACGTTGATCAAGGAGTTGGAGGTGACGTTTATAGATAGTCCATGTTTCGCAGGCATACAATAAAGTTGGTAATACAATGGCTTCATAAACCAGTGTTTTGGTCTTCTTACAAATATCCCGATCCTCGAACACTCTATGTTTCATTCGAGAAAACGTGGCACTTGCGGAGCTCAGACGATGCTGGATTTCACTGTCGATGTTAGCTGTAACAGAAAGATAGCTGCCAAGATAGAGAAAATGATTGACATTTTCCAGTATTGTCCCGCCAAGCTGGATAGATGGCATCACCAAAGGGTTAGCTTGCACTTGCTGATGAAGCACTTTGGTTTTTTTGATGTTAAGTGAGAGACCAAGTTTTCCGTATGCTTCTGCAAAAGCATTTAGGATACTTTGGAGATCATCCTCTGAATGTGCGGAGACCATATTATCATCAGCATGCTGAAGTTCCACAACGGAGGTTGTAATTACCTTACTTTTTGCTTTCAGCCTGCTGAGATTAAAAAGCTTTCCATCTGTTCGATATATAATTCCCACACCAGTGGGAAGTTTCCCCTCGACAAGATGTAAAATCATGGTGATGAAAATAGCAAATAATGTTGGGGCAATAACACATCCCTGTTTAACACCTGATCCCACTTTAAATGGAGCACCATGAGAGCCGTTGTTGTCCAAGACCGTAGCCGTCATGTTGTCATGGAGAAGTCGCAAGATATTCACAAATTTATTGGGGCATCCAATTTTCATAAGGATAGTCCAGAGAGCTGTTCGGCCTACAGTATCAAAGATTATCTAGGTTATTGGAGGCATACCTACTTTGTCTGATCTTTGAACTTTCTTAAAATCCCAGCCAAGTGCCCAGGGCCTTCCTTTGTTAAGGAGATTGGCTTTGACACAGGTGAAGGAGATTATCCTTTTAGAAGGGGGGGATGTCTTATTTCCTTTCCTCCACCTTCTCCCCACTTGTGGATTAGGTTATCAAGGTATGTGTCTGCAAAGAAGCTGAGCGCTTTGGGGAAATGTCTCAGACAAGATCAGGCTGGAGAGTGAGAGAGGGTAGTTGGACCTCCACAGGCATCTTTAGAGTGCAAAAGCCCCCTAGAAACCTAATGGGGGAGCAATATATGTTGGGGTATTAATGCCGCAAGCTCCATCTTATGCTCAACCAGTGAATATATGTGTAAATTAGCTATATACCCAGCCAGTCTCCACTCCAGTAATCTTGTTCCAAGGAAACCAAACCCTGGGTAAAACACTTGCAACCCTGGAGGTCTCATGACTCAAAGAACTGGAGTGAGAATTAGTAAAAATACATTTAAAATGTGTCTCCCCATTCCCACCATGCATCCAATAATCAACATCATGAAATCTTCTAAAATGTATGTGCAGTAAATTTAGAGTGCTGGTAACTAAAAAGCAAATAGCAATGAGAGCAGATGAGAAGAGGTGGAAGAAGGTAATGTTCAAATGGTGCGACTGAGAGGGACCATTTATAGGGACAGAACATTTCCCTAAAGCCCAGAAACCTGAAACCTAGTTGCAGCCTCTGTGCATAGCCCTACTGGCTATGACAATACCTTTCCCATGCCTATCAACTACTGCCATATTATTACTTTATGTATGTATGTATGTATGTATGTTTGTTTGTTTACAGCATTCGATATCAGACAAATTCCAGAGTGGTAACAAGAAAAAAATAGATAAAAGAATAAAAACAATGCATTAAAAACATAATAACATTAAAACCATGACTGGTCAGCAAAGAAGTCTTCTCTTCCCAAAACAAAGAGGTCTTCAGCGGGCACCGAAAACAACATAGTGTCAGAGACTGCCTGACCCCCAGAGGCAGGGAGTTCCATAGAAGTGGAGCTGCCACACTGAAGGCTCTTCTGGTGGACTCCAGTCGGGCCCTAGGCCCATGTGGAACTACCAGGAGAATGTCCTCTGATGACCTCAGTGACTGGGCAGGTTGGTAAGGGAGAAGGCGCTCTCTCAGGTGACCCGGTATGTTTAGAAAGAAAATGTGTCCTGGTATGTTTTGACAGTCCTACAACTCCCAGCATTTCCTAGCCAGCCATGCTTTATCATGGAAAGAAGACATTATGGAATAAGCAGAAGTTAACCAAAGAACTCTTGCTGTTCATAAGTTGAGTCCAGATAGCCTGACTGTGCACTGAAGATGAAAATGTGATTGTTGTTGCCTACTGACAGAACATACTCTAAAGCATGAGGGTGCAGAACCTCAGGCCCTGGATGGCCATGCCCTCTTCCCCAGGCCACTTATTGTTTGGTGGCTTCCCAGCTTTTGTGCAGTCTCTCCCCCCCCCCCCTTCTGAAAGGTTGAAATACCTCTCCTGAAGCTTAATTACTGGCAGTAAGACCTTTAAGCAAAAAATATGTTGGTACTGTTGGTGTTCTTTGCCCTGCCTGTTTTTCTGTAGGCCCTTCCCCTTTCACCCTTGTGCCTTCCCACCACTGGAATGTGGCACCCAGAGTAGGGATGGGAGAATGAGTGATATCTGAGCTCATCAAGGTCTTCCGTTTTCCACCTTGATGTTCATCTCACCTCATTCTTGTTCCTGAATGCAAGCAACTTTTTTTTCCAAATAGGAAAAGTGCACATTTTTGAACACGTAAAATGTACACTTTCCAAGTATGCACCCCAAATGCACATTGCCCATAGGCTAAAGCATGAAAATGTTATTTGTGGGGAGAAATGTGCGCACATGAACGCAAGCTCAGGAAATTGCAAAAGTTTCCCAAGAATTAGGTTCCTGCTCGTGTTCACACTAATCAAGGTTGTGAATGAGACATGTTCACATGATTTGCAAATGAAGTGGAAATTTGAAGGGCACCAGGTTGTGGAAGCCTGAGCTAGATGGCTGAAGTTGTAATTTAGAGAAGTATCAAACTCTCACCTCCTAAAGTGAAAGAAGAATGTGGGAGATTAAGAAGTATCTCAGTCAGCTCAACATGTTCATCCAGAAGTCAGTAAGTCTGCGAAGTTAGTGAAAACATCCTAACATTTGGAAGTCAGTATGTCTGCACTCCCAAATAAGGGAGCCATTCAGAGCTCCCGTGACAGGCATTTGAAACCATTATCAGTCTTGCTGTGTGTGTGTGTGTGTGTGTGTGTGTGTATGACCGGATACCCAAATAAGGTTAAAGTCTTATTACTGCATTTCCTGCTCTCTTCCTAGAGAAAACTTCTGTTCGTTTTTGTAGTAGCCCCTGCTATAACTCCCCCTCCCCCAAGCTTCGACTCTGGGTCTGTACTTTTCCTTGTATCCAGGACCGGTGCAAGGTAGTTTGGTGCCCTAGGCAAGATCAGATATTTAGCGCCCCCCATTCCCACTTGAGAGTGCTGTATTTTTTTTCAAGGCGTTTCTGGCGCCCCCTTTAGCCCTGCGCCCTAGGCAGCTGCCTAGTTGGCCTAATGGTACCACCGGCCCTGCTTGTATCTGTTACAGGAATCTACCTCTGATCAGACTAACCATAAAGTACTTGATTTGCTAAAGGCAGAGTGGTTTTCTATTTTCAGTGGACTTCCAGACCGAATAGGAAAAATTCCACAACACAAACAACGATGAAATTCTCATGCATCCTACCCAAGAGCTTCTCCAAAATAGAATTCAGCCCTTGGGCTGAAAAAGGTTCAGTGCCCCTGCCCTAAAGGTAGAAGAATGGTCTATGGACTCCTTGGTGCTTTTCAGCTATGCCATGGGGACAATCAACCATCTTGATCTACCTGTAATATGACAAAAGAAAGTTACTCAAGATATATTTTGACCTGTCTCTGCTTATAAATGTTAGCATTTGTTTTAGGTGGCAGACTCTCTGATCTTGTTCCTAAACTGGAAAACTATTAAAGCAGGTAGCTGAGAGAAAGTACTCCTTTGGGTACAGGTAAAATGATGTCCTGGGCATGTGGACTCCATAGCCTGGGTTGTAAAAAGGCAAGACAGGGGGAAGGTTCAGCTATTAGTAGATGATAGGTGGCCAAAGATGTGTGTAGCCCTTCCGTTTCTACCACTCTTATCAAAACCTTTTAGGTTTCCTTGAATTCTGGTTTGCCCAAGCAGGAAGCTCCAAATGTTCCCTTGAGATGTGCTAAAACTTCACTGTTTGTTGTTGTTGTTGTTTCCCTACTCTTATCAGATCACTTTTGCCTTTCCTTGAAATTTCTTGGATCTTTGTCTAAGGAGCAACCTCCCAATTCACCATGAATTTGCTTAGGTGAAATAGGATGCCAATGCTAACAGCTGACTGTGATTTGGGCATACTTTAAATCTCCAGAGAAGACTAACCCTACACCTTTCCTAGGTAATCTATTATTCTCACAGCATATTACAGTGCAATGCTACTCATGTCTACTTAGAAGTAGACAGAAGTAGACATCAGTAGCATTGAGTTTAATGGGACTTACTCCAGATAAGTGTGCATAGGGTTGCAGCAGCCTTGAAACGTGCATGTGCATGTTTGAAATCAACATTAAACCTTTTTCCTTGCAAAAAAATAAAAATAAAAATGGGGAATGCCTGCAGGCTTCCTCTGAAATGTATTCCTTGTTACTTTATGGTAGAAGTGAAAGAAACATAGCACTGTTGGAAGCAGCCATGGCAGTGATTCAAAATTTCAAAATATTTACTTGCAGATCTGTTACTTCCTACCTCACTGAAGGCCTTCTCTGGGGGAAAGGAAAGTTCAGTTCAAAGTCTTCTTCGCATTTATATAGCATACATATTGCTAAATTTCACTTCTGTTCCGAGAAGGTCTCTCACCAGTAGCAGCATACACACACTCTTAAGATTTCAAATAACAAGCTGATCACCTTTCAGTATTATTATGTGTCTTAATTGTCATTTAGTACCTGTGTGAGAAATACATACATGTTTTTTGATGTCTTCTGAAATCACAGATGAAAGAAGCAATGGTATTTTAATAGGCTATTTGCTATCAGGCATCTTCTGCTGGAAGCTCTCTGCTTTCATTTCTTGTGTTTTGTAGGCACTTCTATTTTTGTTTCTTTTTCCAAGTAAAAAGGGAACCTCTTTTACATCTCTATATAACCCTCAGAATGCTCTATTCAGAAAACCTTTATGCTTAGAATGGGAATTAATTCAACACAGCACTTGGAAAAAAATATCTTTAAAGAGATGGCATAGAGCAGAGGTGGAGAGCCTTTTTTCTTATGAAAGGATGTTGACCCATGAAATTGCACAGCTCTCTCTCTCCCTCCCTCTCTCACACACAAAATAGAAGAGCAATCAATTCCCAGAGGGGTGGTCTGGAGAGCAAGAACATCTGGAGAGCCAGATCATGCTGAGGGCCACATGAAATTAGCCTGAGGGCCACACATGGCATCCCCCACACAATAAATAAATAAATAAGTTTTTAAAAATTGATTTGAACTTAAATTTTCAAATGCTTTAGGGATTGACTCATTTGAGAATTTCAACAATACTTCTTTTCTCTCTAGGACATGCCTTGCCTCCTACACCACCAGCACTATGTTCCTAGTCGGCTGAGCTTTGGGCTTCAAGGGTGCCATCTAGGTTGCAGTATCAGATCATGTGAAAATCAAGTCAGCTGATCCTCAAGGCCAATTGGAGTGTACCAAGCTCAAGAAAACCCTGGCATCAGAGGTAGATAGATCCTCAGTCTGGGCAAGTCACTGCTAGCATGTGGAATTTCCTACACCCTTGCTCCCTTTTCCTAATAGCTGCCTTGGATATTGATCCTTGCCTGGGGACAGACAGCTCCCCAGTGGACGCTGACTGCCTGATGCCACCTGACACTTGCCACTACCTGCCAACCTAAGACTGCTACACTGGCTTCACACATCCTTAAATACAGTCATTGACTCTCAGCCTAACCTACCTCACAGGGCTGTTGTGAGGATAAAATGGAGAGGAGGAGGAGGAGGAGGAGGATAATATAATGTAAGCCGCCTTGGGTTCCTTGCAGGAAAAAAGGTGGGGTATAAATATAATAAATAAATAAATACAGTGAAATAAAAGGTTCTGTTGAGTTCTGTTAAACTCAAAAGCCCCAAGGACTTACATAAGTGAGGGAGATGGCCAGTTTCACTCCAGAGAGCACAAAGCTGTCACCAATTTTGGATCAAATTGGAAATTCTCTTGCTTGAGCAGGAACACTATGGGCACATGGAGCCCCACCACTGGTAATGCATGGCAATAATCCTATGCCATGATGATGCACAGTTATGTTCATGCACAACCCATTGATGAATGGGGCATTCATGAGACTAACTATACAGGAGGGCAAGCCTATGTTTTAATTTTTTTCCCCTGGGATTGTAAAGCTTGTTAATAATTTCATGTAGAGTAGAGTAGAGTAGTGATGAGAGAGAGAGAGAGAGAGAGAGAGAGAGAGAACCTCTGGTTTGACATTATTAAGCTCCTATAAAGAGAGTGGTGAAAGTATTTTTAGAAAGATGTCTTGGCCTACAGGTGTGTGCATGTGTGTTCACAATTTAGGTCAAATAAAATATGTTTGACAATGTAAGGAATTATGGAGATATATTATGTGGAGCATTCTCAGGACACCAGATAACTACAGAGAAATTGCCAAATCAAAAAAATCATGAAACTATGTCAGTGTCAACTGTATAAGTCTATTATTCCCCAGCAAACTATTCATTGCAGAAAGCTGAAAAGAAAGAACAAGAGTAAAAGCAATATTTTAGCTCGATTTTATCAGCATATAGTGCATTTGGCACAAAATTAATATCTATTAATATTACTATTAACTCTGGCCCAGTATGCCCCCAAATTCCTAGTTGGCTGGAAGGTATTCAACAATTTAGTTGTATCCTTGATCTCAACCCTAAATCAGTAACTTGGGAGTATAATGTGTTTAGGAATAGGGTATTAGTTGAATTTCTGAAGCATTAAAAAAAAAAACACCACAGGAACCACTATGGGTTAGGGATTAAAGGTTGGGGAACCACTTCTAATTGGGTTGCAAAAGGGGTGATACATATTTCTGGAAGAGAAGTTTTCTTGTTTGGAATATAAAACAGCAGGATAAACATACATGTAAGAGGACTTGTATGTGCCCAATTAACATTTTTGAACATTCTCTCTCTCTCTCTCTCTCTCTCTCTCACGCATGCACGCACGCACGCACGCACACACACCTTGGATCTTTAATGGAAAATACCTATAGTTTACCTGTAGTATATCTGTAGCAGCAAGAGACTGGCCAGTGGCACTCTGGAGCAGCTGCCCACCCTCTGTTTCCCTTGTTGCATGCCCCCTTTCCTGTTACCTTTGCCACTGCTGCCACATCGGCTCTATGAAGAACCATGTGGCTGGAAGAAGTGGCTGCAGGGCTCTCATGAGAGCCCCTTAGCAACTTCTTCCAGCCACTTGGCTCTCCATAGAGCTGTCATGGCAGCAGTGGCAAAGGAAGGGTGGTGGCATGCAACAAGGGAAACAGGGAGGGCGGCTGCTAGAGAAAACCCCGCCGGCTGCTCTCTTGCTGTGGCAAATGCCATGGTGGGATTGCAGTTGGCGGGGCTGTCCGGAGCACCTGATGGAGGCAGTGGGACAGCAGCAGTGGCCCTTCCTGGCTGGGTCAGGTGGGGGGATAGGGCAATTCGCTGCTCCTCCCACTCTGCCACCTGATGTGAACACCTCACCCTGTTTCATGGGAGGGGTGGCCCTGCTTAGTTGGGATGGAAAAGACCTGTCTTTTGCCCCCTTTCAGGTATTTCTTTTCTTCAGAAAACTTAAGGGAAATGGTCTAACAATTTGTTCCCATGGAAACATACTGTATGTAAGTGTCTCCCCCATCCCTCACACCTGGCTGACTTCTAGATTGTTACCTCTTTAGAGTGCAGATCTGCAAAGCTCTTTGTTTGAATATCTAGAAGCCAGCTAGGCATGCAGAGACATTGGTGGCAGGGCTTACATCATGTGCACCCACATCCCCTATACACTTGAGTCCTACTCATGTGCAGGTGAATGCCTGCATATGAACTACAATCTGCCTAACAAAGTATTATAGGTTTCTTCTCAGAGTTCTGTGAACAGGGCTATCCTATGGGTTGCCTTGAGGCAATACTTGGCCAGAGCCTCAGACCTGAGGCTCAAATTATTTGTTTGTTTATTTAATTTCTTTTCTGCTCAATAGCTGAAGCTCTCTGGGTGGCTCACAAAACAAGACTTAAAATCATAAAATACAGAAGCATGTTAATAGCCTGGTGACATACCCTCCAACATTTCACAGATGAAAATAGGGACACACATGTGAATTTGTAAGAGGTATGGTTAAGCAACATGAAGGTATGATCAAGAGGGCGTGGCCAGGCAACATGAGGGCGTGGCCAAGCATATGGCTAGGCAACCAAAGGGCATGGTCAAGTACAAAAGTTATTAGAGGAAACACACAAAATCTTATATATTATTTATAATTATTACATTATTATAGTATATATTATTTTATAATATTTTATAAGTGGCTTTTGCATTTTTTAAACCTTACTTTAACCCTTAATTGTTGATATCTGGTGTTTTTCATGGGGGGGTGTCAGTGCTTGTAGGGCAATCTCTTTTTGTTTTAAAATTGTCAGGATTGGCACAAATTCAACAGGTGAAGCTTACCTACCCACCCCACACCCCCAAACATGGAGGTTCAGAGAGAAGGGAAAGTTTCTTGCATTTCCTTCTGACACTGTACCTCACTTGTTAGAGGCACAGAGTCAGCTCAGTTAGGAAATAAAATCTTTGTCAATATAAAGATAGGAATCATATGATAAATTCCCTCATTCACTTTTCCCTCAGGCCAGCAGGTGCAGCCTCTACCCCCTTTTCTTTTCACCCAGCAGAGGCAGCAGGTAGAGCACACGTGCACACATCCTCACCTGGCCCTCCCAGCTTAGCAGCGTTCCCTCCCCTCTTATTGCTGCTGTTCGAGCCTAAGCAGAGCTATCTTAAAGGGGCCATGGGCAAAATTGCAGCTAAGCTAAAACTGCAAGCCCATGGCCGCTTTAAGTAGCTTGCAGTTGCGGGAGGCAGGGGAATTTGGGACTCTGCATGACAAAGTGAGAAGCTGTGATGGGTTAAGGGTTTTTGTGACGGTCCCTGCATTTTTGGTCCCAGCATTTTTGGGGCAATTGGAAACTATGTGGCGATGTGTTTCCATGGGAACGGTAAGACCATTTTCCTTTAATTTTCTGAATGGCTAGGGAATACCTGAAAAGAGGCAAAAAGCAGAGCTTTCTGCTCCCAGCTAAGGAGGCTTAATGTGCTTACAGAGCTCCTGTGATCTAGAACCACAAACTTACAAAAGCCTTTGTAGATATTCATGCTGAATGCCCCAAGATATAAAAACCAGCCACAGAGATGTTGTGGTGTGGGGCTTACATACACACCCATGTCCCCTACACACTTTAGTCTTATGCATGTGTACAGGGTCATGGTCCACAACAACTGCTTGAAGTTTCTCAGTAGAAGCCAATGGCCATGTGAGACCCATCATAACTTGAGACATGTGACACTTCCCTTCTACAAAGGGAAGGGGATAGATGTATGCATGTAAAAAAACATCAGGAGAGAGAATGAGAGGGAGGGAGAGCTCTGTAAGGTGGCTGAAAGCACCGGGGTGTAGAAGACCCTTTCTCTGAGGATCTGATGGGGTAACAGGTCTGTTGCCTCATAACAATGCCTGCTGTTTGCCTCCATGTATGTTTTACTTGTATATTTTTAAGTAAAGCAAATCTAATAGAAACCAATGGATATACAGGCCTGTGGCTTACGCTGGCTCAGCTTGTCAGCGTGGAAAGTTAAGCAGGGTCAGACCTGGTAATTACTTGGATGGGAGACCCCTCCTCTAGTTTCCTGCAATGAGCAGGGGGTTGGACTCGATGGCTTTGTAGGCCCCTTCCAACTCTATGATCTATGAAATCTATGGATAGTGATGTCCTTGGAACTTAATGCTCCTGGAAGAGGAGTGTGTGCAACAATATGATCACTGTTCGTGAGGTATAAAATATAACCTTACAATTCAAAATCTATTATTTATCCTTAACAGTAACTGAATGTGTTCACTTAAGAGGCCCTTTTTGGTTTTTGTTCATTTAATGTTAACATAACACACCCTTCCAGTTCTGGAGAATGTCTAAGACAGACACTGGATTAAATAAATTTCTAGATTGAACTACTATTGTAAATACAATGCCAGCACGATATTTATTTGCCTGCAGTTGACTTTACAAGAATAATTTTGAGTCCTGGAATTTGGGGAAAGGAATGCTTATGATCGTCAAGGCCTTCTGCCAATGAAAGCCTCAGACTGAGCTGGAAATGACTTGTCTCCAGGTTTTGCCTAATGTAAGACGATTGTTTAATATACGGACTGGTTTTGCACAATTAATACCATGGTTTGAATTTGGATTTTAAAAATTCCTTTTTATTTGGTGAGATTTCCAAACAATCACCTTATAGACATGTATGGAATAAATTGGCACAGTGAATCAAACAGAATGGCAGGTGACCAAGACAAACTATAAAAAATAGTGGCATCCACAGTGCCAAGTGGGGGCATATGGAAGAGGAAATAACAAGACATAGTCAGATTATTGGATAAAATAGGCTACAACCTTTATAAACTACAGGTTACATAGGATTAGTGCGGCATAGATCTGGATCCAATCATCAAGCAGCCTGACTGCTGGCCAATTTTCCATCACCAGCCTACCTACTGGGGCAATCCAAGGCATAGCAGGAGTATTGGGCCCATCAGAACATGCTCTGCTCATGTGGGTCCCTTCTGCCATGAGCTGGGGGGCAGACATTCCAGACCCCAAGCTAGATTGGCATCTTGTTTCACCATCCTAGGATCCCCTTTGGTGACCCCCCATTTGGACAGCAGGGTCCCATAAACCCCCACTCTTCCCAGAACAGATCCAGCCCAACACATCATTGCTCCAGACAGCTGGGGTGTGACAGAAGATAGTAGCCCCTGAGTTGCTATGAAGAAGGCAAAAAATCCACTGGGAGCAGCTCACATGTGCAAGTGTGTAAACTTCCTTCCTGTGGTACCGCCATAGCAACAGGTGGTACCAGACACATTTCTTTTGGAGGGTGGATGGGAAAGTCCACAGCAGCAATGGCCAATGCCATTTGCAAGGCTTATTTATATGCTCCAGGAGCAGACCAGAGTTGAACTCCTTTTACCAGGTCTTCTCCTGGATGTCCTGCCCCAGGAGCCAATGGATCAGCATAGCTGATAGGCCCTCGCCCCTTCCCAGCTTGCTGCGAAGCAGCTTAGCCACTGGTTCCACTAAAATAAGGAACCATTTCCTCAGATGTCCTGTGCAAGCTTCACAATGGGGCTGCCTGGTTAGCAGAGCCTGTGCATATAGACTCATCCTATCATATAGTAAGCTCTTACAATGTTACACCATCATCTACTGGAAAAATCAAGTGAAACACTGGCATTTTCCAGTGGGCTGTATAGAAATTAAAAAATGTTCAGTGCTTTTTCTAGTGTGTGTGTGTGTGTGTGTGTGTTTTAAAGTAACAATTTCCTAGAACTCTAAAGACCATGTTCCACTTGGGTCTATTTAAATGTATATTTAAAAAAAATATCATACCATAGCGCTCTCTCTCTCTCTCTCTCTCTCTCTCTCTCTCTCTCTCTATATATATATATATATACACAAGCAGAAATATAGGGAGAAGGTATGATTATATATATTCCTTCCACTTTGCTAGATAAAATCTTGTGCTCAGATAAATGTTTCTGGCTGTGGTGTTAGATGTAGATTGGCCCAAGATTTCACTTGGGTCACTGATCTAGTGGCTCCAGTTCACAATTTTCCATGCTAGCAAGCTGCAGCTCACTTTCTTCACTATTGAGACTTTGTTTACTATATATATATATATATATATATATATATATATATATATTTGCAAATTGCTACACATGTGGAAACACTGAAAAATAATTTCTTTTGAAGGAAACTACCTTTTTTTTGGGGGGGGGGGGTAATTCACTCAGGAATCAGTTTAAAGTCTTTGCATGCATTAAACTACCCCCCTTCATATTCCACTCAACCCACATTGGGACAATCAGTTTCATATTTCAGCTATGATCCAGCCTTGATCATAGCACATTTCATATAATTATACAAACGTCACTTGCTTTTCTTTCTCCATCAAGTGATGATTGGGTTGCTTGCAGCTTTCTTAATTAAAGCTCTGCTTATTTTGACTGGACATAGAAAAAGAAGATAAAAGAATGCTGTGAATATACAATTTATGACTTATATGTGAAGTCACTGGGGAGAAAAATAGAAGTGAAACACAAGATTAAAACTTTTTCTGAAGTCCTCCTCTTCTTCTTCTTCTTCTTCTTCTTCTTCTTCTTCTTCTTCTTCTTCTTCTTCTTCTTCTTCTTCCTGTATTTTTAAAAGGTCTTTGTACAATATGGGCAAAATATTTAAACCAGCATGCCTGCATGTTCAGTGATATTTAGACTCAGACCTTCCTGTGATTACAGGATAATGATAACTTAGAAACAATTATGCATGTAACTAGTAAAGCAAAGGTATGCTTTGCGTGCTATATTCTTGCAGTACATTTTGGCACAAGGGCATGTTATCATAAATCCCTTTGCACTGTAGTTTCATCCCAAATGAAAGATGTAATGGAAACAGACTGTGCCACTTCTGCTTTCTACAAATATCCTTTGTTACAACATCTGTCCAATCCTGTATGTTTATATCAGCAAACTTTAATGCCGCTTGGCATGTCTGGTTGACTCGTGGCCAATCTTTATATTATGGTCCTCATTATGTGGCATCCCACTCCCCATGCCTCTCCATGCAAGGGCTGTAATCAATGTATAGCACCTCTGACCTCCATGTACGGAGACTCCCCACACAAATGTTAGCCATGGAAAGGCAGAAAGGAAGGAGACTTTTCACATGATAGGAATCTATATTGGTGCTGTCCCCTATATGGAGAAGCTGATACCTAGAAGTGTTTTTATTAGCCTCCCAATGGCACTATAATGCATACTCAGTTATCTCCAGAGACTGAATTTGCATACCATTGTCATCTCTCCCCGTCCCCAGTTTCCTGGTGGGCAGGGTGGCACTTTTGCACCCAGCCCAAGGGAGAGGCAAGAGAGCAGCCCATCTGCAAATGCAGAAGGCCATGTGGGAGAGAGGGTGGAGTCAGGATGCTGATGTCTCGGTACATTCCTCCTCCTGCAGCCTTTCCTCCTTTCAGTTCAGCACCCTTTTCCCCTCCCTTGGTACAGTGTGGAGTTCCTGGTTGCCAATTGTAGGGGGCTGTGTAGGCATTTTTTTTTAATTACCTGTCCAGCCTGCATTGAACTTTGGCAATAGGCAGGCTTCACCTACACCTAGGGGGACTGGCTATCCTGAGTGGGCTGGATTAGATAGGGTATAGGTGCTGTGCAGGTTTATGGAGCAGTTTGTTATGATGCTTTTGGAGAGTGTCCTGAGGCATGCCTTGGGGTGAAGGGAGGTTTCCTCAGACTTTGAGGCTGTATCGATATACCTCCGCTTGGGGTACGCCTGATTCACCTATACAAAGCCATAGCGCTGTACAGGGGTAAAGTGGGCAAACCTTCCTTGGCACTTGCAGATGAATGAATCTGTCTATTTCTATTCCTCTCAGTTTCTTCTTTTTCCAGTCTTAAGTTCGGGTTTGTCTCAAACTTTGAAAAATTTATCTCCCATCCCTGCCTAAATGTGAGGACTGTCATGGCATGAAGAGAAGCTACCCATTATACCTGAGCGAGGGACTGATCAGGAGGTAACATTACTCGTTCCTTCAGCCTGATAGGGGCCCATGCTGGAAGGAGGGAGTTAGATAGATAACAGAATGCTTGAATATGCCGATCACCCTTTTATTGTGAAAGAATAACATTTTGCCAATTTAAACCAAATAAACACATCTCATCTCTTATTTACTGGGTATGGGTGCAATAGAATTAACACATGCATCAGGAGGGTTAAAGAGATAACCCAGACTTCTATATAGATGTAGGTATATAGGGCAGTATCCAGCACTACCACTCCATTATGCCATTGACGTACCACTAGTGTAAGTGACCTCTAGTGGTATGCTGCCATGGTGGCTTTTTGGGGGGAACCCATCATATACCAGCTTACATTATTGTGATCTACTGCTAGAGGTCACTCATGTTTGCAGTACTTCAGAAGTGTAAGTAGAGCAACAGTGTTGGATATTGTCCATAGTATCTATAAGGATCTATGGCCACAGATCACAGATGGTACCAAGGCCTGGATCTGCAAAGATCTGATGGACATATGAAAATCAATTAATTACGGAGCATTCACCAGTATTTAAGCTCTTGATTACATTGGAGATTGCAGGGAACTAGTTGGAGGGTAGGGGGATATACATGGAATTGGGCTCAACACCCCCACCCCCCAAGCTATTTGCTTTGTCTTTAAAATAAAATAGCTCAGTTTCCTGAGACCAATTCCAAATCAAGCTCAGAGGAGTTTACCCATTACTAATTATAGCTGGAGGTGATCCAATTTTGAATTTTCTTTACAGGGTGTTGGGCAGTTAATGCAGTCAAACTAATAAGGGACCATAGGTACGACATCTCAAGTTCAGACCAACTAGGGTGAAGAGAACCTTCCAACTTTTCTTCAGCTATAATTCACAGCTATTTGTTTGTTGTTTCACACAAATGCCGTAGCCAAGGAAACTGCATTTTATTTCATCTCAAGCCTGGCTACAAGGGTATTCCACTGAATTCTGAATTGAGTTATTACTAATTTTTTAAAATCAGATCTAGATCAGACATGACCAAGATACTTTCTACATTACTCAGATATGCATGTTCCAAAGCATTTCTTAAAAGTGCTGTGTATTTTCCTTTACTGTATTTTAAGCTTCCACACAGTGCTGGCACTTACTACCACTTGACTCTTCAATATGTAGCTGTATGCCCAAAGAAGAGGTCAAAGTTTGCTAGAACAGCATAATAGTCACCAGATGCCTGTTGATGTCAAACTACTTTTAGAGCTTTTTGTAATCTCTACAGCTATTTTATCTACCACTTATCTTTTGGATCGATATACCAGTGGAAATCATTGCTAGCTGAAGGGTCTATCTAGATTTAGAACTGCAGTACTGCACATGAAGAAAAGGGATGCTTGAAAGTAACTGTAATGCTTTACACAATGCCTATTAAGGCTCTGTGTGATGGCTTGTGTTTGTAACTGTATTTTTTTAAAAAAATCATTTTGATCATTTTTAAAAGGGGAGCGCAGAGCAGACGGTACTCAAGGTGGCCAACAATACAATCCAGATTAAAAGCAAAATCTTAATTAAAGCAAAACATAGAAGCAGATAAATTAAAAAATATAACAATAAAAGAAATAAACAGCACCAACCAAGTAAACCACCTTCAGCAATGGACCAGTTTATATGCCCAAAGCCTGCCTGAATAAAAAACACATTTGCCCGCTGACAGAAGGACAATAGAGGGGGCCAACCTAGCTTCCCTCGGCAAGGAGTTCCAGAGCCTGGGAGTGGCCACTGAGAAGGGGTCCCCAACATTTTAAAAATATTATTTATTATTCAAATGTATATACTGCTTTCCACAAAGGTATAAAGTGATGAACATAAGCCAGTGTGGCATAGTAGTTAGAGCGTTGGGCTGGGACCTGGGAGATCTGGGTTCTAGTCTCCACTCAGCCATGAAACTCACTGGGTGACTTTGGGCCAGTCGCTGACTCTCAGCCTAACCTACCCCACAGGGTTGTTGTGAAGATAAAATGGAGAGGAGTAGGAAGATTATGTAAGCTGCCTTGGGTTCCTTGCAGGAAAAAGGGTGAGATATAAACCCAAGTTGGCTTACATAATCCTCCTCCTCCTCTCTGTGCAAAGAGATGAGTTTTAAAAAGACATGTGAATGTCAGAACTGTGGGGGCCTGTCTAATGTCAGTTGGTAAAGGGTTCTTGAGAGAGGGTGCTGCAACTAGGGATGTGTGAGGATTTCATTCGAGGGGTGGAAGTCCAGCGAACTCACCGGGCTCGACCCCCCGAACTCCATCCCACCTACCTGTTTCCCCGGCTCGAATCACATTCATAGATTCATAGACCATAGAGTTGGAAGGGGCCTACAAGGCCATCGAGTCCAACCCCCTGCTCAATGCAGGAAACTAGAGGAGGGGTCTCCCATCCAAGTAATAACCAGGCTTGACCCTGCTTAGCTTTCCACACTCAGACAAGCTGAGCCAGCGTGAGCCACCCAAGCCAAGCTGGGGAAGTGACTTCCGGGTTCCCAGTGGTGCGTTTTTACATAGAGAATGGCGTAAGATACGTTAAAAATTGCCATGATTTGCAGAAGTTATGCAAATCACAGCCACTTTTAATGTATCTTACGCCATTTTCTATGTAAAAAATGCACTGCCGGGAACCCAAAAGTCCAGCGAGTTTCTTGGCTGGCGCTTGCTTTTGGCCTAGCTCGGCGGGTGCAACGGCGTCGGCAGCGCTCGCCGATTATCCTACAAGTCGGTTAATGGGTGGATCGCCCACCACTAGCTGCTACACTAAATGCTCTACCGCAAGTGCTCCTCATGCAAACCTCAGGAGCATGTGGCACCCTCAGAAGTTCTCCCTCTGATGATCACAGAGATTGGGTAGAGAGAGAAGGGGTGAGGAGGTACCTAAGGTAAAAGTGGTCCTGAGTTGTTTAGGGCTTTATATGTTAAAAACAACACCTTGAATGTGGCCTGGTAGCTTAATGACAACCAGTGCAGTTCTTTTTAGCAAGGGTGTAGCTTGCTATCAGAATGTGCTATCACAGCTTTTGATGGTGGCTGTGCTGAGAGAAGGGCATCCCCCAAAGATCTTAAAGCCCAGGCAGGTTCATAGGGATGAAGGTGGTCTTTCCGATAGCCTGGTACTAAGTTGCAAAAACAGCAAGATTAAAAAAACAACAAACTCTATTAAAATGGAAAACCAACAAAAAACCTAAATCAGATAGACAAAACTGGCACCAGGATGCACTTAGGGCCCAGCTTACCAAGAGTTGGGCAGAAAAGGATTGTCTCCTACTTCCACAAGGATGTGAGGGAAGAAGAGAAATAGACTTCCCAGTGGAGGACATTCCAAAGTTCCAAGGCAGCATAAGGCTCTTACTCTTGTTGATGCTAGTCTAGCATCCAGAAGGGACAGTTTCTTTAGTAAGACCTTGCTGATTGATCTTAAAACACAGGAGGAGGAGGAGGAGGAGGAGGAGGAGGAGGAGGAGGAGGGAAATCATAGGGGACTAGATGCTTCCTGAGATATTCAGGATGCAGGCAGTTTTAGGCTTTCCTGGTGAAAACGCACACCTTGAACTGAGTCTAGAAACGTACTGGTAACCAGTGCAGATGTTTTAGAATAGATGTAATATAATCTCACCCATTTTTATCTGTCAGCAGTTGGATCCCAGTTTGCGCCTGGGCTACAGCTGTTACCACAGAATCCCAGACACAGAGCAGATATTTCTCTAGCTAGCCAGTCTATTGGATTCCAGACCACAATCATCTCCTCCTACTGAATATTAAGCTTAATTTAGGTAGATGTATATTCAGGTCATAGTAAAGTGGCAAAAATCCTCTACTCTCAGGCATTTGACAGCATATGATGGCTTCTTCTTTTGGTTGTCAGTTGTTTTATCAGGTTCCAGTATCTTATTGTAATTGTGTTTTTTTAAGCTGTTTAAAATTGTTTTTACATTTTGTAGGTTAAAGATTTTATATTGTACTGTATTTTTTGGTTGTAACGTGTAATTTTGTGAAACACCTAGAAAGCTTTGGTGGTGGTGCCTGACAAAAGGAAAGTTGACCTTTGATTTAACATATAAGATCCAGTGTACACAAGATCCAGTTGTTTAGCTCAGCTGAAATTAGCTACAATTCAACCTTGAAGTAAACAAGCCTTTCTTGGCAGCTTGATGTAGATGGCTACTAAGCCCTGAGCAAAGTACAGCCAACCCATTTTATGTGTCCGAAGGCCAAGATTGCCTTTACTTTAAAGTAGTTTCCTGGCTTCAGATCTGAGAACCAAAATCCAGATGATTCAGGGTATAACATTCACTATCCTGTCGCCCACATTAGGGGGGGGGAAGGGTTTTTCAGTCATATTCACTCTGACAAATTAGTTGTAAAGGCTTTTTGAAGCAATCAGACAAGATATATCAATACCATAGTTTCTCCTCCTTTTTTTGAGATAAAAAAAAAATCATCTTTACTTTTAATTTTGCAGAAAGAGAACTACTAATGAGAAGTCATCCTGAGGTGAAAAATAAACCCACACTAGTTATATAATTATAGAAATACTCTCAAGCCTTTGAAGCATGCAGTACTGGCACCTCCATTTCCCTTTACAAGGTGAGCCAGGTAGTAATTATATTCACATCTCTAACACACAAATGTTAAGATTTTTTTAAATGATTATGGCTGCAGCCACATGAGTATTGGCCTCTTGTTAATAAACCAGCATTAAAGGGGTTTATATCAGGGGTGGGCAGCTTCAAGCAGATCTGGGGCCAATCCCCCCCCCCCAAGCATCCCCCCCATTAGCCACTCTTGCCACAGCAGTGGTGGCAAAAAAAAAAAAAAAATCAGCTGGAAAACAAGCTGAGTTTGTCCTTAGTTAGCCTCCATAGCCGCTCAAAGGTATCATTTCCTGTATTTATTATTAGGTACAAATTCCATGTACATATTCCATGGCAGTAGAGAAAAGGGATCAATAGATACGGTTTGGTCAGATCTGGCTCAGATTACATCCTGGGCTAACTAAGTACTTTGGTTTTTCAAGTTTTAATGCTGGGTGATGTCAGTAACAATGTTGGATTCATCTCTTATGTCAAAAGATTTGAACAAAGCCATTACACTGTTACCGCTACTGGCAGATTAATCCTTTGCTAGGAAGATTACTGCTTAATAGCTTGGGATGGCTGTTTCAACAATGGGAGCTTATGGTTAGGGGTCCTCTGGCGGCGGCGGCAGCAGCAGCAGCAGTGGCGGCTCGAACGGCGCGGAGAACGCGCCGCGCCACTCTGAAGAGCGAGATCGGCCCGCCGCTGCGGAGGGCCGAGCCAGGAGCGAGCCACGAGACGACTCAAGGCTCGGGCCCACCACTAGGACTAGTACTTCCTGCGATTTGGCAGCTATACTTCTATTAATGCAGTCCAAAATAGCATTTGCCTTTTTTGCAGCCATGTCGCATTGCTGGCTCATATTCAGCTTGTGATCTACAACAATTCCAAGATCCTTCTCACTTGTAGTATTGTTGAGCCAAGTGTCCCCCATTCTGTAACTGTGCATTTGGTTTCCTTTCCCTAGATGCAGCACTTGGCATTTATCCTGATTAAATTTCATTCTGTTGTTTTTGGCCCAACGCTCCAGCCTATCGAGATCTCTTTGAATGTTGTTTCTGGCTTCCAGAGTATTAGCTGTTCCACCCAACTTTGTGTCATCTGCAAATTTGATAAGCATTCCCTGCACCTCCTCATCCAAGTCATTAATAAAAATGTTGAAGAGCACTGGGCCCAGGACCGAGCCCTGCAGCATCCTGCTCGTTACCTCTCCCCAGTTTGAGAAGGTACCATTGATAAGTACTCTTTGAGTCCAATTCTGTAGCCAACTGTGGATCCACCTGATAGTTGTTCCATCTAGCCCACTTTTAGCCAGCTTGCTAATCAGGATATCATGAGGCACTTTGTTGAAAGTTTTGCTGAAGCCAAGATATATTATGTCCACAGCATTCCCAGTCCACAAGGGAAGTTACCTGATCAAAAAATAAGATCAGATTGGTCTGACAGGATTTGCTCTTGACAAATCCATGTTGGCTTCTAGTAAACACTGCATTTAAAGGGGGATTGGACAACTTCCAGGAGGAGAAGGCTATCAATAGCTAAGAGTCCTGATGGTATATACTACCTCCAGTATCAGAGGCAGCATGCCTATGTTTACTGGTTGCTGGGGAACATGGGTGGGAGGATGCTTTTGCACTCAACTCCTGCTTTTGGGTTTCCTGTGGGCAGCTGCTCTGTGAACAGAATGCTGGACTGGATGAACCTTTGGTCTGATCCAGCATAGCTCTTCTTATGTTCTTAAGATTTCCTGATGGTTGGGTTAGGTATCACTCTGTGTTTTTGGATGAGATACCCATCAGAATTACAAGACACTTCCAGCTGAGTGGAGAGAGAAGATATATATGTGAGAGTGGGAAAGCACTCTGCCAGTTTTTGCGGTTGGAACTGGCACTAAAGGAGTTTCTAGGTGGAGTCAGCTGAACCTGGGCATGCTGCCCTGGGGGCAGGGGCAGTCCATTTTTTTCTCTGGAGGATCTGCCTTGTAGGAGTGCCTGTATTCTCTGCTTGTATATTTGTAAATAAAGCAAACATTGCAACAGCACTTTAAGTCTCCAGTGCTCGCTCTCTCTCGCTCTCTCGCTCTCTCTCTCTCATCCAAAGGAAATGTAGCCTGGTCATGGTACTGCTGGAAGTTTCCACTTCCTGGGGAACTGTGGACTATGTAACTATACACATCTGTGCTTGAACTGTGCTGGAGGAGACAATGTTAATCCCCAGCCAGGGAGTGTCTGGCCACTGGCAGATATGCCAAACCTATTTTTGTTGAGGTTTCTAATGGATAATTGATGGGGGTTGGGCCTTAGGTAGGTACAGAGATACAAGGGAGTGAGAATGCTCTTGGCTGCTTTGTACATTACAATTGTCAGATACAGGATGCTCAGCACAGGCCAATCCCATGACTGAAATTTGAAATGTGGATAGGATTTATACAGATACTCAGGATTCAGACAGGGGCTGGATTTAGTCTTGATGTGAATAGACAATATGCTTCTTCTTCTGCATTGTCTCAAGCAGCTGGGAACATGGGACTATGTGCCCAGAGGTTGGTAGGTTGCTGAATTAGGGACAGACAAGTTGAGGGAGGTAATGAAAGGATCCATTCTCAGGACTTTTGTGAAAAATTATCCAGCTGACTAGGCCTGCTCAAAGATACAATAAACATTACTGGATCATTTTATAGTTTAAACTTGGAGTTTAAGTTATTATAAGAATCCATGGCTAGATCTGGCTCCACCTTTGGGACAGTTACATGCTATGCAATTTATCATAATTGGCCAAGGCTGAAATCTGTCAGCCAGTCACACATAAGCACATTAGGGCACAATCCTATGGGTTGTGCCCTCATGGGACAGAAGCATCTGATCTCGGAAGCTTCCAAGTATCCAGGGCCCTGCCAGGCTACTGCCAACAGGGTGGGAGGATGAGCAATGCAGGGGATTTTTGCCTCTCCATCCTCGTGGTTTTTTTTTAACTACTAGGATGTGTGAGGAATCTAATGGGGGGGGGGGGAATCCAATGGATTTTCTCATTTTGGCCCCATGAGTTCTTTCTGCCAACCCTGCACTGGTGCCAATTTGAGCTGATGCAAGTGAAGCCAGCACCTGGACTTCTTTTTTTTTTTTAAATGGGCTGCAATTTGTGTATATATATTTTTAAAGACAGGGAAATATATGCAAAATTCAGGCCTCTGCTCCGCAATTTGTGCAGATCTGCATAATTGCGTAAATTTGTGCCAATTTTGGAGCAATGACCCATTTTGCACAAATCTGAAATTAATGGTCAGAAAATTCAAGGTGGCCAAGGTGGCGTGTGCGCATGTGCAATTAGAGGAGGATGCTTCCATACTTCTCTCCTGGCCTCTCCTTTATCCTCCCTCACTCCCACCCACCCACCAAATGGCTCCTTTCAGACCTCTCTGAAGTCCTCCGAGGCCACTTCTGTGAACTCGTAATGCTCACAGGTTGTAGCAGCAACTACAGCCTTGGAGGGGGGCCTCTGAAGGATCCATAGGATTGCTGTCATAAGGCTTCAATGCTATACCCACTTACCTGGGAGAAAGCTCCATTGGGGCTTATGTCTGAGTAAATATACAAAGGATCACACTGTTAAGTCTTTGAAAGGAAATCTGTGGGACTTGTGCTGCAGTTCTGTAACATTTACTTGGGAGTATGCTCCATTGAACCCAATAGGAATTACTTCTGAGTAAACATGGTTAGTATGGTGCTGTAAAGTGGGCTGTATCCCAGTGCAACATTGCAGTTTTGAAATAAATCCAAATGTTGAATGTGATTTCACTGTGGAGGGGGAACATAACGTTAGAAATTAAAATGATTAAAAAGAAAAGGACCCAGATTATTTTTTTAAACACACACACACACACAGTAGTTTGGCTCATTATACAACTATGAGTGGTCACATTATAGATGAATATAAAGAACATCATGTAGATATTCCATCGACCCAAATCTCAGTCCCAGTGTTCTCTTGTATTCATATCCACATGAGATAGACAAAGACACACATTCCAATGAATGAAATGGAATAGGAAGAGATGGACTATGTAGAACAGCATGAGTTACTACAATGTGTGGGCAGACCAGTAGACAACAGTGGGTGCGAGCCAGCCAACATTTTTAAGAGTGCCTTGTGGACTTAATTACTAAAGTTCAATAAGTCTTCAAAAGCCAATTAGAAATGCTATTTGTAATAGCTAAAGCAATTAATATGGAAATATAGCAAGAATGAGCCTTTTAGGCTGAAAGCCCAAAGGAATTCTTTGTTACAGGTCTTTCAAATCACTTTCAGAAATTTGGAACAAAACCTGACTAGGGATTTCCTGCTGTTGCGTAAGATAAACATAATTTTTTTCTGCTTGGGTTGCACACTAGTTGCAATACTCCAAATGAAATGTCATCTCAGTCTGAGAAAGTTGCTAGCAAAGCTGACGATAGTTCAAGAATCCTATTGGAAGTCATCAACTAACAACATTTTTAAATTATTTGCATTGGATTATGTTTATTGGTTTTAATAGGTTTGTTTGAATTCTATAAGAAACCTAATAGCTGCTATAGCATGCTGAATAGGAAAGAAAGACATTATTTATTTCCTTCCAAGCTATGGGTTGGATCCAGACTTAGTTATGCATATAGCAGACTAACTGAAATTAATGGAACAAGTAATTTCAGCAGGTCTACTCTATGCATAACTAAGTCTGGATCCAACCTTCTGTTTTCACAGACTCAGATATGGATTTATTTTTTATATTTTTACTGCTGTCAACAGAAACATTTCCCCCCATAATTAGGTATTCTCTATTCTGGAAAGTATTTTATTTCTATTTCTTTAGCACTGTTTCTCTTTTTTAAGTGATACCAAGGAAGCTGTTGGGTTTCTGAACCAGTGTCTTGGGTCAGGGCTAACCGACTGAAGCTCAGTTCAGTCAAGACATATGTGTTCCCAGTCAGGAGGGAGACAGATTCTGGAGCAGGGATTCAACCTGTTTTGGATGGGATTAAAGTCCGCTTGAAAAATGAGGTTTGCAGTTTGGGGATGCTCCTGGATTTAGCTTTATATCTGGATGGCCATGTGGCAGCAGTGACCAGGTGTGCCTTTGCCCAGGTTAGGCTGGTGCACCAGCTGTACCCTTTCCTGAAGAAGCAATGTGTTACTAGCTATAGCAACATGTAGCCTAATTATTTCAAGATTGGATTACTGCAGTCAATGTACTCTATGTGGGGCTACCTTTGAAGAGTCTTCAGAATCTGCAGTTGGTCCAGAATGAAATAGGAAGGATGTTAGGAAGGCCATATGACCATGTTACACCAAGGTATGGGTGATAATTTTGTTTCAGTTTGGTTTTGATAAGAATTTACCCAAACTTGTCAAGTTCTGCATATTCTGGACCAAAGGAACTTGAGATTTTAAATTGATCAAACGTAGGCGAAACTGAAACTGACATTCATCCATCTAGGCTCAGGTCTTTGAGTGTTTTGCTCTTAAAAGTCTGGGTTTGAATCCCTGTAGTGCTTAATTACGGTCACACCACCTCTTTTTTCCTGACAGGCTCCTCATCTTTATGTGGCAGACAGGTACATCATAGTCCTCTTCATGCTGAGAGAAGCTGTAATTATTGACTTTGTCCAGTGCAGAGGGCTGAGAATTTTCATTTCAGTTTCTTTTTGAGAAAAAATTGACCAACATGTGCAAAGATCTTCATAGTTGGGAGAGAAAGAACTTGAGAACTTAAAAAAAAAATTGAATGCAGCAGAAAGCGAGACGAACAGATTCACCCATCTCTAGTTACACCTATCCTGCAAGAACTGACTGGCTGCCGATTCGCTTCTGAGCAGAGCACAATTCAAAGTGTTAGTGATTATTACTTTAAAAACTTATATGGTTTGGGTCCCAAACCGTTTAGGTACCATTTTGGGTCTCCTCTCATACCAACCTCCCAGCTCCCTTCCCTATGACTCCACTAGATGCATTCACAAGTGTCTAGTGAGAAGAAAAACAGAAAGAAGGATGGAGAGGCAAAGGTCACCTCTGCTGCACCTGGAGTCTGCTCTTCTTGGTGTCTGTTGGCAGAACACTGGATATTCAGAGTGGTCCAACATCAGAGCATAGGGTTCAGAAAAGCAAAGGGTTGCGCTGCCAATGTATTTAATGGCAGTGCCAGTGTAGCGTAGTGGTGAGAGTGTTGAACTGAGACTTGGGAGATCCGGGTTCTAGTCCCCGCTCCGCCATAAAACTCACTGGGTGACTCTGGGCCAGTCACTGCCTCTCAGCCTAACCTACCACACAGGGTTGTTGTGAGGATAAAATGGAGAGGAGGATGATTATGTAAGCCTCCTTGAGTTCCTTGCAGGAAAAACGGCGGGGTATAAATGTAATAAATAAATAAAATAAATAAATTGTGGTTTTAAATTCTTGTAAGTTGCCCTGGCCCCTGAGTAGTGTGTAGACTTGAGAAAGATAGGGCAGAAAATATATTCTGGAAACTAGGAATAACTCAGCTGGCTCACTGACTTTATTAGGGTCTTTGGGCTATCAAGTTTCTTCAGTATTATTGAATTTGGCAGGTCTGAACACAATGTAGCACAGTAGTAAGTGTCAAGCCATTCAAGGAGTCTTCTAAAAACCGTAAAAAAAAAAAAATCCCCAGTTCACAACAACTTCTGTATCTACAATTAGAAAATATTGATTGAAGAACTCTCCTTGATGTTCCTTCCCAGCAGCTCCCCACCCTAAATTCTCCCCACCCTGGCCTGAGTGGGAGCTAAAGAAAAAAATAACTCCAGTGCCACCAATGGAGTTATTCTTTCTTTCTTCAGCCCCAATGTGTTGGGGGAGGGGGGATGAAGAAAAATAAATCTATTGGCAGCAATGGAGTTTTACTCTCTTTCTTTAGTCCCCACATGCTGGGTACATTTGGGTAGGGGAGCAGCAGGTTGGGAAGGTTTAATCCTCCCCTACTCACATGAGGTGGTCAAAATCTAGATCAGATCCCTGCATGTTTACACTAAAGTAAAATAAATGTTACTTTGGATCAATTATGCATTTAATGCAGCACGTGATTCAGCCCTAAGAAGTAAGGCCTACTGTGTATGATGGGGATTACTCCCAAATGTACAGGGCTGCATCTTCAGTCATGACTCATGATTAACTTTAGCAGGACTGAAGCCATTCTCTTTCCTTGTTCAAACAGAAGAAAGAGAGATGTTTGACTTCTCTTCTCAATCAATTGCTACAAATGACTGGCTTTGAAGAATGTCCAGACAAGACTGGTGACTATACCTACTTACACAGTTTTACATTTTACAGTTTAACAAAGTATTCACGGTTAGAGTCAGAAATTTGCAGAAAATGGGTAGAAATGCTTTCATACAGAGAATGGCTCATTAACTAGAGATGAATGTAAAGACATTAGATTTTACAGGTTTCACAGTTCCAGGCAGTTTCCAAAAATGATTTGTTACACTAGGTATAATGGGATATTTATCTTTGCCGTCTGAACAATAATGCAAAAACATTTATTGCTTCACCTGCAATAAGCTATTTCTAAAAGTTTAATAAAAAAATCTCATTACTGTTTCCTCAACCCCAGGTGCAATCTTTAGACACCATGTCTGCCACTATCATGGGGACTGTAATAGTAAACAGCAGCCTAAGAGTAGATTTGAAACAAATATATGTAAGATAATTTCAGACAAAGTCAAAGGTCCACCCTAAGCGACTCCCTTCCTTTTTTCAGATTAAGGTTGAAAAAAAGTGTTATTTGGACAGATTGTATGAAAATGCCTTCCAACTTTACTAATATGAAATGAAAGGAAAAAGGTACAATATTATAACCATTATTTAAACAGCGTTTGAAAGATGCATGCATTGATTGAGAAAGAAATCTTAGATTGTGCCTGTCAACAGAAAGAAAGCAAATAAACGATTATGGTGATTTGGGGGGGGGGATGTTGGAAGCACCAGATAAGCTTATCTGGTTATAGCTAGTGTTGTACTTGTACCGAATGTATACAGTCTTTCTTTTTTTTGGCAATTCATTGGGTGTGGGGGCAAAATTAAGACTCCATGAAAAGAGACTGGGGAGGGGAAGAATTTTGATGACATTTCTAATGGGGAGGCAGGGGGTCCCTTTTCCTTGTAAGTGTAGGACCAAGGGGTATTTTTCTGTGTTTTTTTCTTACTCTCAAACTGCCCCGTGTGCTGTCACAGCTTCATGGGCTCTTCACACAAAGGCTTTTAACCCATCAACACTTCCTGGAATGCCCAGGAGACCATGTGATGTTGCGTGGTCTCCTGAGCACTCAGGAACTGCTGCTGTACTGAACGCTTCTGTTCTAAAAGCTCCACCCTGCTGCAAGCAAGAATGGGGCTTTTTGAGCTTTAGGAAAGGTCTTTTTTGGCTTTCCCCTTGGCCACCTCCTACACAGAACCCCTGCCTTCCCAATGAGAAATTTCATTAAAATCCTCCCCTTCCCTGTGAAAGAGGTGGGGGGGGGAGCCTCTTTCACAGGTAGGGAAGAATTTGATGAAAGTAGGAAGCAGGGTTCGGCACAGCACTAGTTATAGCCGTAAAACTCCATATGAAGATTCAGCCTGATGCTTGTAGAATTTGTGACCCATAAAGGAAAGAGAAGGCAACATTCTGGATGAAAAAAAGAGATTCAATTCAGAAGCATGCTTTCAGTAAGCCGCTTGCTTAATAATAACCCCAAACTCACTTCTACCTCATAACTCTAGTTAATGCTCTAAAGCTGTGGTGGGGGACTGATATTCTAATGTTATCCTTGGGCAACTGATGATACCCTAAACTATGGTATTGATAGCTTGAACCTGCCTTCCCTAACCTGGTGCCTTCCAGATGTTTTGGACATCAACTCCTATCAGTCCTAGCCACTATGGCTAAGAATGCATTGTTGGCCATTGGCCACATTGGCTAGGGCTGATAGGATTTCATAGATCATAGAGTTGGAAGGTGCCTACAAGGCTATCAAGTCCAACCCCCTGCTCAATGCAGATGTCTAAAACATCTGGAAGGCATCAAATTAGGGAAGGCTGGTTCAGAGTGACCTGGTGGTCACCCTAGAGGTTATCAGGCTGGGGAAGGCTGCCCCAAACTATACATCTGAACCTGAAATGACTTTCACTGCTACATGCACTATGAAACATACATTGGAGTGTTGGTGTTGTGGGAACAACTAAGCAAAGCTAACCCGGTTAGTTCCCCATGACAATGTCAGTGGAGGTTAAGGGGATAATCAAGAGCAGGAGACATTGGTGAACACTCCGAGGCATTATTTGGATGCTGAAGGGGACTTCCTAAAGCCAGTCTTTCAAGGCTACATGGCCTAGGAGAACTGTGACATGAATCCATTTCACCTTTCTAAACTTTATTTATGTCCTTCTTTAATTTACCTTGCAATACATTGTCTGTGAGGAGCCTAGAATGGTACTGGTGACAGCTCAGGGACTGTGTACATGGGAATGAGTCAGATCACTGTTTCGCCAACAAAAGGATAATAATAATATTGGGGAGTATAGTTACGGGGGGACTATACAGGGGGTTATAGTTACAAATTCAGATGTTATTCCATTGCAGAACTGGTGCCCTTTCATTTATCCATGAACTTGTGCCTGTTTCTTAATTCATGTCTATGTACAATATAAAACATGTCCATCCCTAAATAGAGGTCTTGGAAAAAATACGCAACAGACCATTGCATCACAAAACAGTATTTGGCACATAGGAGAAGAAGTATGTCCAGCTTTGAATTCTGGAATTAAAGACTAAGGAGATGGTCCTTCTGAAGGAAATGTTAACAAATGGGTCCAGAAGGTGGTTTTACACACAGCTAAGAATACATTTTGATTTGTTTTTAATAGCTTACCATGGCATTATCATTTGCAATTCCTTCCATTAAACATACTTGTTCTGGAACTGTCATCCTTTGGGCAGTATACAAATAGCAAAGGTTTTCCATACTAATGTTTTGTATTTGAATTTGGAAACCATTCTTCCTTTGCTACAGATGTGCTGCTACTTCATCTCTAAGGAGCGCAACTGTGTGGCATGCTTTCCATTTGGTGTTGACATTTTTTGGCACTGTAAATCTACTACAAATGCTTTTCTTTCTTAAAGAGAGAGAGAGAGAGAGAGGGAATGATTGCAATGAATTTTTAGTTTTGACTTTATGGAATAAATTTAACATGAATAATGCATACTATTTTCATTTCAAGATTACCTAGTTGAAGGGAAATTTCTAAATGTGAGAAACAAATGTGTGTGTGTGGGTCAAACTACACATGCTATTAAATGCATGGAGTGCACATGGGTCTATTTTTAAAAATGTAATTCTAAGTGTGAAGGTCCTAATTTCCCAGTTTTCATTGGGACCACAGTTAGTGGAGTGGGGAAAAGGTTTAATCCTCCTCTCCCCAGCCGCGATCCCTATGAAAATCATCCCCCTGCACTGCAAGTAACCTTAGGGAGGGAAACCTGCTGGTTAAACCTCCCCTTCCCACATGCTGTGATTCTGATGAAAATTGACCACCATACTTAGTAGTAATAATTGTCTAGAGGATAGACAAATCCCTGCATGTCTGGTTCATGCAAGTTTGGCATGTATTCAATCATAACTCTGTTTCATCCAACTTCTGCATTGGTCTGCAAAAACCCACATGAAAATTAATGTCTTTTTTATGTGACTTCCCCAAATATATGCATTTGTACTCAACTTTCCCTATTATACACTTATTTTTGAGCTGAGGAACACATTGCAAAATTTGGAGAAGTGCACACTCTGAAAGATAACTGTGTTCTAATCTGCACAGTCTGGGAAGTGAGAATTAGTAGTTCCTAAGTGTGTTGGAGTTCAGACTCCACCTCAGCCTTGTTGTACTCAGTCCTTTGAGCAGGCTACTTGTCCTTTTTGACTAGTCATGCCTCCTGTGGCAGCCATTTTGTGTGGGCAGTTTCTCAGATTGCCAAATGTCCTCATGGGCCCAAAAAACATTGCCTATCTCTGGTGTAGACAATACTAAGCTAGATGGACCTATAGTCTGACCAGGTATAATGCAGCTGTCACAGTTGGGGAACAGCCACAGGACAGTCCTTTGGTACCTTACTTTTGAAACTGGTTTCAGATGATGACCTCACTCAGCGGATGAGCAGGTTCATAAAGTAGAAAGCCATTTATATAGTTTTGATCCATAGCAGAGGTCTGAGTTCACAAACTCATAATGTGGTTGACAGAAGGACAAGTCCTTTCACTTTATCTTTTTGTAATAGATAACTCCATGGAGATGTTCTATGGTGAGATTGTGAGGTCATGTGAAGTTACCCTAAGGAAATGACTTTGCCCAACTTGGAAGTAACATAATAATTATTTTCATTGTCTTAAAGGAAAACTTATTTTAATTACAGTGGGCCTACATTAATCTACACTTCATTAATTTACATGATAATCCAAATAATTAACTGTCATCCTCTGCCTCAGGGAAGATTTATAGTTTATATTCTTCGAAGCATCATTATTTGTTAAGATGGTTATAAAACCTGTGACTGGATATGTGAAAACCATAAATCAACTTCTTGTACAACAGCTTGTGTTGGAGGCAATCCAGGGAAAGTTCAATGTGGTTAAGTCCTATTTAAATCAAAGTGGAATCACACTGAAATCAGCACAATTTGTTTTTAACAGTGTGTTTAAATGCCTCTGATTTTAATGGGACACATACACATTGATCAAGGTTTTGGCCTTTTGGCACTTATTGAAAAACCTCATCATCATTCTATGGCTCATCTTTTGTCAGGAGGGACACCATTACACTGTTTCAGTTCACATGTGTTCAATCATAAACCTGTTTTGTCCCATTTTCTGTGACATTTTAAGCTAATAAAAAAAACCTGTGGAAGAATTTGCATTTAAATTGTAAACATTTCCCACTAAAATGCCCCCCTTTTAAGGCATTTTTGAGCAAAAACTGAATCATAACATTTGGAAAAGTATGCAACTGAAAGGATAGCGGTGTTTCCGATCTGCATAGTAGTGTAGTAATGTGGACCGAATTAAACTCTCTGGCATAATTTCGTGATCTTAGGGACATGGTAAATCATGGTAACATGTCCCTAGATCACCCTCTGTATCAGAGGACTGGAGAATGCCCAATGTAATACCATTTTTTTTTTTTTAAGGGATCTATGGGAGATCCAGGAAATTATAGGTTAGTTAGCTTAATCTGTGTTCTGGGTAAATTAGTTGAAGGCATTCTTAAAGATAAAATTAATAGACATATAGAAGGACTAGCCCTGCTGAAAAAGAATCATCATGGCTTCCAGAAAGGTAAGCCATGTCTCAGTAACCTTTTCGAGTTCTCTCTCTTCAGTCAACTCCACTCTCCTCTACTCAACTCCACTCCCTCTCCCTCTAAACAGCACCACCCAGGGATGGGGACTCGGACTCGACTCACGAGTCTGACTGAGTCCTCCCTCCAACTCGAGTCCCACTCGAGTCTGTATATTTTTAATGGGACTCTGGACTCGACTTGGAACAAAAGTTCCCAGTCCCTGTTTCTACTAGTAGGTTCCTTTTTCATGCTGCACCACCTCAGTGCAGGGGAACCATTTAAATGTTCCTCCAGTAGGTGGAGCCAGGCAGAGAGCCAGGCAGCCCTTCCTTCTGAAAGGGCTGGAAGAGAGGAGGCATCAAAGGTAGGCAGCACTCCTTTTTTTCCTCCCTGTGGGTTCGCTGTGGGACTGGGCTTGGCTGGAGTTTGAGCAGGAAAGCTGCTGGGGAACACAAGCGGGAGGGTGCTATTGCCTTCATGTCCTGCTTGTGGTTTTCTCACAGGCAGCTGCTGGTTGGCCACTGTGTAAACAGAATGCTGGACTGGATGGATCCTTTGTCTGATCCAGCATGGCTCTTCTTAGGTTCTTAAAGAGTAAGGGCGGAGAGGGGGTGAATTTCCAGCAAGCTTGATCCCTTACAATTGTAATTTTTTCAAAACTAAACTTTGCTGGCCTGGCAGTGCTTTTCCCCCCGCTCTTAACACCCTGGTGTTGCACTTCCACAGCTTGAACTTGAGATGCAGCTGTCAAGGTTCCACTGCTACAGGGACCCCTTGATCTGCCTTTGGGAGATCTCTGCCTCTTCCCAAAGCCTCTCCCTCTCTAGGAGATCAAGTCCTTAGCCTGCTTCCAGTAGCATGGGTGTAGGCTGTAGACGTGGTGAATAAGTCACTCCAAACTCTCAGGGTAAACAACAGCACTTTACTTATATTATTAGGGTATTTACTTAATAGAGTGGTTATAATTCAAAAGCAAGTATGAAAAAAATACATAAAACAACCAAACAATCCAATGTTCTCTAGTTTAACCTCAGACTACCTATCTCCTATGCAGTCAGTCTGTCTCTGCAGTCTGGCTCTCTCTCTCTCTCTCTGGTTCTCTCTGCTTCTAGCTCTCTCTCAGCACTAACTGCTCTCTCTGCTTCTGCAGTCAGGCTCCCACTGCTGCTAGCTGACCACACCCCACACATATATAGCCTTCCCAGGACTGGAAGGTTATAACCATATGACCTTGCACAGGAGAACTAATTCTTAACTTCTATTGGGTGAACTAAAACTCTCAAACTCCCCCTCCCATCCTGGAGTGTTTGGGCCTTCAGGCTTCAACAAACTTAAGCCTGTGTAGGCCTCAACAAACCCAATCCTGTGTAGGCCTCAATCCCTCACATCTTCCCCCCCATTCTCCTCAAGTGGAACAATTTCCCTTCTACAGAAGAGAATTGTGAAACGTTAACCTACACAAAAGGCAACTGTTTTTTGGTTATTTCCTAGACAAAACATCGGCTATCACATTCTCCTTCCCAGGCACATGTTCAATGTTCATTTGAAATTCCTGCAATTTCCAAGACCATCTCTGAAGCTTGGAGTTGGTATTTTGCATTGTTTGTATCCATTGTAAGGCATGATGATCAGTCCATAAAGTAAATTCTTGTCCAAAAACATAAGGCTTGAGCTTGTCCAGAGCCCACACTACTGCCAGACATTCCTTTTGGATCGTAGACAGGTTTCTCTCCCTGGGTAAGAGCTTCCTACTCAGGTAGGTTACTGGATGTTTAACAGAGTCATAGTCTTGTAACAATACTGCACCTTTGCCAGTCTCAGAGGCATCAGTAGCCACAATAAAGGTTTTTTCAAAGTCAGGTGCTCTTAACACAGGCTTTGAGCTTAAAATGTCCTTTAGTCTATCAAAAGCTCTCTGACATTCATCAGTCCACACAATTTTGTCAGGTTTACATTTCTTGGTTAAATCAGTCAAAGGTCCAGCAATTTCACCAAAATGGGGAACAAATCTCCTGTAATACCCAGCAAATCCCAAGAATGACCTGACCTGTTTCTTGGTTGTAGGTATGTCCCAGGTTCTGATAGCTTCAACCTTGTCCCATAATGGTGTGATATGACCATTTCCAACCCTGTGCCCTAAGTATACTACCTCTGGCACCTTCTGCACCTGTAAAACTACTCTACTCCTCTCATAGTGTGGCTTCATCATATTTACATGTACTACCTTTGGTCTTTTTTCAGATTTTTCTTTAACCACCACATAGGTTAAATCATCCATTTTCTCTCTGACTGTGTAGGGGCCTTCCCAAGCAGCCTTAAGTTTGTCTTTGCGCAGAGGAAGAAATATCATTACCTGATCCCCTACCTCAAATACTCTAGAGCGTGCCTTTTGATCATACCAGAACTTTTGCACCTCTTGGGCTTTGGTTACATTGGCTTGAACTAGTTTACAGAGTGTATCTAGGGTTTGTCCAAGTTTTAACACATAATCCACCACAGAGGTTTTGTTTTCTACAAGTTTACCTTCCCAGTTTTCCCTCAGGAGATCAAGAGGGCCTCTCACTCTTCTGCCATACAACAGCTCGAAAGGTGAGAATCCTGTTGATTCCTGTGGAATTTCCCTGTAGGCAAAAAGTAGGTGTTGCAGTTTGTCATCCCAGTCATTTGGGTGTGTGTTTACATAAGCTCTAATCATTCCTTTGAGTGTGGCATTAAATCTTTCCACCATTCCATTGCATTGGGGTGATAAGGAGTGGTTTTCAAGTGTTTTACCCCACAACACTTCCACAGACACTCCATTATCTCGGAGAGAAAATTTGACCCACAATCTGTTAAGATTTCAGAGGGAAATCCAGTTCTGCAAAATATAGTTAGCAAAGCCTCAGCTACAGATGGAGCATCTATAGAGGCTAGTGCTACAGCTTCTGGGTATCTTGCGGCAAAATCCACCACTGTGAGAATGTACTTTTTTCCCTTGCGGGTGGGTTTAGTGAAAGGCCCTACAATATCCATGCCCACCCTAAAGAAAGCTTCTCCTATAATAGGCAGAGGCTGCAAAGGGGCTTTACTGTGATGCCCTGCCTTCCCCACACGCTGACAGGTTTCACAAGACCTGCAGTACTCTGCTACTTGCTTAGCAATTCCAGGCCAAAAGAAGTTTGCCATGAGCCTTTGTTTAGTCTTGTTTTTCCCCAAGTGCCCTGCGCATGGCACATCATGGGCTAGTTCTAGCAACCTTAGCCGGAATTGGTTAGGTACTACCAGTTGCTTTAGTGATTCCCAGGTTAACTCTTGGGTTTTTGGTAACCACAGCCTATACAGCAATCCTTTCTCCCAAATAATCTGCTCCCTTCTTTCCTCAGAGAAGGGCTTCTCTTGAGGGAGAGCTACTCTTTTCAGAGGCTCCAAACTAGGATCACTGAGGACTTCCTGCTTGAATTCCTCTACTTCCCTTAAATCAGGAAACGGGGTCTCTAGCGCCTTCTCCTCTACAGAACCACCTGCCTCGGTTGTTTCACTGGCTTTCAGGTCTACAGGTTGCATGGTGGCTTGTTCTGTTGTTTCGGTTTGGGGAGGGTCTGGGGTTGGTTTTGGACCTTCCGGAATCACTGTGGGTTGTACCTCTAGTACCTTTTCTTTTACCCCATCAGCTTTTACCTGGTCCTGTCTTGAAAGTTCCTCCCTTTCCTTTTGCTTGCGGGTTACCACACATATTTGAGCTTCTGGTCCCATTATATCCCTTCCCACAATGATAGGGGCAAAATTGAGTTGGAGGTTCCATCACCCCAACTTCATATAGACCCCTCCATCCCCTCCATTCTATGGATAACCTTGCTACTGGGACTTCAAAGGAGGGACCATTCACTCCCTGGATCTCAATAGACATTCCTGGTACCAAATCTTCAGGTCTCACCAAATCTGCTCGGATCAGAGAAACATCAGCTCCAGAATCCAACATTGCCATAATGGTCTTATCCTTTACATAAACAGGTTCTTTAAACTGATTATTAACCTCTTCCCTGTTGGTGATCACAAATCCACAATTATAAGGTTTTTTTATGCTTGCTACACCTTGTGGCTTGGTTTGTTTGGGTTTAGGACTACCTAGGTTAGCTGGTGTTATTGCTTGTAACTTGGGGCAGCTACTCCTGATGTGGCCTGTCTGACCACACGAATAGCAGGCACGGTCTCTGGGGTGAGAAGGATCAAAAGGAGGTTTTTTTTAACTCCTTTTTACTTGGGGCTTCCCATTTCCCCCCCTTCTTCTCAGACTCAATCCTGGGGCCTAACCCTTCTCGGTTTTCAATCAGTTTGTCAGCCATTTCTGCAGCTTGGTTTACAGTTTCAGGATCTTTATCCTTAACCTTCAGTTTTATTTCTCTGGGCAACCGAAAATAAAACTGATCCAGAGCCATAAGCTCTAGCACCTTTTCCCTGTTGTCAGCTTTTGCTTCATCCACCCATTTTAATAGCAGGTTTTTAATTTTTGTTGCAAACTCTACCATAGATTTACCAGGTTGAGGTGTTAACCCTCTGAACTTTTTCCTAAAGTGCTCAGGGCCTAACCTGAACCTTTTAAACACCGTTTCTTTGAATTGAGCATAGGAAACAGCCTCCCCCTCTGGCATGCTATTATAAATCTCTGCCAGCTCCCCTTTGATTAAATTAGGCACAAACGTCATGTAATCACCCTCCTGCAATCCCCACTTCTGTGCTGCCCTTTCAAAAGTGGTCAGGAACACTTGTGGGTCTTCTCCTGGGGTGTATGCTGTGAAGTCCTTCGGTGTAACTCTGACAGGCTGCTCCTGTTTCAATTGCATCATCCTTTCCTCGTGTCTGCGTTGCTCTTCTCGGGCCTTTTCCTCGTGTCTGCGTTGTTCCTCCTGGGCCTGAAGTTGCTCCTGCCGCACCTTTTCCTCGTGTCTGCGTTGTTCCTCTTGGGCTTGCAGTTGCTCTTTCTGGGCTTGCAGTTTCTCCTGGTGCAGCTTTTCCTCATGTCTGCGTTGCTCTTCCTGGGCTTTAAGTTGCTCCTGCTGCAGACGAAGCCTTTCCCACTCTAACCTGGTCTCTTTTTCCTTCTGCTTTGCCACTAGCCGCAGTTTCTGTTCACGGAGCTCCCATTCTTTTGTTTGGGGTCCTGCTACACTAGGGCTAGAGGGTGCAGCTCCTTCTATTGCCGCCTGGGAGATCAGCATAACTTTCAGTTCCTCTGCTGTTTTCTCCTCCCATGGCAAATTGTCCTTTTTACACTGCTCTATCAGGGCAGTTTTGTTCATGGAGAGATATTGGCTCATCTTAATTGCCTCACTGGGTCCCTATTCCGCAGTCCTGAAGTTAGAACATACACTGCTTTTGCCAGCTCTATTAGTAAAAAACCCAATTTCTGTTTGGAGTGCTTAATCTCACTGTTCAGGATCGCTCCGCTGTCACCATCTGTCAAGGTTCCGCTGCTACAGGGACCCCTTGATCTGCCTTTGGGAGATCTCTGCCTCTTCCCAAAGCCTCTCCCTCTCTAGGAGATCAAGTCCTTAGCCTGCTTCCAGTAGCATGGGTGTAGGCTGTAGACGTGGTGAATAAGTCACTCCAAACTCTCAGGGTAAACAACAGCACTTTACTTATATTATTAGGGTATTTACTTAATAGAGTGGTTATAATTCAAAAGCAAGTATGAAAAAAATACATAAAACAACCAAACAATCCAATGTTCTCTAGTTTAACCTCAGACTACCTATCTCCTATGCAGTCAGTCTGTCTCTGCAGTCTGGCTCTCTCTCTCTCTCTCTGGTTCTCTCTGCTTCTAGCTCTCTCTCGGCACTAACTGCTCTCTCTGCTTCTGCAGTCAGGCTCCCACTGCTGCTAGCTGACCACACCCCACACATATATAGCCTTCCCAGGACTGGAAGGTTATAACCATGTGACCTTGCACAGGAGAACTAATTCTTAACTTCTATTGGGTGAACTAAAACTCTCAAACTCCCCCTCCCATCCTGATGTGTTTGGGCCTTCAGGCTTCAACAAACTTAAGCCTGTGTAGGCCTCAACAAACCCAATCCTGTGTAGGCCTCAATCCCTCACAGCAGCCATGAGCAACAACAAAGAACAAATAAAGAATTATGAGTGATGAAGAGTTCTGTGTAACTGAAAAGCTTGCATCTTCCCACATCAATAGTAAATGATTCAACAGAGCGGGGGGTGGGGTGGGAAAGCACTTATTTTTTGTATCACTTAGGGCAGATCTGCACGACTTACGCTGGCTCAGCTTGTCTGAGCGTGGAAAGCTAAGCAGGGTCAGGCCTGGTTACTACTTGGATGGGAGACCCCTCCTCTAGTTTCCTGTGTTGAGCAGGGGGTTGGACTCGATAGCCTTGTAGGCTCCTTCCAACTCTATAATCTATGAAATCTATAATCTATGACAAACCTGTATTTGTGTTTATACCAGTTTAACTCTCATGGGCCGTGGCTTCCTCCTTCTCTCCCCTCCCTGCCCTGCCCTGCCGCTCCAAATATTGGGAACTTCAGTTTATTGAGGCTGCTGAGAAAGATCCCACTCCCTCACAGAACTATGGTGGGGAAGGTATGATTTTGCAGCATGCAACCCTACGACATGTCTGCTCAGAAACAAGCCCCACTGTTTTCAGTGGGGCTTTAGTTCCAGGTAAATGTATCCAGGATTGCAGCCTAAACCAGTTCAAAAAGCTGTCATGCAGAGATGCCTTTATTTTCTTGAACTACCAGGGAAACTGTTGTCTATGTGCCAAATAAATATTGTGGGAACAGTGGCTTCTAAAGACCACTCCCCTCCCAAGATGGGATTTGTAAGCCTCTTTCCCATACTTGGAGAAACCCTTTCTGTTGAGCCAAAAGACTGGCATTTTGCCTTGTTGCCATTACACCTGGCAATCCTCAGATCGCCCTTCCTGAATTTAGAAGCAGAATAGAGAAGGTAAAGGATGAAGAAATATATGTTAGTGCTGCAGGCTCCTTCCTGCATATGGGGTTGGGGTTTTTTCCCTCCTCCTTCTCCCTTTCCTTCTTCCCACCTTCTAGTCTTGAATTGACTGGCTTCTTTCTCTCCCTTTGCTGCTGCTCATCGAATCCCAGCGCTGTGCAGAAAAGAGCAACTGGAGAGGGGTGGAAAGAAACTTTTACAAAAAGAGTTAAGTTAGCTGCTTGCTTTCTTTTTTAAACTGCTGTGTGTGTGTTTCTGCTGTATCCTGCAAAGGGTGTTTTCTTCCAGGCAATTCCATACACTTTCCAAGGAACTTAAATATTACTCATGACTACAAAGTTTGTTTGATCCCCCCCTTCTCATACCCTTGTCATCCCTTTTTACAAAAGGTTTGTGTAGTAGTTGTTGTTTTTAATTGTTGGGGGGGGAATTATTATTTTCATAGAAAGGTAAAACAAATCTTAAGAAGGTGGGGTGGGTGAGAAGAAGGGGGAAGACATCTAACTATCTGCAACCTTAAGGAATCTTTTGGTCTTTCTTACCTTTGCTTCATCAGTGAACAAAGAAAGATCTGAGAGGGCTAATGATGTGGTATGAATAATTTCCTGAGAGAGATGAGGATAAGGAAAGGCTTTGGAAGGAGATTTGGGGGAAGGTCGTTTTACCACGGAAAGCGAGCATTATTTATTTATTGGTCCATTTATACGTTTTGGAGACATGACTGCACATTTGGGTGTGTATTGCATGTGTGGGGCGCAATGGCCTAATCTGAATATACAAGAAGTTGGTATCTCAGCGCCTTGGACACTGTTTTTCTATGGGGTGGGGGTCCTTGCCTGTTGAGTGAAGCAGATTCTGCACCAATATAATCCTGTGAGGTTCTCTAAGCTTAATCTGAGTCGGGGCTCATGACTTCGCCGACCCCTCCCTTGGTATCGGTTAAATAATACCAAAGGAGAGTGTGCCAATGAGTACCGTATGTGCAGAGAGCTTGTTGGTTTGTAACTGTGATTCTCAAGCTTTAGCTTAATCTGAGCCAGGGCTAAACCTGCAAAGCTTCCACACCCCAAATGCCAAGACTCATCCCGGATATAACTGTAGTAATAACTACAAAGTAGAGAGTGGTTATCTACACATGCAGAGATCCTTTCCTCTGCACTGTGTAACATTCAGCCAAGAATAAGGGCTTTAGGGCAGAGGCAATTGCTTCAAAGGAAGCTTGACCCCCAGTAGCTCTCAAACTAAGAATGAAGCATTTTGTAATCCAGCTTCTTTCTCCAGGGAAAGACCGTAAAGTACTTGTGCCTAGAATTTATTTAAGCCACACATCTGAAGTAGTCTTATTTTGTTGGAAAAAAAACACCATTGATTTTAATAGGGACTCGTGGAGTCAGCTTTGGGAGTGACTCGTGACTTGTGAGTCACCATTTTGGACCAAGGACTCTGACTCGAGACTCGGGTTCAAAGACTCGTGACTTGAGACCAAGGACTCTTCAACGTCCCTGGCACCACCCACAGCTTATATGACACAGGCTCCCCCCGCCACGCTCTTAGCCAATCTCACATATGCAAATACACCATTCTTCCTGCCCATCATTTCTCACTCACCCTAGACTTACCTAACATAACACACTGAGATGCAACAAGAATACATACTTATAACCATAGACTCAGTACAAGAACACATTATTGTACTTACCATATATACACTTGAATTACCCCCAGTGACATAACATCACAGATACCTATCCAGGCCTGTGGTTTATGCTGGCTCAGCTTGGTCTGAGTGTGGAAAGCTAAGCAAGCAGGGTCAGGCCTGGTTATTACTTGGATGGGAGACACCTCCTCTAGTTTCCTGCATTGAGCAGGGGGTGGGACTCGATGGCCTCGTAGACCCCTTCCAACTCTATGATCTATTAATCTATAAACCTCCATTGTTGCCAATACAAGCTTCATTTCAATGCAAACTGCAGCTTCATGGACTGAGGGTGTACGAGATAGCCACCTTGTTGAAGCTAAGCAAGTCTGGGTCTGGTCAGTGCCTGGATAGGAAACCACCTGGAAACCCCATCTGTGCTCTTTGATTCCTTGTTGGAAGAAAGCTGGAATATAAATAAATAAATAAACTAAATAAATACATTTAGGGGTTGTTGTTTTTATCAGGACCTTGGCAGAGAGAGGAAAAAAATCTCCCTACTCCAGCACCCCCATAGTCCAGAGCCTGTTAAGGCTTCTCCATGGCTGCATTAACACAAGAATAGATGCTTACATTAATTATATTTATCCAACTAACATCATGTCTAGTTTGCCCCTTAGTTTGCTTGGAACTTCATGCCAGAGGCAGCTACTTCTTGATGTTTATTTTTGCCACTCTAACTATGTAAGCGCATGGCATTTAACATCAGCCTTCGCATGAGCTATATCAATGCTCTGCCAAAGAGCAGATCAGATCAGTCTGCTGTCAGCCTGCATATGGCTGTTTTTTGTTTTTGTTTTGCTTTGGCTGTTATACCTAGGATTTTGTTTTTCTTTATTTTTTACTTAATACTTCCTAGTTTTGCTTTTTTTTTTCTAATTCACTGTATGTTTGCAGAACTTCAAAGTACTTTTCACACAATACCATGCTGACCTATAGTGTTGTACAGTGCAATTCTGTGCATATTTATTCAGAACGTAGTGATGGGCAAACTTACCCCAAGTGAATTCATTATTTATTTGGAAAGTAACCAATTTGTCCATGTGTGCCCAATTACAGTTCTTCTTTAATATGAAATCTTGTTCTGTGTATCCAACTTTTTGTGCATGTGCAGTATCAAGGTGCATCTTGGGAGCTGTAGTTTGGAATCATATTGTGTGGCATGACATGATGTGTCACCACGTTATGTGGCCCATTTCTGATTGGTTGTTTTCACATGGCCTGCCTGTGTGATGATGTCATGTGATGTTCACTCACTGTCACTGATCACCGGTATGAAGATGGATCCATAGAGTCGTCCTCAGAGCTAGAGCTGCAGCAGTGAGGGAAGCAACTAATGAGACTGCTTCAAGTAATGTGTGTGTGTGTGTGTGTGTGTGTGTGTGTTAGGTGGTAGGTCTCCTGAAAATTTAGGGGGAATCTATGTACTACTCTACTGTGCATGCTCCAGACAATCAATTCCAAACTTAATAGTGAATTCATAATATATTTATCCAGGCTTGCTACAAAGGTGAGCATTAGAGATACAAAGGTGAGCTACGAAGGTTAGCATGAGATGAGTTTTGACCAATGAGTTGACTAATTACAAATTTCTAGGGATGTTTGAGTACCTGGACTGGTGCTCGTTGGGTGCTCAGCACCCATGCCACTCAATTCCTCGCGCGGCGACATTGAGGCTCCCCACGGACTTTCCCAGCCTGGCGCTGCTTTTTTCACGTAAATACCATAGAAAACCACATTAAAACGGCCGCGTGGCCATTTTAAGGTGGTTTTCTATGGTATTTACGTGAAAAAAGCAGCACCGGGGTCCCATCGCGTCAGTTCCTGGAACAGCGCCGGGACCTGTCGCGTCACTTCTGGGTCCCCGGTGCTGCGTTTTTCACGTAAATACCATAGAAAAGCACCATTTTAAGGTGGTTTCCTATGGTATTTACATGAACAACACAGCGCCGGGGACCCGGAAGTACCTCTCCCTGGCTCCTCTTTAGGGAGATGTGCCGAGCCGGGGAAGAGGTAAGCGCTGCAGGGCTCGGGGGGGGGGTCGAGTGGGGCGAGTTTGCCCCGCTTCCACCCCCTATCGAGATCCGCACACATCCAACAAATTTCAGTGGTATCACTACTCAGAAGTAAGTCCTACCATGTTTGGTGCAGTTTACTCCCTAGCCGGTGTGTTTAGGATTGCAATTGAACATAAGGACATAAGAAGAGTGGTACCGGATCAGACCAAATACCTATTAGTCTAGCATTCTGTTCCCACAGTGGCCAACCACTGTGCCCAAGCCAGATGCCTATGGGAAGCCCACAAGCAGGACATGAGCCTAATAGCACCCACCTACTTGTGTTACCTAGCAACTGGTATTGAGAGGCATACTGCCTCTGGCACTGCAGGTAGTGTATAGCCATTGTCATTGATAGCCTTATTCTTCATGAAAGAGTGGTATGAGGAATTGTATAGTCCTAGGGCTTCTTGTGCCTAAATGCTGGCCCAACAGTCTTTCCTGCCCCACACACCAGTCTTTCCCTGCACCTCGCTAGGGCCAACACTTTAAGAAAGATCTTGCAGCAGTATTCAGACACCAATTTCTGCCTTCATCTACACCCTGCCCCTATGGTGTCACCTGAGCCAGGTCACTTCTCTGTGCTGCATGGTGAGGCCAATCCTGCTTCAGTCATGACTTCTTTCTGTGCTTTTGCTGAGGTTGGGCTTCCTTACTATAGTATTTTCATAAGAATCCGGTGAAAATCTACCTGTGGCCCTCCAGATGTTGGATTCCTTCTCCTATCAGCCCCAGCCATCATGGCCAATGGTCAGAAATGATTGGACTTGTAGTCCAACATCTGGACAGTCACAGGTTTCCCACCCCTGATCTAAGGCATTTAGATACCTCTGTTTACTGATTCCAATGGAAGTGGTTTGTAACTCATCACAGTCAGGGTCTGAGTGAATGGAGAAGAGAGAAAACTTCCTTAGGTCTGTGATAGGAATGAGATTTTTAAAAATGCACTTTTTTTCCATCCGGGAGCATGTGCTTTATGTTTTTAAAAGAAATGGAAAGCATTCAGAGCTTCCCTCTCATGACCGATCACACAAAATTCACAAGAAAACAATGTTTCTCCCTGTGCAATATCAGTGTATGATGAAAGTTTAGCACGGGTGTCAAAATCCAACTTTAGCACTGTTATAAGCGAACACTTTGTGCAAAATGTGCATCAAATCTGCAGGGAATATATACTATGTAATGATATCTAATGTCAACTGAATGCTTGAAGTAAGACAGTTTTGTATGCTTGCGCGCATGCTGCATGCTTGTTTATAAAGGGGAGTCAGTGCAGGCAGTAGAGACCGGAATTGTAGAGAAACTACCTGGTATTCATGGGTGGGTTATTACATGCAATTCAGATTGCCTTTCCCCCCACGCGTAGCTGTGTGTGTGGGGGGGAACAATTTGCGCGCGGGGGAGCAGACGAGTCAGAACACAATGGTCCGATATTTAAGCTACCAATCAGAGAACAGAAGGGGAGGGGCGGTAGAGCCGTTATTAGGCTTGCACGGGGCTCACCGGGGGTTGCACACTTTTGGCCGCAATCCGGGCTTCCTTTGCCACCCCCCTCTCCTTGCTGGAGCAGCTGTTCTGGCCACTGATGGGGGCTGGACCTTCTGCCCTCGTGCCTCGCCGCACCCTTCTAACTGTTGCCGGGAGCCGCGCTTGTAGCCTCGCCGCGATCCCGGGCGCTCCACAGCTGTTGGGCGCGCGCTCCTCGCGGGGACATGTGCTCCCAATCACCAGCGCTTCCAACATATTCGGCCCATTCAGGGCTCCTACAGGGCCTTGTGCCTTCCGTCTCAGCCTTGCCCGGTGTCCCGCCTCCTTCCTACTACGTGAGGCTTTGCTGGAGATCATAGTTTTCCACAGGTGTCATAGCCCCTGCTTTAGCCCGCTTGCCTCCGCATTTCTGGGGGCTTTTCACCTCCTTCTCGTTTGGGTGCTGCCCTGCCTCCCCCCAGGAGTCATTCTTTCAGCCCCGCCCCTTCGGGGAGACAGCTTTGCTTTTTATACGGTACGCTTTCTAACAGGACCTTTGCTCCGCCCCCCCCTTCAATAGCATTGCTATTATATTGTCAGGCCTGGTTATTACTTGGATGGTAGACCCCTGCCATCCTTTAGTGGAAGCTGCTGCTCTGGGACACCAGTACTTTATTATTTGATTAATAATAATAATAATAATAATAATAATAATAATAATAATAATAATAATAATATGATTTGGTTTGGTTTTGCTGCCTTGCAGTGGCTTGTGTAACTGGTGGAAGTTCTATGCATCTTTCCTTGCCATTAATCATATCACAATAGCCACACTTTCTTGGTTATCCTTGTGCCAGTTCCATTTCTCCCCTTTTCTTATAAATATAGTTAGAGTTAATTTTGTATTCTGTCATTTTCAGGGCTGGTAGCTCTATCTATTCTCTAGGGCATCATGCCGTCAAAGAAGGGAAGGGGTGGAAAGAAGGGTCCCGTTCCCAATCCCGTTGCAAAGCATCATTTACTGCCTCCTGTCTCTTCTTCTGAGGATGAAGCCACTGATGTTACGTCCATCCTTGATCATCTGGTCGCGGCAGAGAGAGCTTCCGGATCTGTCCCACCACCATCCAATGTTGCACGTGACCATCAGTGTATGATGAAAGTTTAGCACGGGTGTCAAAATCCAACTTTAGCACTGTTATAAGCGAACACTTTGTGCAAAATGTGCATCAAATCTGCAGGGAATATATACTATGTAATGATATCTAATGTCAACTGAATGCTTGAAGTAAGACAGTTTTGTATGCTTGCGCGCATGCTGCATGCTTGTTTATAAAGGGGAGTCAGTGCAGGCAGTAGAGACTGGAATTGTAGAGAGACTACCTGGTATTCATGGGTGGGTTATTACATGCAATTCAGATTGCCTTTACCCCCACGCTAGAATACCATTTAGCTGGTCACAACACGCGCTCCCGTGGTGCTGCCCGGCATAACTTCTGGCTTTCTGTTACAGCTCGCCTGGATACTTTGGAAGCGGGTCCGAGTGTGGTTCCACCCGTCACCGCCACTGAGAGCGCCATCCCTCAGGTCCCTCCCCCGGCTTCTTCTTTTCCTATGCCAGTTTTGGACACCCGTTCTTCAGTCCAGCAGTCATCCATTTCACCTGTGCCTGCGGTTCCATCAACGCCGGTTCCTCTTTCAAGTGGTGAGTCCATCCCGGCTACGCCTTGACACCACACACAGTGGGGGGGGGGGTTACCCAGGGGCCTACTTTCCTGGGTCGCTTGTGCCCAGTATGGTGAACCCGGTGGGTACCTTCCCGCTGTCTCCACACACTGCACCAGGACCGGTCTGTCCACCTCTCAGTGGCCCCTGCAGATACCTCTTCCATCTTTTAGCGGGGTTTCATCAGGTATAGGGCTGCTGGTCCCTGCTGGGGCGGCTTCAGATATGGTGGTAGCCCCGCCTGTGTCTGTTGTAACATCTGGGGTGGGAACAGTTACTTCTGCCTCAGTGTCCAGTCCTTCCACTCCTACTATGGTATCCACTGCAGTACAGGCCTGTGCCTCGGTATGGTCTGGCCCAGCGGGACGAGTGGCTCCCTCCACCTCAGGCTCCTTGGCTTCTGCCAAAGTGGACAATTATCCAGAGGCGGGACCTCATGCCATTCCGCATGGGGCTACATCATTCCCCCCAGAATACCATTTAGCTCCTTCTACCAAATAATTTTTTTTGAGAGGGGAATTTATCGATTTATTTGCCCTCTTGAATAGGGAAGTAGAAGAGGACAAAGAGAAGTCCAAGGATAAAGATAGAGATAAGCCGAAGCGCAGGAAGCCAGCCCGTACTTGGGCAAATTGGCTCCCCAGTTATCTCATTTACATGGGAATTATCCAACAGGAGTTCCCTGAGCGGGGCATTGTGTTGACTAAGTACTTGGATATAGTCTACTGTGCTTATGCTAGTTTTGAAGGGAGTGCTTGGGTCACATTCGACGAGGCCTTCCACAGGAAGGCCGCGTTCGACCACTTCCTTCGTTGGGATTTTACAGATAAAGATAATGAACTCTGGATGGAGTCCATGATGCCTGCGTGTCCAGTGGCTGGCGATCGGTCGGACAGCGGCCATCTCTTATTGCGTTCTCCACCTACTCCCACACCTCAGGCTGGGGTGGGCCGGCCGGTTCAAACCCGATCGGCTTGTTGGGAGTTCCTGTCCAAAGGGGCCTGCAGTAAGCAGGACTGTACTTACAGGCACGCCTGTGCCATCTGTAATGGGGATCACCACTCTGCCTCATGCAACTGGGTGCGTGGATCCAGGGGTCGTCACAGAACGGGGCCAGGAACACACGAGGAGCTTCTAACTCAGCTCCACCAAAAGGGGCTCACACCGATTAAATTACCTTATTTAGATCATTTGTTGGCTAGATACCCATGCCGCGAAGATGCAGTGTATCTCCACGATGGGTTTCATTTTGGTTTTTGTATTCCTTATCAGGGTCCCAGGGTGCGCCGGATGGCTCGGAACCAATCTTCCGTGGCCACCTTACACTCTGTGGTCCTTCAAAAAATTTCTAAGGAGGTGGAGGCCGGCAAGGTCCTGGAACCCTTTCCGGCTTTGCCTCTCCCCAATCTTAGGGTTTCTCCCCTGGGTGTTGTTCCAAAGAAGGCACCTGGTGAATTCCACCTTATACACAATTTGTCCTTCCCTAGGGGCGAGTCAGTCAATGATGCTATTCCTGAGCATCTTTGCTCGGTGCGTTACGCATCATTTGATCCAGCTGTTGCTATGGTACGCACCTGCGGTCCTGGCGCGATATCAAGATAGCATTCCGTCTGCTTCCGGTTCATCTGGATGATGTAGATTTGCTAGGTATTGTCTTTCAAGGACAATTCTATGTCGACAGGGCAATGCCGATGGGATGCTCTATTTCCTATTTGGCATTTGAGCGTTTTAGCACATTTTTGGATTGGGTTCTCCGTACAAGGACTGGGCTTTCCCAGGTTGTGCATTATTTAGATGATTTTTTGTTTGCTGGAGCCTCCCCGTCTTCGGGTCATTGCAGATACCTGATGGACCAATTTCAAGTCCTTGCTGATGAGTTAGGTGTCCCTTTGGCTGGAGAGAAGACCGAAGGTCCATCCACTCGGCTAACATTTTTGGGAATAGAACTAGATTCTGTGGCCCAAACTTCCTGTTTACCTTTCTCTAAATTGAAAGCTCTGCAGGAATTAGTCCAGCAGACACTGCTGTTGAAGAAAATTTCCTTGCTGCAACTGCAGCAGTTAGTAGGCCATTTGAATTTTGCCAACCGGGTGATAGCCCCTGGGAGAGCCTTTTTGCAGCGTCTCTGCCGCCATGCGGGGCCTTCGCAGGCCTCAGCATCGCATACGTGTCACAGCCGCCATGCAGTCGGATCTGCACGTCTGGTCTCAGTTTTTGGGCAGCTAACTCCATTGAAACCTCTTTGGAGCTTGCTCCTAAAGGGGCAATGTAGGAAGAGGGGTAGGTCTCTTTTCTCCCCAGTAAGTTAAGGAAGTCCTGGCAAGAGTATAGAGGAGCAGAGGTTGGTGTTTCCCACGTAAGAAGCCTTTCTTCTTCCCTCCTGTCTTGCCTCTCTCACATCTTTTGTCTGCGTCTCTGTTTGTCTCCCTGTCTCTTCTCCACCACCTCCCCATGTATCTCTTTTTCCCTCTTTTTATCCAGTGCCTGGCTGCTTTTCCTGCTATCTTCCTCCTCAATCCTGCCCTCTTCCAGATGGACCCAGTTATGGCCATCCATATGAGCCATGGGTAGGCGTGGGGCCGAGCCTGGAGTCGGCTGGAGGCTCGCTCCGGGCTTGCCCCCCCCCGAGCGGCGGCAGCCTGATCCCGCTCTTCAGAGCGGCGCGGAGCGTTCTCCGTGCCGCTCGAGCCGCCGCCGCCACCGGAGGACCCCCCAGCCCTCCCCGTTGCTGCTGCCCTGGAGGAAGCCCCACCACCTCCCACCACCGCCGGAGGAACCACCACCACCTCCCACCGCCGCCGTCCTACCTGGTCCTGTGCTCCAGCGTGCCTCCACCGCCTGCAGAGCCACTGCTCCGGTGCGCTGGAGCCCCGCCCGCGCTTGTTTTGGCGCGGGGAACCATGGCAACAGGGCTTAAACAGCCCTGTTGCCATGGTTCCCCCCGCCAAAAACAGAGCACAGGGTCCCATCGCGTCACTTCCTCCGCGCCGGAAGTAACGCGCGGGACCCAGCGGACAGGGAAGACAGGCTCTGCGGAGAGCTTTTGGTAAGTCTGCGCGGGTGGCCGAGAATCTCGGCGGACACGAGCAGGCGAGATTCTCGGCCACATCCCTAGCTGAGCACGTGTAGGCTAGCACTGTCATTCATTCATGCCGCTGCTGCTCGCAGCTGCCCTGCTATAGCCAGTCTCAATAAGCCCAGTGGTTGGGAGGGTGTGGGGTGCCCTAGCGTAGCGACCCAGCAAGGGGTCTGACAGGAGCCAGGTAAGAGACAGCGAGCTTTGCCGATCCCTCACACCCACCTAATCTAAAATGCCTCAAATGGTCATCATAGCCTCTCCCCATATGGAAGAGGGCTCCAAATCTTCAATATTTGTTTTGTTCTTTTCTGCATCTTGTCCAGCTCTATGATGTTCTTTCTGAGATGCGACAACCAAAACTGTGTTCCAACCACAGCATACATCCATATAAAGGTATTAAGATACCAGCAGTTTGATTTTAAACCCTTTCCATGATAATCCTTAGCACAGAATTTGCCTTCTGCATAGTTGCCACATACTGAGTAGAGTTTCATTGAGCTATCTGCCATGACCCCAAGATCTCTTTCCTGATTAGTCACTGTCAGTTCTGACCCTATCAGTGTATATGTGAAAAAAATCCATTACAAATTTTAATGCTTGTAGCTTGCAATGTTCATAAATTATGAGATCTTCTCCTCTCTAATTCTATAAACTGACATCCTGTTCTCTAGTCTCTAATTTATACACTATATTATATGTAGACATTAAGAGAAGCTATATTTTAATTCATATATAGTGTCCCTGAATAGTGAATATATTTATTACATTTGGAGAAAAATATGACAGCTAATAAGAATGAGTTGCAATGAACCAAAGTTTATGTTTCATACTATGAAATGAGAGAGCAAGTAATATTCTAATAATTACAGTTAATCAGTTCTAATGATTTCCTGCTACCTTTGCAGCCAAAGAAAGCTCCTAGTTATTAATCAGGGCTAACTTCTCCCTAGTTTTTTGATTATGCAACTAACAAAGTCAGAAATCCAAAGAAGGGGACCTCAAAAGTAAAAACTAAAGGATGATACAAGCAATAACTACCACAGTGGAGGCTGTGCTCATAGTATCCCAAGAAGTGGAGACAGATTTGGCCATGATGACCAAGGTTGCCACTGACAAGAAAAATCTGGCTCTTCTCTGTACTTCTGTGCTTTTAAAAGCCTCTTCATCCATCCACAGATATCAACAGGTGAAGTTTTGCATAGCACAGAGGGGGAGGTTATCACCTGCAAATGTCTGTAGAGTGAGCTACTGTTAAATCCGCAAGAGCTGGTAAACAAAGTTGGTTACACTAATAGGGATGGCTTGATCTGTCAATTTCATTTTCTACCAGTATCTCATTTTTCCAGTCTTTAGTTTGGTTCATCTTGAGCTTGAGCCTTGAAGAACATTTTTTTAAAAAAATGGGCATGAACATTCGTATGCATTTTAGTGCACATTTCTCCTAATGTATGCACTTTTGTTAGCAAATTTGCCTAATATACACAATTTTACAAGCAATTTTCACTAATATGTGCATTTTTGTGTGGATTTTTAAATTTGAGAATTCCATTGCAAAATTCAGCAGTGAATGAATTTCAAAGAATAATGAAGTTTTGATTCATGTATTGATCTGAAAGTGTGAAGTTAGGTAAGTCTGCATTAAAATGAAAATCAAACAAATTTCTCCCCCATTCCTAAGATTCATGACTTATACCTAGAGCAGAGGTGTTTGTGTGTGGGGGGGGAGGGGGGAGTAAGGCTTGGAGGCAACTTTTCAAGGAGAATATAAGATGCTCCAGCAGGATGCTGCACATAGGGTGGTTCTCTTTCCCAAGTGTTTTCAGATTCAGTGCTTGCACAAGTTGTCAGGAAGATAGAAGCCCTCTTCAGGTGTTGAAATCTGTATCCATGGAGAGCAGATGGGGATGCTTTGGCTCCACCCCTGACCTCCCCATGTTGACAGGGAAGGTCTGAAGAGGAAGTATAACCACCTTTGCTTGAATTCAATTACAGCTCTCCACAATCAGGGTTTCCATTCTCATGGAGTATTATACCCACTTTCAGCTGAATGAAGCTGTGCTTCCTCTTCAGACCTTCCCTGTCATCATGGGGAGGTCAGGTGGAGATTGTACCATATGGAGATCTGTACCATCATGGATATAGATTTTGAATGCCTGAAGAGGAGTATTAAGGAACAGGGCAATGAGATGAAGGTGCATAGTCTTTTCTGCACAAGTGTACCATAGCATCAAGAAATGGGAAAGAACCAGGAGGAGAAGCCTTTCGGAGGAGACTGGACTTGGTAAAGAAGATTCATAAAGCTTCTTCTATGAACTCCATAAGCAATGATCGGATAGCAGGAGGAGAGGACCTATTTTTGGGTCAGTGGACACAGGCAGACAAATATTCTGAGGAACTTCATGGCTCTCTGTGGCACATCCACAAGTAGCTTCTAATGTACTAGCAAATTATATTTTATGTTATATTAGTCCACCAGATGTCTGTGGAAGAGTGGGATGATTTAAAGTTTTCCCCTCTGCAGCTAACAGGTGCTGGTATTAGCGAACATCACTGGAAATGTCCAAGAGGGACATTTGGTTGTACTTCCTAAAACATCTGAAATTGAAATGGCAACAGCCATTTTGGCACAGCTTCAGAACAAACCCTTCCTACCAGGGCTTTTTTTCTGGTGGAACTCACAGGAACTGAGTTCCAGCACCTTTTCTTCTATTAATTTCATTACAATTTAATTGCCATCTACTCCCAAGGAAATGTAATCCAAGAGTTCCGGTACCCTTTTCTCCAGAAAAAAAGCACTGCTTCCTACAATATGATTTTATACACTGGAGTGATTGATGGGAGGTCTCCCATGAATTAAAATTAGCAGGCAGCCATTTGGCAAATAACCACATTTGTGGATTGGCTTGTTACTTATGCCTGCAACGAAACCTCAGTTCATTTGAGCCCAAAGACTGTTCTAATGAGAAATAGTTTAGGAAGAGGGTGATGTACAGGAAGCTTCCATAAGACTTCCCTAGTAGTGTTTCTTGGAAAGCATGAAAGGGTTTTTATAAAGTTCCCTTCTCATCCTGTGCCCCTTCTCCCCCAACCTCAGGAGTTCCCATCTCTGCAGTGCTTTAGCACCTTGTTCTAACTACCTCTGACATATACATCTGAAATAACAACTTTCATCAGCTCCTGGTCAGTTCTCACCTACCAGGGGTTCCATGGTAGAGTATTAGTGAAGAGAAAGAGCCTTCCTTCTTTTATGTTCTGTTGGTACATGGAAGCATATTCCCTCAAGATGTGGGGAAGGAGTTCTGCTTATGCAACCTAAAGAGAACATTGAAAAAGAGCTCATTGTATAAATACATCTCCATCTGTTTGAGAAATACCTTTACTTAAATTAGATCCTGCAATTTAAAAACATAAATCTGGCCATCATAAATATTTAACTAACTTATGAAGTCCTTATAAGTAGAAATGTTTTTTTATCCCACAGTTCAGGATGGTTTTCATTTGAAATACAGTGCCTGCTATCCTTAAAAAAAAAGTGGATGGGGAGAGGAAATGTGGCTCAATTACATTTATGGTTAATTTTACAGAAGATATAAGCTAGCAAAACCACAGACTTTTATTAGTGACAATTTCAATCTTATGCCTGTTCCTCTTGCTCTAAGCCTATGATGCCTATATATTATGCCCAGCTTAATTTTAATCAAAACATGTTGTAGACTGCAATTGGTTTTCTGAACATTCAGTGTGATATTAAATTCTGAGGAATTGCTTGCCTCATGAGGTTCATGGGCCCCTTCCCTTGCCATCTTCTGCTGCTTGGTGAAGACTATTCTGGAAAATGTTTGCCTTTCTGGGAAAATAATGTTTTCTGTGATAGTGGATTGATTGATTCATATTCATTCATTCATTATGTTTTTACTCCACCCAACAGCAAAAGGTTCTTTGGGCAGATCACATGATAAAAGAATAAAAGCACTATACAGTGAAAACAGTAATCAGCTCTCTACAGTCAAATCTAAACTGCAGAATCAAGAATTCCAGGGAGGAAAGGAATGTCTTCGCCTGGTATCGAAAAGATAACAGTGTGGCTACCAGACAAACCCCTTTGGAGAGGGTATTCCATAAGCAGAGTGCCACAAATTTATTCAGTGGAGGCACCCAGGAGAAGGCCTCCAAATATGACCTAATGGTCCAGACAGGGGGAGACATTATTTTAGGTACCCTGCCTAAAATCCTAAAGTACCTTGAATTAGGCCCAGAAAAGAACTGGAAACCAGTAGCTGATGAAGCGCTGGCATAGATTTCATCGATCATAGAGTTGGAAGGGGCCTACAAGGCCATCGAGTCCAACCCCCTGCTCAATGCAGGAAACTAGAGGAGAGGTCTCCCATCCAAGGAATAACCAGGCCTGACCCTGCTTAGCTTTCCACACTCAGACAAGCTGACAGGCCTGAGATTGTATTGACCAGTACCTATTAGCAGTCTAGCAGCACTATTTGGGATTAACTAAAGTTTCCAAACCTTTTTCAAAGGTATACCCACACCAACCCATTCCAGTAACCAGGAGGTTACCAGAGCATGGATAACTGTCACCAGGCTATCACTGTCCAGATAGTGTTGCAACTGGTTTATCAGCCTAAGCTGATAAAAGACACTCCTGCCCACTGAGGTCACCTGTGCCCCAAATGACAGTGATGGATCCAGGAGCATCTTCTGCTCCTTCAGGCAGAGTTCAACCTCTCCAGAACATGTTGAACACCACTCAACTGGGCAGACAAACCACCCACTAACAGTACCTCCATTTTGTCTGGATTGAGCTTCAGTTTATTGGCCCTCATCCATTAGCCTGCTTAGGCTGTCAGGCACCAATTCAGGACATCCACTGCCTGGGTCAGATGAAAAGGAGAGATAACGCTAGATGAAAGTTAGATATAAAGTAATTTTAGTTAGTAAAGTTAATAAAGTTAGTAAAGTTGGATGACAAGGATAAGTAAATATGTCATCTGAGAGCCAGTGTGGTGTGGTGGTTAAATTGTTGGATTGGGACTCAGGAGGTCCGGGTTCTAGTCCCCACTTGGCCATGAAGCTCACTGGGTGACTTTGGGCAAATCAGTGACCTACCTCATAGGGTTGTTGTGAGGATAAAATGGAGAGGAGGAGGACTATGTAAGCTGCCTTGGGATCCTTGCAAAAGGGGAAAAAAGGTGGGATGTAAATGTAATGAATGAATGAATGAATGAAATCTACATATTGACACCTCAGTCCACATCCCCAGATAACCTCCTCAGCAGTTTATGTAGATATTAAACAGCATGGGGGATAAAATTGAGCTCCATGGAATCCCATGATATAATTGCCACAGACCAGTAATCCCCCAGCACTGCCTTTTGGCCATCTAATTAAGAACAGAATCACTATTAAAAAGTGTCCCAACTCAGACAGCTGATCCAGAAGGATATCATGGTCAGCTTCATCCAAGAGTGCCTGGAGTTGATTGGCTACTACTTGCTCAAGCACTTTCTAAAAAGGGGGATGGTCCTCTGGTTCCAGATTTATTTATTTATTTGGTGCCTATACTGCCCATTAGCCAAAAGCTCCACGGGTGGCTAGGTTTCTTCAAGAGTGGCCTGATTTCTGTCTCTTTCAGAGGGGCTGATACTGATCCATCTCTCAAGGAGGAATTTATAACGTCCTAGACACAATTGGCCACCCCCTCTTTATTAGTTGTAAAAAGCCAAAATGGGCAAGGATTAGAGTTCAGTCCAACTCAACCCAGGGCCTTGTCTGAATCCTCACACCTCAACAACTCATCCAATACAACTGGACCAGAAGTGCTCTGGATACCTCCACTAATGGAACTGTACTAACTATGGAGTCCAAGTCATGACGGATGCAGGCAATTTTATATTCCAAGTGCCTTGCAAATTTGTCACAGCAAGTTGTCAAAGGAGTGATCAATTCCCTTTCAAGGACAGATCATAATACACCTATCACCATCCAGAACAACTCTGCTGGATGACACTGTGAAGATGCCATGGAGATAGAAAAGAATGCCATGTTTGCCACTCTAACCACCACAGAGTAGGCTTGATAATAAGCTCTAACCCATGTTTGGTTAGATTCAGCACAATCTTTCTCCACTTGCAACCAGCTATTGATTTGCTTGCCTCATTGCCCTCAGCTCCAAGGACCTACTTTGGCTCTGCCAAGGAGGAGAGGGTGTTTGGGTGTGATTGTGTCAATCATCCAGGTCCAATCCAGGTCCAATAGAGTGATCAGGGCTTCAACAGGAGCACCCGCCACCATCCCCATTGGAACACCTATCCCAAGCCTTCTGGAAGCCATTAGGATCCATTAGATTCTGGAGCAGGCCATTTTAATAGGTCCCCCGCCTGTGCAGAGGAGGTAAGCTGCTAAAAGTCTAAAACCTAAGCAGATAGTTTGTGGGATGTTCTGCCTCAGGTTCCAAAATAACTGGTAGGTTTTGGGTCCTATATATTTGCGGAGTGGAGAAAGGGTTGGTGTCATTGGCTGCTCTACCTGAGGCAGCAAAATGTCTTGGGCTAGCCCTGTGTAGGAAGGCTCAGTCAGGATCAGAACCATAGAAAGGGGGCAGGTTTTGTTTTGTTTTAAACTTTTACACTATGGGTGCAAAAGCTCAGGCCTAGGGACCAAATCTAGCCCTCCTTGGTCCCCAATCTGGCCCTACAAGTTTCTCCAGATGGCCGCACACCCTTCCACTGTCCCCACCCCCGATCATCTGAAGGTTTCCTGTCCTTTATGCATTTTCCTCCATTCTAAAGTCAAAATGCCTCTCCTAAGGTTTACTTACTGGAATTAAGGGTGCAATCCTGTGCATGTTTAGACAGAAAAATGGTTTTTGGGGTTTTTGTTAAGTTTAAAAAAAGAATCACACAATGCCAAACTGCACATTAAATGCAACATGTAGTTTGGCCCTCTGGTTTTAGATAATTATTGCTTAAGCAGGAATACAATCTATCACACTTCTCTTTTTTCCCTGTTGAAAGATTCACTGAACTTCAAACATCTGCCTGCTTTTGTGTTACCAAAGTAGGTCTGACAAGAAAGAAAAAAGAAAAAAAATCCTTCCTGATTAATTCACAAAAAAATCCTTGATCTGTTTCAAATACCAGGTGCTTTGCTCACTAAAAACAAAAGAACGTCCACCTGAAATCCATTTGCCTGTGATGAATACTGAACTTGAAAATAAAATGAATAAAAGTGGAATATTCAATAATCACGAAGAGCTATTTTAGCTGAGGTTAATTCAAATTTATCAGCAAATTATTGCCTGACGGAAGGTTAGAGTTCTGGGACTGAAGGTTCACATATGCAAGTTTAATTAGCACTGCTAACATATTAAAGCTGGATTTCAGCTGTTTGATTAACACGTTTGTAATATGTATTGATGAGTAAATGCGTTGCTCTCATGATTTCATGCTTATGGAATATAGCAATATACCTAGCAATGAACTAAATATACTCAAGTATATTTCGCTTTACATAATAAAGTGTGCATAGTCGGGAAATCTGAAGCCCAAGCTGAATTTGGACTGTTTCTGGTGCTTCCTGAGGTGAAGTGAACTTTCCTCCAAAGCAACCAGAATCCTGCACAAGCTGAATCCTGCACAAGACTTTGTTCGCATTCATCTTTGGGAAGGCAGACAGTGTGTCTCTGTCTCCAAAAATGGTGTCTGTTGCTTTCTTTATCTACATGCTGAGGGGGGGAAGGGGGTTGAGGGGTCCATCTTCTAATCATATGACTCATTTTACCAGGGGCTCTGGTAAATCATAGGAAGGCAAGGATGGTACCATGAGTTGGCCATTATTCCAGTGCCACTTAGGGATGTGTGTGGATCTAGTTCAGGGGGTGGAAGTCTGGCGAAACTCACCAGACTCGACCCCCCGAACTCTGTTCAACCTACCTGCTTTCCCGGCTTGACTTGCGTTCTCCTGAGCCAAGCTGGGGAAGTGACTTCCAAGTTCCCAGCAGAGTGCTTTTTACGTAGAAAATGGCATAAGATACAGTAATACCTTGGATTGCAAGCGTAATTCGTTCCGGAACCATGCTTTTAATCCAAAACACTCTTATATCAAAGTGAGTCTCTGGCGGATGTGAGCGGGGCCGATTTCAGCCCACTACGCCCACTCGAGGCGAGCAGTTACATCCCTGCACTTGTATTGCAAGACGTCGCTTGTTCATCAAGTCAAAATTTATTAAAAAATTTTTGCTTGTCTTGCAAAACGCTCTCAGACCAAGTTACTTGCAATCCAAGGTATTACTGTACATTAAAAACGGCTGCCGGGAACGTATTTTACATCATTTTAATGTATCTTATGCCATTTTCTATGTAAAAAGTGCTCTGCCGGGAACCTGGAAGTCCAGTGAATGGTTTGGCCGGCATTTGCTTTTCGCCTGGCTCAGCAGGTGCAGCGGCAGTGCTCGCCGAGCGTCCAGCGAGTCAGATGGTGCACAGATCACCCACCACTAGAAGCCTTAAATGGGGTTTCAACCATCATAACTCCTTAGCTCTTGCACCTATCCTTCTGAACCTTTGTAGGTTTTTTGCCTGAAGACACCTTTATGATGTGTGCCATTTTCATACAAATTCCCCAAAAGCTATGGGGGGAGGGGGAGGGGAAGCAAATCATTCATCCTCCTGCCAAATTTGAGGATGCCATTTCTACATAAACCACTGTACCTATCCTTCTGAAATCCTGCAGTTTTATTATTTATGACCACCTCTGTCCTGTCTGTCATTTTCAGAAGACTGGTCCATGAGGAACACAGGGAGATAAGAAAGCCCTTTTTTGCATGTGGATATACTCAAAATGTCAAGGCTGCTCTTGCACAAAAATCCCTGCACCTATTCATCTGAAACTTGGCAGGCTTGAACATCTCAGAAAATGTAACTATCACTGTAAATTTCATCCAATTCTGTCAGGAAAAATAATATATAGACATTTTTTAATTTCCCATGATAGTCAACGTGAGACATGAAGCCATGGATTTCTGAATTTCAACTCAGGTTTGGTACCCAAGCAAAGCAGATGGCTTCCAAATCAATCTAAGCAGAATAAAATTATCTTCCAAAGCACTGCATTAGAGTCCATGTCTAAATTTGTAGTCGGTGCACACCTCTAGTTCATAATGGTATGTTTATAAGTAACAAATATTTCATTAATCTGAGGTGGCATCTTATTATTTTTAATTTATTTCAGTTCAAATAGCCAAGCTCAAGACTTATATGTCATGTAATCTATGGATAATGCATGGGTAACATATATCATAGGAACCCAGCCAAGAGAACAAACCATGGTGAACAACCCACAGTTCACAACCTAAAATCAAACCATGGGTTTTCTTCATAGGTTGTTCATGGTTAACAAGCCATGGCAGCTGGGTTCAGACAACATGATAACCCACGTTTCAGCAACAACCCACATGTCAACAACAACTCACATTCAACCCATCCTAACCTACCTCAGAGGGTTGTTGTGAGGATAAAATGGAGAGGAGGAGGACCATGTAAGCCACCTTTGGGTCCTTGCAAGAGGAAAAAAGGTGGGATATAAATGTAATAAATAAATAAAAAAAATACAACCCTTGAGTGTGGGTTATTCTGTTCTTTGAACCCAGTCAATGAGTTGCAGTTCTCAGAACAGGAGCAGCCTAATGAATTTATCGGTACATATTGGCCATTGCTAGCTACTCTGCAAGTGCACTTTGCATTCCAGCATACCCCATGCCTCCACAACCACAGACACCACCAAATTATAGCCTCCAGTAAGGTTAGGAGTCTTTCTAGGGATGTTGGTGAAAATCGATAGGGGGTGGAAGCGGGTGCGAACTCGCCCCGCTTGACACCCCGAGCCCCGCAGATCTTATCTCTCCCCGGCTTGTCACAACTCCCCGGAGAGGAGCTGGGGAAAGGAAGTTCTGGGTCCCCAGCGCTGCACTTTTCACATAAGTTCCATGGAAAACCAGCTTAAAACATTCACAATTTGCTATTCACGGCTGTTTTAAGCTGGTTTTCTATGGTACTTATGTGAAAAATGCAGCGCTGGGGACCTGGAAGTGACGGGATCTCGGCGCTGCATTTTTCACGTAAATACCATAGAAAGCCAACTTAAAACAGCCGTGATTAGCTATTTGCGGCTGTTTTAAGCTGGTTTTCTATGGTACTTACATGAAAAACACAGCGCAAGGGTCCCGTTGCATCACTTCCGGGTCCCCGGAATATCTGCCGGAAGCCTTGTGTTGCCATGAGAAGAGTCGAGCGGCATGGCGGCTCCCACGAACTGGCTGGCGAAGGAGGTAAGAGGTTTGTCAGCATCCCTACGTTTCTTCTGTCTCCATGCGACAATATTGGTGGTGCATTCATCCCATGCACTACCACTGCATGTGAATATCCATTCCAGGTTTTTGCTGATGGATGTTATAGTATAGAAGGAAAATTATTTATACATGCATGCACCTTCACAGTGGGTGCAATGCACTGGTTTGGTACTTTGGCATCTAAACTGAAAATAAAATATAAGTGATCCAAAGCCTGTCAGGAATTAAGAGGGTAGCTATATTATAGCAGAAAACATTAAAAAAAAACCCATTATTGCCAAGATTCCACATTTGGCAAGGATGTGGTTTGACCAATCTGGGAATTTAGAGCCAAATCCTTTAATACTTCCTTCAGCATGTGGCCAACACTAAAAGCTACAACAGGTGGCAAATGAACTGATTTAATGATCATAAATTAACAGCTGAATTTAGACATGTCAGTTTAAAGTCTTGGCCTTCATTACCTGTGCAACCATTCCGGAACTATTTGATTGGAAAGGTTTCTGAACACATTTAACTACTCCAAAATGTGAAAGTAAAGCTTCACTACCAAGAGACCTTGCATTTTTCAACAAGTTAATGCATATACTGTATTTATATAAGGATTTAAATTTTTCGATGATCAGGGTTTCACACATTCTGCCCCAAAAATATTAAGTGCTGAGCCAAGATCATCTGAATTCTGCTGTCATAAGCAAATCAAGGAAATTTATATTAAGTTTTGTATTTTCATAATTTATTTCCCCCATAGTTTGGATGAAGGGTCGCGATGAACTTTGATTTATTTTTAATGTAGTACTCAGATAGCGGAGGTCAGGAAATAAAGATTTTGGAGACAGAAGTACATGAGATACCAGGATCAGATGGACGCTAAGAATGGTAGCCATCAGTAGCCATGGAGAGGGACCAATGCTTGGTTTTAACTCCTCTCTTGACCACTAGAAACACCAACTTGCCTCACTTTTGTTTCTGAGACTTGATTAGCCACTGCCTTCAAGTTTTGCTATAGCTCAGTTCAGACCTAATAGTCAAACCATATTGTTTGTCTATTGGGGCTCTCCCTTGCATGCTCCCTCTTTCCCTTGCATCCTAAATTCCCTCCCTTACTTTCTGATTCAAAGTAACTTCTTTGCCATTGCATCTAATTTAGGCTAACTGTAGTTACTGCAGAGCACAGTTTGCCACCAACGCATAATTAAAACCATTGGGCTTAAAATGTCTTTTTCACCATTTGCTAGGTGGGTGAGAGTGAAATGAAATCCTCACAAAAGATCATGGAGGAGACAATAAATTTCTCTGAGATTTTGTAGCGGGGGTTGCCATTTACCTAACATCATGTTGCATTGCTCCCATGGTATTCCAGGAAGTGTGGCTAGTAGGAAGTGGCATGAGGCTTTCTCTATGGCTCTCCACCGGCCACAATTCCTGGAATGACTTGGAAGAAACATGACATCATGTCATATCGCTCTCATTCCATGAAGTGGTGCCAGTGGGAAGCTTTGGAGAAGAGCAACCCCTAAACACAGTTTGGAAAGCACCCAAGGGAAAAAAGGAGGAAAAAAGAAAAAGGAAAACCCTGGGCCACCTTGTAAGTTTGAGTAATGTAAGCAGCACCTTCCCCTGAAAATTTCAGTGAAATCTCCCCCATCCCCCCCACATACAAGAAATCAGTAGAAAATCAATCTCCATTTTTCCGTGGAGGAATATTGTGAGGAAATGTGGCGGGGACGGGAATTGTATTCATCATATAACACTATGGAACATTATATATCAGGAACCAGAAAGATGGAAGAAGTAAAAACAAAAGTCTCCCTTTCTTTCATTGCTTTCATCATCATCATCATCATCATCATCATCATCATCATCATCATGCATTAGACATATTTCTAAAAAAAAAAGGCTCAAGGCATCTTAACAATAGGGATTAAGACAAACAAATATTTAAAGCAATTTAAAACAGCTAAAAATTATTAACAATAAAATGCCAGGACCTCATAAAACACTTAAATTAAGAAGTCCCATCATATGCCATCAAATGCCTAGGAGTAGAGGAAAGGCTTAAAGTGGTATCAAAAAGATAATGATGTTGGGGCAAGGCAGACTTCACTGGGGAAAGCATTCCTCAATTGGTTTGGGAGGTGGTCACCACCGAAAAGGCCCTCTTCTCTGTTGCCATCCTCCAAACCTCCCTTGGAGGAGGCACTCAGAGGAGACCCTCAGATGCTAACTGTAGTGTACAGGTAAATTCAATCCAGGAGAGATACTCTGTCAGATACTGCAGTCCTGAGCCATGTTAAATATAAGTCACTGTAATCAAAATGTCTTCAGAATACAGTGTTGCTTCCAGATATCACACACAATTTTAAATACAAATTACCGTACCATCTGTCCTGCTCCCCACTACACAATATCCACCCCAATACAATATTTTTCCCTAAACCATTTTACATAGAAAAGAAAAACATTCAAACAGAGGCTCCTTAAGAAACAATCATGATATGAGGCAATGTTATTATATAGGACCCTTTAGTGAACAGGGTTCTAGCCATTGTAGAACTGTCTTCTACAATGGCACTTTAACCCATTTTTCTTTGGTCCTTTTTAATTTCATTCATCCTCTGGACTGAAACAAAGGCAATTTCCCAAGGTCACTCTGTCCACAAGTATCCTTCCTTGGTGGTCCATGATCTCTCTAGGTAAAAATTGGATTCTCATCTTAATTATATATTAGTTAGTGTAGATATGTAATTACCGTATATCCTCCCTCCCTATAGCATTACTCCTCTGGGATGTACAGCAGCAACCAAACTCCATTGCTTGCTTGGCAATCCAACAAAGCAATTTTAAAGAAACACTTCATTTTCTTTTATTGGTACTGACATTAGTATAATGAGTCCAGTGATTTTCCCTTCTTACTTCTTAATTTCATTTTCATGCTGTCCCCCCCGCCCCTTGCTTGCTGTGATATGTTTCCCAGGGAGGACCAGAGGGATTCAGCCAACTCACTCAGCATCCATTATCACAACTGAAGTGTTGCAAGGGGTTGTTCTTCGTATTAGATTCATTCGGCTTTGTGATGAGATTTTGTTCCAGTTAAAAATCACTACAGCATACAAGTGTCTTTATTAGGGCTGGGAGCTAGTAACTGCAGCTTTCTCTTTGTGCCTTTTGGGCTCTGTTTCAGCCTTAGCTTCCTATGTTTAGTCAATTTTTGTCCTCCTGACTTGTCAGTGATTGCTGTAGACAGACCCCATTGTTTGCTGCATTCTACACGTTTGGAATCCTTAGAACCACGCAGGACCTGAGTATACCAGCAGGATCTGGTATATGCCTAGGAAATGAGAAGGAAGAAGATCTGGAAAAAATAACGTTTGTGATATGCAGATAGTTTGCAGATATTTGGTTTTTTTACTTTTATTTTAATATAGTTTTGGTAAATTGGTACATGTGTTGTAAGTAATAAGAAAAACCTGTCCTAGCAGCAGAGTTTGCATGGCTACATACTAATTTGGAAGTAATTCATATTTCCTCTTGAAGTTCGGGAGAGGGGGGGTGACTTCCTACTCCAGACAGAGCTGCTGCAAAGTATTATACATGGCTACTGTACCAGCAGGACCCCTTTCAATCTGGCATCTGACCCAATTGCACTGAAACTGCCAAGGCCACCTTAGTTGACACAGTGAAATCTTTGACAGAAGATAGACAAGGAGAGCATGACATTGTAAGTTACTTCTCTTAGAACTCTTCACAGATTTTGATATCATCTGTCATGGATTTTTTTTCTAGATCAGCGTATTGGGCTTGGAGGAGGAAGTGCTATTTTGCTTCAGTCTTAGCTAGTGGGAAGGTTTCAGACTGTTTCTCTAAGCCATGAAAAATGTCCTGTGGGTTCTGCAAGTCTCCATTTTATCACCTTTGTTATTTGACATGCCAAAGAAATCTTTGAGATACTTTGGGATGCAGTATCATCAGCATATAGCTTTATTTAGGTTTAAATTTAGAGCAGCTGTTCCCCTCTGCAAGCATTGGAGACCTATTAAGATGGTCTACCCCTGGACACTGATGGATCTGGATGGTTTCCAGAGGGCTTTGCAGGGTGGGGGAGGAGTTCTGACTGATATGAGTGGCTCTCCTGTTGAAAGCCTGGTTGATCTGTGCAATGCAGAAAGGACCCGTGTGGTTGACATGATTGCTCCTGAGTGCCCAGAGATCATACTGCTCTGTGGTATACTCAGAGCTGAGAGTGATGAAGGAAAATAGCAGATGGCTTGAGTGCAGATGGAGAAAAACTCCTAGTGGATGCAATTTAACACTGGTGTGTGCCTATGGTTGCATATATTCAGGTGGCAGTGAGGGCAGCAAAGAAACAACATCTCACTGCTTTTATTGAATCCTCTATGTGACACCCAGAGGAGCTTTTCAGGGTTGCCCAGGGCCAATTACATGCTTGCCCTAAGGTGTTACAGGAGGTGAATCAGATGAGGTATCCAGAGCACAGCTTTGTCCAGTTATTTTGAATGAGTTTCAGTTGGTACAGCTCAAAGCCACTGACAAGGTGCTTGGATAGGTTTGTGACACCACTTCTGTATTGGATCCTTGCCCCGCTTGGCTTATAAAAACTGGCAGGGAGGGAACAGCCAACTGGGCCAGGGAGAGGATGAATGCCTCCTTGAAAGAAGGAGTGGTCCTGAGCCACCTGAAAGGGGTGGTGGTGAGACCACTCCTGAAGAAACCTTCCCTGGACACAAAAAATCTTAATTATTTTAGGCCAGTTGCAAGTGTTCCTTTTCTGGACAAGTTCCTTACGTGGGTGGTTGCCAAGCAGCTCCAGACACTCTTGGATAAGTCCAATCATCTGGATCCTTTTCAGTTGTGGTTCAGGTCAGGTTTTGGCATGGAAAATGCCTTGGTCACCCTGTATGATGATCTCTCAGTGGCATTCGATGCTATCAACCATGGTATCCTTTCGAGACAATTGTCCGAGTTGGGAGTAGGTGGTACTGCATTGCAGTAGTTTTGCTATTTGGATGTTCAACTGGTCAGCTGCAGAAGGTGGTGCTTGGTGAATAGTGCTTGGCCCCATGGATTCTCATTAGGGATGTATGATAATTCTATTTGCGGGGTGGTGAATACCCGATGGATTTTTCCAGTTCAGCCCTCTGGATTTTTCCAGTTCAGCCCTCTGGATTTCTTTCCATTTCCCTGCCATTGGCGTTGACTTGATTTATACCGAGTTGAGCCAGTATGCAGATTTCTGGGTTGTTGTTGTTGTTTTAATGGCAGCAATTTGCACATTTTGTTTGTTTGGGTCTTATTTTGTTCAAATTGTATTTAAAAACAAACAAACCAGTCTTTTGCAAGTGTGCACCTGCACACTTGCGGGGGTCCAAAATGAAAAGCCTTGCCTGGTCAATGTCCTGGGAAGTGTCTGCTGTCAAAGTGCAATAGGTACCAACATTGACCAAGAGAGCCTGTGAACAGGTTACCTAATATGTTACTTTATGCTCATTTGACAGCTGTCAAATGGTGAGCTGTCAAGCGAAAGCAAAGCTGCAAGAAGATCTTTGCGTATGAAAGAGCGTGGAATGTATATTACCTCTTTCATGGTGAGATCCTCTAGTTTTTTGTTTGTTTGTTTGTTTGGACCTGACAGTGTCCTGCACATTTTCCACCCTTTCCCAAGACTGGAAAAGTGCGAACCACCCCATTTACAGGAGCATGGAGTTTTGACACCTAGCTGTCAAAACTCAGGTTTCCTTTTAAAATGGGCTTTTTGACAGGGACAAATACATATACATATACCCAGGCAAGGGAACATTATGGGCTTTTCAGATGACATTCCCAACACAGGTTTACCAGCCTTGCTCCAGCTCCTGGTAACAGTTCCAGGGCAGACAAGTCTCAAGTTCATAACTCACGATAAATCCAGGAATGTCAGTTTCTTGGGCAATTAAAATAATGATAAGTCCAAGCAAGAGAGAAAGCACCACCAGGCAGTAAAGAGGTTCTCATGCAGGGCCTCTACAGTCCATGCTCCCAGGCAGATTCAGGGTAGTTCCAGGCAAGTTCTCAATGAAACAACATTCAAACAGACAAGGGTCCAGATTTGATGGAGAGTGAGAAGTGTTTCAGGCATCTCAGATGATGGAAAGTCCAGGCAGCTGGGGTTTTGGACAATAAAGATGGAGTGTTCTCAGCAAAAGCTCTGTTGCCTCAGCACCAACTTATATGCAAGGGAGTGGTTACCAGAGCCCTCCTTCTGATGATCTAACTGACAGGGGACTCTAGTCCATAAATGAGCCCAGTGCTGAACAGGGTGTCTGTTCCTACCTCTTGAGTTGATGTTTCAACCTGGGTGACACCCCTGAAAATCCCCTCCCTCTGCAGAATCCTTTCCCTGCTTGGTACCCACAGAAGATTTATCAGGCTGTAAATCAGAGGTTTGACTCAAGGCCTTATCTTGCAGCTGTGGCTGAATGTGAGTCTTGCTCTCCCTCAGCTTGTAATCAGATGGAAAGTCGGGCTCCCACAATTCTAACATTCCATAGCCTGAGCAGGACCAAACCATCCTCCTTCCCTTGCCCTGCCATCATTGGAATAACCAGGCCGAGCAAAATTCTCAAGCCCAAGGCTTCCCACAACTGAACTAGTTTTAAAATGTCCTAGTCCACTTCTGTATACGATTCTGAATCTAAAACTATAGAGCCCACGTCAGCGCTTGGCTAGGCCCAACACTATCTGGACAGGGATAGGTTTCAGTCATCTAACCTCCAAGTTAGATTACTGCAATGTACTCAATGTGGGGCTGCCTTTGAAGATAGTTCAGAAGCAGCCAGAATGATAACAGGGACAAGAAGATCCAAACATGTAACACTAATTCTGACCAGCTTGCACTGGCTGCCTGTATGTTTCAAGCTCATTTCAAAGTGCTGGTTTTGACCTATAAAGCCTTACATGGCTCAGGACCGCAGTACCTGACGGAGTGCCTCTCATGCATGAACCTACCCATACACTATGATCCAGGGATGTGGACTCGGACTCCAGGACTCAACTCATGAGTCGGACTGAGTCCTCCCTCTGTCTCGAGCCAGACTCAAGTCCCAGTATTTTTTTTTATTTAAATTTTTAATTTTTCACATCTTACAGCTACTAATGAATACAACAACAAAAAATACAACATAAACATTGTGCACCCCCCCCACCTCTTGGGACCAAGTTATATTTCTCCCCCCCCCATTTTTTTTAATGTATATATACAAGATATTATTCTATATTCCAAAAATATAACAAATCTTGACAAGGTTTGTTCCCCTTCCCCTTCACCAACGCATAATCCAAAAATTTACCCCAAATGTTCACAAAGGTGTCTTTCTCCAATTGTCCTTTTTGACACTTAATATTACAAGTTAATTTATCATTTAGCGCGATATCCCATACCTCTTTATACCATTCAGTAATTGAAAACACATGTTGAACCTTCCAATTCCTAGCTATCATTAATTTTGCTGCTGTTAACAAATTCACAATCAATTCTTTTGTATTTTTTAAACAAACTAACTTTTCTGTAATTGTTAACAATACTAATTTTGGGCAGACTTCTAATTCCATTCCAATTATTTCTGATATTTCTGCAAATACTTTCTGCCAAAATTCCAGAACATTTTTACAGCTCCACCACATGTGGGCATACGTACCTTTTACATTACATCCTCTCCAACACAATGCGGAGCAATCTTTATCTATCCGATTTAATCTTACTGGAGTTAAATACCATCTCCATACCACTTTATAAAAGTTCTCTTTTAGCCTAGTTGACTGTCCCAGTGTTTTTAATGGTACTCGAGACTCGACTCGGGACTCGAGACCAAGGACTCGTATTCCAAAATTGTGTTCCTCAAATGCAACATGGATAGGTTTTAGGAAGTATAGCAAGTTTATTTTTTAAAATCATTTTCCTAAAATGCAACCTTTCAGACATTTTGGGTTTGGCTGCCTCTGCCTGCCTGTTTGGGGTTCCCTGCCTCCTCTGCCTGCCTGGTCTCTTCTTAACCAGTTCCACAGTTTGAATTGTCCAAGACAAACGCCTCTACCTGTCTGGTTATTTTGAGTTTTGGTCTGTTCTTGCCAAAATCAGTTGCAGAGTTTTGAAATAAAAAGGCACACTTCTGCCTAGAATTTATTTAAGCCACACATCTGAAATAGCCTTATTTTGTTGGGGGAAAACCCCATTGATTTTAATAGGGACTCGTGGAGTCAGCTTTGGGAGTGACTCGTGACTCATGAGTCACCATTTTGGACCAAGGACTCGGACTCGAGACTTGGGTCCAAAGACTCGTGACTCGAAACCAAGGACTCTTCAACATCCCTGGTATGATCATAATCTAAGGCCCTCCTCCAGGGCCTTAATATGCCTCCTCCGACATATTAACTTTGTCATAGGATACCACTATCACCACATGATGATAGAGAGAAACTCCATCTCTGGAAACTTGTAGCATGGCATATTGTACATATAGATTTCATGTCAACAGTGGCTAGCATAACAGAAGCATGGACAGAAGTGTGAAAGGATGCAACTGATTGATTCAGAGAGCAATCCTACGGCCATAGGATAATTTGGATTCCCAGATCCAAGGTCGGAGACAGAGCTCCAACCTCATTGCTGGGGATCCATGCTCCGGTCCCCCTCCTCCCCTTCACAACTGGGGCAGAAAGAACCGCACTGGCTGCCTCTCCGAGGTTGGGAAATCGACCTCGGAAGGGGTAAAGGGGGTGGGGAGGGGAGGAGACTGGGGCCGCCAGGATACAAGGCATCCAGCCTTCTTCCCTCCCCCTTTAAAGTGCCTCAGCTAGAAAGCCAAAATCAGCCATCTAGCTGAAATGCAAACTGGGAGGAGCGGGCAGGCAGAGATCCCCTCTGCCACTCCTCCCACTCTGCGCTGGATGCTCATAAGCCTCTGAGTTTGGGGGTTTATGAGCACTGAGGGCTCAGTCAATAGGATTGCACCCTGATTGATTGATTCATTGATTGATTGATTGATTTAGAAACCCAAGCTACACGTTGTGGAAGAATGGAACTGTTCCAAGAGGCATCTGCACGATAAAGGCAATGTGTAGTTGTGCTGAACTACTATGAAATGAAATTTATCTTCTTGACCCATACAATATTATTTGGCCATGGGAAGAGCTAGGGCATTCTTGTTTCCTGCTGGGTCTATGTATGTTGCTCTTAACATGATGCAGGATCAATCTAGATTAGAGGCAAGAGCAGGAGAGAGGTTTAGGGGCTGAAACTAGGGTTCAACTCCAGAACCTGTTTTCAGTGCTAGGATTGAGCCCTGCAATATTTGAAAAGTCCCCTTTCATGTCTGAACATGCATAGGATTGTCCCCTATGCAAGAAAAAAATGTTCTTTGGTCATTTTTACCTGTTTTAAGTGAATAGGTTCTTTCCTATTTTTGTCCTAATTTACTGCTATCTATGTATAAGCATTTGAAGTGGAATGGTTTCTATATTCAAATGACCAGATAAACAAATAGATATAGATATTGAAGCCAAGGTAGACTGGGCAGAATTGCACCATGAGTGATTACACTATCTGAACTAACTAAAAATGTTTGCATTCATAACAACTTTTGCTTACTTTATAGGGGAGTAACAATCTCTTTCTATATTTTGGTTATAGCTACTATCCATCTTGCTTGTGAATCTTTAAAGTGTGTCATTCTTGCCATTAAAAGTAGGTCCAAGTAAAAAGCAGGTCTATTTTGTAAGCTTTCCCTCGTGTTTGGCGCAATGGCAAAATTGTTATCTTAATCTGCCTCACATACCTTCAGCAATAGTTCCCCAGGCAATTTTATGTGCAAAACATTATGATCTTAGATCTATATAAATAATGTACTTAAATTGTGTAACTTAATTCCTCATGCAGAAAATTCCACCCTAGCATTGCACGTAGCTTTCATTTCTGGGAAATAAAATGAAATTACATGAAACAAGATGAAAATATTGAAGTCCACATGGCATTTTAAACAAGTCATTGTGTATGTTCTTTGATTCCTGTCCCCATCTGTGAATTTTGTCAAATCAATTTGGTGCAGTGCAGAGCAGCAGAACGGATTAGTGAACAAGGGTAATGGGAACACATTGCATAGTTCAATGTGTTTGAGTTCCATTGATTTCAGGGGTCTTAGCTTCCTTAACTATGATCTGCATTGCCCCTGTGTTTCAGGGTCTGTACCCTAAGTATTGGCAGTAGAAGACCATGGCAACACATGGCCTAACTTTTTTCTTCTCCAGGCATAACCTTTGCTTTGCTTAATCAATTAGCAGAAGTTTTGCCTAGGAAGAAGTTGGTGCAGCACCCCATTTGTGTGGTAGACAGCTTTCTCCTTTAATCCATTTTTGACTTAAAAGATTTGTGATAGCACTTTTACATGACCCAGGGTGAGCCTCCTTTAACTGATTTCCTGGAGGAGTAATTAAAATAAAATGATTTGCTATGCTTTTTTCAGCCTAGGGTTTACCCTAGGCCTCTGAGGTGACATGAATAAAAGCTTGGGGAAAAGCCATAGCTAAAAATAATATGAAGTCACACATTTTCTTTATTGTTACGGGTATTTAATTTTATGGAGTGGAATTTTGAAGGACTCGAGTTGAACTCATTGAGACCCCATTAGAAGAGAACATAATTTCCATTCCAAGGTGAATACACCTTCTCTCCTTCTCTGTCTCCTGACCTTTACACTTTGGATGAGGTCAGCGCTTGTATAGGAAATACTGATTTTGATGATTATTCCTTTGATGGTAACTTCCAGAAACAGTAATATAACATTTACAATGCTATAGATTTTGTCCAAAATTCTAGGAAATGGTTATCATCCTTCACATTCAGGTAGCTGGCTGGTGAACCCTGTTTGCTAATTTGCCTTCTATCTAAAAAGCTTTGTAAATAACTGGAGTTCCTCTGTACATTTGTGTGTGTTATTTCCCTCTTCCTTACCCCACATCTGATTGAAATCTATTATCTGGGGAGAAATGTTTGGAGCTGGATCACAGTTCAGGAAACAGGAACTGGCTTTTGATGAAAGACTTCCTTTTTCTCCTCCAGAATACCTGTGGGGCCTTCACAGTTGATTAGTGTAATAGGAACATAATATACCATTGACATACAGTTGAGAACTAGGGCAAATTTTAACCCTGGAACAAAAAATTGACAAGCAGCAAGGTCATACATTACCTGTGATATACCTTTTTTGATTAATTTTTAATCAAAGAGCAGCCAAGCTAATCACTTTGCTCTGTTTTAATGCTTGTTGATTAATTTCCCATCCGTTATTCAAAACACTCTGATTCAATAACCGTTATGACATTTGGTACCTTCTCTGTTGCAGGACAATAACAGATGAAATGTCCTGTAATTTATATGCAAGTTTTTATAAAGTCTCTGGAAATTCAGTTAATATCATCCAGCTTTGATTATTTTAAATGGATGCATTGCCTGTACAGAAGAACTTTGGAGTTTTTGTAATTTGATACAAGTATATACAAGTATATACACTGTTAATTTAGTTGGGGGAAGCAGTGGATTAAGAGTAGTTCTTTTAAATACTAATATACATCTCCTTGATTCCTATGAGAGCTGTTGCTTTCAGTCCCATTTAAATACTGTCAATCTATATTGATATTTTCACTAAACACATAGTGCAAACACAAGCATACATGTGATGTAAGATCTCCATAGGGACCAAAGAAGCCCTCCTCCCTCCCCCTCTTTCCTTACCATATACACATTGGCTTTCATCCAGCCCTTCCCCTCCAAACTATGTCGCAGCCAAGAATTTACTTTGAGCTCCAGCCCTGGGTTGAATAAGGAGAGCTGGATGGGTAGACAGGAAACACATGATCTTCTGTTTTGTGCGATATCTAGTATGTATACATTGCTGAGGGAGAAGGCACCTCATTTGGCCCTTTGGTGATCCATCCTCATGTGCCTGGTTGTGCTCATACTTTGACATTTAATTACAAACAAACCTCATTGATTTGAATATATATTCAGGCAAATTCACTTAAAATAACTCCCAGAGCTATTTTTGCTTGTATAATAGCTTCCACACCTTTAGTGGCTGTGTAGAAGAGGGGATTTTGGAAGGTATAGCCTGTGACATCACAGTTTTGCAAGTGGAATAAAAGCTTTATCTGCTGTAATTTACCTTTCTACACAATCATGTATGCTTGAAGAGTTCTGAGCACTGGTGGCTCTGTTCACAGAAACATACTTGAGCTTGGCCCATTATGCCCAGTATTGTTGACACTGAATAGCAGCTAGTCTCCAGGGTTTCAGACAGGAGTCTTTAGCAGTCCTGCTTTCAATCTGGCAATCCTGGGGACTGAAGCTGAGTACCTTCTGCATTCAAAACATGTGCTCTACCCCTGAACTACAACCCTTCCACTCCTTCAGTTCCTTGCTGAAGACATTGTTGCTTGGAAGGATGGCTCATGTATTAAGCATTGGGCCTTTCTTGTGGGCAGGGATGTACCTTTCGAACAGCAGAACAACTAAGGGGTTTCATGAAAACTTGCCACCACCAAGATTTCAGAGAGAACTTTCACCTCAGCCCTACCAAAAAACACCCCACGTAATTGATATGATGGGTGGAAGAAATTACTACTCTGTTTCCCTATAGCCAAAAAGTGTGTAATTCTTACTGTTATTTAGCTCAAGGCTTTGTTCCTTACTTCTCCTGTATAATAACTATTTTAAAGTCATTGGTAGGTATATAAGCTAGGAGTGTGCACCGAAAACAAGATTTAGTTCAGATCTTGCTTTTGTGCCTCAAAAAGTGGGTCATTTTGTCTTGGACCACCTCAGGAACAACCCACTTCAGCTCAGATATGAAGCCTCACCTCACCTTAAACAATTCATAGATTCATAGATCATCGAGTTGGAAGGGGCCTTACAAGGCCATGGAGTCCAAACAAATAGATATAGATATTCCACAATGAGGCATGGCCTCATTGACTATAAACAGAATATCAACAAATGGCTACAATGTTTTGTTTTGTTTTTTAATTTTTTTACAGAAGTGGATGAAATTTACAGGCATAATAACCTTTTCGGCATGGACAAAGCCTGCCGAATTTTAGACAAGAAGGTGCAAGGCAGCTTTACAACTTGGGGATGGGGGTTTGTTTGTTTTCTTTTTTGTTTTGTTTTTAAAGGGGGATGCCTATAAACTAGTTAACCTCTTTACAGAATTGGGTGAAATTTGCAGGTACAGTTGCTTCTTCTGTGTGGATGAAGTCTGCCATGTAGGAGCAAGTTTCTGTATGCAAGTTGGGGGAGGGGTAAAAAGGGATTCCTTTATCCCCCTTGGTTTGGGGGGCAGGAATTTGTATGAAAATGGTACATATTGCAGAGGTGCCCCTAGCTAAGTAACCTGCAACATTTCAGAAGGATTGGTCAAGTTTTTTGTGTGCAAGTTTTAAAAAAATATTGTGGCGGAGTATTTGCTTACCTTCTGTGGTTTTGTTGGTTAATCTGTATGAAAAGAGCACACTTTGTAGAGGTGCACCTAGGTAAATAACCTGCAAAATATCAGATGGATAGGCACAGAGGATAGGGAGTTATGATGAATTAAAAACAGTTTGAGGCTTTTCTTGTGGTTTTCTACTCCATTGCACCTATATTTCACCCCAAAGCACTATGCTTTGAAGTAAAAAAGAAAGCCTTGGTAAAATTATTCCCTGGTTGGAATCTAGAGCTGTCAGTCACAAATGTTCACTCCCTCCTCTTTCTCTCCCCTTCTATGTTGCTGTTATAGGAACGGTTTGGGGCAAATGTAACAATTTAGAGAAGAAAGTCATCCTGAATCTATGTTCTCTGGAACATGCAACGTTTGAGGTATCCCTGAAGCTTTAGAAACAGCCTGTTTCTGTTCATAATGCCTTGAAAAAAACACTGAATTTCTCTGAAGTGTCCCAGTTCAGCTCAGGATTCAGGATTTGTCCAAACCAAATACACAACCCTAGTTGAAGCATATTTTGGGGGAGACAGAAAAAGAACAGTATAAATTTGTTCATCAACTTCCTCTTTCTTTCCTTTTAATGTACTTGACAAGGCTTTCCATCCACACAAAGAACTGTGGAATATGGTCTCATAATATGAAAATACTGAAGATATTGTTATGGTTACTGGCTGACAATTCCTTTTACTAGGTTGCTGGTTACCAGAATAATAGGAGCTAATTGTTAGGATGCAGTCTTCCAATAGCTGGAGATATCTTGCATATTTTGAAGGAGATAGCACTCAGAGTTAGGAAGAGGTGATCTCCCTATCTCATAGCTGAAGGAAGGGGTCAGATGTGCAAACAAACAAAACCAACTAGCCATTTTTAGTTTGGGGAAGGACAGAGAGAGAGAGAATGAACTGAAGCCACATTAAGGACGAAGGACTTTTCCCTGATGTGAGGTAGCAGATCTGGTCTTGGAGGAGAGCCTCTTGCTGCCTCCACAGATGCTCTGCTCTACTGCTTGTATATTTATAAATATTATAAAGACACCATGAGTCTCCAGTGCTCTTTCATCCAAAGGAAACCAAACCTAGGAAGTGCCACCCTGGAACTTCTCACTGTTCTTGGAAGTGGGAATATGCAACAATATTAATGGCCATTGAACACTGAGGTAAGTGAGGTAAGGGTGGGAATAAGACTTGGGACAAGGTTGTGAGAACAGATCTTTTGTACAGCAGTTACTTAAGGATCAATTACCCTGGAAACAGAAGCTTCATGGAACAGACAGTAAGTGAATAATATTCTCGCAATTTGATGTGAAAAGTATTCTGCCTGATTTAGTCCTTGCTCTTCACTCTTTGGTGCATGATCAGTCATCTTAATTACCTATGTTCAAGCTGAAGCTTTATGGTGTATGAATGATTTTTGTAAGGAAAGGGTGTTCATTTAAATGTGGATAATGATAGAAAATTGTAATCCATACACATCATTATGATGGTGATCATTAAAGATGCCTCATTATTTTGTACTGCAGGATGAAAAACTTCATCATTTTTTTCCTGGAATTAAACAGAGGAGTGAAAGAGCAATGGTTTTAGCAAAAATAGATGCAGCCCTCTTGGCTTCTGTAATAGCAATGAGCTATGAGCCACAGGAAATCCATATTCAAAGCTAGTAAACAACAGTCCATCACAGCAGGATGGCCATTACCCAAATGTGTGGAAGAGCATAATATGTACAGTTATGGCAGGATGAACACAAACACATAGGATAAAACAATGAAAAAATATTAGCACGACCTATCTTATATGGTTATTAGATAACAATATTGCAAGTCATATCATTTCTCTATTGCAAGTCATGCCATGGTCCTAAAAGGCACAGGTGCAACTTATAGAATTTTGCCATGTTCTCAGAGTTGATTTTCAATCATATGAATGGGACAAACTTTCAGATAAATGTGGACTGTGACAAGGGTAACCACCCATCTTACTATATAGTGAGACTGAGAGCAGATGTAGTGTAGTGGTTAACACAAGGACTTGAGAAGCCCAGGTACAAATCCCCACTCAGTAGACAGTGAGATGCTCTTGGGGCATACAACTGCTGTATAGATACATATAAGTACACTGCTATATATAAACAGATATTTAATATACCATAATAGAAGAATAATGTTCCAAGACAATGTTAAAAAAATAGACATCACATTGAAATATAATCATACAAAGGGCTAAATATAATAAAAGTCATTGTATAAAGAATAAGACATTACAGTCAACGTGATGGATAAAATTGATTGAAAATTGCCGTGATAAAAGAGAGTCACATGCAAGTAGGGGAAAAAAATTAAGCTCTGTAGCTGTGTATGAAATCATAAACAGTCCAATGACTGCCAACACTGAAGAATAGGTGATATTTAACCATTCTTCTTCAGATACTTGATACACAATAGTTTCTATGACAGATTCCAAATATTTCCTGTATTTGTATGCATAGTGGTTTAGTTTGACCGAATGAAGAATGGATGGCTCAGAATAACACTCTGGGTTGGATCCAGATTAGGTATGTGCAACTCTTTCCTTTCTGCATGTGCACGTGCACGCACACACACACATACACCCACACACCACATGATCAACTAGCCAGGATTCAGGATTTTTTAAAATGGCTTTGATTTTATTGACTGTTCTGTCTCTAATTTAAATACTCATCAGATACTGGCTCTTATTTCCAGATTCTTTTCTTATGCATTTGTCTTTTCCATAGCTATGGCTCAAGTCCAGAACTGCAGGGATATGGACAATGTCATGAGAAATGGGATGCCTTACTAAGGAATCTTTCAAAGATCCAATTATTTATAAAGTCTATTTCCACAGTTTCCTCCAATCAAGCTATAAAGAGAAGATTGTATCTCTTAAATGTATTTTTTTTCCTGGATAAATAACATTTAAAACTACTTTAAAAGACACAAGATTCTGAGATATGATGTTAGAGTTTTTGCTGCTTTCTGGGTTGTGGAGCCATTTCATTGTCTCCAAAATCAATGGGAAAGGTCCTGCTGACCTCAATAGGCTTTGAACCAATTTTTTTTTAATAGCCTGAGAGCTGAAAATAAATTCCTCCAAAGTTTCATGGGAACTGAGGTGGTGATATGTCTCATTTTACTGCTGTTGATTAAAACCAGTGTGTAGGATGTGAGGATGGACAAAATATCCTCTAGTTGCTTTTCTATAAAGTATTCAACTTTTGTCTCCATGAGATCATATGCAGTGTCTCCCTGGTCTTGGCTATGAATGTGGCCAGGTAAAATCAGTTGTTTCTTGTAACATGCTGCAGTCTACCCTCCTCACATTGCAGTTACTAGCATGTCCAATTACAGCTGTGGTCTGTATTTGTTGTCCTATATGGGGTGATAGCACAGGAATTTCACAGGACTGTCAGGTTAACTGGTGAGTCATCAGCTTTTCCCACCCTACTGGAGTTTCTGCACTGTCAAGCAAATGGGTCATATGATTTATATGTGGTATTAATTATCTTTTGCCATGTCTTATGACAAGCGCTTAAGAAACACACAGAAAGAATTGAAATACAATCCAGATCCTCAAGATTATCTTGCGGGCTGTGTCAACGTGTGCAGCAGCAGCAGTTATGCAAACTAGTTTAAGGAATGGTTTTGCTGATAAAGTGAGATCCTTAGACGTGCATGTGTGCACAGGGGATGCGGGGAGATGCACAAGCTGTATGTGTATTTGAAGACTGCATATATTCCTCACAGGCATTACCAGCTCCTGGTTTTGGAGAGCCCTTGGGCAAAACACCCTCAGTAGTGCCCCTTCCTTCAATGTGGGCCCATCTCCTTCTTACTCCACCATGTGCCGTTATTGCTGCTCTTCACTGTTGTTGCCTGCTCACTTGCCTTGGGAAAAGCTGGTTCTCCTTGCTGATTCTCATTCATCCCATCATCAGTCACCCTTTCTGGTACAGGGGGAAATGGTGAGTGAGTGAGCCAGTGGCAACAGTGAGGAGAAGAAGCAGCAGGAGCCAGGGGTCTTAGTAATGGCTGCCTGCAGAGGTGTGGGCCTTAGCAGGTGCACCATACCAACCTGTGATGTTGGCCCAACCTCTGGGCAATACAGTGGAACACAAATGCAGAAGTGCAAGGCATTATGCATCCAGTTGACAGTGCTGGTTATAAGGACCAAACGATTGTCATTCTTAGAATGATCGTGAAAGGGGAAACCAAAGAGTTTTCAAGCACACTCTGTACAACCTCAACTGGGTCCATATTGGCCATGGCAGGTGGCTATATATGCATGGGTGAGAGGGCTAGGATTGAATGAATGTGCTCTGCTCCTCCAGCTTTTAGACCCCCACTGTGTTGAGCATGCTGGCACTAGGGAGTCTAAAACCTGGGTTCTTCCTGGAATTCTATTTACTCAGCTCCCACTTGAGTGAAGGCTGTATGCATGTTTGCGTAAGATTTCAGCCTTAAAAGCATGACTGCAACTGATACCTACATGCTCAGAAACTGGGCCAATAACTGCTGCCTTGCCATACCATCTCTGCTTGTCTGGGGGTATATTTTTCATACAGTGCATAATTTACATATAGAATTCACTGCTAGAAGATGGTGACTGTGGAGAATGCAGCATCTGCAATGCTCCTCTCCAACTTACCTAGGCTGCTACCTACCACCACCAAACCTAGAACTGAGATGATGAGGACCCACAAGCTACAGGTTTTACCTGGGAAGAGGGCAACTCTTGGCAAATTCTCCCTATCATTGCTGGGCAGAGTCCAATCTGTTGTCCTCTTAGCTCCCTTTAGACCAAAGTGTGCAGCATGGACAAGCAGTCTGCTACATAGGGGAATGATCCTTGGGATGTCAGTGGACACAATCAAACCCCAGGTTCCAATTAAGAAATTGTAATACGGTTAAAGATAAGGAATGAGGGATAAATCAACTAGGTAACATAACTAAATAAGCAAACAGTTAAGAACAAAATATAAGAACATAAGAAGAGCCATGCTGGATCATATCAAAGGTCTACCCAGTCCAGCATTCTGTTCACAGAATGGCCAACCATATGCCTATGGGAAGCCCACAGGTAGGGATGCACACGGAGCTCGATTGGGGGGTGGAAGTCCAGCAAACTCGCCGGGCTCGACCCAAGCTCCGCTCGCCCGACCTGTTTCCCCGGCTCAAGTTGCATTATTGCGAGCCGAGCCAAGGAAGCAACTTCTGGGTTCCTGATGCTATGTCGTTTACGTAGAAAATGGCATATGATATGCTAGAAATGACTGCAATTTGCACAAGTTATGCAAATCGTGGCCGTTTTGAACATATCTTATGCCATTTTCTACGTAAACAACATAGTGCCAGGAACCCAAAAGTCCGGCGAGTACCTTGGCTGGCGCTCGCTTTAGGCCCAGCTCGGCAGGTGTGGCAGCAAGCGCCCACTGAGTTGGGTGGTGGGTAGATCACCCACCCTTACCCATAGGAGGACCTGAATGCAATAGCACTCTCCCACCCATGTTCCTCAGCAAGTGGTGTACATAGGCATACTGCCTCTAATAATATATAGCCATCATGACTAATAACCATTGATGGCCTGATCCTCCATAAACTGGCAAATCCCTTTTAATGCTGTCAGTCTTGGTGCCCATCATACATCTTGTGGTAGTGAATTCCATAGTTTAACTATGCACTGTGTGAAGAAGTACTTCATTTTATCAGTCTTGAATCTCCCAACATTTGGATGACCCCATACACCACACATACTTTTATACACCACTATCATGTCCCCCGGTTCCCCCCTTTACTTGCCTTTTTTACAATGTTGTAACCTTTCCTCATATGAGGGTTACTCCAGCCCTTCGATCATTCTAAATAACCTATGCACTTACCTGTAAGCCTTGTGGATCACCCATGAGTTCCAAGATGGGTGTCTAAAGGGGTAGCAAATTCCATAGGCAAGAAAACCCATCTTTATCTCTGTAATTCAAAAGTTATGGCTGATAGGGTGTGGAGAGAATTCTCCAGTCAGGTGTGACTAGCTCTCATTGATGGGAGATTTGATGTTTTACTTGAACCATGGGTTTCAGCACATATACAAGGAAACTTGTGGAAGTGAACTGTTAACACCTTCCAATAGCTCAAGTAGGTAGATTAAGAGGTCACTCTCTTGGACACTCTCATGTTGCCTTGCCTTGCCCAATCCTTTACTGTAGCCTCTTACCACCTCCATAGGTCTAATGGTACAATCACCAGCCCTATTTAAATGCTGTGTGCATGTACTCTTTCCTATTTTCATAATAAAGTGTACATTTTGTACTGTAATCTCTGTTGATTGTCTTTACTTCCCCCCCCCCCCACTTTGGCACTCCAATTCCTGCCATAGCACACTGTGACTTTTGGCTAAAGATGCTAACATGTGTCAGCCTGGTAAATGTGTACACTCATGCATAAGTCAATGAGGACATATGAAACAAAGAAGGGAGAGCTGGTAGCAGTTACACACATCCCTGCTGCATGCACGGGCACATGCACACACATGCATGCATTGTCACACACATCATGAAAGTGAGAATTTGGGATTTGGGCATTCTCTTCATATTAAATATATCTATATTAAATATTAGTATATAGAAAGCTATACTTAGTTTTTTAAAAGCTACACATACAGAGAGGGAGGTAGAGCTTTTCATCAAATTGAAACTCATTTGTTATTACTGTTTCTTTTGTCTTCCCACAATGGGTAAAATTGAAAGGTGTAGCACTCTTCTAGGATGGATGAGTGGAAAAGGTACCATCACTCTTTTGAATCCTATTTCTGGAGTTTGCAATTTATCTTGTAGTAATCAGCTTACAACGCTTATGGTGCCATTGACCTGTTTCTGATTTGTAGGTAATTGAGAATATCTGTAGTAACATGCTCCATTTGCTCTAGCTGCTGGTATTGTCCTTCTAAAAATCAATAAAAATATACACTGTTATAGAAACAGTGGTTTCTAAAACAAAGAGTAAGAAAGAACTTGCTGTGTCTAGAGACAGGAACACAGAATGCTACAGAATTGCGAGAATGCTTTAGATCTTAAATGATATGGATTCTATTTTCTGTGCTTTCTTTGTAGGGCAAGTTTCAAAGGATTAGCCTCTTTATGATTGTTATTAATGTGGCTTATGAAAAACACTCTGAAGAAGGGGCAGTAAACGCTCGAGGAAAATTTCATAGAAGTCACTTGAACTTTAAAAAGTACAAACTGTGTTATATTACTTCCCCAGGGCCTAGGTGACTGAGTGCATAAATTACAAGGTTTCCTTATCTAGGTCTGGATTTCATGTCTTAAAGGCATAATTTATGGTTTATATTCCAAGTCTCTTGTGGATGCTATTTCACATCTGTACATTAAAAACAATCTCCATGATTTAAATAAACTACCACAAATCCCCAGAGAAAATAATTGCATTCTGTTAGGTCAAGATTATCAAGGAACGTGTCATTAAGCCTCTTCCTCTCTCTGATCCTGGACTCAGCAAAGCAACTGAGCACATTGGGATATAGAGCTATGAGTCTAAAATGGAGCTAATCGGCAAGCTGACATTATAAGAAACAGAAATAAGTTTAAGCTTAAGCTGTGTATTGTGTCTGAACCAATTTCATAGTTCTCTGCCTGATCCCCATTTCAGTATGAAAAATTAAGTCATTTTACAGCCCTATCTATCCATATTTACTCAAAACAGTAAACTGGGTGGAACTTGTTCCCAAATAAATATGCAGCATCACAATTATGCTACTCTCCTATGCATACTTACAGTGCAATCATAAGCAGCTCTCCTCAGAAGTGAGCACCATTGAGTTCAGTGGAATTTGATCCCACGTAAGTATGTATAGGATTACAGCCTTACTTGGGGGGAAATCCCATTGATCTCAGTGGCATTTTTCCAAATATGCATGCATAGGGTCATATTGTTAGTATAATTTACACGACTTAATTGACTGAAAGTAAAGCACTTATGTGAATTCCCCATCCACTCATCCTAAGCAATAAGTAAATTCTTTTTACATTCTCCAGGTAAAACCAGGGCTTTTAAATAGGCAAATATATTGTGGAGAAAAAGCCTAATCGCCCATCACCCCTGAACTCTGGTATATCTTGTTCCTCCCTGTTTTTCCATCCATTCTGGCTCTGCATAAGCCTCTCTGCATAATCCTCACCCTGTGCAAGGGAGACATAGCTAGGGGTGGTCCGTATCACCTCGCAGGGCGTAGCAGGCCAAAATCGGCCCCGCTCACGCCCACATGAGGCTCGCACAGGCCTACCTTACTCCGGTGGCAGCTCGCCTCTCCACGGCGAGTCGCCCGCGCCGCCTGCACTGGTCCCATCGCATCACTTCTGGCACGCCAGAATTGATGTGACGGGACCCTGCGTCTGCGCGCTGGACCCCTGTGCTACGTTTTTGGTGGGGAAACCAGGGCAACAGGGCTTAAACAGCCCTGTTGCCCTGGTTTCCCCGCCAAAAACGTAGCATGGGGGTCCAGCGTGCCGGCGCAGGTCCTGTCGCGTCACTTCCGGCCTGCCAGAAGTGACATGCCGGGACCAGCATGGCCGGCGCCGGCAGCTCAAGCAGCGTGGAGAACAGCTCCGCATCACTCAGAAGAATGAGGCGGGGGGCCGCCACCGCAGAAAGGTGAGGCAGTGGCGAGGCAGCCCCCCGGACTGGTTCGTGCCCACCACTAGACATAGCCATAACAGGTCACATCTACATTTCACACAAAGGGCACATTTACAATTTACACCATCATTTATTTTTAAATGAACACACATACAAAAAGAAAATAAACCCACAAATCCATATAACTACAAAGTGCACCCATCACCACGGGGCAAAAAAAAAAAAAAAATTCTATCCACATAATCCATTATTAATCTATATTCCAAAAATATATCATATCTTGACATGGCTTACTCCCTTTTCCCTTTACTAAAACATAATCTAAAAATGGTCCCCATATATCCTTAAAATTATTTTTCTTTAATTGTCCCTTTTTACATTTAATACTACATGTTAATTTTTCATTTAAAGCAATATCCCATACCATCTTGCAGTCTCAAAGAGCTGCAAGATGCTCCCTAGGAACACCCATCCAATGCCACCCGTCTGTGGGCGGGAATCCACCTGGCGAATCACCTGGGATGGGGAGGGGTCTGGAGAAGGGGTCTGGGCAAACCTCTGACCATCAAGGTTGTTTGAAACTGGTGCACGCTCTGCACGGATCAAGCCCTGACTTCGATCAGCAAGCAGCCCTCCAGCCCCGGGCGCAGCGCTGGTGATCACCCGCAGGAGAAACCGAGACTAGTAAGTTAGGTTCTCTGGTGTTCTGTAACTCTGTGTCTTGCAAGCCTATTACATAGCCTATCCCACGCTCAATTGATCCCCATTGTGACTAGAGGTGGATCCAACCTGGATTGGGGGCCCTCCGCGCCCCCGACTCGATTCTCCGCGGGGGCCGCCCCCCCGACCTTATCTTCTGAGCGGCGCGGAGAAGTTCTCCGCGCTGCTCGATCCATCTTCTCCAGTCCCGTTGCGTCATTTCTGGTCCCGGAAGTGACACGACGGAACCGGAGTGGGCCGCGTGGGCGGCTCGCCGTGGAGAGGCAAGCCGCCCCGAAGACTAAGGTAAGGCCTCGCCGGGCATGAGCAGGGCCCGATTCGGCCCCGTTGTGCCTGGGCGAGGTGAGCGGTTACAAGTCTAATTGTGACTCATCTGTTTTTACTGTGAAACTCCTGTAGTTTATTAGTCTGCTCCATTAAAGGTGTTGTAAACAAACGTAGGTTGCTGTTTGGTCTATTCCCCGTGTCAATCCAGGTCGTGGCTGACTTAGCTTTGGCAAAAGCTGCAAAGAAAGGGTTTCCTCTGTGCCAGTTAACCCTTTCCGTTCCGAACTCACGCAAAGGACCTGCGGAGGTCCTTCACATATATTTGTGCACGTAAAATGGGAAATAAAGAGTCGAGACACAAGTAATGGTGTAAAATTAGGGCCACATTTATTAATCAAAGATCTGTGAAGGGAAAAGTGTGGGTGCTACCTAAAACTGGCTGTTGGCCAGTGGAGCCATTTACGGGCAAAACATCCAGTCCCGAGGTGTGGCGCAGCAACTCGCCACCCCTCAGTTTTGCACCACCATGGTGCTGGGAGGTCTCCTCAGTGTCACCTCCTCACGGGGCCTCGAAACACCGATGTGGGTGAGACTGATTTGGCCTCAAAGGCGATCCCTATCTCCCACAGACCAATCCATGAAACTCAGCAATAGGGAGCCTTGGGTCTCGCCAGTCACCTAAAAGGTGCCATGGGATGATCACCAAACCTTACCCCACTGCCTAATCCCGCACTTACTGCCAAATGTGACCGAATTGAATTGAGACAGGTAACAAAATAAAAAACACACCGAGCCTGAGCCCTGTAAAACAGTGTAGAGTAGGCGAACACACCCACTGCCTCAGGGCCAATCAAGATGGCAAGCCAAAATTCCTACTTGGCCCCATAAAAGGCGACCAGAGAAGCTTACACTGTTAACAGGGAGGGCGGGAGGGAGCTGCAAAGAAGAAAGAGGCAGAGGGAGGGGCCTCCTGGTCTAATATTGCTGCCCTTGGAGCCCCTCCCTCGTCAAGCCTGATTGGTGGAGTAAGATCACCCCATAGTGGTCTGACTCCTATTCCCCCCTGCATGCAATTTTCTTCCCACCCTCAGCTATGCGTGGTTAGGAGAAGGGAAATCCTCATAAAGTTTTGCCTATGTCCTTCCTACCCATATCTAATAGGAGTAAAGATCTGTATTAACCACATCCTTACAGTGGGGAGCCAAATTGAGTTCCACACAGTTTTTGTGGTATTAAGACAACAGGATTTTGTTATTTTACAGTGATTTTACATTTATTCAGATCAAGCACAATAGGTGCACCTTTGAAAAGTTGGTCATGGCCAGACGTAATAAATCATGATTAGGATACATATTGTAGGCAGGACAATTCACAAGGCCAGTTTAACATGTATAAAATCTACTTGAAACTCAGTTTGAATAACCATTCATAGTGTGCATTCATGGTACACCTGCAATTTGAAATAACTTTCTTTGTTTGATGTCCTTATTTTTATGCAGATGTTCAGATTTGGGTGGGGAGGGGTGATGTTCTCATATATAGGAGAGAGGGGGAAATTAGTGCTGTGCCTAAAATTTCTTCCATGTTTTTTACAACCATTCATATTCAATTTGATACAAAAGAAATTGCTTTCAAAAAGAAATTCAAAGGAGAAGAAAATTTGGAGAAATTCTCATGGGTTGGGTTCAGTGTTCTTGTGCTTACCTTACTTAAAAGGTGGCTGAGACATGTGTATGAGTGTCCTGTCTTTCATTGTGCACTCATCTCTCTGGCAACCTGTGGCCTCCTCAGCTTCCCACACTTCAAGTAAAGCCCAGGCAAATACATAGACATCATGAGGTAATTCTCATCTGGAATACTGCAGTGTGTTATACAGATGGGGCTGCCTTTGAAAATGGTCCAGAAACTTCAGCTGGTCTAAAAGAGGGCAGAAAGACTGTTAATGGACTGGCCAAAATTTGATCATATTATGCCAGTACTTTTCCATCTGCGCTGGCTGCCAGCCCATTTCCAGGTATTTAGTGCTGCCTGGTATTAACATTCAAAGCCCTAAACAGCTTGAGGCCAGATTACCTGAAGGATTGTCTCCTCCCATACATACCTGCCTGGACCCTAAGATTGTCTTCAATGGTTCTTCTCCGGGAGCCTCTGCCAAAGGAAATGATGTGGGTGGCTACTAAGAAAAGGGCCTTTTCTGTTGTGGATAGTGGTGGGTGATCTGCCCACCACCTGACTCGCTGGGCACTCGGCGAGTGCTGCCTCTGCTGAGCCGAGCCCAAAGTGGGAGTCCCCTGAGCCACTCGGCAGACTTTGGGGTTCTTGGCAGTATGCTTTTTATGTAGAAAATGGTGTAAGATACAGTAAAAGTGGCTGCAATTTGTGTAACTTGTGCAAATTGCGGCCGTTTCTGGAGTATCTTATGCCATTTTCTATGCAAAAAGCGTAATGCTGGGAAACCGGAAGTGACTTCCCCGGCTCGGCTCAGGAGAACACGAGTCGAGCTGGGGAAACAGGTAGGAGGGACAGAGTTTGGGGGGTCGAGCCCAGCAAGTTTGCTGGGCTTCCACCCCCTGAACGAAATCCTCACACATCCCTAGACTGTGGGATGAGCTTCCCAGAGAGGCTTGCCTGGAACCTACATTGTGCTCTTTTCAGTGCCAGATGAAGACATTCTTATTTCCCCAGGCATTTTAGTCTTTTAGTTTCTGTTGATTAAAATCTATTACTCTATTTTAAAGGTTTGCACAGCGTCTAGGTTGTATTTGGTTATTATTTTCATTTTATACCGTAGTTTTAAACTTTTATATTGTATTTTATCATGTTGCATTTTATGGCTTTAATTGTTGTAAACTGCCCAGAGAGCTTCAGCTGTTGGGTGGTATAGAAATGTAATAAATAAATAGAATTCCTCCCACAGGGCTTTTTCAGATGAGGAAATACATGCAACCTGGGAGGCTTCAAAGCAATGGAGAGAAGTATAATAGAAAGAAAACAAATACACATCACTCTTGGCCACTGACAAATTTTCTCCACCATTTTTGTGGTGGCCCCTTCCCTACCCCCCCCCCCCCATTGACCTGGAATGACACTAGGTATGGGGCATGGTGAAGGATGCAAAATGGCAACAAGGCTGCCAGCACATTTGCTGCTGTTGCCACTTGCGGTGGCCGCACCAAAAACAAAAACCCCAAGGTGAGCTCCACCTCTGAGAAACTGTTTCAGAATTTCTCCTTCCCCTAGAGAAATTCCATGAAATTGTCCCCCCCCAATTTCTCTGCCCACAAATATGGTGGATAATTTCAAGGAACAGCTCTAAGGAAAAGCATGCACAGAATCCCCTACATGCATTTATGAATGCGTGAGGATGGAGTGGGATTGCACTGCTGGCCACACACCCTGCGCACGTTGACCATGTCCCCCACTGGCCATACAGTCATTATCATTGTGAAGGGACATATACACGTGTAGCTACATGGGCAGAATCCGATGGGGTGCTCACGGCCCTGCCAATTCCTTTACACCCTGCTGATTCCCTTCTGCAAGTGGTGGGTCCCGCCAATTCCATTGTGCAAGTGGTACCCACCACTTATGCAAGGGAGATTTAGTGCTTCCTAGGGGCAGAAACACTTGTTTCTGGAAGGAGAAGGGTCGGCGGAGCTCCCTTATGTGAACTCTGCCGACCTGCCTCCTTCCAGAAATGAACATTTCTGCTTGTTTTGGGTTGCCCTGGAAGAGCTAACCTAACTCACAGTTGAATAAGCGGTGGGGGTTACTTGCACAACGGGATTGGCGGTGCATCAGAGAATTAGCGGGGGTGTAAGCACCCCATTGGATTCTGCCATATGTGTGCAGGGCTCTCCCATGTGAGGAGAAATTCTGGGATAGTCAGGATTTTCCTTCACATGGAGAACTGAAGCCTTGCACATATCCATCTATACATGCGTAGAGCCCCTTCACATTGATGCTGAAGCTGTGGCTAGGGGCAAGCATAGTAAGCACTCACATCAGCAAGTAGTAGGCATGGCTCTTCGGTGCAATCTAAATACAACAGATGGGGGTTGTGTGAACTCCCCTACAATCGCAAATGTGCAAAGAGGAGTGAAGTAAATCTTTCCTTAAGAACTGAATTGTCTCTGAAATAATGCCAGCAGTATGGGCTCACCACCACCATTTTCTCTTTATTTATTTTTATTTATTTATTATATTTATACCCCGCCTTTTTTCCTGCAAGGAACCCCAGGCAGCTTACAGAATCCTCCTCCTCCTCCTCCTCTCCATGTTATCCTCACAACAACCCTGTGAGGTAGGTTAGGCTGAGAGTCAGTGACTGGCCCAAAGTCACCCAGTGAGTTTCATGGCCGAGCGGGGATTTGAACCCGGATCTCCCGAGTCCCAGTCCAACACTCTCACCATCACGCCACTCTGCAATCCAATCTCTATAAACAGAACTATCATTGATTAGCACCACCATTTGTAAAATTAATTAATCTGGATTAATTGCTTCGTGATGTGTTAATTGCCCCTTTTCTCATACATTTGAAATGACTGGCATATACCTGATCCCTTCTTCCCTGGTATTTTCAATGGGTTTTAAAAAGACATACTTTTCTTTGTAAGCGGTTTTGGTGGACACACTCCCCCACTTCGCATAATACAATTATGAATTTCTAAAAAGACACAGATTAACACAGAACTTTGAGAAAGCTCTTGCAAGGAGGCCTGAGAAAAATCCATCATTTCATTGCAATTTAGCCATCCTGATAACGTGAACAAAAAAGGAGTAGTTAAATGTTAAGTATTCTTCATTTAACGGCCTTGAGAAATGTGGAGATGGGGTTTAATCATTGTTATTGATTGCAAAACTAGAAATGGGGTTTGTGTGAGATTTATTTTAGATTAATTCATTCGACCTTGTAAATGTTACCTAGGCGACATAGTAACATCATGCATAATTATTTAGCCAAACATGTTAAATGAAGAATTCAAGAATCACATTGGAACCTATGTATCATTTATTTCATTTTAAATTGGATTCCTAAAAGTAAGAGCATTTGGTACAAGTAGTATAATTCACAGAAACAACTTCATCAGACCACAGCTCCTTATAAGCAATACATTACTGAACTATTCAATGTGGAGCCACAGCAAAGTCAGTGGATTTTAAGAATGTATGTGATGCAGAAAGATTTCTATAAAGTCAGACTGACCAAATTAGCATTAAGCTACCTATCATTTGTCTTTTTATGTTTTTTCATGAATTGCATTTGCTTAAATGTTTATGATCATGGCAGGGATGAAGGAAAGTGTCTCCTGTGATTTTCTTCTTGTTTAAAAGTCAATTGATGCATCTATCTATCTATCTATCTATCTATCTATCATCTTCCTTAAATTAATACATGTCTTAAAATACAGAAGGTACATATTAGTGCAAAAATCAAATATTCTTCCATACTCTGCGATCTCAGGGTACCTGGGAACTTTTGCATGCAAGGCATGAGCTCTACTACTGAAATACAGCCCTTACCCTATCAATTGCTTTTTGTTTATGGAGAAAGTTGGATATAACTGGAACAAACACTGGGGTAACATAGTAACTTGGGATGCATCATATACCCACCTACCTGAAAGTAACCCTAATTGAATTTAATGGAAATTACCTCCAAGTAGACATGTATAGGTTTACACTTTAAGAGAGTCATTGATAGGATGGGAAGTCCTCAGTTCAAATCTCACTTCAACATCAACATTATCAGGTGGCTTTTGGCAAGACCTCATCTGCAAAATGGAACTTCATGGTACTTAACTGGTGATTCCTCTGGGGCTATGAAAGGATTACTGAGATAATATATGTGAAACGCTTTGAATACTAAAAAAACCAAAAAACCAACCCATACAACAAAGATAGCAATTCTGGTCCATGAGAAAAAAAACTTTCCAAAATCCGCAGTTTGGCAGTATTTTTACTACAGTTAACCAACATTCCATGAAAAAAAATGTGCAAGCTTTTGAGTTCTTCAGAATTCTTCATTGGGTACAAAAAGCAGGGGATGAGGCAGAACCCTAACCCTTTAAATACTAGAAATGCAGTGCATAAATTCTTAGGGCAGTATCCAATTCTGCCACTCTGCTTATGCAATTGATGTAGCGCTAGTGTAAGTGACCTCTAATGCCACGCCAATAGCGTAAGCTAGTGTGACAGGTTTTCTGGGGAAACAAGTCACGCCAGTTTATGCTACTAGCATAGCGCTAAAAAGTTCACTGATGCTAGCTATGCTAGGGTACTATCCAAGTGTTGTTATTAAACAATTATATCACAGTGCATAAAAACTATCAAGGAAGTACTCAAATTTAAAATAAGAATCACTTTCCCTAAAAGCCCTACAGGGAGAGGCCCATTGGCTTGATCACTGCTGGCTAAAGATGTGGCTCTGCAGGGGTGGATAGATTTCAGTTTTGCAGGATCTACTTGGTTTGTTTTTGCGCGGGTAAAAGGGGAAATGAAGAGACGAGACAAAAGTTATGGTGTAAAATCAGGGCCACATTTATTCAAAGGTCTGCGAAGGGAGAAGTGCAGGATTAACTAAGGCCGGCCAAACGGCCAGTGGAGCATTCCGGGCGAAAGCATCCCAAACTCAAGGGCGGCGCCGTGACTCACCACCCTCGAATTCTGCACACGGGGTGCTGGGGGATCTACCCATGGTCACCGCCACCCGGCGCCACGGGGCAACCGAGGAGGGTGAGATGGGTATACCCAAAAGGTGACCCTACCTCTCACAAATGGAGCCACAGGGCATTGACATTTGTGAGGCTCGGGTTCGCCAATCACCTTAAAAGGTGCCATGGGATGCACACCGCAACCCTAACCCCCACTGCCTATTCACCGCACTTACTGCCTAACCTAAGGCCAATGTGACCGAATTAATAGGTAACCCAAAACAACAAACCCACCGCCGATTACACAGTATGGAGTAGGCGAAACACGCACATTGCCCCGAGCCAATAAGGACAATGAGCCAAAATTCCTACTCGGCCCCGTGAAAGGCGACCAGAGGAGCCCACACTGCTTCATCGGGAGTGGAGGGAGGGAGCTGCAAAGAAAGAGGCGTGGGGTGGGGTCTCCTGTGCTTAAATAGAGCCTCAGGGCCCCACCCCATATGCCTCACCCCATGGGGCAACCAATTTGCCCCTGCCCTGATTGGAGGTGAAATCACCTCATTTCGGTCATCACTCTCCACTCCACTCCCCGCGCAAAACTCTCCCCCCCCACAGGATCGTGGGGGGTGAAGGGAAGTCTTGCTAGAACCCTGCAACCTACCAGCTAGAGTTCAATACAACAGACACACACTTAGAATTCAAGAATTCCAAGCCCAGGAATTTGTTCTATAAGTACAAGAACTGAATGAAACTCATTGTCGTCCCACACAGAAATCCACTCCTGCTTACCCCCAAACACTCTTCATTTCAGAAGTATAATTTTGGTTTGGTGCTATTGTTAAAAATTGGGCGTTAGAAATCTTTGCTGATCTACTTCAAACCTCCCAGAGCTACCAATAGATCCAGATCTACCTTTTGCCCATGCCGGCCATAGACCATTGATGGTGGTGATTGTACAAACGAATAGTTTGTATCCAAGTTGGTTTTATCTGTTGTTTGGCAACTCTTACAGTGCAATCCTATACATGCCTTCTCAGAAGTAAGTCCTATTGAGCTCAATGGGGCATACTCCCAGGTTACTGGGTACAGGACTGCAGCCTTAATTTATTTTATGTTTCTGTGTTGTTTTTACCAACATTTATTTATTTATTTATCTATTAAATATTATTTTTAGGCTGTCTTAAAGGTAAAATTCTTCAGGGTCTTTTTAAAAGACAGAATGGTGGGACGGTATTATTAATATTTTTAAAAGAACACCTAACAATATTATCTGCTACTTGATGACAAACCTGACCAATTCTACTTGACAGATTTTAACTGTACTTGACAAATAAAGACTGGGTTTTAGTTTCAAGAGAAAGTTTAATCTTAAGCTGTTGGAGGACAACACTGAAATAACGGATAATTTGGGTATGAAAAGAGCGTTTTTTTCAATTTTATTCACAATTATATAAAGGGGAAAAAAATTCTGAAAAAAGAATAGAAGATTATTTGCAACGGCAAAATTTGCCAAAGATTACAGAGTATCAAAGACAAATTATGAATGGCCCTATAACTATACAAGAATTATCTGAAGCAATTAAAAAATCTAAAAAAGGGAAAACACCGGGCCCTGATGGATTATCAGCAATTTATTACAAATGTTTTGAAGATGAGTTGTTACAACCACTACAAAGGACTATGAATAATATCCTACAAAATGGGAAGTTACCAGATACATGGAGAGAGGCTAACATTGCATTGATACCTAAAGAAGGACAAGACTTGACTTCTGTTAAAAATTACAGGCCAATTTCACTATTGAATAATGATTACAAATTATTTACAATGATTCTATTGTTGGCATTTACATGCCAGCCCAAAGTCCTGTGGTTCACCTGTGTGCCTGCTAACTGCAACCTTGCTTTAGCTTCCAGCAAACACAGAGCAAATTCCACCACAGTCCACTTTTAGTTCTCCTGCTCTGTTGCAGCAATCAGGAAACAGAAGCTTTCCTATTTTAATTGTTTTATTATTTTCATAAAACAATTATACACTACAAAATACAGAGTCAGTTCTGAGAACATTACATAACATACATCCAAATTAGAAGAAGAAGAAGAACAACAAAGAAGCAAGCACAGCAAACATACACACCCAGCTGTGCTTGAGAGCCAATGGGAATTAAGACAGGCATATGACAGTATAGCAACTGTCATATTGTAACACCCACTTTCTCCTACTAGATGGCCAAGGACATCTAGATATGGGAACGAGGAACACCTGTTCCAAAGACCTTCAGCATTGCAATGCTGAATTGCCGGCTGCTAAGTTTTACTGAAAGAAAAAACCTTTAAGCAAGCTCATGCTTGATTCATAATCCAACATCTATCTGAAAGATTAAAGAAAATTTTACAACAGTTTATTCATCAGGATCAATGTGGTTTTCTGCCTAAAAGACAATTAAGAGATAACATTAGAACTGCGTTGGATGTGTTGGAATATTTAAATTGTCATAATGAAAAACAAGCAGCATTGATTTTTTTTGGATGCTGAAAAAGCTTTTGACAACGTGAACTGGAGTTTTTTATTTGGAGTAATGAATGAAATGGATTTTGGAGAGAATTTTATTAAAGGAGTAAAATCGATATATTCGACACAAAAGCACAAATAATTGTTAACAGTGAATTGACAAAGCCCTGTATGATACAAAAGGGAACAAGACAAGGCTGTCTATTATCTCCACTACTGTTTATTTTAGTTCTAGAAGTTTTGCTTAGAGATATTAGGCAAGATGGAAGAATCCCGGGAATAAAAATTAAAAAAGAATCATACAAGTTGAGAGCTTTTGCAGATGATTTGATGATAGTCTTGGAAAATCCACGACAAGGAGTGCAAACTCTGTTGGATAAATTAAATGAGTTTGGAGGGTTGGCAGGATTCAAGGTAAATCATGAAAAAACAAAAATGTTGGTGAAGAATATGAGAGCGGAAGACCAACAGATATTGATGCAAACATCGGGTTTTAAAATTGAAAAAAGAGTAAAATATCTTGGTATCATAATGACAAATTTGAATTCCATGTTGTTTAAAAACAATTATGTTAAGATATGGTTAGGAATTTAAAATGATATGTTGAAATGGGAGAAACTAAAATTGTCTTTGTTGGGTAGGATTTCGGTGATAAAAATAAATGTTTTACCAAGAATGATGTTCTTATTTCAAACACTACCGATTTTAACTAATGATGTGCCCTTCAAAGAATGGCAAAAGGACTTATCTAAATTTATATGGCAAAGAAAGAAACCACGTGTTAAATATATAGTTCTACAGGATGCGAAAGAAAGGGGTGGATTGGGTGTACCTGATTTGAAATTGTATTTTAATGCTTGCTGTTTTGTTTGGTTGAAGGAATGGGTGACATTGAGAAATAACAGATTTCTAGAATTAGAAGGGCATGATCTAAGGTTTGGATGGCATGGATATTTGTGGTATGACAAAGCTAAGGTTAATGTAGATTTTAAGAACCACTATATCAGAAGGGCATTATTAAGAGTTTGGAACAAATACAAGCCTAGGTTATGCCCAAAATTACCCTTATGGATATCACCCCAAGAGGCATTATACAGGAAAGAAATGACAAGCAATGAGAACTGGTTAAAATACCGAGAAATATTGGAATTGCGTCAGGGAACACACTGGATTAAAACACGGGATTGTTTAGTAACACAAGGTTATAACTTACACTGGTTTTCATACATGCAATTATTAGAGAGATTTAAAGTGGATAAAAGAATGTATGATATAGAACAGGATAAATCTGAATTTGAAATACAATTGTGTACAGGTGATGATCATGTAATTGCAAAAATGTATAAATTTTTGTTGAAGTTTGGGACAGAAGAAGAACAAGTTAAAGACTGTATGGTTAAATGGGCAAGGAACTTTGGATATAATGGAACAATGGGAACGCATGTGGACTAAAGGTATAAAATTTACATTGTGTTCTGATCTTAGAGAGAATTTTTACAAGATGATGTATCGTTGGTACCTAACTCCTGTGAAATTGGCTAAGATGTATAATAATGTGTCAAATGTATGTTGGAAATGTCAAAGTCATGAAGGAACATTTTATCATGTTTGGTGGACATGTAAAAAAGTGAAAACATATTGGGTACAAATACACACATGGATACAAAAGATTTTAAAAGTGAATATTAAATGGAAACCAGAAATGTTTTTATTGGGTATAATGGACTTGCAACTTGAGAAAGACTATGGAACATTATTACAATATATGATGACGGCAGCAAGAATAATCTATGCTCAAAAATGGAAAGAAGCAACTATACCAACTATAGAAGACTGGCTGTTGAAAATGTTGGACTTAGCAGAGATGGCAAAATTCACTTGTTTAATTAGAGAAATTTTTTTTAACTTCATTCAAGAAAGACTGGAAACCTCTAGTGGACTTTTTGGGGAGGAGGGAAAGTGACTTAATAACTTTTGGTTTTGATTTCTGAATATTGGTAAGGTGATAGAAATTCTTTCTGTGACAATAGAAGAAACTTAGATTGGATAAGGATTGGTAATGTTTGTCAGACAATGAGGCGGAAGCCAAATGTTGTTTTGGAAAATTCAATTAAAAAAAAAAGAGAGAGAGAGAGAGAGAAAGTTTAATGACATTTTAAAACTGTTCTTCAATTTCTTTCTTCTTTTTTACAGTTCTATTTGTAATATATCTCTGTATCATACTGGCCATCTTTCATTATGGACTTAAGTATGCATGCTAGATATTTCAGACTGCTAAATATTTTGAACAGTATCCGACAGGGACCCACCACACGCACAACAGGGCACTTCTAAACAGGGCACTTTTGCACTTCTAAAAATAACCCAAGGAATGAGTGAAAATGCTCATTGCTAGATTGGGGCAGGCCAGTGGATCTCCCTTCTGTGAGCTCCACTGATCTGCCCCATTCCGGAAATGAAGAGAAAGAAACACTCATTTGGGGTTATTTTTAGAATGCAAAAGCTCCACTGCACAAGCGGTGTGTTCCCTGAGTGCATGGGAACAGAGGAAAGTACATTTTGAATTGCAATTAATTCCATGCATTGTTTTTTTCTTTTGATTTGTTTTTGTTTTGTTCAAGGAGCTTAAAAATATTCTAGTCTGTTTAATGACAGTTTCTATTATAATTCTGCTTGGGAGTGAGAGTACAATGCAGTCATGCATCTGAACTATCTGTGTTGCAAATGAACCACAGAGTGTGGCACAAAGTATGGGTGATTTCAGTTATGTAGATGGAATGTAGCCCACTCTTGGGTGGAAAATAGTTGAGGCAAATCCTGTAACTTTACCATCTAGAGAACTTGTAGAGATGGAAAGTTCAATAGGAATAACATCACAATAATGACTTCACTTATGACAAGCAAATTGTCTTTTTCAGCACAAGTGAGCTCATGCATACCATGTCAATACAAATTCGCTTACAATTTTGAATACATATTCTGTGAATTAAGAACATGAAAATCACTGGGGGATTAAACTGAAAGATTAATGGCCTATCTCTCATTGCACCAATTAGCAGCAGACTAGAAAAAGAAAAAGAAAAAAGAGAAACCCATTTATCATCAGTTCATTGTTAACTCATTGAGAGTGTTAGCTTTGTAATGCTAAAGAATTACCTGACCACGCATATTATATGGAGAAAGAGTCTGTTTTACATAAAACATGCTGCATAATTACAGGATCAGACTTGGAGGGAGCCCAGCTGATTACTGAGGCAAGACATCATATACCTAAAGCTTCCCCAACTGTAGCTCCCTCAACTTTTCTTTAGAAAACCTTTAATCATCTTCCTTGATAGTTTGTATTCTACATTTTTTCAGGTAAGGTAAGTAAGTATCCATTTTATCACATGGAGATCCTTTCACAGAACACTTAACCATTTTAAGGGGAAATGCCACCTTGTAGTGACTCTCCTGCCTCACAAGGGTTGTTAGGACCAATTCAAACTTTAATCATCCCACATGGAGGCCACCAAAACCACTTCTGTGTGAGAGTGCTTTATGCAGTAGGGTTGTAACATCTGAATTGATTTTACCATGTTGTATGTCTCCATGCCAGTGCCACATATCTCTGGTAGGAGCAATCACAGATGTAATTAGATGTGATTTGGCTGACATGTGGTCAGTCAAAGAAAACCACATTCCCCATCATATGGATAATACAATGTGCATTTTCACATAGAGCACATGGTTAAAGAAGGATGTGGATTGGCTTCAATGGTTTCAGTATTAGCAGATATACGCCAGAGTCCTGTAACAGATACATACTTGTGGAGGAAGAGGGGGGGCTGGCTGGCCCGCCAGACTCCCACCCTTTCCTCCTTCAAAGGAAACCCAGCACTTGCCACCATGTGGCCCGGAAGGGGGGGCTGGCTGACCCGCCACTACCCCACCCTTGCCTGCTGGCAAAGGAACCAAGACCCCCAGAGATCTCAAGGTACCAGGTTGCCAGCCTCAGCTGTCTCTGCAACCCTACTTGAATCTCTGTTCAGGGACTCGCCTTCAATTCTGTAACCTGGATTTAGATACTGAACCAACAGAGTACTACAAAACCCATGTAGAGTGAACTCAAGACAAGGTTTATTTCTGGTAGCATCTTACAACAAGATTAGGCAAATAAAAGAAGCACACAAAATAGAGAGACACTTTAGTACACAGTAAAGCTGCAAAATAACAAAACCTGATTCCTTAAAATCTCTCAAGCACACACCTGTTACCTGAGGGTGTCTTCTTCAAAGGGTTAGATCCAGCACAGCCTTGCTGCCCGATGGAGAATTACCACACCTACCCGAAGGTCCAAGATGGGTAAACCCCTACAAGGCTTGCTTTCCCTAGTGCCCTCAAACCAGCCAATTTTACCAGAGGCTGTCTGGGGTCGATTCTTGAGGGGGGCCCCCCCTAAAGGCTCGGGCCCCTCGCTGGCGCGCTGCCATGCCGGCACGCTACCAAAAAGGACTGACCAGGAACAAAGGCTTCCACGTGGGGGAAAAGCTCATCCCCCTCCCCTTTTCTGTAGCCTTCTTTCTTCAGCCAATCAATTTGAATTTCACCTGGCCATGCAGGGGGAAAGGGAACTGTGAGTCATGGCTTGAACTATCTGCATGTGAATGCCTTCAGCCTGGCTCCTCTAGACTTCTAGACGCCAGGCCCCATCTCATGTTCCATCACCTTTGGCTTCCTCCCAGCCCCCACCTGGTTTACTCATGAGGAGGTGCGTGCGTGTGTGTGTGTGTGTGTGTGTGTTTGTTTGTTCCTGCATGCATGCATGCAGGAACCCTAAAAACTCTTTTCTCTACATGCTAACTATGCACACCCCACCCCAGCCGGTTCACACATGAGGTGTGTGTGTGTACCCCCAAAGGCTCGTTTCTCCACACCCTTTCCTTTGGGAAAAGATGAAAAGAGGGGCTAACCCTCTCCTTTCATCTATACTAACAAAAAACACAGAGAAACGAGCTTGCGCTAGCTTCTTACCACTAGGCACCTCTTCTCTTCTACACACAAAAACAGAACAGAACAAAAAAAAAAAACAAGCATCAAACATCAAACACCTTAACTATAGTCTTAACACAGCTTTAACATCTTAATTCTTAAAATCTTCTTAAAACATCAAAACAGCAAAACACAACCAATAACCATCAATCAGAAGTTTACAGGTTTGCATACCCAAGAAACATCAATTACAATTCAAATGAGAACCCTCAACCCTTTGTTGCCTGTCTGGCACTCTTGTCTAAAAGAAACAAAACAAAACAGAAACTTTTTTAGGGTTGCTGTTTCTCCCACAGCCTGTAGGGGCAGACTGCTGACTGAAATGTGACTCTTCAATTAAAACAAAACAAAAAACAAAAAACAAACTTTTTAGGGTTGCTGTTTCTCCCACAGCCTGTAGGGGGCAGATTATGGACTGAAATGTGACTCAATTCGCCCCTACCACTCTCAACGACCTGAATACCATCACCCCCCCCTACAAAGACTCGATGGGATGGCCTCCCACCACCCAATGACGTGAATGCCTACTCCCCTTTCCCAAGGGTTGCATTTTCTAAAACACACAGCTTGACAATCTTCCAGCCTCTTGGGATTGGCTCTTTTTGCCCACCACCCAAACTTGCACGGGATGACTTTCCCTCAGCATTGAATGCTTAGCTTTGGAGGCTCTACTCAGTTTCTAAAGGCTCTTTTCAGAACACAGTCTGGTAATTTTGCTTTCGGCCACTAGAGGGCTTTCCCGCCTCTAAGTTCCCTGGCCTCGTGAGACCTTTTACATTCAAAATTTTTTTCATCATCTTCATTTTCAAATTGAAACATGACACAAGACCACACAATAGTTCAGCTGTTTACACTGGGAGCACTTGGCCCTGGTCTCCCAGCAACACTATGGATAACACAATTACATTTGGATCACGGATCATCCCCCCTCCCTTCGAGGAACAACTCAACAGTTTTCATTTGCTTTAATCACAATTACCACCAATCTTCTTTTCTTCTCGGGAGACACTTGAAGAAAAAAATCTTTCTGTCTGGGCTTCTGTCAGCTAGGAGGGAAATCCCCTTCTCTCTCCACCGCCCACACTGGGATCGCCTGCCCAGTAACAACACAAAGACAACTTGAATCACCTGTCCCCCCTCCCCCTCGAGGAACAAGTCAGAGTCCGCTGTTTTACAAGTGGCAGCAGAAAAATGTTTTTTGGGGGGGATTCCTTTTTCTTCTGCTGATTCTCTGCCCGCTTCTTGCAGCACAGGACAAAGTCCCTTTTTTCTGGGGGGTTTTTTTTCCTGATGTCCGCCCCCCCTCTGCTTGCTGCTGCCCAGCCTAGCCATTCACCATGCCCCCCCAAGAGCAAATGGACAGTCTTAAGTTCAAAAATCTTGAGTCCTTCTCCCGTGGGAGAGATGTAGGGCAGGACTGTGCCCTCCCCCCCCACCAAAGTCTGACTCTTCTGGGGCACACAGCACAACTAAAATCACTCATCAAACGCTGTCCCAAAATCCAACGTTTTGCTCACCAGCCTCTTAAGAGAGGTTTCTTGGTCTTCTCTCCTTCCTCCTGGAACACACGTGCGCACGCCCACACTATTTTCTTCTTCTCTTCCCGGGCTCTCCCAGCCCCCAAACTTTGGGATCACACAGCCGCCATCTGCTCACCCGCTTTTTGCACTGGATGGATCCTTGCTTCTGCTGGCAACCGCTGCTCCCAGCCTCTGGGACACGCACACGCAGACTTTTTTCTTGCTTCTAGCCCTCTGCCAAGGGCCCCTCCAGTCCTGGTTCTCTTGGATCACAGCAGCCTTCCCCCAGCCAATGCTCTCTGCTAGGCTCCTAGGCTCCCCAGACTGGGGTAGCCCCTTCCAGCAATCTGAATGTTTTTCTAAGGTTCAATCTCACTTATTTCTAAAAAATAACAAACCTTCTACTATGTACTAAAACGTGTCTCAAATTTCTCTCATTTGCCCACGCGCACACACTCTGTGGTTCAGCTTCGAATCCCACCGCTGCCACCATGTGGAGGAAGAGGGGGGGCTGGCTGGCCCGCCAGACTCCCACCCTTTCCTCCTTCAAAGGAAACCCAGCACTTGCCACCATGTGGCCCGGAAGGGGGGGCTGGCTGACCCGCCACTACCCCACCCTTGCCTGCTGGCAAAGGAACCAAGACCCCCAGAGATCTCAAGGTACCAGGTTGCCAGCCTCAGCTGTCTCTGCAACCCTACTTGAATCTCTGTTCAGGGACTCGCCTTCAATTCTGTAACCTGGATTTAGATACTGAACCAACAGAGTACTACAAAACCCATGTAGAGTGAACTCAAGACAAGGTTTATTTCTGGTAGCATCTTACAACAAGATTAGGCAAATAAAAGAAGCACACAAAATAGAGAGACACTTTAGTACACAGTAAAGCTGCAAAATAACAAAACCTGATTCCTTAAAATCTCTCAAGCACACACCTGTTACCTGAGGGTGTCTTCTTCAAAGGGTTAGATCCAGCACAGCCTTGCTGCCCGATGGAGAATTACCACACCTACCCGAAGGTCCAAGATGGGTAAACCCCTACAAGGCTTGCTTTCCCTAGTGCCCTCAAACCAGCCAATTTTACCAGAGGCTGTCTGGGGTCGATTCTTGAGGGGGGCCCCCCCTAAAGGCTCGGGCCCCTCGCTGGCGCGCTGCCATGCCGGCACGCTACCAAAAAGGACTGACCAGGAACAAAGGCTTCCACGTGGGGGAAAAGCTCATCCCCCTCCCCTTTTCTGTAGCCTTCTTTCTTCAGCCAATCAATTTGAATTTCACCTGGCCATGCAGGGGGAAAGGGAACTGTGAGTCATGGCTTGAACTATCTGCATGTGAATGCCTTCAGCCTGGCTCCTCTAGACTTCTAGACGCCAGGCCCCATCTCATGTTCCATCACCTTTGGCTTCCTCCCAGCCCCCACCTGGTTTACTCATGAGGAGGTGCGTGTGTGTGTGTGTGTGTGTGTGTGTGTGTGTTTGTTTGTTCCTGCATGCATGCATGCAGGAACCCTAAAAACTCTTTTCTCTACATGCTAACTATGCACACCCCACCCCAGCCGGTTCACACATGAGGTGTGTGTGTGTACCCCCAAAGGCTCGTTTCTCCACAATACTAAAATCGGTCATGTAAAGAAGACAATCACTCTGGTCTGAAATGGCTTCATAGCTTATGAGTGTTTCACACTTTGTATGTCTTCTTTAAAAACAAAACAGCTATTGGTGTTTCCTTCAGCAACCATGTAAAATATGAAGCAATGATGCACATATTCAAGCATCCAAGTGCATGTGTGTTCCAGGGAGCCACAGCCCAATTGGAATCCACAGTTGTGTATATTTATATACAGATGCACATATTCTGCTCAAACTTTAGGTAGTATCCAACTGTGCCTCAGCACTAGCACTAGTGACGTCGCTCTAGTGTAAGCCAATATTGCACAATGTAACTAGCACTTGCAAGGGGAATGGGGGGAAGCAGCAGTTTGCCACCAAAATTCAGCACTGCTAGTGCAACATTATTAGCACTAGCAGTGGGGCACAGCTAGGAATGTATGGATTCTGTTAAATCTGTTTTGTCTGTGTTTTGAAGATTGTCATGCATCTTTGTTCCGTCTTCTGCTCATTAATAGAATCAGATTTTATTTCAGGGAGGTATGAGAATTTTGTTCCTGTTTGCAAATGTGTATTTGTGTTAATGTACACTTGTGCAAGTGCACACTTGTACAAATGCACATTTGCACAAATTCCCCCCAAAAGTTGAACAACAACCAAAACAAAAACAAACACTCCCCCCCCCGAAAAACCCACTCTGTAGGTCTGCAGAAGCAGCATGACTTGGAAAAAGCTGGTCCACTGCAGAATCTGCATATCATATTCATAGAAATCTGAACTTACTTGAATCCATTGTGGATTTCTCTGACACCCCGAGGCACAGCTGGATATTACACTTTGTGTTGTTTAACACTTGTGAACCTGCAGCAAACAATATCGCTGGGCAAAGTGAGCCTACAAAATCATCATCATCATCATCATCATCATCATCATCATCATCATCATCATCATCTCCTAATCCCACCCTAACGCTGCTATTCTTTTAACACCGGTTCTTATGTGATATTTGGCCATGTGATGTAGCTGTTATTTTCAACAAAAGTGAAGACGCTGGTTTTTGCATAAGCTGAGGTTGTTCAAAACTGGATGAGATTCCCAAGAGGGGTTCCTGTCTAAATTTTAGAAATATTATGAAATACTTCAGCTTCAGCATATTATCGTGCAGAGGCAGCCTAAAAGTTTAAAAAGTCATCTTGCCTCTTCTTAATACCGGGAAGCCATAAATAATAAATGTCTATGTCTTATTGTCATGTTGCCTTGATATGAGCTCCTTTCCAGCAACCTTAAGACAGATGTTTCTTATCTGAGGGGCAAATATCTCTTTCTTCACGTCCCCAGTTGTTATTGTGGCTTGAAGATTGCAGCAGACATACATCTGTTTTGCCTTTAGTCTACCTTCTCTGTTATAAACAACTGAAATGTCAGTTGAAGTACAGGAAGCAGGTCTTCTCAATTGCATACATTTCTTTTTTTTCTTCTCATCTTTTTCTTTTGAAACTCAGTGTCTCCAACAGTTTTAGATACCCTCTCTTTTTTTTCCTAACAGAAAATGATAGCATATGATCAGTGCATTGAAGTGTCAAAGGAAGATATCTTGTCTAGCCTTTGGTTTGGCTGTGGAATAGTCAATATAGCATCTTGCAAGCACATCGGAAGGGGATGTTAATTTTTTTTACCTTTAATCCAAATTAGGATGAATAGTGATTTCAAAATTATATTTAGCACCGACTTTTTGAAATAGTGAGATACTCATACAAATTTTGGAATTCAACCTTGATAAAATACTAAACATTTGATATGTTTGAGAATCAAAATATTCCATACTTTAAACCCTGACTTTCCAAAATTGGTCTATATAAATTTCAAATGCTGAAACCTAAAGGACTGTTCAGACATTATATATCATGGAGAATCTTGACTTCATAAAAGAGCTCCCAGTAAGGTAAGACCTCTTACCTTTCCCATCAACCCAGACAGAAAGGAATGTCTTATCCAGCCTATGTAACCGATGTCTCTTTAAGATGTCTGGCTATTAGTTAGTTTTTTTCTCACTTAAGGGGGGAAAGTATTTATTTATTTATGTATTTATTTCTATAAATTCTGATAAAGTACACTGTCAAAGAGACCTTTCACCCACATGGATAAAGTTGTTGTCATTGGACAAAGCTCACTTCTCCAATAGTAAGAGTTGGGTAATAGTTTTATTTGTGTAGGCAGACTTTGGCCAGCTTACTGAAAAGAACACCTGAACAGGCACATCAGACCCTTGTGGCTAACTGACCTTTTTTTTAAGATAAAATAAAAAATCAATTTTCATGAAGTTGCTCAGGGGAAAACAAAAAAACCCGATCAGAGTGATTCGATGCATACATATATCTCTGAAATAGCAATGGGACCTTGTAAGCTGCTTCAGTTTGATCTAGACCACTCAGTTAGGCTGAGTTGATCCTACAGTTCCTGATGAAGAGTCAGTTAGAATGAATATGGTTCTGTTATTAAGTTTAAAAGAATCCAAGGTACGAGTCAAGGTATAAAAATTTGTGAATGCAGTAAAAGATGGAATAGTCCCCCACCAGCAAGGTCTGAGCTGGGATGCATTTGCAGAGAGGCGGAAGGGGGCGGAGACATGATGTGCAGCCACACATCACACCTCCAGGGGAAGAGCTTGGGATCTATATAGGCCAGCTCCTCCCCCGCCTTGTCCTCTTTCTTTTCTGGCTACACCTGCCCTCCCACCCTGTTATCAATGTAGGTCTGCCTGGTCGTCCTTTTGGGGGCCAAGTGGGAATATTTTTCTTGTAGGCAAATTGGCTCAGTCTACAAGCATTTTCACCTACTCTGCACCAATGGCTTCGTGTTGGTACTTAGCATGGGCTGCCCGTTAGGCAGGTTAATTTGTTAATTGGCTTTATTGTTGTTAGGCAGGCTGATGTGTTCAACTGGTCACATTTGGAAGGGATATGTGGAATCCATGAGGTAGAGAGCCCATTTGGTGCACACCCTGAGGCACCTTTATGGTGATTGGGCTTAAGGCTGTGTGATTATCGGCTATCTTGGATCATCCAACCAGGGTTGTGTGGCACTAGGAGGGGGTGAGACAGGAAGGGTTCACCCTCTGTATCTGGAAGGGTGTAGTCTGGATAGGGGATGGGAGATAATGCTCCCCGCCCCATTCAAGCAGGGTGGAATTTGTCCAAGGGTCTGCAGGTTGATTCACCTGCTTATCCTGACTCCCACACAGTAATTCCCTTCTACAGATCTCATTTTCTTAAAGTTAATAAATGTGGTCCAAGTTCACACCATACATCTTGTGTCTCACCTCTTTATTTCTGTTCTCTCTGCTAGTGTTTCTTTCCATGACAGCAACAGTGATCTCACTGGATGGTCACTGCTAGTGTGAGAAATAACCACATGAATTGTGAATAAGGTTTGCACATGTTACAGTGGCAACGTAGGCCCTGATCATGCAAGTGAGACATTTTGTGTGTGCTGCAGGAGCTAATGTGTGAATCAGTCCTGAAGGGTGTTTAATTAAAAGATAATAATCACATCCCTAGCGCAGCAGTGAGAATCTTGTTGGTTTAGAAGAGAGTTGTAGTAATTCATGAGAAATGTTTAGGGCTGTGCTAAGATTAAGAAACATTGTTTACCCATGGCCCATCTAAGCATCTTTCGCTTTCTTCTGGGTCATCAGATGGACATGTTTAGAGAGAGGATGAGTTTGCTGGACTTTGGTGAAAGAATTGGTAGGGGGGTTTGCTTCACACTCAAGGGCCAGCTGGTACATTCAGGGTTTAATTAACATCTAAGTACCAGAAGGATAGTCCACTTAGTCCAGACAGCTGGTAACTCTAATGGATGAACTTTCATTAGGCATGGGGTTGAAATATATGACCTCCGGATCCTTTGCAACATCATGTTTCTCTTGATTCAGCCCTCCATGATGGAATGAGTGGTACCTTTTTGTTTTTTTCTCCTGCGCAGTGAGGCCTGAGTATCATGTAGCATCTGAGCACACTCTTCTTCATCATTACAATAAGCACGCATAGGGCTAAATTGTAAACACCTGTCTAATGCAGGCAGCCCAGTTGGAATTCTTTGCATGCACATGATTCAGCTCAATCTGGAGGTAATGATGGGGAAATGGAATAAAAGCTAGAACTGCAATAAAAGATAATGGCAGAATCCAAAGGAGACAAATTATTATTACAATGATGCAGACACTGAATTAAATATAACATTTTACAAGTGCATTCGTAATTTGTTTTAAGTAAAATAAATATTAGGGTTCTTTTTTATGGTAAAGTTTTAAGATTATAGTAATCTGTTTCTTCATAAATTATGTCTTTGGCAAAATCTGGTCTGGCAAATTTGTTGGGAATAAATAATGCATTATAGACAACACAGAAATAAAACTAGAAGGCCATTCAGATTATGCTGGTTTATTTTTAGCTAGCAATAGTTGGAGCTGTGTGAAAGTGGTCTACATGTGATTTTCATTCTGAAGCAACAGTCACAAAAATAAACTAGATGTAGGAAATAAATCCCTAATGTCTATGTTCCAAATTTGGTATGGAAGACAAAAAGAGTCCTTGCATTTGATTATGATTGCACTAGACTGTCTGTAGTTAAAAGAAATATTTTTTAAAAAAAAAACCTAGGGGGTGAACTTTTGATGACTGAATAAAAGCAACATTATTCGTTAGAACTAATAGCTAGAATGGAGAGATAGAGAATCTCCAAAACGTTGAGTTTTACTAGTGGGTTTTCCAGAGGTTTTCTGTGTAGAGCTGAATGATTCAAACACTGACCCCTCGTGACCCTTTCACAACCATAATATTTTAAGTGAGGAGTGAAATGTTGTGCATTTTCTAAACTAGCCACATGGATACTTTTAAATTGTTCTCTTGGCTGCTGCCTCTATGCTGTGAGCCATTCATATACAGCACTTCACCATGTGGATGGAGACACGTATTCCATGTCACTACAATCTTCTGTACTTTGCAGAATGGTAATGAAAATACTTTAGAAACAGTTCCGCCCCCCCGCCCCCATAAGTGGTATATTTTAGTTATACTGGATAGAATATCTGCAAATATCTGCTTGTGAGCAGGATCAAGGCCACACTTGCAAGATTTGCAAATGCTTGCAACATCCCTAATTTGCATTCATGATGATGCATTGTCGATTTGTCGTGCAGCACTGGAGTGATGGCTGATGGCACGGGGTTGGGGCTTAATCCTCACCCTAGCAGGAGGATACTTGGGTGTCTTCCCTTGTTCTGCTCTCCCTACTTTATTTGCCTTAGATAAATAAAAAGCCCAGAGTTAGATGTTACTGGGAAAGTGTTCCTGGAGAATCTTTGCAAATGTCATGGCTTTTGGACCTTATTGTAGACCAGAACTAAACACTACTGGAAACACATGGCCTCCACCAATACCATGCTAGACTAACTTAGCTGAAGGTAGGTCCCCTTTAAATCAATGGAAATTAAGTTAAGTCAAGACTAATTTGTACCATATATTTTGATGGGACCTCAGTCCAATTAACTCACTCTGAATCCAACCCCATGTATCCTCATTATCTCTCCCCCAGAAATACAAAAGTTAAACATCATGTTTGACATCATGTCACTGTATTTTAAGTTTCTCCACCACTGCAAGTAGCAGTCAATGAAGTGGAACAGGCAGGGACTGGGGAAACTTCAAGTATGGTGATGTCGTGCCACAAGACAGAGTCTGTTTTATAACATGTTGATAGGAAAAGAGGAGAGGACACAAGGCTGCTGTTCCACGGCAGCAGCCACATGTAACATCTTGCTCTGCTCTTAAGATAAGGCTTCCAAAGTATTTCAGTTGTGCATTAGCAAGTATTATGTTGCTACACCATAACTCTTAACTGAATCCAAACAAAATGAAGTCTGCATTTGGGAACCCAAATATAATGTATTTCCCATGCCTAGCTATGGTAAATGAAGTGAAGCAACAGTTTCATTCAAATCAAGACAATATGCTGTATAAAGAGATCCTAAACACAAAGTCAAATCTACTCTATGAAAATGCATGCCACACTAGGCTGGATTGTACATTTTGACATTCTTGCTGTTGCTGAGGTTTTTCATGAACATTGTAGACCACATTGCAATATTTATTTACTCTTTTTCTTCTGCCATTTCTCCATGATTTGTCCCATAAGATTGACAGTGAAGCTGTCCAGCTTTACACAATGTTATTTATGCTATTCAATTTTTGCTGCTAGCTTACATTGGTTTTTCTAAATTATTCTTTTGTAATCATGCATTTTAATTTAGTGCACTTTAAACTGCCTTCAGTTTTAAAACACTTCAATGTGTAATTGTATTTAGTTTTCAGATTAGTTCAATGTTTCAACCTGTGTAATTTCTCTAGTTTGTTTATATATAATCACTGCAAAATTCAACCAACCTTAGCTTAGGAGGAAATTAAAATTTTAGGCAATTTTTTAAAAAGTAAAGTCATTTAACTTTTTAAGTGGAAAGGACACTTTTCAGAGCAAGTCAATGAAACAGGGATTTCTTCTTGAAAATACTGATTAATGTGAGATTTGAAAAACAACCCACTTCAAATAGGTTTTTGAACAAAAAGACCACATTAATTCTGACAGTCATAAACAAGATCTGGGAGTGATTGTAAAGGAAATTATGGGCATTGTTTATGCACAGTCTGGTTTGTTATTTGTAAAGCTATTCTTTAGTATTATTTTAGTGCTTTGGTAGTTTATATGTTTTAAAAGGTAGCAAATTTAACAAGACAATTTTTAATTTTTCTTTGCATAATGAGTTGGGGTGGGGACATTTCCTGGATTTTATGGGCCACTGTACTCAGCCAACTACTTATTGGTTCAAGCAACAGATTGAAAAACAGCTCACCCACTGGGACACCACTATCAGTAGTTAATCAATAAATGGCTGGCAATCAAGTTAGCTTGGAAAATGTTCTTGAAGGCACTTCGCACAATTCTGCTACAGCTGAGAGGTCTGACCCTGACCAATATAGAAAGCCACCCATATCTAAGCTGCTTCGAGCTCATCAATGTAATAATGGACTGCCTGCTGTAATAAGGAACTGTGTATCACAGGGGTCCTCAAACTTTTTAAACAGGGGGCCAGTTAATTGTCCCTCAGACTGTTGGGGGGCTGGACTAGTTTGAAAAAAAAATGAACAAATGGATATTTTTACTAGATAGGGGTGAATTTTTTTTTCTTAAATGGAGTTATTATAAATTAATGGTTATAATGTTAATAAGTGATTAAATGGAGGATGGAATTTTATTTTGATGGCAAAAGTGGATTTAAAAAATAAGAATGTACTACCTTTTTTGCTGTCTAAAATTGAAATACATTAAATTTTAAAAAGGTATAGAAAGGGTTGATTTTGGATGCTATAATAAAGAATGTAGTAGTAGATATTAAATCATGATATTAAAGCCCTGCCCCCTCCTCTGACTGGGCTGTTCATAATCCCCCGGGCGCTGCGTGGCCACTGTCGCCTCGTGCAGCCGGGATCCCAAGCTCCTCGCGGCCGCACCTGGGGTCCCCGCACCTGGGGTCCCCCACAGGCTGGCAGCGCCGGCCTCCTCTGGTGGCGGTGGCGGCAGCTCCTGCTCTTCGGAGCGACCCCTGCACTTTCTTTCGTCTCCCTCTCTTACGAGGCAGCAGCAGCAACATCCTCCTCCCCCTTGCTCTTCTAACTAACGCACAGCCCGGGGCTCCAGCATCCCCAGAAAACACAGGCACACACGCACGCACTCTTCCGCTCTCTTTCGGTTCCCACCTCCCAGGGAGAAGACAGAGTGAGAGGGGGTGAGAACCTCCCCCCCCAACAAACTCAAGGCAAAAGGGAGCAAAGGGAGCCTGATGGAGTCTGCCGCCGCCGTTTTTCTCTCTCGGCCCTTGGGGATCAGCAGAGAGGATCACGCAGGGAGGAGGAAGAAGAGCAGGCGGGCAGGACCCGGAGAAACCTCCGGAGGTGGCAGGGACTTGCGTGCGTGTGTGTGGAGCTGAAAGCGTGTGTGCGTGCGTGCGTGTGTTTGAGCACCTCTTCCCGCTCTGCCTCCCAAGTCTCGCGCCTGCCTTCAAGAGCCGGGGCTGCTCTGCAGGTTGATCTTCGCAGTAATGAGGTCTCCAATCTGACTCTTCCTCGCAAATGGAAGCTGTGCCTTTCCCCCCAGCCCCTTCCTCCTCGATCGGCCGCCGGGCCGGATAGAAAGACAAGGTGGGCCGGATGTGTCCCGCGGGCTGTAGTTTGAGGACCCCTGGTGTATCATTTCAGGTCATGGGTTCTATTGATGCTCTGTGCTGTAGCCTGGGTTGCTGGGTTCCACTATGGGGCAGATCTTTAGCAAGGGTCAGGATAGGTCAGGTTTCTTAGGGAAGTAAGAAAGACAGGAAGAGATCAACACCATGGAAAGCTGCATATGGGGTTGGTGACCAGGAAGGATTGTCTGTACGTTGGTTAAAAAATATGCAGACCAAAACTGAGACTTAAAGAATAGTTAGGCTGCATTTAGGCTGGTTGAGTCTGCCTCCACATTGACTGCAGCTTTGTCTTTTAAAGCAGCCTGGCCTGTTCAAGCTGCAATATTGTGGGAGTGGCTGTGGCATGCAAATGTCTTCATGGGCAGAGTCCTCAGAGTCAAAAGATGACAAAGCAACCTCTTCTGGATGCAGGGAAGCTGACTCTTGGAATCCTTCTGGGGAAATAGGTCCTGGGGGACTGGAAGCCTTGTGATGCATTATCACAACTGAATCCCATTCCTGAACTGTTAACTCTGGAGCCTCTTCTTCAAAGAACAAGGGATCGGCATCTTCTGAGGATAAGGATTCAGGGTCCTGGTCCATGACAAACTTAAATAAATGTCAGGATTGTCCATAATGTTACAATGGACATGTTGGTGGAGTCTAGAACTGGATCACTTCCCCCCACACACACACACACATAAGAGCATTGTACATACATTGCTGTCACTAATTGCATGGAGTGTGCAATTATCAATTTAAGGATGTTTGTGATCTCCGTGCTGGATGGTCCCACGCTGGGTGCTTAAGGGTGGGTAGACAGAAAATTGAGCTTGGCTCAAGATCTGGCAGTGAAGCCATCTAAGAAGAGTAGTATTTTATTTGACCAGAAAAGAAAAAAGAAAGAAAGAAAAAGCTAAAGCCGGATAGACTAAAAGCTAAGGCCAGATGGCAACGTAAAATGGCATGAAGCTGTTTCATATGACAAGTCATAGATTCATAGATCATAGAGTTGGAAGGAGCCTACAAGAACACCTAGAAGAATTTTGAAACTAAGAACTGGTGCCTGAGTTTTGTTTTTCCCCTCCTCCCTCCCAATCCCTTTTCCTTTTGTGTGGTGCCATTTAGATTGTAAGCCTAAGCGCAGGGACTGTCTCAATATTCTTTGTAAGCAGTTCTGGGAGCCTTTTTCAGCTGAAGAGTGGGGTAAAAATACTATTAATATAATTAAAAAAATAATATTTCTATAGCTCATAAGTAGATCCTCATGGAGCTATGTCACTCTGACCTAAACAGCTACTAGCTTAGATCTGGAGAAATCATACACGGGAAGTAAGAATTCCTCTGAAAAGAAAACTTTGGCAAAAGTTGGGCTGTCTAGGCACTGCAGGGCTGGCATCAAGAGCAGGCATGGTTGGGCACATGCCGAGGGCCCACACCCCAACAGGGGCCCAGTGGCGAGAGCCCCCTAGAGTTGATCCTACCCTTCAATATTACAACCTGCTTCTTCACCTGCCTCTTGCGCCAGTCCAGACAACAGTGGTAGTGAGAAGGAGGAGCAGTAGATGCCACCGCTGCCTACTTGCTCACTGATTCTCTGCCTGTCAAGCAAGCAAGTGGTAGCAATGATGGGAAAGAGGATGAGGAGCAATAGCAGCTAGTGACAATGGTGCTGAAAAAGTAGACCAACTGAGGGGGGCCCATTGAGGGTGTGTTGTCCAATGGCCTTCAAAAACCTGGAGTCGGCACTGAGGAACTGGGTTTTCATTCAACAGAAAAAGTTAGAACTGGTATATCCCTCATGTCATACCACAAACTATTTTTGAAATTGTTCTCGGTTTCAAAAGAAACGTCGGTTTGCATAAGCGGCTGCTGGTTGAAAAGCCTAAGACCAAAGTACCTTTGGGCATGCAAAACTGGTTGTGTGCTTTTATGGATCCAGGCTGATGTCTTTTCTGTTTTATAAAAAAAGCTTCTCCTGCTGATTTGAGCATCACTTATAGCAAATCTTATCAGACTCCTTAGTTGGAAATGGAAACATTACTAACAAATGCAAATTGCAATTAATGAAATGTGCGACTACTGAGCAAATGAGTTGATAAATTGGTTGCTTGAGGTTGAATTGCTAGTACATGTCATAAATCTAAAGCATGTAATGAAATTAATCATGCTCCAGAGAAAGTTAATTCAGTTCCAAACAAGAGAAACTTCTACTAAATGCAGTGTAAGCTTTGCCTTTGCGATAACTCCCAGTCTGCAACACCACCACTTAGTTCAGGGATGGGTTCCTGTACTGTTACATGGGGACTAACTGTCTCTTTGCATCATCATTAGGATGTGTGCTCATGAGATCCAGACAGGACAGGAGTTCATGGAAGTGAACTTTTAAACATAATTTAAAGTCCGGGTTTTAACTGTAGTACTTTAAGGATGCAGTCCTACATGCACTTAACTGGGAGTAAACCCCAAGTGAACTTCATGGGACTTAACTTCTGAGTAGACATACATGGAATTGTGCTGCCGATATTGTATGCGGTGATTTATGTAAGCTGACCAAACACAAATACTTAACATCTGTGTAATTTCAATCATGCAATTAGTTTTGGATTTTGTATGTCACATGTACAATATTGTCCAGAAACATCTTCTTAACATGAGGTGTGGGCCTAAACAAACAGCCACCATGAGGGTGGCTTTTTCATTTTTGTTTTAGGGCTTACAGTTCTACCCCCAAAATGATTTCAAGGGAGAGGAGAGGAGGCTTACAACTGTAGTGTGTGTCCATGTTTGTGTATGTGGAGGGTTTCTTATTACTCTTTTAAAAAGATTTTTAAAAGAGTTGCAGTAGCATAGCAGCAGCAGAGTTCTGGCTGTCGTCATTCTTCCTTATTGTATTAAAATACATATATAAATGGCCATAATAGGTTTGCATGCATGTTTCTTGAAAGAGATTGAACTAGCTTTTCCAGAAACAGTTTGTATAAGGGCCAAACTAAATGTTCTGTTTCGCATGCATGCTGGATTCCAATGGAGCATGCACATTTTCTCTCTTTTTTAAACCCTTCCATGGGGAGGGGGGATTTTGTGAAAAAAAGAGTGGAGGAAGTTTAATCTGACCCTTCCAGAGCCCCATGGTTTTCTTTACCACAGAGGATCCACCATGTTTGCTAGGCACAACATTTAGTTTGGCCCAAATTTACTTCTCTGAAATGCCATCTTTTATAAGAAAAGATCTGAATTCTATCAGAAAGTTAGGTTTTAATTCCTGCAATTGTTCTTTTGAGTTCCACTTTTTGGTTCTAGGTCATTAATCAGATCTTTCACTGTGTGCAAGCCCTTTGTCTCCCAGTTCCAAAACTTTGTGAATTTCTGAAAGCACAGGTGGTATAACCTCTAACCAAGTTTGAACTCCTACTGACAGAAATTAATCCCAACTCAAAAGGTCTGGTCTCGCAAATATACAAAATGCTTATAGAAATATCAGTGGGAGACACTGATGGCATCAGGCAGAAAAAGATGGGGAAAAGATTTAGGTATCATCATTGAAGAATGTCAGTGGAATTCATTGTGGGCTCTATCCCCGTACAAATCAATTTCATCTAAGCTGAAGGAAAATGCAATTAAAACAATATATAGGTGGTGTGAAGATGGGACATGGCGGAGGTTAGGCTAAGTCCCCCCTTTCCCCTCCTCTGAGATGATTTTGAATTCTTTTACCCTTGTTCTCTTGCCCTTCCTTGGAATGCGCCAGGCATCCTTGGAGAGTGTGAGATAGTTAGTGGCACCTAGGAGATAACAAGGTACAGTAATACCTTGGATTACGAGTAACCCGGTGTGCGAGCATTTTGAAAGACGAGCAAAAAATTTTAAAATTTTTTGACTTGCTGAACGAGCGAGGTCTTGCAAAACGAGCACACCGGGTTACTCGCTGCTGGCTCTGGGCGGCCCCACGCTACATCCTGAGTGGGCAGGAGACGGGGGCTTACCTGGAGGTGCAGCGCGCCTGGGCTCGCCCACCGCCTTGCGCTGCTTTGCCGGCCGGCCGAGAGTCCAGGAGGCGGGGGCTTCCCGCGAGGCTCGCCCGGGCTCGCCCACTGCCTCGCGCTGCTGCGCCGGCCGGCCGAGAGTCCAGGAGGTGCATCTCCCTGCCAGGGAGCTGGCAAGTGCTTTGCCGGCTCCCGGGGAGATGCGTGGAGCGGCTCCCGCTGCTTCCTACCATTCTAAAGAAGTGGCAGCTCGCCTCTCTGCTGTGAGCCGCCCGCGCTGCTGACGCTGGTCCCGTCGCACCCGGAAGTGACGCGACGGGACCGGCTCCAGCAGCGCGGGCGGCTCACAGCGGAGAGGCGAGCTGCCGCTTCTTTAGAATGGTAGGAAGCAGCGGGAGCGGCTCCACGCATCTCCCCGGGAGCCGGCAAAGCACTTGCCGGCTCCCTGGCAGGGAGATGCACCTCCTGGACTCTCGGCCGGCCGGCGCAGCAGCGCGAGGCGGCGGCCGAGCCCGGCCGCGCCGCGCCTCCAGCTAAGCCCCCGTCTCCTGTCCACTCCTGGCAGAGAAAGTGGAGGCAGGCGAGGCACGGCCAGGACCCCGGGAGCCAGCACATCAAGGCAAGTTTCCCCATTGGAAATAATGGGAACTCCACTGATTCATTCCACAACCATTTAATCACTGCTTTGCCGGCTCCCTTCATGGGGCAATGCAGTGATTAAATGGTTGTGGAACGAATAATCTGAGTTCCCATTATTTCTAATGGGGAAACTCGCTTTGCTGTATGAGTATTTTGGATCACGAGCATGGTTCTGGAACGAATTATGCTCGTAGTCCAAGGTACTACTGTATCTGCAGAGCTGTGTAGCAAGGCCAGAGCTAATCGGGATGAAGTCATGAGAAAGAGCCCGCAGCTGGGAGGGGGAGGGGGGCACCCTCCTTCAGAAGGCAGGAAGATGGGATTGGTGGAGGCTGGGCGGGAAAACAGACCCTAGTTTTGGATAAAGGAGTTGGGTGGGGAAGGCTCGGGGTTCTTCCTTGGGCCTGGACGCTGTGGGAGTTCCATCTTGGGCAGGTATGCCGTATTTGCAGGATAGCTGGGGAAGCTAGGCCTGGTTTGGCTCAGGCAGTTCTTTGCAGACTTTGGGGGTTTGTGTTAGCTATCCTTTTAGAGTCCCTTTTTATTCCCATTCCCCTTTCCTCACAACAACCTACCTCACCCCCTTTTCCCTACCTTCTTTTTAGCCCTTTCTTATAAGGGATTATTTTATATATGTATTGGACCATTGGAGACCTTACACTACTTAATTTTTAATTTTTGTTTTAATAAAGTCTCCATCTTAAGATTTGTGTGTGTTCCTTTTTGGTCTGTAAGGCTGGGCTGCTACACCAAATTGGTGTAAGGGAACCGGGGAGGTGAGCGACAGTCCGGGGGTAGGTTGGTACTGTGGCCTACCTTGGAGGGCTGGCGTAAGCAGCAGTCCTTCACAGGTGGCATCTCTAACCAGTAAAAATCAGCTATATTTACAAGGAGAGAAGCCCCCAACGCTAGAGAGACTGTGCTCAGAGAGGGACTTATAAACACATCTGGTGGGATTGCAAAGTCATAGAGAGATTCCGGGTAGATATATTTCATTTGGCAAGAAAAGTTACAGATCAGGACATATGTAAAACAGCGGAACTGGGACTACTTTCCCTCCTTGTGGGAGACAACAAGCACCTACTGTACTACATACAAGATTTACTAACATTATTCTGGACTGCGGCAAAAATGGAAATCACATCAGTCTGGAAATCTACATGCGGACCATCAATTGAAAGCTGGGAAAGGAGACTTTGGGATATTTCCCTAGTAGAAAAATTAACCAAAGAATGAAGGGCCCTGTGCAATAATGCAACTGACAATGACTTTTACACATCCTGGCAACCCTGGATTTCTTTAGCCAACCAGAGCAATGGGGGGGGGGGTTGAAACCTCCACACTCACATCAATGTAACCATCTGGAAAGAGGTAATTAATACTCCCTAGCTAAATTTAGATTGGTAGACCCTCCAGAGGAAGCTTAACCCTACAGTTTTATATATCAGTATTGCTATATCCAGGTCATTGTTGATAGGTTATTTCATGCTTGGTGTCAGTTATGTTTTCATGTTGTATTGTTTGTTGATAAAATAATTTAAAAAAAACTAAAAAAGAAAGAAAGTTAGGTTTACTTTTTGAAACATGCAGCTGAGTATATTTAAATGCATATTTATGATTCTATATGCACAATACTACTACTACTACTACTACTAATAGTAGTAGTATCAAGCAGCTGGGGCTGTGCATACATAGCAGTGTCAAACAAAAAGCTGCGCTCTTCCTAATCAATGTTTGGGAGAGGCAGTGGGGGAGGACTGGATTTCGTCTTTATACCCCCTTCTACCAAGCAGTTAGTTGGCATGATTGCAGCTTCTTTGATGGGGCTGTACAATGCATCCCCAGCTCCTACATATACCATACTTGGATCTTGGTCCATGCTTTGGGAGAACATTGACAATAGCCAGAGAATGATAAGTGGGACCAATGATGAAGCCCAGTCATGCTTTTCCATACTTGTCATCTATTTAACCTCTGTGCCACTGAAATTTCCATGGTACTGCAGTTTAAAACCAAATGGTAAATATCATTAGTGCTGTGCCGGAGCCCCACCTGGCCTTTTGCAACCACTTTGTTTCCCTGTGAAAGAGGCAGCTGTTTTTCTGCCTCTTTTTCAGGGATGTCGAGCATTTCAGAGAAATTTCTCAGGGTGCAGTGCTCCAGTGCTGACTTCACTGTAAGGAGGTGGCTCACGGGTGGTGGTGGTGTGTGCATGGCACTCTTTGTTTTACCATTTCTATCCTGTTCTGTCCTTGCAGCCTCCCCCTGGCTGGAGCTTTCTGAACAGCCCTTTAGAGGACTTAACCAGGACTTCCTAACTTGAGTGCCTGAAAACAGACTGAGGCATTTTTGCTTTGGTTTTGTTTTTTGTTAAAAGCCGGAAGAAGAAGAAGAAGAAGAAGAAGAAGAAGAAGAAGAAGAAGAAGAAGAAGAAGAAGAAGAAGAAGAAGAAGAAGAAGAAGAAGAAGTCCACTAGGCAGCTTTTCAGAAAGCTCAAGCAGCTGAAGAAGAGGCTGCATGGACAGAATGGGGTAAAAATGGTAAAATGAAGAGCGCGCACACTGCCAGCCCCCTTGGCCCCCTCCTTACAGTAAGATAAGCACTGAAGCCCTGCATATTTATTTATTTACAGTATTCATATACCGCTCCACATCTAAATAGATTGGAGTGGTGAAGATAAGACAGATAAAAGAAACAAAAACAATACATTGAAAACAAGGTAACATTAAAATGGTGGTTTGACAGCAGAGAAGCTTCCCGGAACACGGAGGTCTTCAGCAGGCACCGAAAGCAACACAATGTTGGAGCCTGCCTGACCTCCAGAGGCAAGGAGTTCCACAGAAATGGAGCCACTACACTGAAGTCTCTTCTCCTGGTGGACTCCAATTGGACCAAAGGTCCATGAGGAACCACCAGGAGAAGGCCATCTGATGACCTCAGCGACCGGGCAGGTTGGTATGGGAGGAGGCGCTCTCTCAGGTAACCTGGTCCCAAGTTGTTTCAGGCTTTGTACACAAGTACCAGAACCTTAAACCTGGCCCGGTAGCAAATAGGTAGCCAGTACAGTTCCTTCAGCAAAGGAGTTGCATGCTGAAAAGAGGCAGCTCCCTACAACAGCTGAGCTGCTGCATTCTGCACTAGCTGCAATTTTCAGAACAGCCTTAAGGGCAGCCCACATAGAGTGCATTGCAGTAATCCAGTCTTGAGGTTACTAGCACCTGTATCACTGTGGCCAAGCTATCCCTCTCCAGGAGAGGCCGTGGATGGCAAACCAATTGAAGATTATAAGAGGCACTCCAAGTCGCCACAGTCACTTGGGACTCCAGCAACAATGATGGCTCTAGAAGTGCCCCCAGACTACAAACCTGATCTTTCAAAGGGAGTGCCATCCCATCCAGAACAGGCAATGAGCCTGTCTCCCGGACTCGGAAACTACTCACCCACGGGGCTTCTGTCTTGCCAGGATTCAGCCTCAGTTTATTGGCCCTCATCCAGCCCAACACTGAGTTCAGGCACTGATCCAGGACTTGTTTCAGTTGTCACAGGATATAGAGCTGTGCGTCATCAGTGTACTGATGGCACTTGGCTCCAAATACTGTAATGACTACTCCCAACAGCTTCATATAGATGTTAAACAACATTGGGGACAAGATGGTACCCTGTGGAACCCCATAGCACAATTGCCAAGGGTCTGAGGAATAGTCACCCAGTCTTACTCTGAAATCGACCTCGCAGGTAGGACTGAATCCACTGTAACCCACAGAGTCGATCCAGGAGGATACCATGGTCGATGGCATCGAAAGCTGCTGAGAGATCGAGTAGAATTAACAGAGTCTCACTCCCATACTATCCTTCACCCAATAAAAGTCATCCATCAGGGCGACCAAGGCTATTCAGTCCCATAATCAGGTCGAAACCCAGACTGGAATGGGTCTAGGTAATCAGTATCCTCCAAGAGTGTCTGTAGTTGTTTCCCCGCAACCCTCTCAAGAACCTTCCCTAAGAAAAGGGTATTTGCAACTGGGCAGTAGTTATCAAATACCGTTGGGTCCAGAGTGGGTCTTTTCAGGAGTGGTCACACTACTGCCTCCTTAAGGACAATAAAAGCAGCTTTTAACCTAGCATGGATGTTTGGTAGTATCAACAATCTACAAAGCTTTGTAAGAGAAAGTGTAAATCTAAGTTGAGTTCCCAATTCATTTTTTGGGGGTGATAAATTTCTACAGCAGAATCAAGTAGGAAATACATAAGGTGGAGCTTATAGTCTCTTCATCATTGCCTTTTATCTTGATTTTAAATATTCATTTTATTTTTTTTTAAAGGTATTTGGAAATGTATTCATTTGTTGAAAACCATAACATCTCTGGGGAGCATACCCCTGGGCAAGAGCACAATGACATATTCATGCAATAGCTTACTTCATCCATTCAGTGTTTTTGTGGTCTGTCCAAAAGATATTATCCAGGCTCCTTGCACCTGTGAGTAGTCCTGAGGGTGGTCAGGTGGTCCAACCCTGCACATTTTCAAAGCAGTTATGAAAAGGAAGCTCCTTTTCTTGATAACATAGCACTGATTTTGTTCCTTATTAGTGTGGCTCTGATTATTTCATAAACTTGTTTCCAAATTTGATTTGTTACTCATGGAGACGGACACCAAGACACCACTCATTACTCCCTTCTCTTCTGCTGGTATGCCTTTTAAAAAGTGTGTGTGAGAGAAATCTGATCCCAAGTGGTGTTTCACACCACATCCAAATTACCAAATGTATTTGAAAACAATGTTTTAATTAAAGCTTGTCTTTATGTACCTACTGTTTTCATTTCAGCAGCAGCTGGCAGTATTTCCAATGCTGGTAGTATGGGAGTAAAATGTTACATGAAGAAGAAGAAGAAGAAGAAGAAGAGGAGGAGGAGGAGGAGGAGGAGGAGGAGGAGGAGGAGGAGGAGGAGGAAGAGGAAGAGGAAGGGGATCAATTTATTTGCCAGTTCAAAATGTGAAAATAAATACAGTGTTTAAAAATTAAAATATTAAATATTGACTGCCCCTCTTTTGGCTGTTAAAAAAAAGGATGGAAATTGGCTTCCACTTCCTGAGATTGAACAACGCTGCCAGCATCTCTAATTATCTTCATATGCCTGCCAACAGTATTTTCAAGATGTAATTTTTAACTATTTCCCCCTTTTCCACCTACATTTCAAGAGCTACCCTGTAAAAGTTCAAAACACTGCCTGAGGAAGAGCATTGTAATTTTCTTCAAGAATAAATGCATAGGCACATGGATACTGTGCTTAAATATTTATATTATGAAGACAAAGGAGAGAAAGTAACAAAGTTAATACAAAATATCCTGGCTCACAAAATGATAGCTCAAATAGCTATTGAGCAGTTCAGAAAGCCAACTGGAAAGAAAACACATCAATTGTGTGAACTAATATAAACTTGATATTATGTACATTATGGAACAGAGGATGAATCATAATATTGCTTGCATCCACAGGGACTTGGACTCTAATATCATAGCAGTTGAATCAGGTGAGGTGCCCGGAGCACAGCCTGGTCTAGTTATTTTGGATGAGTTTCAGTTGGTACAGCTCGAGGATGTTGACAAGGTGCTTGGACGGGTTTGTGCAACCACGTCTGTTCTGGATCCTTGCCTTTCTTGGCTTATAAAAACTAGCAGGGAGGGAACAGCCGGCTGGGCCAGAGAGGTGATCAATGCCTCTTTGTGAGAGGGAGTGGTCCCATGCCACCTGAAACAGGACCAGGAAGATCTTAACAACTTGAAACTCTCTGAAACCCTCTCTGGACCAGGAAGATCTTAACAACTTTAGGCCGGTGGCGAATGTTCCTTTCCTGGGCAAGGTCCTTGAGCGGGTGGTGGCCAACCAGCTCCAGGCGCTCTTGGATGAGACTGATTATCTGGATCCATCCATTTCAGTCGGGGTTCAGGCCTGGTTTTGGCACAGAAACAGCTTTGGTCGTCCTTTATGATGACCTATGTCAGGAGAGAGACAGGGGGAGTGTGACCCTGTTGATACTCCTGGATCTCTCAGCAGCTTTTGATACCATCAACCATGGTATCCTTCTGGGGCAGCTGTCTGAGTTGGGAGTGGGGGGTATTGCATTACAGTGGTTCCGCTCCTGATTGGATGGCCAGCTCCAGAAGGTGGTGCTTGGGGAATGTTGCTCGGCCCCGTGGACTCTCCAGTACGGGGTTCCTCAGGGGTCGGTTTTATTCCCCATGCTATTTAATTTCTACATGAAACCACTGAGTGGGATCATCTGGAGTTTTGAAGTGCATTGCCATCAGTATGCTGATGACACGCAGCTCTATTTTTCCTTTTCATCTTCTGGCTGCAACAATGGACTGGATGAGGGCTAACAAACTGAGGCTCAATGCAGACAAGACTGAGATGCTGTTAGTGGGTGGTTCCTTTGACCGGATGGAGGGTGTTCAACCTGTTCTGGATGGGGTTGCACTCCCCTTAAAGGAGAAGGTTTGTAGCTTGGGGGTGCTCCTGGAGCCATCTTTGTCACTTGAGGCTCAAGTGGCCTCAGTGGCAAGGAGTGCCTTCTACCAGCTCTGGCTGGTGGTCCAGCTATGCCCCTATCTGGACAGGAATAGCCTGCTCTCAGTAACCTATGCTCTGGTAATCTCTAAACTAGACTACTGCAATGCACTCTATGTGGGGCTGCCTTTGAAGACTGTTCAGAAGCTGCAGCTTCTGCAAAATGTGGCTGCCAAACTTATTACAGGGACCAGAAGGTCCAAGCATATTATACCAGTTCTGGCCCGTTTGCAATGGCTGCCAATATGCTTCCAGGCTGAATTCAAGGTGCTGGTTCTAACCTATAAAGCCCTACATGGCTTAGGACCACAATACTTGATGGAACGCCTCTCCCAACCGCAATTTACCTGGACACTACGCTCAACATCTGGGGCCCTCCTCTGACTGCCACCTCCAAGAGAGGCTCGGTTGGTGGCAACAAGGAGGAGGGCCTTTTCAGTGGTAGTCCCCCAGTTTTGGAATCAGCTCCCCACTGAGGCCCACCTGGAGCCAACCTTACTATCTTTTCAGTGGTTAAGGTTAAGACTTCACACAAATTTCCTACTCGGCCCCCAAACAGGCAACCACAGGAACTTACACTGGTAACAGGAAGGGAGGGAGGGAGGGAGGGAGCCACGAGAAGGAAGAGGCCGAGGGTGGGGCAACCAGTCCTAAATATCATCCTTGGTGCCCCACCCACCTTGAACCTGATAGGTGGGTAAGAAACACCCCATAGTGGTCTCACTCTTCAACCACCCCCACGTGCAAAATTCTCCCCACCCACAGCTCTGTGTGGTTGGGGGAAGAGAATATTATGAGCTGCACCTGTAGTTCTTTTCATTATGACAGCTTTTAAAGTTCCCCACCAATGCTAAAATAAAGTTATGCACTCAAAGAAATTAAATTTTAATCTGTATTTCAGCATCCTCTAGGAGAAGGTAGCCAGCCTATGGTGTGTGTGTGTGTGTGTGTGTGTGTGTTTATGTGTATTCAGTTGTAGATAATATCCACAAGATATCTCCTTCAGAAAAAAAAAAGTGATGTCATTAATTACTTAGGGTGCAATCCTATGTCCCTCTGATCTTGTTTGGAGGGCCATAGGATTGGGCATAGAAGGCTCTGTGGCTTCAGAAATCCCTTCTGAGGTCGCAGCACCATGGAGCCCCCCCCGACCTCATAGCCGTTGTGGTTCTTTCCGCACCGGCCGGGAACCAAACATTTCCAGGGGCAGGCAGTGGAGGAGCAAGGGACTGCTGGATTCTGAGGAATCCAGGTGGTGTATCAGCCTCTGCTCCTCACCAGGAGAGGAGAAACATCTAGACAGCTAAAATTGGCCATCTAGATGTTTTTGAGGGTGGGGGGAGCGCGGTGGACATCCTATCCACCATGCTCCTCCTGCCCTCCATAGGATGCCCATAATCCTCCAAGCTCAGAGGGTTACAGGCAGCCTCATTGGATTGCGCTGTGAACTAGTTTATTATTGTTTGAAATATGTATATAAATGATGATAAGGGAGTTATCTTTTATTAGTTAAGATACTGTAAAACCTAGGGCACAATTTACTTTTGATTTTCACAAGAACAGGGGATCAGCATGAAGTCCTTTCTGTCCCCTCCACTCCCTCTACCCTCCGCCAGTCCTTGGACAGGAGTAATTTTCAGGGCGCATTTCTGAGGAGACAAGTACAAATGGATTGCTATATGGGAGGTCCACCATCCTTCCATTTTAAGCAGTGGCCAACACACTGAGATCCATGCATACTCCAGGCCTGTTTGGGAAGAGGGCTCCACCAAGCACTATGGTGACCTCACCCGACACATGCTGCTGTACCCACAGGAGGATGCATTGTGCCCTTAAATTTTAGGTTTTGTGAATGATACATGTACAGAGCGGCATCCAAGGAAGCTGCCTGCCGTACATGTACAGAAAAGTAATGGGGGCTGCTGTATCTGCATATTGGCACACTTGATTTATGGCATTCGGGCATTTTGCCCTTGACATTCAGTTGAGAAGATTATGAAAGAAAGAATTTTTCCTGAATACTTTAGAGGCCAGCACTTGATTTCAGAGGAACTTCAGCTCCCTTTTCAGTTTGGATCATACACTACATCTCTGAAGACATTTACAGCTGATACCTGATTAGAAAGCCATTTGTTTGGTGAAACATTGCTACTTTCTCAGATTTGCTCATCTAAGTTTGGAGATGATGGAATAGAAATGACTGAAGCTCATGATTGGATCTGCATTATTATAATGATTCTGATGATCATTATAATACTAACGAGCTTTTTAACCAGAACCAGCATGCCAGAAAAGAAACAGTCTCTTACAGGTTAGAGTTTTAGTCTGTTGACCTGACATAGATTTCCCGCCATGTAAATTGTATAGTCTAAAACAGAGTAGGCAACTTTTTGGGCCATGGGCACATTTGACAATTTGAGAAACTGTCCTGGGCAACACCACAAAATGCCTACCATGGGAGGTGTGGCAAAGGACAAGTAACCTCTCCAAAAGACTGAATGCAAGGCAGAGGTGGAGTGTGAGCCCTAACACACTAAACAACTCCTTTGAATCCATAGTTTTCAGCACCAACAGAAATCTCAGCTGCTGGTAACAAAATGTGTGTTGTTGTTTTTTCAAGTGGGAGAGGTAGGGCACCTTGGTGGGTGCCAAGAAAGGTGTCCAGGGGTGCATTGGTGCTCACGGGTGCCACAATGCCTACCTTTTGTATAAAGGAACAAACATGCAAATTAGATATTAGCCATTTCTTACAGACATTTATATTCCATGATATGACAAAGTCAGACAATGGCTTTTCAAGTTATGGACCCTTTTGCTTCATGCGTCATAGAATGGGTAACAACTGTTTTTTGATCCAGAGGTCATAAAATGCATAACAACACCTGTTTACCTGAGGCAACCTTGCAGCAGTTCATACAGACTTGATGACTCCAACTCCAGATCCCTATCAAGCAGCTGGTTTTCACTGACCTGAAGTCAGCTGCAGGTTTCATGGAACTCAGATCATGTCAGCAACAGGTCAACTTTGTATTGTGACATGACTGGCTGCTATTAAACACAGATCGCTGTATGACAGAGCATACCTCAATACCTTGCTTGTTGCAATGTTTTTGCTAGCATCAACTACAATGTCATGAGTTGATGGAAAGTCCAGTAGAGTTATTGTAATTAATATAATCTGTATTTATGTAGCCTTTGTAATTTCTTTCTTGAATGTTATGTTTTTGAACATTATATTGAATGTTAGTACATATCTTTTAGAACATCTCACACTTTTTAATCATTATATTTGATATACGTTTAATAGTTTCATTCATTTACAATTCTTTTCATTGTTGTAAACTGCCCAAAGAGCTTCGGCAATTGGGTGGTCTAGAAATAAAATCATAATCATAATAACAATTCATCATCATCATCATCATCATCATCATCATCATCATCATCATCATCATCATTATCTTGTATAAGCTGGAAATGGGGGATTATTTCCTCCCTCATCATTTCCCCCCCTATTATTTGCATGTGTAATTTGATTTGCATGTTTCCTAAGTGTTTGGCTGCTTATATTGATTTCCCCCCTCAAAGAAGAAGTGTTTTCCTTGGATAGAAAGAAAGCTTTCATTAAAATGAACTTTGCAAAGAATATAAATAAAAAGGCAGATTGTTTCAAAACTATGAACTCACACACACACACACTTATGTGGAAATTGTTTATTTCCATTGATATATTTGAAATTTTAGGAGATGTATTAGATTGATAAATGCCCAAAATACAAGATACATTTTGGATCCCAATTTGATGCTTTGGATAGTGGGTTGCTTCACTTCAGACTGATTTGGGCAGACCCTGCTTTGCATTGTGTCTGAAGAGGAGACTTGTCTTGTAAATCCAAAGCTTCATATGTCTCCTCATTGACTATCATGGGAAAATGAACATAACTTTTTTTTAAAAATTGGCACAGTTCATTCATTCAATGATTCATAATGATTCAAGGCATAACTGCCCTCTTAGGGTGGTATAAAAATGTTATAAAGAAATATACTAAGAAACGAGCTTGTGGAATTGGCAGGATATTTTTCAATAACTGCAACATTATTCATAGCTGCTAAATGGAGATTAGCCAGCAGTCTTTCTTTAAAGGAATGGTTTAGTAATATATGTTACATTACCTCAATTAAAAAATCAACAGAGTTTGTTCACCTGCATGAAGAAGAAAGCAAAAACAATTTTTAAAAAAGCTTTGGACGCCATTTATAACTTATACAAAGCAACAACAATAATTTGGACATTAATATATAGAGAGTTTTGCATTATTAGTGTAGATTTTTGATACAGACAGTGAATTTTCATTAGGGAGAACCAGGGATGTTTGATCTCATGAAATTCTCCAAGCTTCACTTCAAAGCTTGGTTTGGCTCAATTTTCATTTGTGACCTGCTTTTCAGTTTGTTTGAATGGGAAAAGTGTGTATTTCAAACGGGGAAAGTACTCATTTCTGTGTAAGTTTTTCAAATTTGCACACTTCCCCGCATTGACTAAAGCATGAAATTACATTTTTTTTAAAAATTCAAAGTCTGCATTGTGCAAAAAAACCCAACAATAACCAACTGCACATTTTTCAGACGTGATCATAATTTTGGGAATGTTCAAACATTTTGTTTTTGTTTCAAAAATGTGCTCCCATTCATGTTTGTGTTCAAGTTTGTGCATAGGGCAAGTTCAGATGTTTTGTGAACTGAACTGAAATTCTCATACATCTATGCATTGATTATGAAAGTTAGGAAAATTAGGAAGCCTTACAATGCTTGGTGACTATTAGTTCTTTAGAATCACTTGAGAATCTGTCTATATGTTTTATTCTGTACTTGTGACTTTTTTATAATGTGTGTGATGTTTTATACATTTATAATACAAACAATAAATAAATAAGTAAATTTTAAACAGAAACATAAATAATCTATTTCATAATTAGTCTGCTCACTGGTTGAACCTCACCTGTTCATAATGCTCACCTTTTTTAATGAGCCTGGACCGCCAGTTTACTATTAAGTTCATAATTGATCACAAGATTCTGAGCATACACAGTCTGTATCTAAACAATGTGTTTTCTACACATGCACTGCATTGGTTGGATTAACCCTTTCCTTGCCTAATCAGGTGCTACTTCCCTCTTCACCACCACCTTTCTGGATCCATGAGAAGGAGGACTCAGTCAGCAGCACCCCTCCACACACACATTTTTAGTCACCCTACCGTCTCCTTAGAGTTTCCCTTTCATCGTTGTCATCATCGCAGCTCTGGGTCTCAGGAGGCACTACAAACTACAGCTCCCAAGATGCACTTTGGTATTGTGCATGTGCAAAAACTCATTTACACAGAACAAGGGTTCACTTTGAGGGAGAACTCTCATCTGAGCCTGCATGGGTGAGTTCGTTATTTTCCGAGTAAATAACCAACTCACTCAGGGTAAGTTTGCTTTCACTAAATATCACCATTGAATTACATAAGAATACAGGGACATAGGAAAAGGCCTTATACCGAGTGAGACCATTGGTCCATCTAGCTCAGTATTGTCGACACTGACTGGCAGTGACTATCCAGGGTTTCAGGGAGGATTCTTTCCTAGCCCTACCTGGAGATACTGGGGATTGAACCTGGGACTTCTGCATGCAAAGCAGGTGCTCCACCACAGAGTTACATCCACTCCCTAAGTAAAACCACAACACACAAACTGAAGAAAAGCCATTAATTAATCCCAGCATTTAGTAAAAAGCAGACAGCAGTACCACGATCATGTTTACTGCATCAGAGGAACCCCCCCCTCACTATTTAACCCATGTTGTCAGCTATTTGCGCGGGTAAAGGGGGAAATGAAGAGACGAGACAGCAGTTATGGTATAAAATCAGGGCCACATTTATTAATTCAAAGGTCTGCGAAGGGAGAAGTGCGGGATTAACTAAGGCCGGCCCAAAGGCCAGTGGAGCATATCCGGGCGAAAGCATCCCAAACTTGAGGGTGGCGCAGTGACTCGCCACCCACGAATTCCGCACACAGGGTGCTGGGGGATCTACACAGGGTCACCGCCCCCTGGCGCCACGGGACAACCGAGGAGGGTGAGATGGGTAGACCCCAAAGGCGGCCCTATCTCTCACAAATGGAGTCACAAGGCATCAACATTTGTGAGGCTCGGGTTCTCGCCCATCACCTTCAAAGGTGCCATGGGATGCACACCGAAACCCTAACCCCCACTGCCTATTCATCGCACTTACCGCCTAACCTAAAGCCAATGTGACCGAAATAACAGGTAACCCAAAACAACAAACCCACCACTGATTCCACAGTATGAAGTAGGCGAAACTCGCACACTGCCCCGTGCCAATTAGGACAATGCGCCAAAATTCCTACTTGGCCCCGTAAAAGGCGACCAGAGGAGCTCACACTGCTTCATCAGGAGTGGAGGGAGGGAGCTGTGAAGAAAGAGGCATTGGGTGGGGTCTCCTGTGCCTAAATGCTGCCTCAGGGCCCCACCCCTTGTGCCAATCCCGGTCGGGCAAACAATTTGCCCGTGCCCTGATTGGAGGTGAAATCACCTCATTCCAGTCTTCGTTCTGCACTCCCCCTCCCGCGCAAAACTCCCCCCCCCCAGGAGCGTGGGGTGTGAAGGGAATGGTGTAAGCAAGAAACAGGCATAGGCAAATCACAGAATGATTCCTTTAGCAATATAGCAAGACTCAGATGCTGCATAAGGCAATTCAGACAAGGACAACATAGGGCATCTTTGCCTGTCCCAAGCACTACATCCTCTCCATCTGGTTTTGGCCCTGAAAGACCAAGGAAAATGTGGGTACATGTTGTAGCATGATATTGTGCAAGCACAATTTGTGACATTACACAATATCACCACAGATCAGAGGGCACACATGTTAAAGTGTCAGCCTTAGTTACTGATTTCCTGGCTTTGTTATTCTTGGTACAACGGGAGAGAGCCTTAACTCTGATCTTAAACTGGCAGGTGTTGGTTGTTGTTGTTGTTTTAAATCATTGAATGCTTAATCAAGTGTGTATGAAAAGCTAACTGTATTTTATGCATTTTCATTCATAAAGAGCAAGCTAGGACATTATTGGTCCTTTAAGGGAAATTACTGGTTCTTCAAAGGAACTATGAATAAGTTAATGAATAAATTAACTCTGACTGGTTTTGTTCTGTTCATTCCATTCATTCTGTAAACTGTATTGTCCATCAACCACAATGCTCCTACACAACCTCTTTCCATATGTTATATTTTTTGTGATGTAGGAACATGTATTTAAGTTCTGTGTAGGTATCGATGTGAAGATATAAAAAATATATTTTTTCTGTTGAACATACTACAATTCTGATATATTTTATGAGATTCTGCCAGCGATTGCTATTAGAGTTACAGATCTGTTTTGAACATTAAACCAAAAACAGTAACATCTGGAAATATAGAGTTCTTTTAAATGATACTGCTATGGTTAATAACAACACTATTGACCTTCAGTTTAATAAAATCCTGCTGTGCTATACTATAGTATAAGAAACCCTGTTACTTTCTTTTTTTCTCTCTGACTTTCTTTTGTCTCATTGGATTTTTTTTTTTAACAGCATAAGAGACATCAGCAGGTGTTGGTTGTCTGGGTTCAAATATTTTTAAAAAAATTCTCCTCATTTGTGGCTGTTGTTAGCAAATCCAGCATGGCAGATCATGTTGTAACAAGCACAAAAGGTCCCCAATTAGAATTTCTGCTTGAGAAATGGAAGCAAAAATAATCATGATATATAATTGGACCAGATCAGCAAGCATGAGCACCTATATATATATATATATATATATCCACAATTAACAGATGTGGGTTATACATGTAGAAAAATTATACTTATGGCCCAGTGTTTTATTTCCTGCTGCCTCCCTGGGTCGCTTCAGGTCACCAACACATTGCCAGGGCACCACCATAGTAAACTTATTATTCATGTGCATTTAAATGACAGCAGCCTCAGGAGTTGGAAGATAACTGGAAACTCCCTAATATGTTACATGGCAGTTAGATAATCAAACTTCAAAGAAGAAGAAAAATCTCTGAGTTATAAAAACATAGAAAAGAATCATCAACTGTTAGATTGTCTGTGCAGAGCTTTTAGAAGTGTTTTTTTTTTTTAAACAGTACTACTAGTGAACGGGATTTTTAAAAAAAACAAAAAAAAAAACCAACAATGTTAAGTACAAATTCGTTGTTTTCTTTTCAACTTTTAAAAAATTTGCTGAATGACAACCCCCTTGGAGAGAGTAATTTAGAACAGTGGTGGTGAAATGTTATTCATAAGGCTGCCTTGTATAAGAAAAACGCAACCTAATTTGGCAAATCTGACAGCCTGTTTTTCAGTATTTTTTTTAAAAAATGCTTTCTTTTGACATATACCTTCTCTAGCTGAAAAAGATGTGAAATGATTAATGAACAGGCATACATCTTACTTTTATACTAATACCATGTGTCTGTCAGTTAACATTTGTCAGTTCTCTATCATTACCTGCGAACAAATGGTCCCAGTTAAGCAAAACAGAAGGCCTGGGAACTACGAAAAGGTGAATTAATACCTGGGATATTGTCAGCTTCATTTGTTACTGTTAAAACAAAATGTCTGGATTATTTAAAATCAGAAAGCTGCTATTATGCCACACAGCCCTCCTTAAGATAACCATTTGCACTTTTTCTTTCCTTTTTTAAAGACTTACTGGAGTAATAATAACAATCATAATCATAATGATCATGATGGATTGAACATTCTGGGCAACATAATCAATTAAAGAGTTACCCCTGCAGGATCACTCCTATAATTACCTTCCCACGCTCCTGTGCAGCTAGGAGCAGGAAGAACATTGTGGGTCTGGGGGAAGAGGAGACGAGGAGCCTGAGAGCATGCCTGACATGCTGTTTTCCTAGCCCTAGGCTGTTTGACGGCGAGGCTCCTAGGGCAATATTAGCCCTTGAAGCCCCACCCTCGGCCTTTCGATTTTGACCTCCCTCCCTCCCTCCCTGTATATAGTGTGGGCTTTGCTGATTGCCTGTTAGGGGGCCGAGTACGAATTTTGGCTCATTGTCTGGGACAATGTGCGTGTTTCACCTACACTGTCACGCAGAGGATGATGTTTTTGAAGTTAGCAACTTTGATTGGTCTTGTTTAATTTGGTCACATTTGGCAGGTAAGTGTGGGAATATTCAGTGGGATTAGGGTTGGTGAGCATCCGGTGGCACCGTTGAGGTGACTGGCGATTCCGGAGGCTCTCCGCTCAGGGTTTTCTGGCCCAGTGGGGAGATAAGAATCACCTTGGAGGCTGACTCACCTTGCCCGCTCTGAGTTTTGTAGCTCCGGGTTGTGAGTGACATTGGGGAGGCCTCCCAACACCAGGGTGGTTAAAACTGAGGGGCGGCAATTTCACAGGCCCCGCCCCTCAGCTGTCAGAGATGTCTCGTCCTATGCACCTACCGGCAAGGGGCCAGTTTAGTCAGGAGGAACCCACACTAGTCTTCCCCTTTGTAGGTTTGTCACAGAAATAAATGTGGCCCAAGTTTACACCAAACTTGCATGTCTTGACTTGTTATTTCCACCCTTTACACTCGCAAATCCCTTGTGCTGGTGAAGCCAGGTATGGTTGCATCATAGATCTGTATCAAGGCATTATGATATTCACACTTTTATTTTTGCTTTGCATCCAAACTGATGATCCCAGAGAAGGGCTACCCCCAACCCCAATTCACATAACCATCCCCTTGTAGAACTGGTGTGGGGGGGGAGAATATTAGGGACTTTTAGGTGCGGGAGGACAAAACTGGCTTTTCAGTGTGTGAGTGTGTGTGTGGGGGGGCGGTACTTAGGTACTTACTGCTTTACAAGGTGGTGAAGGTGTTTTTCTCCACCACCACCCCACCCCTTTCTACTTTGAAAAAGCTGACCTGCTGCTCCCAGAATCTTTGCTACCGCATTAAATTGTGAGTAGCTAAGCATCCGCCACTTGAAAATGTTCACCCCCACTGAACATTCATTCCCCACCCCCACTAAGTCTGAGGGGTTTTTTTTGTCCCTCCCCCGTATTCTACAAAAAAGAGCTGGGCCAAAATTAGAGGGAATGATAAAAGTATATGTCTTTCAGAAGAAAGTATTGAATCCCAGGATCTCAGTCTTTTCTCAGAAAATGGGCACTGCCTAAATGCCATGGAGTTGGAGCTCATTCAGAAAAACCATTCACCACACATTCTATGACACATTTGTACCTGATGTGTGGTAGAATCATTTTACCATTTACTGTTTACTGATATCCTTTTATAATATCCTTATTTACTGGTTGCATTGTATTAACTTGTTTTAGTTATTTGAGTTTTTAAATTTGGTTTTTAATTTTTTATAATGCTTTTATTGTGTATATTTTATATTGTATTTTATTGGTTTTTTTAAAATTGATCGTTGTAAATTGCCCAGAGAGCTTCAGCTATTGGGCAGTATAGAAATGATGATGATGATGATGATGATGATGATGATGATGATGATGATGATGATGTTTAGGATGATGATTGCAATTTTTTAAACTATTGATATACTGCTTGATATCATAAGATCTCTAAGTGGCTTACATAAGAAATGAATAAAATGCAATATAAATGCCAATATAAAAACAATATAACATAATAAATACATTAAAAACATTACAGAAACAATAAAACAGTGCAGTGCGATTACATGTCAGGAAAAGCCTGAGTAAACAGGTGTGTCTTCAAGAGGCATCCACATTTCACCATAGCTTCCTCCTCTCAGACCACACGTGGGAGAGCGTTCCAGAGGGTGGGTGCCACTACCAAGAAAATCCACTTACGGTATGTGCCATTACTTGATGCTGTTGGTCGTGGGTCATGATATAATTGACCAGGGTATGATAATGTGAGAGAGCTCAGCACAGGCAATTTGGTTACTTGTATGGGCTCATTATCTCTGGACATGTGGAGGAATGGGTAAAGTTGGCATTTGGCTCATTATCTCTGGGCGTTTGGAGGTAGAAACAAAAATGGACTTTAACAGCCAAAGAGATTATAGGTAGAAGAGACGATGATGTGGAAAGGAGGTCCGATGGAAAGGTGGTGAAGTGGTAGGGAACAGATAACTCTTTCAAAAATTAGATGAACTACTATTATGACCATTGCACTGAGAGAGATAAACTCAAAGAAGATTTCAGAAAGGGCTTTCTGCTGTTGGTGAGCTGGGCTGGAAGGAGAAGAATAGGGATAAAATCCATATGTAAGGATGTGCATCGGATTTGGGTGAGCCCAAAGCCCAAGCAGAATCAAAACATTTCTGCCCATTTCTGGTGTTCTTTCAAGGCAAAGCAGGCTTCCCTCAACAGCCACCAGAACCAGAGTTGGAGCCGAATGAGGTTTCATTACCAACTTGTGTTTCAGTGGCACAGGTACTTTATTTCTCCTGCAAATCTCATCTTTTACTTTTGTTTTCTCTAAAATGTTGAGCAGGGAGATAAGGAGGGAGGGAGGAAGTGTGGCTAAGTGACTGCCAGCCCCACCTTCTAAACCTAGTGCACATTTTACCAGGAGTTAACATCACTGTGCTTGAGACTGATCAGTTATATCGACCCATGATCCTTGTTTACAAATATTTATCATCAGTGAATAAATATGACACACAGGTCTAAAGCAGGAATGGAATTGGATTGTCCTATCCAATCTAATCAATGGATTGTCACTTTAGTGTCTACATATGAAACGTCAGTGGATCTCAGGTTACGTCTTATTCAACAAAAACGCTTGTTTCATGTTCATTCGATGCCACAATGTCTCTTTAATAAGGGTTTGTCTTGGCTAACTGCTGGAGATGTAATACTGCCAATGCTTCCTTTAATCATACATTTTGGCAATGTCCAGTAGTTGCCTCTTTCTGGGAGGACATTATAATATGGATAAACTTTGTATTGGAACACTCTATTAATATTCACTGATGCATATGTTCTTTTAAATTATGTACCTGCTTCCTCAAAGTTAATGCATGGTTAACGTAAATGGATTTTCCATGACCTTTTGACAGCTAAAAGGCTAATAGTACAAGTACAACACTGGAAGGATAAATGCTCATCTCCTATAATGCAATGGATTGGGGACCTAATGACACTTTCAACATTTGAATGAATGGTATATACGGTAGATGCCACTCTTGAATGGACATGGATATCTGGTCTGCCTTTGTTGAAGTTTATGTATAATTGATATATTCAAAACTATATATCCCTCCTCCTCCTCCTCCTCCTCCTCCTCCTCCTCCTCCTCCTCCTCCTCCTCCTCCTCGGTTTTCTTGAAATTTATAATAAATTTAAAAAGAAAAATAAAGCAGGTCTGAGGCAAACCTTGGGGTTAGTGCACAGCTCTGATATGTAGTGTCTAGATCCTTAGGATCATTCATTTCTCTGTGCGGCTAGCACAATTATGGGAAAACTACATCAGCACATAGATATGTATACTGCTGATGGGATAGGTTTGGACATATTTGGAGTAAACCAGTTGGACAAAGTATATCTGCAAATTTTTGCAGACTTCTACACGTTTAAGTATACGCTCCATTTATTTTTACTGGGGTAAGGCAGTCAGTTTTATACATGAAATACATGCCTAATGTGTGACCTTGGACTCAAGCAGCTTTTCTGGGGGGGGGGGTTCCCTTTAGCTTTCGTTCATCATTTTTTTTGAAAGTTTATTTGCAAATATATGAACCTGCAACTGCTGGAGCACAAAATATAATGAATGAAATGTCAAGGAAATGAAAATATATGAGCTGTGATCTCCAAAGGGAGTGTACAATATGTTCCACAAAAACCCTTTGATAAAATACAAAAGAAATTGAGGGAACTATAGTTTATTACAGTATATTACAATATTCTGTCAATCAGTATCTGCCAGCCCTCACCCCCCACTGAAACTGTTGATCCTCAGGGAAGAAATTGATACATTTATTTTGGTCACACAGCAGTTTTCTTGTAAGAATGCTAATAATGAAGGTAATAGCACTTTTCATTATCGTTAATAATCATAATCAATTTAATGATGAAAACAGTGGAAGTTAATGCAAGAAGACATTTAAAAATCGTAACTAGAGAAATTTCATGTAACCCAGAAACTATGTGAAACCAGCAAAGTCATGCTAAGTTTTAATAAAAGTATAGTTGAATTTGTTTCTATACTAAATGATAAATAAGCAGATGTAACTTTGATCTGCCCCTAGTGTATGTAAATAAAAATTTCAGGCTTTTCTTATCAGGCTCTGAAACATATGATCCATGTAATATTTGAAAGCTCAAAGTTGACAGAATTGTAGAGCCCAAACTAGCAACCACATTTAATAAATAATCCCAAAACGCATTGTCCACTCAATCTATTTGATTTCCATGAAGTCTTATATTTGGGGGATTCTTTCTATCCAACTTTTTAATGTTACTCCACATCATCCAGAATACTTGTCATGATGCACAGTAGATATTTCTACACTCATTTTGAAATGGCAGTGACTCAAAACATGAGCCAAACTGTTTTGTGAATAGTTATAGCTATGGAAACAATTCTTGAGAACACTAAGCAAGGAACATAAACTAGCTTAGGAGCAGTCATTTTTCTACTATTACTGGAAGATTTGTGGACAGAGTAATCCTATGGAAAGGTGTTTGGCAGGGTGGGGAGAATCCATGGCAGAACAACTGTCATTTCCTGAGCCACTTTCCTTATTCTTACCTCCCCCCCATCCATTGTTTTCAGTTGGAAGGACAATAGCTGCCAGCTTCAGGGTAGGTGCAGTTCCCCCGCTTTCTGGGTGTGTGTTGGGCATTGAGGCAGCTTTGGATCTGGTGGATCCAAGGCTTTTCCCAGTCTGGCCACAACAAGACCCCTGAAATGCCTCTTTCCCCCTACCACTGTTAGAGCAGCAATGACAGAAGTGATGGTGGTGGAGAGGAGCTTTCCCATAACTGCAACCAGGAGACCTCAGGTAGCCGACCTCCTTCTCCCCCTGCAAGGAGAAACAGTTGATGGTGGAGAGGGAGGTCCATAACACCCGGTGACCACTCAGCTGCCCTCTCCAGCAGCTTTCCTTTTAAAAGTCCTATTTCCAATCTCCTGTTTGCATTATTTATAAAGGATTGGATCCAGTTTTAGTCATACTTACAGGAGACCCATTAAAATCAACTTACATTAGCTGTGCCTAACTTAGGTCTGATTGATTTCAATGGATCTACTTTGACTAAGGGCACAATCTATGCATGTTTACACAGAAAAGAGTCCCACAACTCCCAGCATGGCTGGCTGGAGAATGCTGAGAATTGTAGGACTTTTTCCTGCCTAATCATGTATAGGATTGTGCCCTAAATCTGGATCCAACCCAAAGTGTACAGCAACAAATATTACATGTTCTCTCTTATAAAACTCTATATAGCTCCAGAGACTAATTCCACAACTGAAATAGGAAAGACATCTTGAGTCACTACCCCTCCAGTCCTAAGACTCTAGGCAAACCCCAAAGGCATTCTTTTTCCTGCCACCATTCCCATAGCCCTGAAGGCAATAATAGGGAAATCCCATTCACCATTCTTGTGCCTCTGGGTGCTCTCCAATGACTTCTACTTGGAAGCTATTTTCTGCACTGCCCTTCCATTGTGACAAACCTACTAAATTATTTATATCCCCCACCTCCATTGCTCTAACCACCAATGCTCGCTTGGAACCAGTTCATAGTAGGTGGAAAAAACTTGGACCAATCTGATCCACAGACAAAAAATCCTACTTGCTTCTTAGTGATCATGGCCTATGTATCCTTGTTAGTCCTGTCTCTGCACTGAGCAGTGTGAGGAGGACATGATGTGTGTCCCCATGGATGGCCCAAATGTGACCCACCTCTTGCATAGTCTGTCTGTCATGACAATTCACTTGCAAACACCACAGTGCACTTCCTTTTGGTTGCTATCCACTATTTGCTTGTTCAAGAAAAAAGAAATGGCATTATTCCACAGAAGTTTGGGGAAATTGCCAGGCCCCAGAAGTGGACACCATTTTTGTAGTAGCCACCATTATTTCCCCGAATGCCCCAGAAAAACAGTATATATGGGACATTCTGGGGAAAAGAAAATAGCAGCCAGCAGCAGAAAGCAGGGGGGGGGACCCTGCCACCATGACCACTCCTACCACAATTAGCTCTTCCCAAAACTCTTATGAAATTTTGCCCACTGCATCCCAAATCACTCCCTTGTTTCACTCTTAAACCCAAATATTGCCATACCCCATTTTAAAATGGAGAGTTCTCACTTAAGCACTATGGGCACAGCCCTAATTTTGCCAGTGGTTGTCAATAAATAACAAAATTGTACTGTTTTTTCTTGTAATTGTACCTGACTCACTATTACCCTTTACCCAATATTGCATTTTTATTGCAAAAGAAGGTATCACTTCTTTTGAGAGAGAGAGAGAGAGAGAGAGAGAGAGGCATTGCATGTAACACTAAACCATAGTTTAATACTATGTGAACAAGCCTAGGTGAGCTTTGGAGTCCATGCTCCCCATACTCTCTTGACCTCTAGTCCTCTGTGAGTAGGCAATTGAAAGTATTCACTTTCTGGCTTAAACTAGCCATAGTTTGTCATTATATCCAACAAGGACAAACTATGGTTACTTAAATTATGTTTTATTTGAACAAGCCAAGATAAAACCATGGTTAAAGAAGGATTCCTCGGGCAAACTCTGAAGGCTCACTGTCAAGGAAAGTCTCTTGCAGCATGGCCACATTTACCAGGCCACAGGATTTACTGGCTTGGGGAGGAAGAAAGGAGGCCAAGTTTTCCTCAGTAAACCTTTAAGGCATTTGGGCAATGAAAAGGAGAGACTGTGATGCTTTCGGTTTTGAGCCAGAGGGAGGTTGTTCTAACCCAGTAGGTAGCAGATGATAATGATTTCCCAAAGTTCCACCTAAATAGAAGTGAATTCACACTGGGGTTTGAAACATAGGTTCTTTAGTTACAGATCAGTTGTAAATAAAGCTGTGCCATTAGTTTATCTCATAAATGTGTCTTCTCTCTTTATTCTGGTGTGTGTGTGTGTGTGTGTGTGTGTGCATGTGTGTGTGAGCAAATGTGGGTACTGTAATAATAAATGACAACAGATTGAAGTCACATCAAGGTTGAAGATGGACACTTGCTTATCATTAGGGTGGTAGGATTTTATAAACAGTAATGACACTAGTGAAGCAAATGAATAAGAACTGAAGAGGAAACCTTTTAGCAGATGTATATTTTTGATAACAAACAGCAATAGGATAATGATGTCACATGATGATGATGATGATGATGATGATGATGATGATGATGATACCAGAAACACTTGTCACACATTCTTGAACAAAAGGAACATGTTTAAAATCACATAGGAGCTTATGTGCTAAAAATTACATTGAAAATACCACTAGAAAAGGAAAGTATTTGATGCCTTTCAAGCAAAACAGTTCACATTCACCCAGATGCTTAATCTAATATTAACAATAAAAGAAGCCTATTTGTTCCACTTAGGGATTAGCAAAATATTTGGCACAGACAAAAAAGAAAGTTATCCTCCCCCCTGCTGTCTTATTCAAAAAAGTGATTTTAGGTAAACAATGGTCTAGTTCTCTCTTCTTCATTTTAACAGGTTATAAATACCCTAAAGCTGCAATGCAACATTTCATCGACTCAATGTATGCCAGTAAGAACATTAGCAACAATACCATCCAACCATTTTTAGCGGCATGTAAGCATCAGAGGAAATAGGTTCATTCTTGCTTCATTTCCTGACTTTCCCTTTTCACATTATCTTTAATCAAACTCCAAATATAGTTAAAGGCATTTGATGATATCTAGGAAGGCTTTGACCCTTGAGTCTCATTGTATCTTTGTAAAGTTGACATGCGAACTTAAGAAGAACATAGCACAACCTTCCCCAACACAGTGTCCTCGAGATGTGTTGGACCAGAATAGCCAGCAGGAGTGATGGGTGTTGTAGTCCACATCTGGAGGGCACCAGGTTGAGGAAGGTTGGTTTAACAGGTCATACCAATGTGCCATCCAGCCCAGTCCAATGTCCTTTCTGTGATTAGGGGAGGCTGAGGTACTGCTTAGGCAATCCAATGCCGTCATAATGCCAGAACTGGATGCACAAACTTCCATAAGCCACTATGACATATATTTGGATCCTTGGTGTTTTGTGCCTCAAGACAAAGAGAATTGACCTTGAACCAGCTAACCTTAGATGTGACTAAGGTCAGATCTATACCTAATAGTTATTGCAGTACTGGATAGCTTCTGTGACTTGCGAGGCACACAACACACTCATTTTTCAGTTCTTGTATCATTTGTCTGAGGTCCTCGTTCCTCTGTTCTTCTATAATTTTCTGGACTACCTTTATTATGGTTTTTCCTGTTATTGCGATTCACTATCGCAGTACGTGGCTATGTGTGTTCTCACCGGGTGCTGTCATTGCCTGTCTCGGTGTGACTACGAGATTGTCCTAAGTGGTGTTAGCCACTTGTTTTCGAGGGGCAGGGAACATTCAACTTTTGTCTCCTAAAGCTGTATTGGGGCTTCTGCAAAGCAGATATTACTTTCCCGCCTCTCCCCCTCTCCCCACACGGCTTCTCTCCCTTGCAAAGTGAACTGAAGAGTAAATGCTTCTCCCCCCCTCCCTTTTGAAAAAATAAATGCCCATTTCAACCCTTTGCCCCAAAGTACAACTAGCTGTAAATGAGCCAAAATGCATGTCTACTCAGAAGTAAATCACATTATCTTCAATGGCCTTACTCAGAAGTAAATCATATTGATTTCAGTGGAGCCTATTGTTGGGAAACTTAGCACGGGAGGAAGACTGCTTTGGGAAATTGGTTTTGGGTGGAGGGGAATGGGCATGCTGATCCTGCTGGCTCCGCAGTTCTTGGCTCCAAATTTGCACAAACATTTTGAGCAATTTTTGTAAGGCCTAGTGTGTCTCCACTGGAAAGATTTTATGAGACCCAGTGGGTCGACATTGGCTGGTGAGGTCAACTGACCATCTTCACATTGCAGCCCTTGATCTACAGAGCCTAGATTACCTGGCTGGTGAGGTAACAGAGCTCTGGTTGAGCAGGAGGGAAGTCACTGGAGGCTGGCTGCTGGAGGCCCCAGGATGATACACCCACACCCCTTGGCACCTTAGACTTGCTTTGCCTAGGGGCTACTTTGAAGACATGCCTTGAAAATCCAGACTTAGCCATACTTCCAGTAGACCTGTTGAAATCAATGGGACTTAAGCTAGTCATGACAGGTCAAGTCCTACTGATTTCAATGGATCTACTCAAAGTATGAGCAAGTCTGGATTCAACCCATGATTCCCTAACTTTCAATAGTTCCAAACATGTTATTCTGCAATGGATGCGCAACTGTGGCTTTCAGCATGATTCGGATTATCAGAAAGCCATGATTACTCAGGGTCATTTCACCTGAAATTACTCCATATTTTCATTTACGAAACTGTTTCAAAGATCTTCAAAAACCAATCACCTTTACATAGTACAGGACTTCCATATATGATGTGTGATTTTCTAGCATGGACTCAAAAAAAATCTCTCTTTCTCTGTTATATATGCCTCCACAGAGAGTTGATGTGCTTGTTTTTAATGTTTAAGCACTTCCTATTTAGTAATGTAAATGTTTCCTGTTTGGGATAATTGAGACACATTTTCCCCTTCACATGTATAGCCTAAAACTGACGTGGCAGTAAAATGTTGCATTTCTCATTTATTTATTTATTCATTGAAATACAGTTACAGTGCTGGACAAAGAATTGCCAAGGTCATAGTTCTGTCTGGAACAGTAATATATGAAAACAAACAGCAAGCATTCTGATATCATTTTGGAAATCATAATTTTTATGGCAAAAATGAATGAACTCATAATATCAGGGAATTATATTGCAGTATTCTAACTATATCACAAATGGAGAAATCACACATTAGACTTGCTTAGGAACATTTAATTTGTGCAACAATTTGTATGCCCAGGTTGTAGAATTTAACAATGGATTTAATATCCTTCTTCTGACATTGCTTGCTGCTAAAAATGATTTTAGCTGGGCCACTTTCTTGTCAGATGCTTAAAGACTAATGACCATCCAAGACCATTTTTGTGCCCTTATCAATACCGAATCCATATTAGTTATGTCTCCCAGTCCCCAGCAATTGCACTTTCATATATTTAATGCATATGGTTACTTTAAAAAAATAAATAAATGATGGATTGTTAAACTTGAACTGTGTAAGGGCTTTTCTGTGACTGTTTAGGGTTTCTTTAATCATTCTGTAGTCCAGCATATTTATGTATGGTGGTGCTTTGAGTGGCAGAAAAAACACAAGTTAACACTTTTTGCAGGGTACTGTTTGATAAAGGTTCTCCACTCTGTCAGAATGGATCGCACTTGGATGCCATGTCTGAAACAGACCTTACTTATAGGTAATTGTTAGGATTGCATAGTTACTTAGATATATTCCTGTGCTGTCTCTCCATATAACTCTGTGAGATATATGCCTAGAATAGAAATGTCTGACTTTTAAATATTACAGTTGATTTAATGGTGCTACGGGTACGGAAGAAAGGATTTCAGCAGATCTATCTTCCCCCCATACACTTTGCTGTAGAAGTGCGGAAATTACACATGACAAAATTCTAACAACTATTTTTATTGCTGCTTCTGCTGCTGCTGCTCTTGTTGTTGTCGTTGTTGTTGTTATTATTAACATTTATTTCCCACCTTTTTTCCTTTTGCAAGAAAAAGGTGAATTACACGGTCCTCCTCCTCTCCATTTTACTTCACAACAACCCTGTGAGGTAGGTAAGGCTGAGAGTCAGAGACTGGGCCAAAGTCACCCAGTGAGCATCTTTGCCAAGTGGGGACTAGAACCCAGATCTCCCAAGTCCCAGTCCAACACTATGCTACACCAAACTGGCTCTTATAAGTTAGTTCATTATACATTGTAATTCTGTGTGTTCATTATAAATTGTAAATCTGGCTATCCTTAATCTAGAATATAAAATATAGATGACTCTCTTATATTATTTATATATAGTAAGTGTATCAGTGAAGATTAAAAGAGCAGGAAGTTTGGGTTAAATACTATCAATATATTCATAATTATCCAGTAATTCAGCTGAAGCTGAACCCCGACAAGACCGAGGTACTTCTGGTGGGGGACAAGGGGAGGTTAGGGGATGTTGACCTGGTGCTGAATGAGGTATATCTCAGGGATGGGGACTTGGACTCGGGGACTCAACTTGTGAGTCGGATTGAGTCCCCCCTCTGACTTGAGTCAGACTCGAGTCCCAATATTTTTTATGGGACTCGGGACTCGAGCCTACTCTGCCACCGCCGCCCGCCACCGCTCACCTCAAATCATCTTGCCTCCGCCGCACGCTGCACGCCGTCACCGCCTCACCTCGCCGCTGCCACCGCCGCACGCCGCATCATGCCGCTGCCGCACTCACACATGCACGCCGCCGCACGCACGCACGCACGCACGTACGCCACCGTCGCCGTCGCTCTGTTTTTGGTGGGGGGAACCAGGGCAACAGGGCTTAAACAGCCCTGTTGCCGTGGTTCCCACGTCAAAAACAGAGCGACGGCGGCATGAGGCGGCATGCGTGCGATGGCGAGGCGAGGCAGCATGCGACGGTGACGGTGTGAGGTGGCGTGCGACAGCGGTGGAGGTGAGGTGAGGGCGGCAGTGGCGTGAGGCGGCATGCGGCAGAGGTGAGGTGAGGTGAGTGGCGGCGGCGGGCGGGCAGCGGCGGCGAGGTGGCGGCAGGCAGCGGCAGCGACTGAAGCGGCATGGAGAATGCTCTGCGCCGCTCAGAAGAGCGGCGGCGGCGGCAGCAGGGGCGGCAGGAGCTGTGGCGGCGGCGGGAGCGGGAGCGGCAGCCCATGGAGGGAGCGGGAGGGTCTCCGCAGGAGGAAGGGCAGCTCTTCTTCCATGGAGGACCCTCCCGCTCCCTCCATGGGCCGCCGCTTTGGGAGGGACTTGGGACTCGGGACTCGAGTCACCATTTTGGGCCGCAGACTCGAGACTCGACTCGAGACTCGGGTCCAAAGACTCGTGAGTCGACTCGTGATTCGGGCCCAAGGACTCTTCAACATCCCTAGATATCTACCCCTGAAGGACCAGGTCTGCAGCTTGGGGGTCATTCTAGACTCCCAGCTGTCCATGGAGGCTCAGGTGTCAGCTGTGAGCCGGGCAACGCTGTATCAACTCCATCTGATACAGCAGCTGTGCCCCTACCTTCCTAAGCATCTGCTCCCATCAGTGGTTCATGCCTTGGTCTCCTCTCACCTAGACTACTGTAATGCGCTCTACCCTGGAAGACGGTTCAGAAGTTACAGCTGGTACAGAGTGCAGTGGCTGGTTAAAGGCAGCCGCCGGCGGGATCACATCACTCCAGTGCTGAAGGAGCTGCACTGGCTATCAGCTGCTTGCCGAGCCGAATTCAAGGTGTTGGTTTTGACCTTTAAAACACTATACGGCTCCAGTCCAGTCTATCTCAAGGAGCGTCTCCAGCAACACCAAGTAGGCCGCTCAACAAGATCTGCCACAGACGGTCTTCTCCTTGTCCCTTCAGCCAGAGCAGCTAAACTGGTGGGGATTAGGAAGAGGGCCTTTTCTGTGGCGGCCCCCATACTGTGGAACTCTCTCCCTTGTGACCTCCGCCATGCCCCCTCTCTGCTGAGCTTCCGCCGCTCACTAAAAAACATGGCTATTCAGGCGGGAATATGGGGTGGGTTAAGATTTTAAAACTTTATACTGTTTTAACTGTATTTTATATTTTATCATGTTGTACATTGCCCAGAGTGGCCGGTTTGCCGGCCAGATGGGTGATTCATAAACACAACAAATAAATAAAATAAATAAATGGAAGATATCGCTTAGGGGCATTGAGGATTTGGCTCAGTGAAGGCTTTCAAAGACTTGATAGGAAACTGTTCATATAAGATATTCTTGCTTTGGAATAGAACTTTGGACTAAGTGATCATTCGACTCTATGGCTTTACCAATCCTTGATGTAGTGCCATATAAACACACTCATAGGTAAACCTAATTGCAGTTGGATATGCTCCAAGTCTAATTTTCTTTCTAGCTCATATCTGGCTCGACAAAGGTATAGTCCTGAAAAACTGCATTAAAATTCCACATGGCAACAAGGGACTGGCAAAGAAGCAAACATTAAAATGGATTAATTGGCACAGTACCAATTTACAAGAATGGAAACAGAGGTGATAATCATAAATGCATTCTTGATAAGGTATTAAAAACCCCTGAAGGAGTCCATCTCTTTCAGCAAGACATGCACTTAGCACTGAATTGTATTTGATAACTTGTGTCCCTGCCCTCCTCACTTTCCTGCTGTTAGCCTACTGTTAAATTTGGAATTGATTTGCTGTACAGATAGAAATTTAAATCAGATTCATGTAAATTTTATGGAACAAAGGTTGATTACTCAAATTGCTTGAGAAGAAGGAAGAAATAAAACACCTGCTATTTGTTTCAATTGATATTGAAACAATTTAAAAGGAAACGTTTCATATATTCTGTTGTCAAATCTGTTTTGTTTCCGGGTCTTGCCCTGAATGTTTGGAACCTGCACAATGGGCTGTTTCTCTGCCTTCAATCACTAGTGTAGTTCCATTTTTTTTAAAGGAAAAATGGTCTACACAAGCATAAATCATTAATGAACAATGTTTATATCTATTGTCTTCTTAAAAAAAAAAAAAAAGCAACCCTTAATTATCATGATGCCTCTAGATTTAGTTTTTTTTCTCTCCTGTAAAAGCAACAATTGAACAGTTTTAAATGGAAGGAATTATAAAGCCATTTGAAGAACATTTGCATTTCATTTTCCATTCTAGTCACTAGACGGAAGACTGAGAATGAGATAAATGCAGTGCCATTTAAAAAGAAGAGAATTCATTTTGACCTGTGTTTGCAAGAACCCTCTTAATTTCTTGCACAGAGTTTACAAAATTTAAATTATGTGAGGGCTAGTGTGCTTTAAACCTATTCAGATAGTGTTGAACTGCAAGTCTGAAACCCATGTATAGAGTCTTATAAAATGGCTAAATTTTGTGCATATGCTATAACTTGCCGCACCTTCTTAGCCTCTGACTGATGTAAAATTATGAACCCTGTACACTTCAGATGTATGTTGGTGTACAGCAGTTATGTTTGTAGCATGGATTGTTTTTCTGTTATAATGTTGTTGTTTTTTGCTGGTTCTGGTCAATGACCGTAATAATAAACATTCATTCATGTATAGAGCCGCAACCTACAGACACAACTAACCTTGCATGCACAGTAGATCATTTACATTCCACCACCCACCCACCCGTAGTGGGAGCCACTGCAGATGGCATGACAGTCTGCTTTTGAAACTCAGAGGAGCTGTTTGAGAAAAGCAGTTTGAAAGGCAGCAGAGCAAAGCAGAGAGCAGAGGGTCAGGGAGTGTGGCTGTTATTAGAGGGGGGGGGATGGAATTCCCACAGGGTGTGAGCAAGCCAAGTCACTGTTGGAAGACACTGACTGTCCATTTCAATCAGAGTTCGGAGAATGGCTTTGAGCATGAAAGCCGATGGACGATCTGTGCCTCCTGAAATTGAAAAGGAGGGATTGACTCTGCTTATTCTCTTACACCTCTAAGGAGCAATCCTATACATGTTTAGACAGAAAATATAGCCCAACAATTCCCAGCATGCCCCAGTCAGCATGGCTGGCTGAAGGGATACTGGAAGTGGTAGGACTTTTTTTTGCGAGCGTAGGAGGAAATAAAGAGTTGAGACACATTGTTGGGGTTTCACTGGGCCATATTTATTTACATTCAATGACCTGCAAAGGGATGGACTGTGGGTTATCCTAATCCGCCCCCTCTGGCTGGTAGCGCTACATTGGGCGAAGCATCCAAAATCGGAAGGTGGCGCTGCCTGTCGCCCCCGCCCCATTTTACACATTACAATGTTGGGACACCTTTGTTGCGTCGCCTCCTCTCAGAGTCTCAAGACAACAAGCTTGGTGAGGAACAAAGGCGTCACTCACAGGTGATCCTGATCCCCAGCAGACCGAGTCTAAGGACCCAGCAACATGAGGCCTCTGGAATTCGCCTGCCCCCCGAACGGTACCAGGGATGCTTACCGAACCCTATCAGTTCCCTAACCCGCACTTACCTGCCTACTGGCCAAATGTGACCGAATTGAATCACTATGTACAAGGAGTGCACACAACCCCCTGATCCTGCAACAGTGTGGAGTAGGCGAAACACGCACACCTCCCTAGGCCAATTGGATTTGAGAGATGAGCCAAAATTCCTACTCGGCCCCTAACAGGTGACTGTATACAGGGAGGGAGGGAGGGAGCTGCGTGAAAAGACAAAGAGGTTGTGGGTGGGGCTTCCAGGCCTAAAAACTGCCCCTGCAGCCCCGCCCCATTTACCTGACACAACACCTGAATGCCCAGGTACGTCTCTCCTCCTTCCCCCATGCCCACAAAATTCTCCCCGCCCACAGCTGCGCATGTTCCAGGGGAAGGGCCTTCTGTCTAAACTTGCAGAGGATTGCACCCTATGTGGAATTTGATACTATTGACAATCAAATCTTTCTGAGTCTTCTGGGAGGATGAGGGTTATGAGTTTTATGCATAGGCAGTCTCAGAGAATGATACTGGGTGACTTCCATTTCAGTTTCTGCAACCTGTCTGATGGGGTGCATCAGAGTTCTGCCATGTATGTCCTTGTGCTATTTAATACATTTAGGAAACCATTGGGTGAAATTGTTTTCAACATGGGACCTGATATCATGGATCAGAAAGATAATTGACTCCTTTTTTAAATTATGTTTTAGATGGGCAAGAAAAGTTTGTTTTGTTCCACTGGGCTTTTAAAACTGCTTGATGTTATTTTATCTTGCTCTTTAACTTGAATTTTAATTGTAGCTCTTGGATTTTATTTTATTGATGGTTGTGCCCCTGTGTTTATTGTTTTATGATGTGACAATTTTGGTAGTATTTTTTATTGTCTATCACCCCAGTCATCTGTTAGGCAGAGGTTGTGATACATAAATGTATTAAATAAATAAGTTAATAAATAATGATACCAAATTCAGCCATTGAAAACTAACATTGCATTTCCATGGTAGAATTTCCATTGTGACATGTTTCAGTTGACACTGACTGGTTTTGACCTTTAAGGCCCTTAGGACCAGGGTATCTGAAGGACCACCTCTCTCCTCATTTAGCAATACAGACATCTTCTTTGCACTTTGCAGGTCCTTCTCTGAGTACCTACGCCAAGTAAGATGTGATAGGTTGCTATGGGAGAAAGGGCTTTTCAGTTTTGGCACCTGACTTTGGAATGCCCTCCCTGGAGAAGCTCACCTAGCATCTACTTTGATGTTTTTCAGTGCCAGGAGAATACTTCTATATTTTCCTAGGCCTTTTTCATCTCAGCTTTAAGCTGTTTTTTACTCTCTGTGACTGCTTTTGTTCTGTTTTATACTGTTATTGGATTTTAAATTGTTTTATTTCTTGTTGTGAACTGCCCTAAGGACACTATTATAGGGCAGCCTATAAATATTGTTAATTAATTAATTAATTAATTAATTCCTCTAATTTTAGATTTTCATTGCTGCTGTTTTGGGAGTAAATCAATGAAGCTTCATGTCAAGAAAGAATGTAGAAGTTTGCTAATTTAAAGGTTCTGGGTTGGATCCAGACATTAAAGGCCCAGAGCTGTATCCAGGCTGAGTAGATGCACTGACATCAATGGGACTTCAGTTAGTCATGATTAATTTAAGTCTTATTTATTTCAATGGGCCCACTCTAAGTGTGACTAAGTTTGAATCCAAAAAAGTATTCATTCCAGTTTCAGGAAGCCTTTGAATATACAGTAATGGTAGAAGAATGGGGGGTGGTTATTACATGGCAGCAGCAAAGAAAGTGTAGAGGCATGAGACAATACCAGTTGTTTTGCTCTATAAATATTGCATCCTTTCCCAAACACAATAAAAGAGAGAGAGAGTAAAGAAACAAGGATCTTGTTCTGGGGAAAATCTACGGTAATTATAATGGGGCTCAAGGAAGATGAGATGAGTGTGTTACTGATATCAACCATGTCCTAGAGCTGTTTCCTTTCAGCCTCTAGCCGAAATGTAGCACAAAGCAGTTCGGTCAACATGAACCAAACCTCTTGGCGCTTGAGCTGGAAATATCAAAGAAACAACAATTGTAGGCGAAGCAGCTGCAGCAGCCCACTCTGTTTCTAACATCCCTTATGACTCCACTAGAATGTTTACAAAAGCAGCATGACACCTTCTTCTACCCATGACCCAGAGGAGGAAATGTGCTCTGATCAGGCAACAGGTTCCCTGAAAGCTTCCTCTTTCCTAAGATAAAAGGCAGAAGAGGCAGGCAGCTGGGAGTACTCAGTCAATGCCACAGGAGGAGAAAAAAAAAAAGGAAGGAAAACAACAACAACAAAAGTGCAACAGAGCAGTTTCCCTATATTCAAGCCCCGGCAGTTAATGCATCTTTATCCATGAACATTTCCTCAAAAGTACTCAGTTGATATATTCAGTTAGCAATAATTGGCTCCTAGGATTAACCGCATTGGCTAAGATAACTGACATTGTGAAAGCTGGATAGATAAGTTGTCTCAAAGTTGTTACTCTATGATGCTCTTATGCATGTAGCTGCACTCTGTCCCTAAGCTGTCCCTTCCATTGGACAGGTAGGATGTATGTATGTATGTATGTATGAAGAGCCAAATCTGCGACTGGAACCAAATATACAATGGCTAAGAGAATGGAAGTGGAGAGTCCTGCTCTAGCATAAATCAGCAAATAGCTGCTCTCAATATGTGTGAAAAGCCTTTGTTTTATGTAGCAGCTTGGCTTTAATATGAAGAGAATGCCCAGATCCCAAATTCTCACTTTCACGATGTGTGTGACAATGCCTGCAGACATTGTACCATGATACAAAAGTGCACACAGCACCAGAGCCAGAAATGTTAGCCAGCATTCTTGTAATTTGCATTCTTGTACTGTATTGTTATCAGTGCATTATTCTTCTCAAAGCACAATACCAGCATTCTTTTTGATTTGCACTTATTTATTTATTTATTTATTTATTATATTTATACCCCGCCTTTTTTCCTGCAAGGAACCCAAGGTGGACTTACATAATCCTCCTCCTCCTCCTCCTCTCCATTTTATCCTCACAACAACCCTGTGAGGTAGGTTAGGCTGAGAGTCAGTGACTGGCCCAAAGTCACCCAGTGAGTTGCACTTGCTTTGTTATCAATATATTATTATTCTCAAAGTACAATACCAGTATTCTTTTTGAAAATTATAGTATCACATTAACATTCTTGCATTCTATATGTTTATTGGCATTTTTTAAATATCACACCTTTTCTGGCTCTGGTGCTGTGTGCACTTTTGTATCTTAGGGCACCTCATCAGGCACCAAGAAGGTGCCCGAGGGCACACTGCTGCCCACAGTTCCCATGTTGCATATCCCCAGTTTTAATGATTGATTTTATTGTATTTTATATTATTTTATCTTGTAACCTGCTTTGGGATTATTATTATTTTTAAAAATGAAAAGTGGTGTAGAAATTTTCTGAAATAAATAAATAAATAAATATTGTTTTCAAGACAATATTTTATCTCTGGAAAGGATCAATGGGGATTCTAGCTAGATGTGGACATATATGACTGAAAATTTATTTTACCAATATCATCAGTTATATTGGCCCACTAGGTCTTCTTCCTTCCTGCAGAATAAGATGGTTCTTCTTGTTTGTGTTGTGTTTTTTTTAATTATGTACAGGAGAATACAAATACTTGAATTAGAAGAATGGTGTTATGAATGCATGCCAGCTTGCCATGCCAGCCATATACTTTGTTAGAGAAATTTAAGGTTAATGGGTGGCTGATGTTTCCTTGGGAAGATCTCATTTTATTCATTTATTGGATTTATCTCCTGCCTTTTCACCAAAAATGGTGCTCAAGGTCTGGAGATGTACAGAAATCATCCATCCCCTGCCCCTGTGTGTGGGGACTGATGTAAGTTCTATGTATGGAAAAAGTCTTAAGTTTTGTTAAGAGAGCAAGAGAGAGCTGAGAACTAGATGGGAGGAATCTTCAGAACACCTTAAGATGCAGGTACCTCCCTCTGGGGATCTGACCTGATGTAGTGGATTTACTGGATTTACTGCCAGCTAAGGGTGCTCATGCTTCCTGCCTGCACTTACCCTCCACTTGTACATTTGTAAATAAGCATGCTTTAAAATTAGAACAAATTGCTTGATAACTGTTCTCCCCCTCCCCCCCCGCGCTTTTAGTCCTGTGCAACCTGCAATTATTGCAGCAAGGCTGTACACTGATTATCCTGTAAAGATGCTGTTCTAACCATCAGACCTATGAATATAGGATACAGTCGGCTTGTAGAGTTTACAGTTTTAGAATGTACTGCCTTTCTTTAGGAAATACCTAAAGTTTAATTAAATGACCACTAAGATCACATAGCAGCCATGAAATATATTCTTGAAAGTCCAGCTTCCATCATATGTCTCTGTCACCGTGCTTAGGATTCATGTTTTGGTGCACCACCACAAAAATTACATTTTGAGCATTTGTCATGATCTGCCAAAGCTGGTTCCTGTAGGGTGACAGCAGATGTACGTAACTGGTTGGCAATGGGCTAAAAGCCAACATAGATACGATTTCCCCTATAGGGACAACCAGGAATACTCAAGCTCACCAAGGTTCTCTGAACTCCATGTCGAAGCTCGGTTTGCCTTGCTCCCATTTTTGTTTTCAATCGTTTTCGTTTTTGTTTGAACAGAAAAAGTGCACATTTTGGAAATGTGTGCATTTCCATGCACATTTTTCAAAAGTGTGCACTTTCTACCCGTTGTCTAAAGCATGAAAATGTGGGATGTTTGCTTTTAATGTGCATTTTAAAGTGCACATTTTCAAACAGAACAAACAAACAAAAAACCCATCTTTTGAAAGCAATTGCAAATTTGGGAACGTGCAAACTTCCCCCACCCTACCCCAAAAGTGCTCACATTTGCATTTGGGGTTTCAAATGGGACAGGTTCTGATAATCTGTGAACTGAAACCAAATCTTCATGCATCCCTGGTTCCTAGGCACCATAGGTTGTGACAGGGCTTTTTTTCTGGTGGAACTCACTGGAACTGAGTTCCAGCACCTTTTCTTCTATTAATTGCATTACAATTTAATCGCCATCTACTCCCGAGGAAATGTAATCCAAGAGTTCCGGTACCTTTTTCTCCAGAAAAAAAGCACTGGGTTGTGAGCACAGCTCCACAGTGTTGGACCATTTAACTGTATGGCATTTCTGTCTTGATTTTATTTTTTTTAAAATATTTTTTTTATTTTTCAAAGCAAATTATAACACAGAAAATATATTTAGCAAAATACAAAATTATCACACAAATATAACATAATCAACATACAATAAATCATAAAGTGCTCCCCCCCCACCTTTCAAGGGACCAATTAATATACTTCTATCCTCTTGATCAAATAAAGTCTAAATTCCAAAAATATAACATATCCTGATAAGGCATGTTACCCTTTATTAATACATATTACCCTTTATTAATACATAGTCTAGTAATTGATTCCATATCTCCATAAAATTATTCTTCTTTAGCAATCCTTTTTTGCATTTGATACTACTAGTTAGCTTATCATTTAGGGCTATGTCCCAAACTTCCTTATACCAGTCTGTTATTAGGAAAACTTGTTGTACTTTCCAATTTCTCGCTATCATTAGCCTGGCCGCAGTTAACAAGTTTACAATTAACTCCTTCGTATTTTGATCACAAATAAGCTTCTCAGTTATTGATAACAATGCTAATTTTGGACAGACCTCTAAATTAGTACCAATAATTTTCGATATTTCTGTAAAAACCTCTCGCCAAAACACCAATACATTTTTACAACTCCACCACATATGAGCATATGTCCCTTTTTCCTGACATCCTCTCCAACATAATGCAGAACAATTATTATCTATTCTATTTAATCTTACTGGAGTTAAATACCATCTCCAAATTAGTTTATAAAAATTCTCCTTTATCCTAATTGACATCATTGTCACAATCCCTCTATCCCATATATTGTTCCACCCCACCTTCGAGGTCACCTCTTCAAATTCATTATCCCATACAGTCTTAAGCTGATCCTCTTGTTCTTTTGCTTTTTGGATCAATCTATATAAATCCCTTGTTATACCTCTTGTTGATGCATTACCTGGTAGGCCGTCTCTAGACATGACCATCTTTTCAAAATTAGTTAAATCTCTCTTGTACTCAGTTTTCCTTTTCCATTTCTTCGACCACTGTTCTAACTGTAGTAAATTTAACCATGATAATCTTCTTCTCCCAACAATTTCCATTATTTGATCTCTAGTCCCCATCTTTTCCACCCAATCGGTCAATCTAATAACCCTTTCTTCTCTTAGTTTACTCTCCAGCTCTAATCTTAAATTTTCAGGAAAATCCTTAAGAGCTACCACCGGAGTTAATGGAGATATCCCTGGTATAAATATGCTCTTCATAGTACCCCAAATCATTAACAAATTTCTTAGAAAAGGGTTGTCTATATTTTTTATCAATTTATTATTATTTTTTTGAAAAAAAATATTCCCCAAAGTACTATGTAGTTCACATGTTTCTAACTCCAACCACATTATTTCTTTAGGGCGTGCTATAATATCCACTATATGTCTTAATTGATTCGCTATATAATACCATTTTAAATTCGGCAAACCCAAACCCCCTACTTTTTGTGCTTTATACCATCTTGTTTTAGTAATCCTAGATTTTTTTCCCTCCATTACAATATGTATTAATAATTGATTGCCAATCTTTAAGTTCCTTATCTAATATCGCACTTGGTATCATCCGAAATAAAAAATTTATCTTTGGCAAAATCTTCATTTTAATCAAAGCAATTCTACCAAACCAGGAAAGTCCAATTTTTTTTTATACTCCTCTATTTTATTCTTTACCTCATTCTTTAATTTCCTATAATTCTGATCTCCCAATTTATCTATATCTTTTGGAATTACAATTCCTAAATAATTCTGTCTTCAGTCAACCTTGTAATAAACAATTTGCTCCACTCCTTGTCATTTAAGTCTCAGTGCAGTACAAATGTCCTTTTGCACATATAACAAATGCAGTCACAGTTGATTTTTCTCAGAGCTAATGCCTAATTGTACCCATATATCATACAGTGACAGCTCTTTTGACATCAAGAGCTGTCACTATGTTTGAACTCAAGAAGAAGCATGGGAGACCATGTTAACACATAATGAACAACAAACTTTAAATTCAGATTAATTCAAATCTAGTTTTACATTCAAATTCAGCACAATATCATCAGAAAAAAGTTACTACTGTACCATGATTTTTGGTAGTTCCTGCAGTTGCTCTTAAGTTTACAGACAATATTAAAATAATAAATACTTGCAGAGTGTCATCCACGGCTTAAATAATTGATTGCTTGATGGCACTTTTCAGGGATTTTAATTCCCACCGGGGCTGACAGAAGAATGAGGTGACCCTGTAATTGCATTTTAGTGTAGACTCTTTTTCTCACATGATTGGACAGGAATGTGAAAGGGTCAAATTCAGAAAGATTTATAGGTTCATTTTAGTTTGGTAAGGCTAGAAACATTGATCTGAACTAAATATGTAATGGGAAAATCCATTCCCAACTAGCATTTTAATTTCAAAAAATGCCTGTCATTATTGCTAGAGAATGTTTCAAGAATCCAATACAGCCACGTATCTTTTCCAAAGCTTCTTTTCACATTTTATTTCCCATCCTTTCTATACCTTTAATCTAGAGATCGGCAACTTGTTTGACACCGAAAATGACATCAATTCTTTGAACCAACATATATTTTTTCTGTACCACTGTCAGCCCTGTGCGTTATTTTACTAAGCACACGGAGAGCTGAAATGCAAGTCCTGGCAGTTGGACAGGGTGCTGAAATTATAGCTGCAGAGGCGGGTCAGACTGGAGACAGAGTCAAGTGCAGGCTGTTGAAAGAATGACTGGAATGAGGATGGAGGCAGAAAGATAGGGAAAACTGGTGGGCAAACAGGTAGGGAAGATGGCAGATTGGGATGGGAGGGGGGTCAGGCAGGTGCAGGTACCTGGGAAAAAGTTAGGAAACCACATAAACAAGACCATATCTGGATGTCCACCAGGCAAAAGCCCAGCCCTGGTCTGAAAGCATTTATAGCCAGACCAAATCAGGAGGAACAAATGGGTTTCCACTGGGTTGCATCCAATGTTAGTCCTACTTACAGTGGACCTACTGAAATGAATGAGACTTCCGTTAGATGAACATTGGATGCAACCCATTAGGTTGCATCTAGTGTTGTCCTTCTACAAGCAGAATATTCTTCCACTGACCCTGTGCAGCTTGGGGAGGGCAGAAATTTGCATATGGGGGGAAGGTGAGTCGAGGGACCAATTGCATGACTAGCATGCTTCTATGAGGACCTGGGGTGGGGTGGGGCACCTGGGATGATATTAGTCACAGCAGCTCCGTCCTTGGCCTCTTTTGTTCGCAGCTCCCTCCCCCCCTGTTAGCAGTGTGAGCTCTGCTAGTCACCTGTTAGGGGGCCAAGTAGGAATTTTGGCTCATTGCTTCGATTGTAATATGGGGCAATGTGTGTGTTTTGCCTACTCTACACTGTGATGCAGTGGATGGGATTAATTTTAATTGATTGGTTTAATTTGGTCACATTTGGCGGATAAGTGCTAGAATATTCAGTGGGGGTAGGGTTGGAGAGCATCCAATGGCACCTTTTAGGTGATTGGTGACTCCCAAGGCTCTCTGCTCAGGGTTTTGTGGCCTAGCTGGAGAGTTATGGACTACCTTTGATGCTGACTCAACTCACCGGATTGGAGTTTTGCAGCTCTGTGAGGAGGTGACATTGGGAAGGCCTTCCAGCAACAGGACGGTGTAAAACGGAGGGGTGACAATTTACAGGCGCTGCCCCTTGGGGATGGATGCATTGCCCAAAAGACCTCTACTGGCCAGTGGCCAGTATAGCCAGGGACCTGCAGTCCTTTCCCTTTGCAGATCTTGATTATTCTATAAATGTGGCCCTAATTTGTACCATATTTACCTTTCCTGACTCATTATTTCCACCCTTTACACACGCAATGCACACCGCCGGTGTATCTAATTTCTCCCCACTCCCTGTAGCCCTCAGTGTGCCTTGAAAATCTGCTCTAAGGGGGTTAGGGAATCCTCTTTAGCAAAACTGGAGGCATATGCAGAGCAGAGGAGGGAAACTCCTGTTGTGCAAGGAGCCACTCACTTATGTAACATTGGGTTTCTCCCACTGCTTTCATGTTGTTCTTTTATACTGTGGTGTTTTTATTTTTTAATGTGTGGGTTTATTTATTTGAAATGTATATTACTTTTTTTTTTTTATTAATTTTTAATTTTTCACATCTTACAACTACTAATGAATACAACAACAAAAAATGCAACATAAACATTGTGCACCCCCCCACCTCTTGGGACCAAGTTATATTTCTCACCCCAATTTTTTTTATTTTTTTTTTTGTGTGTGTATATATACAAGCTATTATTCTATATTCCAAAAATATAACAAATCTTGACAAGGTTTGTTCCCCCTCCCCTTTACCAACACATAATCCAAAAATTTGCCCCAAATGTTCACAAAGGTGTCTTTCTCCAATTGTCCTTTTTGACACTTAATATTACAAGTTAATTTATCATTTAACGCGATATCCCATACCTCTGTATACCATTCATTAATTGAAAACACATGTTGAACCTTCCAATTCCTAGCTATCATTAATTTTGCTGCTGTTAACAAATTCACAATCAATTCTTTTGTATTTTTTAAACAAACTAACTTTTCTGTAATTGTTAACAATGCTAATTTTGGGCAGACTTCTAATACCATTCCAATTATTTCTGATATTTCTGCAAATACTTTCTGCCAAAATTCCAGAACATTTTTACAGCTCCACCACATGTGGGCATACGTACCTTTTACATTACATCCTCTCCAACACAATGTGGAGCAATTTTTATCTATAAATGTATATTACTGAAATTTTTAACTTTTAAAAAAAAAATTCTTGGAACCTGTTCAGTACAAGCCAGCCTTCCCCAACCTCGGGTCCTCCAGATGTTTTGGAATGCAGCTCCCATAATCCCCAGCCAGTGTGTCCATGATGACTGGGAGTGACAGGAGTTGCTTTCCAACACATCTGGAGGGCTTGAGGTTCAGGAAGGCTGATAAAAACTAACTAACCAAGTAACTAACTAAGGGCACAATCCCATGCATGTTTAGACAGAAAAGGGGCCTACAACTCTCAGGATCCATCCGCTAGCATGGCTTGCTGGGGAATGCTGGGAGTTGTAGGACTTTTTTCTGTCTAAACATGCATGGGATTGTGCCCTAACCAACTAAATAAATTAAATGGGCCACCTGAGGGTTGGGACCATGTGGTCAACTGAGGGGACATTATTCCTTTTTCCTTCAGTCTACAGTTGTTTTGTGTCCTCTAATACAGCAGCAGCATCCTTATGCAGCCGAAAGCAAGTATAATCAGGATGTTTTGAGCTACAAGCAAGAGATTAATGCAAGTGAAGGATACCAGCAGGTGAGGAATAGGAGCAGAAAGCTGAGCTGCTTTGTAGCCAACAGTAATTATGCTGCAATAAATAAATAAATAAATAATATATCTCGAGTGTCTGTAAGAGTAAAGGCTACAAGTGTTTGTCTCTCTGAAGCTACCAGCTGTGTCTGAAAGCTGTAACGAAGTGGGCCAATCATGTGTGGTTTACAAAAACAATGAAAGCAATGTTTAAAAAGCACAGCAGGTAAATAGTACAGCCATTTAACTGCCTAACAGTTAATGATGTATGAGTAATTACTTGCAGTTTTTTTTAAAAAAAAAAAATCAGCATTTTAACCTGTTTGCACCTTCTGGACTGAACATGGATTTGTACGCAACCTGCAGTCAAAGCCCGTACATTTCCGAGCTTGCAAAGCAATTTGTGGACCCCCCAAAAAATGTGTTCGACTGCATGCGTACATTTGAAAAATATGCATGAAAAAATGTGTACAAATATGCTTTAATCAATGGGAGAAGAATGCGTACATTCAAAGGTGCACAGAATTGATGCACACATTTTGAAAAGTACTCCCCATAATACACACAGATCTTTATGAAAAAAGAAAAAAATAACAACAAAGCTTGCCATCTGATATAGACTCAAGTTGGGACAAGCTTTGAGATGGAATTTGGAAAACTTTGGCTAGCTCAGGTTTTGCTGATTTGTCCATCCCTACGTAAGCCTGAATTTGCAGACATTTCCTTCATATGTTCCAACTGTGATCTTAAGTGCATTTGTACCAAGTTTTGTGGGATATCAGCAGCTGGGGCCCATGCAGGTATTCCTCATGCTGGTATACTGGTGTGGTCAGGGCAGGGGTCTTTTAAATGTTACCCTACCCACATAGGCCTCACCTCCATGAGTGGCTTCTGTAAAGTGGAGAGAATCAGGGTCAAAACAGACATTACTTTGAATCTGTGTTTAGCAGCTATGTCTCTTTTTTTCATTTTTACTCTAGAATAAGTAAAATGAAGATTGGGGTGCTAGTACGGGGAAGGGGTTTTTAAAAGTCTGGATTGTCCTCTTGCATATACCCTTGAATCTAGTATAAATGAAAAGTCATAGCTGCTAGACACAGATTGAAAGTAATGTCTGTTTTGCCCCTCACACTTTCCCAATCTGGTGTCCTCCAGATGTGTTGGACTATGCTAGCTGGGGAAGCTGGAAGCTGTAGTCAACACATCTGGAGGACACCAAGTTTTGGAAAACGATCCCGAAATGATGATCCAGTCATGTGCGTTATGGCCAAAGGTGCAGGTCTGAATCATGGAATCACAACCTTGCTCTCTCTCTCTCTCTCTCTCTCTCTCTCTGTGTGTGTGTGTGTGTGAATTCTCTGGGAAAGACCTATACATTTGGCCTCCAACCAAATGGCTATTGAATTGCTTCATAAACCCAGGACAATTGACATCTGAAGTTATTCTGTTAAATTCCACTGTAAATGCTGTATATAAAATAATGACATCAGCATCTATCAAAAATGAAAAGCCTTTGAACCTGACAGAAACAACTGCACAATCATTAACTGACTGATGTAACCCCAGTTTTACATGAAATTGTTTTTAAAAAATCATTGTATAGCCAGAATATAACTCAAATGGGTAGACAATACTGGTAAGCTTTTCCTAGCTCATTTATGGGTGATTTGATCTGCCTGACTCTGTGTCTGAAAATAAAAGGCAATACAAAAGGGTTGAATATTGAGATCAAAGAGTAACACTGAGTAAAAATATGAGAGACTATACTTTACTGCACGTTGTAAAATCCTTCTGAAATTCCTAATTACTAAAATAGCTACGATACAGACTAGGCCATTCCTTTTTTTTGCCCTGTGAATGCGCAGCATAGTGCCATGGATTTAGCACTTGGAAACCACATTCAAACTGGCTGTTTGTGATCCCTTTCTCATTTCAGTTATTGCCATTCAACTAACATGGTGCAATGGCCTTCCAGAATGTTAACTGGTGTTCTTGGGGTCTCAGGGCCTGAGAATTTCCACCCAAGAATGCTATATAAATGGGATTCAAGTGTCTGTGTAGCAGTCATATTCTGATACGCCTTTCAGGACCCTGCTCCAGTGTGTCAACCTTTTCAGGATTTTGCTCTGGTGTGCCCCAGCTTTCCATACCTCCCCCAGCCCCCCCATTGTGAAGCTCAACTGCAAGTTCCAGTGGCTGGCTATTGCAATGTCAGCTGCTACCAGCAAGAAAACAATTAAACCTTTGAAGTATGGAATCATCTGAAACCAGAAAGATAGATAACAGGGCCAGCATTGGGTACTGCTGGAGAACAATGTCTGTGTTGCTAACATCTCTGAACTTCCTTGCACTCCCACCACAGGATGACAGAATGATCTTTCTACAGTCATTCCAGAAGTCTGGTAATAGAGCTTTGTTCACATGATGCAGCTTTGATGGGGTATCGTGCCACCAGCACATATAGTCCTGGGAGGCTGGTTAACCCATAGTGCTTCTCAGCCTTGGCAATTGGCATTCTAAGAGCTGCTTCCAAGGTTGTTCTCAGTCCCTGGAAGGAGCTACCACAGATTTCAGGTATGAGCATTTTGTAGATTACTGTCTGAGACCAATCCCTTTAATTGCATGGCACCCCTTCTAATGATGAACATATGAAACAGGCTGTAGTATCCACTTGATTAATCATGGAGCAATCCAGTAGGAATTAGAAAATTCCCCTAGAGAATTGCAGGACACTAAAAGTTGATGAGTAATAAGCAGCAAGGCAGGGAAGAAGATGACCCTATTGTCATATTTATACACTACACATATGCTACAGGACGATTCCAAACTAGAGTTTGAGGCACGTTTTTAAATTGATGCCAGCATTGTCAAGGTGGGCATCAAGGTTAATATAAGACACATTTATTTCAAGGATTTTTTTAAATTAAGCAACCGAATAGTGATACTAAATATAAGATTTCATGTTCAAACACTATGTTCCTCAAACACTCAGATGTGGAAACCAAATTCTTCTAGTCCCTAAATGTAAGAGAGCTCAATTCAATCAAAGTTATTGCCCTAATACTTTGTGTTTCCCACTCTCTAGGAGCAAGATATGAACAATTCTTTACCCCCATCCAACACATGAAGAATTATGGCAAGATTGATAGTAAAACCTCTGTTGTTCCATAGATGTTCAGCGGAACAACCTGGAATAGCACCAAGATTTTAAAGACATCTGTAGAAGATAGCAAATGATAGTTTGGCTCCTTGCTCTGTGTTTTTCAGAAGACAGGAGTTCTAAATTGAAATGAAGAATTTGGCAAAGCCAAGAACACAAGCTGCTACTGGCAAAGGTACAACACATGCAGAAACAATTAAGGTATTGCCCAGAGAGCAACCAACAATCTCTTGAGAAAGCAGAAAGACGGTGGAAGAACAAACCACAGGAACCACCTGGTTACCTCTGACTGGCTTTGCCTTCAGGCCAATGAAGATGTTTAAGAAATGGTAAATTTGGGGAGAGCTGTTTTAAGAAACTGGCTATTTCTTAAAGAGTGAGGCAAAACACTAGTGCCTATGTATATTAGAGGGAGAAAACAAATAATATGTGGTATTTTAATAAGGTTCAATCTTCAAACAAGTAATGACACCTCATGTAAATTTTGCCAAAGCATTTCAAAATTATCTGAAACAATGAGCTCAGTAGACACCACATGAGCCTTGGACCTGGAGATGGTCTTCTAGCTGTGGGGCAGGCAGAAGATAGATATCTGGGTAATATACAGTGGATTGCCAATCTACTGTGTACCTCCCAGAGATGAGAACACAACACAAACATTTCATCCCCCTTAAATTAGGCTGCTGAAACAAAGAAATCTGTGAGGGGGGGGGCTAAGGGGCCAGGAGACTTGTGAAAGACTTGTGAGTTCAGTTCTGGTGCGGAAAACAAATCTGAACATATGCTAAGAGGCTCTCTGCTCCTTAATGTTCAGTGTATTTCCTGCCCCCTGAACCACTATTTTGCCCCTGACTCTGGCTGGAGGACCTTGTGCTTTGTGTAAAAAAACACCAAAGTAGTTTCTGCAAGCCCAAAGTTTGCCCATCCCTGTTCTAGCTCAACTCTGAATTCACTGTGAGGCAATTCACCCCCTTTCTCTCTGCTTCAGTGACACACTTGTAGAGCTGAACTAATCAAGGCCTAGAATCCCAGGATCACTATGAAGTAAAAGTAGTAAGGAACATAAATTACTTTCTATATTAAGAAGTACTAGCAAAAGTATGGCTAGTGATAATTTTCTGTAAAGTAATATCTTGCTTTGTTTTAAAAAGAAAGAAAGAAAACAAAACTGCACAAAACAGCATACCAGTAAAAGCTTCATATTCATTGTAGCCCATTGAATCCTTGTGTTGTTGTTGTTCTTTTGACAAATTCATCTCAGCAAATTCCTGCAACTGTTGTGATGAAAGGAAGCCCAGTTCAAATGAGATGGTCTAATATAGAAAGCTCCAGTGTCATTGTTTTTTTCTGACAGCTGTGAAATATAGCCTGTACTGGTTAGTAAGGGTGGACTTGATGCTGTACCATTGTCCATGGGGACCCATTACATTCTCTAAGCATATTGATTTCCTGACTCCTTCAGCTCTTCAGGAAATTAGTTGGGTGATTTCCAAATGTTCTATCAAGCATTTAAAACTGCTGCATGAGACGATTCCTTAGACCCATTGGTTCAGCACATTAACATTGTCTCAGGTTGAAGCAGCATTGAAGATTTCATTTCTTTTTTGGGACTTTCCCAGTTTGCAGGTGTTTTAATAATGCAAATGAAACACTAATACATAGAAGCAAGAAATCTGTTGTGATGCTGTCCTGTTCTTGTCTAATTCAGAGTACTGCATGGCCTTAACCAATACTTTATTTGGTATGGAAAAATGTTTTTTACAATTGGAAAAAAGTAAGGCTGCACTCCTATATCCATTTCCCTGCAACTAACCCCACTGAACTCAATGGGACTTATTTCTAGGTAGCCATGTAGCCCCCTGGCCTTTTCTTTTTTGAGGCCCCCACTGGCACCTTGCTCTGCCACAGCAGCACAGCAGCAAAAATAAAAGGCGATTTCTCTTTAAAACAGCCTCCCAGGGGCACAATTTTGCTTTAAAACAAGGTGCACACTCCCCTTTCTCTCTCTGATTTTTTGCCACTGCTGTGCTGGTCAGGTGCAGATATACATGGGGTATGTATTTTTTACTCTAGATTAGGTACGGCAAATCCGGACATTCTGTTGGGCCTCAGGGCACCATGGCCATCGTTATGCCATTCCCGCTATGAGGCTGCTCTTTTTCATGCAGCAGCCTTAATGGCATTCTTTGGGGCTTTTTGTATTTCGGAGCTGGTTGCTTCATCCGAAACTGATATTTCCATGAGAGCCCTTCAGTTTTCTGACCTTTGCTTGCTTTCCTCCAGTGTACAGCTCTGGTTGTGCAGGTCTAAGTCCGACAAGGCTGCAAGGGGAGCGTGCATAACTCTTTACCCTGCCCGCACTGAGGAACTCTGCCCTGTCACTGCCTTGCCTGGTTTCCTTGTGGACTTGGGCACCAGAGCAGGCCATCTCTTCTGCCATGAGGATGGCTCACCCCTGACAAAATTTGTTTCTCAAGGATCTGTGAAGGGTCCTGCAGAAATTTATTCCTGGCAGGTAGGGGAGAGCAGACTAAGCAGAGGCTTGTCCCTCTCTGTGGCAGGTAAGTGCGGGAATAGGCAGTGGGGTAGGGTTCGGTGAGCATCCTATGGCACCTTTTAGGCGACTGGTGAGATCTGAGGCTCCCCGCTCAGGGTTTTGAGGCCCATTGTGGGAGATAAGGATCACCTTTGAGGCTGACTCACCTTGCCACCTCAGAGTTTTGCAGCCTCGTGAGGTGGTGACAGTGGGAAGGCCTCACAGCACCATGATGATGTAAAACTGGGGTGGGTGGGTGGCGAGTTACAGTGCTGCCCCTCGGGGTTGGATGTATTGCCCGAAAGACCTCCACTGGCCAATGGCCAGTTTAGTTACCCACACTTTATCCCTTCACAGATCATTGTTATTCAATAATTGTGGCCCTAATTTTATACCAATATTTTGTGTTTCGACTCTTTATTTCCCCCTTTACACGCACAATAACTGTAACTATTGAATTTGGCTTGTCCAGATGGGTAAGAATTTCATCTGGTTCATTATCTGATAAGAACTTACAAAAATCATGAATTTCTTCATAATTTGTCCAAAAACAAGTCTCCATGTCCGGAGACATTGGAATCCTTGTATCCGGGACCTGAAATTACAAGTGTAATCTGCCACTGCCAGGCCCTGGGCCTTAGACAGAAAGGCCACAGCAGCCAACTTACCCCTGATGGTCCGAAAAGACGAACCACGCCACCGGGCAAGAATTGTACTAAGTGGTCAACCGGGATAGGCCATGTCAAGGGGACATTGTTCGCCTCCCTAATTTCACGGAATTCCCTACCTGCATGCTCGTAAACAGCTCTGGTACTAGGTGCTAATGATTGCAGGATGGCATGTTCTGCTGCAGACCTCCAATCTGCCAAAGATAGTCCGGCATCACTACTGGATGCTGGCTAACCCAAAGGGCAAGTTCCTGGAATCTCGGCATCTGGTTATGTGACAATGCATCTGCAATGCCATTATTGAGTCCTGGACCATGACAGGCATGGAAAAGGATATTGAATTTCAGGCAATGCAGCATTAACGCCCTAACCAGACACATAACCCTAGGATTCTTTGAAGACAGGAAGTTGACGACCTGGACCGTGGCCTGGTTGTCGCACCAAAAGTGCACCACTGAATTAGCAAATTGATCAGCCCAGAGGTGCACCGTGATTAGGTATACCAGATCCTAATAATTATCGACCTATTAGCCTTCTAAATATTGACTCTATATAGTAAATACCTGTTAAACAAATTGGAGAAGTTGGAATTTACTAATCACATTATTCACCCCGAACAGGCTGGCTTTAGGAAAGGGCAGAGCACTATTGACCATTGTCTGACTCTCTATTTTTTAGCACAACAAGGACTTGCGGGCCCTACCAAACATTTATTTGTTGCCTTTGTGGACCTAGCAGCAGCCTTTGATTCGATTGATAGAAACCTGTTGTGGTATAAACTGGCCAACACTAATACAGTAATACCTTGGATTACAAGTAACTTGGTTTGAGAGCGTTTTGCAAGACAAGCAAAATTTTTAATATTTATTTAATTTTTTTTGACTTGATATACAAGCGTCGTTTTGCAATACAAGTACTGTAGTATGGCTTAAATTAAAAATCTCTGTACAAATTTTTTTGGGGGGATTTCGTTTTGATATAAGAGTGTTTTGGATTACAAGCACCTTTCCGGAACGAATTATGCTCTCAATCCAAGGCATGACTGTATAGACAATCGCTTATTGTTTTTAATCAAGGAACTTTATTCTAATATGACTGCCAGAATAAGAGTTGGTACATCTGGTTCATTAACTGACCCTATTCCCATAAACAAAGGGGTAAAACAAGGGTGTCTGTTGGCACCATCACTTTTTAATTTATTTTTAAATGATATAATTCCAGCATTGTCTGGCCCAGAATTTTTTCCACCTTCTGTTGGGTCTAAGAAGATTTCTATTCTTTTATATGCTGATGACATGGTTTTAATTTCACTTAATAGGTTTGAGAAGGTTGCTTTCTAAGCTTAGTATATTTTGTTCTAAAGAGAAATTAAGTATTAATTATACTAAAACAAAGGTGATGGTGTTTGGAAAAAGGAAATCTGTTAGTTTCTCTTGCTCCCATGTTTGATTTTTTTTAAAAAATATATCTCAAGTTCTTTCCATCTTGTTTTTTCAATGGTCAACTAATGGTCATCAGATTGAACAATGTCGGGAATTTAAGTACCTTGGCATCCATTTTGCAGATAATCTTTCTTGGAAACCCCACATAGAAGCTATTAGAGCAGTGGCCCTGAGATCTATCAGAGCAATTCTTAGATTCCATAATACTGCAGGGGGACACTTGGTTATTCCAGCTCTGACAATATTTCAAAGTAAAGTTATTGCTCAGATTTTGTATGGTGCGGCTGTCTGGGGATGGGATAATTCTCAGATGGCTAAATTGTAGACCCTTCAGAATACATTTCTAAAAAAAAAAAAAAAAAAATCTTCCACCTGGCACCCCTGCAGCTTTGGTTCGGGCAGAGATAGATTTCCCTTCTATTAGATTTCATATACATTTTATCTTATTTAATTACCGGAGAATGGTAAAGGATTCTCCAGTTAGGGTATTCCCCAAGTTATGTTTTGAATAGTTATTAAACTATAGAAGTTGGAGTTTAAGATATCATAAGCTGCTTGAATTGTACCCTCACCGTGCCTTATTTGAAAACCTTTCCATCTTAAATTCAAAAGAGAAACTTCATGAATATATTTTTGATCATGGTGCACAGCTGGACAGACAGGCTATTAACAATTCAAAGTTTGTATAATAAATTTCACCTTTGATATTGTTAATTACAACAGTTGGGAACTGTTTAGCGCTTTTTTTCTTTTCTTTTTTGTGGTAAACCCAATTCAGCACCACAAAGATGGTTGAAGACACAGGGATTTAAACCCAGACGTTCAAGTGTGAAGTGAAGCTCTCAAAGCTCTGGGCCTGGGAGATGGACGAATCTGTCAGTTTCAGTTTCTCCTGCATTTGATTTTTTAAAAATAAATATTATGTTCTTTCCACCCCAAATATGAAGAAATGTATATTTCTTTTGGATAAATTCTTATAAAAAAACACAAACTGGAATGGAATTGTTACCCATCCCTTCTATAGATCTGTGCAAATGTTATGTGTGAAGCAGCAGTGATAGCTGCCTTGAGTGCCATTTTTTGTTAGAAAGGCAGGGTATAAATCATATAAATAAAAACGGAGAATAAGGTGGGGAGAGAGAGGGAGAGGTATACTTGCTTGCATGTTACGGTGACAACTTGAGATCCCCCATTTTTTCCCCTCTTGCGATCTTTTCCTCCAACTTAACATACTTTATAGGGAGAAAAAACTGTTCAAGGTTTGGACAAGAGCTCTGTCAAGAAAACAAGTTGGAGTGGGGAAAGAGTTGCTGGCACAGTAACACCGATAGATCTTTTTCTGCAACAATGGCTAGTGAGGGCCAACTACATCACCCTAGTTGTAGGACTTTTTGTGTGTGTCTAAACATGCATAGGATTGCACCCTAAGATAAGAAAAGGTTCTGAACAATCTGGTGTAAGAACACATTTTCCGAGCAAACATGGGCTAAGCACTACATAAACTTAATTAGATAGCAGGCAAACTAAATTTCACAGGTGCTTAATTTTCATCAAGAAAGAGGCAAAGAAATAAAAACATTTATAAGAAGTATAAGCTTGTTGTAGGGAGGGAAAGAAGTGAGTAAAATAAAGCACAGAATGCAGGTGCTCTAATAAAGTGTTTTCTGATTACATGCACAGGAAACCAAACTGCAAGCAACCACTTAAACAGTCTTTATTTTCAATTTCTTCTTTATTGCTATACTTCAAAATTGACCACAACTGGGAAAATTGGCCAAACCTCCCACCCCCCACTCCGAAATAACAAACCACCCAAACTCTGGAAAGGTCTCTCTTTACAGATGTTTTTATTAGAAAGAAACTTTAGAAGAGTCATCAGGATCTGATTGTCGTTCTGCACCATTTGTCTTTATGCCAGAAATATTAAGCATGCATTCATTCAAAAGTATCCAAAACAACACTTAGGCTGCAATCCTATACAGACTCACTTGGGAGTAAGTCCCATTGAACCCAATAGGGCTTAATTCTGAGTAGACAAGTATAGGACTACACTGTTAGGGAATTATGTGTCTGCATATTCAGGGGTCAACTGAATGCATTTCCAGTCTATTAACCATGAATAGAACTCTCAAAGGAAAGGTAGGAATAGAGACTGGTGGCTCTGTCTCATTCTCTGTCCAATGGATATAATATGGAGGGTCTGGTAATCAAAACCTAGTTTTACATTAGCCACAGCCTATCGTTATTCACTGGTATTTTGAGATATAAACAAATCAGAGGCAGTATGCTTATGTACACCAGTTGCTGGAGAACATGGGCAGGAGGGTACTGTTGCACTCATGTCCTGCTTGTGCGTTTCCCGTGGGCAGCTGGTTGGCCACTGTGTGAACAGAATGCTGGACTAGATGGAGCCTTGGTGTGATCCAGCAGAGCTCTTCTTATGTTCTTTAATATATAATTTAAAAAATGATTGAAGTTTACAGTTTTAGATTTCTCCTCCCTGATTATCTTGTTAGGTTTGGTTGTAAGATTCCTTCAGGTGGGCATACTTGACAGTGAAGAAGTGGGAGAAGAGTATTAACCCATTCCCCAACTACCATTCAGAGAGCTTACTAACCCCTCTAATTGCTCCTGATGATAGCATAGCAGTTCCTTCTGCGCAAGCTGCATGGAAAACCCATGTACTATATGAATACAATAACTCCCATAGTCATTTGTGGAGTGAATTATAGGCCTAGTTATAAATATAATTTCTCTCATTTTGGGTGACTGTCCAATTGATGGGCCTAGGCAGCAGAGATATATGCAATGACTTGTGTTGCTGTAGCTGAAGCATGATCTTATTTGTGGGAATCATGGCCAAGCTGACTAGTGGAGCAAGTAGCAGCAATAGTGGTGGGGAAACGGTTGTTGCCTGGACTGTTTGGCAGTCCAATGGGAAAATTAGCTTGGAAATACTCTTCAGTTCCCATCAACTGTATTGAATGTTGGGGGAAGAAAGTCCCCTACTCCTGGAGCTTACTACAAGTGAAAGGGGCCTAATTGCTCCTTCGTTAAGCAGGTAACATGTGACTAGGCCTTCATTGGGGATACCACAGTAGCCATGATTGTTAGGATCTTTTTTTCTTATGTAGATATGGGTTCCATGTTTCACAAGGCAGCAATGGTAGAAATGAAGAATGGAATATAAACAGAGTTTTTGCATCTTAACACCAAATAACTTATTATTATGGTCTTATATAGCAGTAGATCCAAATGAATCATGTAATTATTTACTGGAATAATAAATGAAGGCAGTGATTATGAATGTGAAAGCCTATTATAGCTATTCTTCCTTGAATGCTTCAAAATTCCTTTAATCTGGGTGATAATATATCAAGTGAAATAGACCTTGCTGTCGAAGATCCAGATGTTACCTATTTCTCTCTGCATTTGTCAATTAAGCTCTTAGAAAATATTTATGGTTCATGAAAGCAGCCTGGCCTAGCCAGTCTGTGAGTGAAAGAGTCTGTACCACTGGGAATGTTTTCTTTGAGATATATCATTTGTATTGGCACTCTCAGGTCATCCATTGCAGATTAAAACTGGCCCTAGTTCACTCTTAGCTTTTGCTTTATTCAAAAGCTTCCAGCAAAACATGGTTATGCTTCTAAATTTAAATGGACTATATGAAAGAGAAAAGATATTTCTATGGCTGCCAGTATGAAAAATGATGTGTTCGCTGATTGTCTGTATGAACGGTGAAAGAGATCATCATAATCATCATCATCATCATCATCTTTTATTTGTATGCCGCTTTTCCACAAAAACTGTGCCCAAAGCAGCTCACAACATGACATAAATAACAGTAGACATAATGTACAAAACATCAAAGAACATTAAATATAATTTTATTTATTTATTTATTATATTTATACCCCGCCTGTTTTTTTCCTGCAAGGAACCCAAGGCAGCTTACATAATCCTCCTCCTCCTCCTCCTCCTCTCCATTTTATCCTCACAACAACCCTGTGAGGTAGGTTAGGCTGAGAGTCAGTGACTGGCCCAAAGTCACCCAGTGAGTTTCATGGCCAAGCGGGGACTAGAACCCGGATCTCCCGAGTCCCAGTCCAACACTCTCACCACTACGCCACATTGGCTATCAATATAATATTCAAAATATAAAATATAATATACTATTCACACTGGCTCTCAATATAATATTCAAAAAATAATTTACAAAATAACAGAGAACAGTAAATATAATTTTCAAAATATCAAAAAAACCCACTAAATATAATATTAAAAAAAAAACAATAGAAATAATTACAGATAACCATAATTCAATAATAATTATACTAAGGTTAAAAAAAAAAAAAAAAGCAGCAACAACTTTTGTAGCTGGAGTCAGGCAGGCAGCCCCCCCTCCCTGGCCAGGTGTAATGAGCCAAGGAGGAAAGGGGGTTTGTGGATTCTGCTATGTAAATGAAAGATAAGGTTTCCTGGATGCTTCCTGCTATTTAGTATTCACAAACAATGCAGAAAAACAAAGTGGCTGGCTATTTACACACCCACCTACCCATACACACACACACACACACACACACACACACACACAATTTATTTAATTTGGTTTTCACCTCCTCAGCAATGTTCTCTCTGTCATAATAATCTCATATTACAGATGCTACTTTAACATAATTCATTTTATTTTATAGGATTATATCTTTACAAGGAAATTCAAGATGCCAACTCCAATTAAATATGTCCATTGAGGATCAGCAGTTTCACATTTGAGTTCTTTATGAACTCTTGGTGGATATCATCTGGACCCGGTGATTTGTTAATGTTTAATTTGTGTATAAAGCCTAGAACTTCATTTTACCACAGGAAGCTCACTATTAAATATAGATTGGAGATGGAGGCTAAACAAAACAATGGGAGAGGTGGGATGTACAATCAGGTCTCCCCAATGTAAGGCCAATGTGTAGTCCACTGGTCCACCCTCAAATAGCAGGCTTTCAAAGGATACCTTTTATCACTACATTTTCTGAAATCTGTTACTCTCCTAGGGCGGAAACCCTGACTCTACATGGTAAAAAAAAAACCCAAACTCTTATATTCCAAAACAAAACATGAATACCTTTAAAAGTAATTTATCACTACATCTAGTAGTAAAATTGAAAAATTGTTCCTTTAAGAAAGAGGAAAAAGAACAGAGCAGGAGATACAGTGTGTGATCCTCTGTGACAGTTTCAGATAATCTCTAGCAGAGAGATAACCATACAACAACGAGACAAACAGTTATAATTTATCATGTATGTGCATCATGCAGCATTTTAAGTTCTTGGTCTAGGTGGAATAAGGAAAAGACTGCGATAAAACAAGAGTGTTATTCCCAGACTGAAGACATTGATCATGGCCAATGAATAATGAATGCATCCAAAACTTTTGCTTGGCCTCCATGTTTGTTTATGAAGATTAATAGGCCGAGTTCCTCAGTTGCTTTCACCGCAGGAGATTCCATACATCAGGGAGCTGGGATGCCTTATTAACATGCAAATATTTTCTTCACTGCTTCCCTCAAAGATGCTGTGTTTGTATTACCGACGGAGAAGTGGATTTCACATGGGCAAGGAAGTGTTAGAACTGACAATGGAGAAAGCACAGCTAGGCACCATTTTAAAAGCATTTGAGGCAACCTGTCTACAATAGCAAAGCCTGCAGGGAAGGAGAAGGTTGCTGGAGGGATGAAGAGGCAGGTATCTTCTGGCCTCACAATGCAAGTCCTCGGGCCTTATGATGACACTTCTGGTGAGAGATGGGAACAGATCCTATAAAAGCCTGGTGGTTCCCATGTTGCCCAAGTATGGTCAGGGCAGGCAGACAACCCACCTATGGGAGCATCATGTGCTCTGCCTGGTCATTTTTGTTATAGATACAGGAAGAAATTGTTCATGTTGGTCCTGTTTGGCCATTGGTCTGACATGTTTTTTCTAGAGTCTGGAATCATCCAAGGAAGCTGAATGAGTGGGAGATTTAGGACTAATAAGAGGAAGTACTTCTTCACACAGCTGATACTTAAACTACTGAATTCACTACCACACAACGTAGTGATAGCCACCTACTTGGACAGCTTTAAAAGGGGATTACCGTAGATGAATTCCTGGAAGAGAAGGCTATAAATGGCTACTAGTCATGATGATTGCTATATATTATTTCTAGTTGCTGGGAACATGGGTGGGTGGGTGCTATTGCACTCATGTCATGTCCTATTTGTGGGGTTCCCATGGTTATTCATTTATTTAAAATAGTTATATACCACCTTTCATCATCAAATTCCATGGTGGTGTACAATATTAATTAATGCAACAATTAAAACTGAGATGAAAAATCCACAATAAAACCAAAAATCTAGCAAACCTAGGCATTAAAATCAACAAATGCTTGGTTAAAGAAATACATCTTTAGCAGGAGCTAAAACAGCATCAGGGTTTGTGTCCTTGTACTGCAGGGGAGAGCGAATTCCCAAGCTGGGATGCCACAACCAGAAAGTTCCTCTCGCTTGGTCACCATCAGATGTACATGTGCAGGTGATGGAACAACCAGGAGGCCCTGATCGGAAGGTCAATGAATGGACAGATGGATATGGGAGAAGGTACTCTCTCAGTTTTCTTGGTCCCAAGTTGTTTAGGGCCTTACATGTCAATAACATCATCTTGAACCTGGCTCACTAATATATTGGCAGCCAGTGCAGTTCTTTCAGTAAAGGAGTTACATGCTTATAATAGGCTGCTTCATTCAGCAAACTGGCTGCTGAGTTCTGCACTAGCTGAAGTTTCCAGACCAGTCTTAAGGGAAGCTCCACATAGAGCACATTACAACAATCCAGTCCTGAGGTTACCAAGCCATGGATCTGAAAGGGCTAAAATGGCTACAGCCCTGATGGCTTACAATCCACTCTGTAGGCCCGTCCGCCTACGTGGATTCAGCAGAGCGTGAGATGGAAGATATAGCCTCTGTCCCATGTGTGTAACCGGCCCATGTAGTTCACACAGAGATTCAGCTTTGTCTCCCACACGCAGCATGTCCAAGCGTCTCGGATTTCAGCCAACTTGCAGCTCACTCGTCCTGTAACTAGGAATTAACTCTATAGATTCCACAACAGGGTTTTTACTACCTGTTTATTCTATTTCAGAGTAAATACAATCTCCTAAATTACAGTCTATATTGCAGATTATAATGCATAGCATAGTCCAGTGGACCAGGTCCACCCTAGCAGACTTCATTACATGTTTGCAATAAGTCAGAGCATCAGAGAGAAGAGACAAGAAGAAGCACACACTAAGCAATCCTTCTCTCAACCTAAAACTGGTTACAGGAAACTGAAACCTAACAATCATACTACGTCATCAGAAAGTACAAACCATGTGATCAGCTCGTATTTCGTATACACCTACTTTTCCCATGAGAACAGAATAGTAGTGCCAGACTCAACATGACTGTTTTTCTTGCCATCCTGTACCTTTACAAATGAAAACAATTTGTGCCACAGCTGTTGTTTTGCTGCATGTCACAACATCCCCCCACAGCCTGTGATACATGTTGTTTACATTTACTCAATGAGGTCTAGTGCCCTCATTAGTTTCCTGTGTCTTACTTCAGGCAATGGTTTTGTGAAAAGATCTGCCACCATATCCCCTGTTGCACAGTACTTGAGTGTTACCCACCCTTTTTGCACACAGTCCTTTACATGAGAGTAACGAACATCAATGTGTTTGGTTCTTGGCCTACATTTTTCATTTTGAGCCATGCTAATGCAAGCTTGGTTGTCCTCAAAAATTGTAACAGCCTTGTCTACTGGTATGTCCATATCAGCAAACAATTGTTTGAACCACTCAATCTCATTACATGCTTGAGATAGACTGATGAATTCAGATTCTGCGCTAGACACCGCCATACAAGTTTGTTTTCGTGTGTACCAGTCAATTAGACTGTTTTCATACATTAAAACTGTTCCACTTGTGGATTTTCTATCTGTTGCAGATCCCCAATCAGCATCAGTGTACACACAAAACCCTCCATTTGTGTGTGATGACAATTTCAGTTTGCAATTCATGGTACCTTTCAAATACCTTAACACCCTTTTCACAGCTAGCCAATCATAGTTAGAAGGATTTTGCGTTTTCCTGCTAAGTATGTTTATTGCTGATGTCTGGCCTACTCACATTTGCCAAATATAGCAGGCTTCCAATAACACTCTGATATTTGCTAATATCATCAAATTCAGTGTTATCTGTGTGTTTCTGATATTCAAGAGTCATTGGAGTAGTAACTGGGTTACAATTCTCCAATCCATGAATTTCCAGCAATTTCTGAATTTTCCCACTTTGTTCAACCATGAAAGAACCTTCCTCATCTTGAGACAATTGCATTCCAAGATAGTGTTGTACCAAACCCAGATCTTTCAGTTCAAAGTGTGCTTGCAATTCTTGTGCAATTTTGTCTTTTTGACTTACTGTTTGTGTTACCAGTAAGATATCATCAACAAAAATCAACAAATACACCCAGTTTCCCTGTTCTGTGTAATTTGTATACAGACAGTGATCAGCCTTGCTTTGTTTGAATCCCAAACTAATCAAAACTCTGTCCAGCTTTTGGTTCCAGCATCGAGCTGCCTGCTTCAACCCATATATGGACTTGTTCAGGCGACATACAAGACTGGGATCTTCTACAAAACCTTGTGGTTGTACCATGTATAGTTCCTCTTCTAATTCCCCATATAAAAAAGCAGTTTTTACATCAAAATGAAATGCCATCATTTTTCTTTGTGCTGCCAATTTCAACAACAGTCTGACAGTTGCATACCTTGTTGTTGGTGCAAACACGGAATCAAAATCTACCCCATGTTTTTGTGCAAACCCCCTGGCAACGAGCCTTGCCCTGTACCTTTCCACCTGCCCCTGGTGATTTGTCTTCACCTTGTACACCCATTTACAGGTGATGGCTTTGCGCCCCACAGGCAAAGATACTAGACTCCATGTGTTGTTGTCATGCATTGCATTGATTTCATCCTGCATGGCCTCAAACCAATCATTCTTCACTTTTGGTTCCAAGCTTTGAATTTCCTCAAAACTTTGTGGTTCTAAAGCTATTTTGAGAGCTTTATGTACAACAGTTTTCCCACTTTGGAATTCATCCTGATATCTAACAGGTGTTTTGCGTTCTCGGGTTGAACGCCTCAGAGATTGTTCACCTCCCTCCTGTTCCCCAGATATCTGCCCAGTGGCCTGTTCTGTACCAGAAGCATCCTGCTATGTTTCAGACATTGCATGCATTGGCAATTCCACCAGCTGTTTCTGGTCATCTGTTTGCTCGTGAAAAATCACATCCCTGCTCAGAATTACCCTGTTGTGGTGTGGTGACCACAACCTGTACCCTTTTGTTTGTGCATCATACCCCAGCAGAAAACATTCAAAGCTTCTTGCAGATAGCTTTGTCCTATTTTGAGCCTGTACATGAACAAAACATTTACACCCAAAAATACGCACGTGTGCTACCTTTGGTTTCCTCCCATGAAACATTTCATATGGAGTTTTCCCAATTGTGGAATTTGGTAACCTGTTCAGCAGATAATTAGCAATTGACAATGCATTCCCCCAGAAACGGTTTCCCACCTTTGACTCAGTCAATTGGGCCCTCATCATGTCCTGGAGTGTCCTGTTACCGTCTTTCAGCAACGCCATTTTGAAATGGGGAGTTTGGGGCAGTGACTTTGTGCCCTATTCCCTCACTTTCCAAAAATTTCTTGAACTTTGTACTCATGTACTCTCCCCCACCATCCGTGAGTAATTCTCCTATTGGATATTGTCTATATCTGTTCCCTGCCCATTTAACAAATGATTCAAATCTCTCTTGAACCTGAGATTTATGCTGCAGCAAATATACGAATCCAAATCGAGAATAATAATCAATTAGAGACAAAAAATATTTGTTCCCCCCATGGCTAGTTTCAAATGGACCAACAACATCAGAGTGTACCAGCTCAAAGATTCTTGTGCTTAACTCTATCATTGTGTTTCTGAATGTTAGACCTGTGTGACTTTGCTGTACTACATACTTCACATTCCACATACTTTGAACAAGGTTTCATTTTCACACCCTCACACAGACCTGGCATTTTTTCTATGCTTCTGTAGTTGGCATGTCCAAACCTCTTGTGGAAAATATGTAAACAATTGTCATGTGGTTTCAAATTTGCATACTTTGCCTTCTCATCATGTGTTACAAATGGATTTATAACATACAGAGAATTCTGCAAATCACCTTTTGCACAGATCACCCCTTCATGTGAAATTACACAGTTGCTGTTAGAAAAACTTATTTCATATCCATCATTAGCCAATTGTGATATACTTATCAGGTTTGTGTCCAGTTCTTGAACAAGCAGTGCTCTCTGTTGACCCAAAGAAGCAAAGTCAATTGTTCCTGTAGCTGTCACCTGGATTCTTTTTCCATCAGCCAGTTCCACAAATTGATTTGTATATCCATCATCCAGAGATTGAAAATGTCTCTGGAATTTGCCATGTGGTGTGAAGCTCCGCTGTCAAGTACCCACATGTCCTCGTTGGAAAAACCCACCCGAGCAATCAAACTTTTGCCCATTTTAATTGTATCCTCAGGTGTACTGGTAACTTCCTTTTTCTTCTTCTTCCTGCTCTTAAAAGTACAGCCTTTTTAAAGATGCGAAGTCGAACCGCAACAAAAGCATTTTCTGACTTTTAAAGCTGTTGCTTGAGTAACCCCCACCAGCTTGGCTCCGTTCCCACCAGCATTTCCGTTGCTTGAGTCTGCCGCGCTGTGTGTTGATTTACGTCCAGCATGTTGCTTACTTTGCCTTTTCTCCCATTCAGAGAGAAGCTTTCCTGACACATATTCCATGGTCAGATTTTGATCTGGTTGCCTGTTAGCTCAACTGGTACAGCTTCCACGCAATTGTAATCCTACTTCCAGATCTGCCTTACAGTGTCCAGAAACTGTTCTCCGTCTCCCACTGCAACTGCAACTGCTTCTCGTATTACAACATTCCAGAGCCCCGGCATGAGTTAAACAAATGCTGCTTCTGGCCGTTTCATAATACACAGTTCGGCCCAGATAGCTTTACCACTATCTGTGAGTTAAGATTTATTTTAGAGCTGGTGCTGCCGCATTCCTGGGAACAGAGTTTCCCCCCTCCTTCCCTTCCAGAAATTCTCGGCCTCGCTGACTGAGATTCCGGCTTGATCAGAGCCTGCCAGCTCTCAGCATACACACCTCCTGCTCTCTTGTGGATTCAGGGCTTATGCAGCCGCCATTCTGGCAACAGGGAGAGCAGCCGCTTCTTCCCCCTCAGAACTCCCGGCTTCACTGTCAGAGCCCTCTGCAGACACACCTCCCTCTTCTTCCCTTTGCTTACCAGGTGAAGAAGGTCCAGGAGATTCGTCTTCCGCTTTGATGTCCTTTTCTGCCATCAATCACTGCTTCTCCGAGTATTCGAAGCGTTGACACACAGCAGCTGGATAAATAAGTCCCGCCGCCGCTGCTGGCACAGACCCTCGACCTTGCCCCGAACTTTTCTCCGCTTGGTTCCCGGCACCAGTCCAACAGGTCATTTTGTAATCCGATTTCTCTGGGCGCATAACCCTGAAAGGGCTAAAATGGCTACAGCCCTGATGGCTTACAATCCACTCTGTAGGCCCGTCCGCCTACGTGGATTCAGCAGAGCGTGAGATGGAAGATATAGCCTCTGTCCCATGTGTGTAACCGGCCCATGTAGTTCACACAGAGATTCAGCTTTGTCTCCCACACGCAGCATGTCCAAGCGTCTCGGATTTCAGCCAACTTGCAGCTCACTCGTCCTGTAACTAGGAATTAACTCTATAGATTCCACAACAGGGTTTTTACTACCTGTTTATTCTATTTCAGAGTAAATACAATCTCCTAAATTACAGTCTATATTGCAGATTATAATGCATAGCATAGTCCAGTGGACCAGGTCCACCCTAGCAGACTTCATTACATGTTTGCAATAAGTCAGAGCATCAGAGAGAAGAGACAAGAAGAAGCACACACTAAGCAATCCTTCTCTCAACCTAAAACTGGTTACAGGAAACGAAACCTAACAATCATACTACGTCATCAGAAAGTACAAACCATGTGATCAGCTCGTATTTCGTATACACCTACTTTTCCCATGAGAACAGAATAGTAGTGCCAGACTCAACATGACTGTTTTTCTTGCCATCCTGTACCTTTACAAATGAAAACAATTTGTGCCACAGCTGTTGTTTTGCTGCATGTCACAACAGGATCACTGTAGCCAGACTATCTGTATCCAGGAATGGCTGTAGCTGGTGGAAACTGGTAAAAGGCACTCCCAGTGATCAAGTTAACCTGGGCCTCCAGTGACAGAGATGATTCAATGAGTACCCCCAAGCTACAAACCTCACCTGATCCTTCAGGGGAGTGCAACCCTGTCCAGAACAGGTAACTTGCCCAGTTCCTGGACATGGGAACTGCTACCCACAGAACCTCCACCTTATCAGTTGGTCAGTGCGCAAACAGAATGCTGGACTAGATTTTGGAGAAGCTCTTGGAGACCACATTCCAGTGGTGGGTGGAGCTGAAAGCAAAGGGGACAAGGCCAAAGGCCAAAAGGGGTGGGGCCAAAAATACAAACAAACAATAAACCCCAGCATGTTTTAAGCTTACTGCTCTTGCTGAAAGTGACTGAGTCTGAGGAGATACAGTTCAACCTTTTAGAATAGGGAAAAATCTCTACAAAATCCAAGAAGCCACTAAATGATTGGTGGTTGGGGGAAACGGGGTGGACTGAATTGGGACCCCAGAAGGCCCAGATATGGCCCCCGGGCTTGAAGTGCCCCATCCCCGAGAAAGACTTTTGTCTGATCCATCATGGCCCTTGCGTTCTTAACTATCATGTGTTAAATCCTTTATCCCTCCTTTTCTTTTTTATATTAAGGATGAGGTAAGGTATTATTGTGCATGGATTTGTTTCATGATATGTCCCCCCCCTTTTTGTGTTTGTTATTGTTATGTTTATAAACAATTTTTTTAAAAAAAATATGTTATGCAGTATTCCTTTAATCAGGGGAGGCTGGTGACTCCTATTTTGGTGGAGGTCCTCATCCATTGCAGCTTTTATTCGGAGCTTTATAGGAGCTATCCATGGCACTCCATGGTGGCAAACCTATTTTGGGGAAGGAGTTCAGCACCATGCATGGATAGCTCCTATAAAGCTCCAAATAAATCCTGCAGTGGATGAGGAGGAGCCCCACCGAAAATAGGAGTCACCAGCCTCCCTGCCTTTAATAAAGTTGTGGCCTGTTTAATCCCAGCCATTGTGTCTGCCTCTGTTTCCTTCCTATGCTAGAGATCACCACAAAGTAACCTACCATAGCACATATTTGTGATTACTAACTGTTGCAACCTGACAGCACAGTGGTATGAATCTGGCTCACTTGCCTCATACAGGATGCTGTTACAGTGAGAAACAGCCCATGTCAGTCTGGGTACTATCACAGCCATGTATGGGATGTAGTCTTGCCTTTCTTTTATCTCTGCTGTGTAGGTTTGCATTCTTCGGGATGAGATTGATTTGTGTACTGAAATGAATATGGTTCAGTGGACATAATGTTCAATCCCAAGAACCGTTAAATGCTTTTTGACATTTTTGTTTTTGCTTTTCAGGTGGCAGTTCCAGTTGTGAAGGGAACACATACGTATTATCCATCTCTGGTCCCTTTAAAGAAGCCCAGAAGTTGCAGTCAGGAAAGGGCCGTCAGGCTCCTCTTTCCATGGAACAAGCAGCCAGCAATCTTTTGCACTCTTCACAGCTGACACACAGAAAGCACATATTTTGTACATGGGTCCTCCAGCTGCAAATGGAATCTCAGAGGTGACAGGTTATGGTTTTATTCTCAACCCCCCTGCCAAAGGTCAGAAAGTAAGGCTCAGTTCACACACTGTGTGGACCCACATAGAAGTCTCGTAGTAGGCCTCTACATAATATGTTGCTTTGCTGATCATGTAAGAACAGGGCTTTTTTTCTGGCGGAACGCACCAGAACGGCGTTCCGCCACCTATTTTTAGTCAATTAGAAAGCGCTGCTCGCTTTATCACTCAGCATAATTAAATTCTTGTGATGTTAACAGCAGTTCGTAATTCCCCATTAACTATTATTGTGAACTTTCTAGTAGGAATGTAGATTGACTGAAGAATGTATGTTGTGTTGCTGCAAATCATCAGCATTACAAAACAATTTAGCAATTAGCATAAGTACAGTGGGGGTTTTCTTCAGACTCAGAGTTAGTAATTAAGTCAATTAAGAAACACAAAAGCAAACACAAAAGATCTTGCTGTTCGTGACTCACTTGGGTCCGAATTTGTAGTGGACGGGGGAGAAGAGGATCAAGATGCTTGAAGTGATTAGTAAGCCAGTGAAAGGGAGATATTTTAAGACATGACATGTCATTGATTTTACTGGGTCGCTAAGGCCCCCAAATATATTTGCTTAGGCAATGTGTAATTGGTCCCCTGTTATCCCGCCCCTTTCTTTTCATGTATTCACTTTACTAAACTGTGATTAATATGTGTAACTGCAAAACTTATAAATGAACACCTTTCAAAAAGGAAATGTCTCTGAGCTTACTTTTGGTAAGTATTCCAATTTTTTTGCACATTTTACTGCATTGCTTTTTATTTAATTCCATACATTTACTTTTACAGCCCCCCCCCCATTTTACTTGCATCCCTGTTCTCTAAAGGAGTGGTTTTAGGGGGCGGTCCTAGGGGTGGGTAGGGGCGTGGCCAGGGGAGGGGGGGTGAGTTCCACCACCTTTTCTCTGAGAAAAAAAGCCCTGTGTAAGAACATAAGAAGTGCCCTACTGTGTCAGACCAAGGGCCCTCCTAGTCCAGCATGCTGTTCACATCGTGGCAGACCAGCTGCCTGTGAGAAACCCACAAGTAGGACTTGAGTGCAATAGCCCCTTCTGGTCATGCTCTCCAGCAACAGGTATCAGTCAGTCAGTCAGTCAGTCAGGCGATCACTCGTGACCGAGTAAGATTGTCTTCCAGGATAAAAAAAGAAAATTTACAAAAAGGAGATTTTAAAAGGAGGAAAATGCTAAAGAAAATTGTGTAGACTCTAGCGATGGGTCCGTAAGTGACTGTGGAGGCCAATTCTAGATCCACACAGTGAGGACACAGGTTACCAGATGGAAGATGGTCTTGTAATATATATCATCCTCATTACCTATACCATCGCGGGGGGTTCTGCAGTCTCTGCACCATTACCAAAGATTTCTAGCAGCTGCTGGTGACAGCATGAGGATTCTTCATGACATGAAGATGACATCATATGGGATGGGATGGAAGCTATTCCAGGTGGTCTCCACACATCTGGCAGAAGAACATGCAGGCTGGCTGTAGTAATTTCAGATGCTCGGAATTTGACCTGGATCAAATTAAGCAGATGGAGTGAGGGGCTGTGTCCCTCCAGGAGAATTCTTGGGCTGCAGGGGAAAACATTGCTTTGGTGGTAGGTAGGTGTGACTTATCATGCTAGAAAACTCTCAAGTCAATTTCCACAGCTTCCCAGCACCTGCTTGCCATTAAGATACATGTTTGCCTGCTGCTGCAATTGAATACAAACGACACAAATCTAGATATGGAAGGTATTGGCCATATTGAGGGCTATATCTTTTGCACCACTCAAATATGTGAGTATATTTGTGTCGAGAAAGCCATCTGGGACTGATTTGGGCCATGTAAATGTACTTAAAAGCAAACCAATACAAACAAGAGAAGCAATAGAGAAAGGTGATGTAATGTACAGCCTTCTAAGGGGTGCTTTAACTGGTGCTTTATGGATAGCCTACTAAGCCTTGTTTTATCATTTTGCCGGCCACACTACTGTCTCCTAACTGTGCCCACACTTACATGGACCCACCCACTACAACTGCTCTCCAGCTCTGCTTCCTTCCAGCTTTGCCCCTTTTCCTCATGGAAATGTGGTGAAAGTAGCTTCAAAAAATGAAATGCTCTAGAGCAAAACCACTGTGAATGTATTGCTCAACAAATCCTGAGGAATATTATTAGATGATCTCCTCAAGATCTAATTATTTAATAGGCAATTCCTCATTTCATATTTTGTTAAAAGAGTAGGTTAAGAAATGCTGGAAATAACTATTACAGTACGATAGGAAAGCAAATGCAATGGCTGAGATTCTATTCAAATCATGATAATTTGTTATATGATTTGATTCTTCCAATGAGATGTTAGAACTGAGCCAGGCGTGGTTCTTTCTGTAGTGCAGGAAGGAGTTGCACAGCCTACTTTATCAGCAGTGGCCATGGTGTCCTTGGGAAGGAGTGAATATATCTATACATATGCATGCATACACACGAGTGCATACACTCTTCACTCTCATGGTGCTCCTCTCAGTTGGGGGAGAGGCTGTGTTGGAGGTAGGGATGTTGGACAAATTTGTAATGGGTTCAAATGAGTTCAGATTTCTAGGAATCCGGCCTGTGGATCCTGCAGAGGACTGGTTTTTTCCAAGTTGCATGAGTTCTGCAGCCTACTTGTGGGCTGTTTTTTTAAAAAAACTTTTGGGGGCATTCACATAAATTCACACTTGTGCTAATGTGCATAAGTGCAAGTGCACATTTGCGCAAATCCTGCCAAAAGTAAAACAAGAAACAAAAACACATTTGCGCAAATGGAATGACATTCTTGTATATCCCTAAAAAAATCTGATTCCATCAATGAGTGGACAACAGAATGAAAGGTGCCTGCCAATCTGTGAAACACAGACAGGATGGATGTAACAAAACTTTTATATCCCTACTTGAAGGTAGTACTGTCCCCCAAGAGCACACAACTTCTCTGCAGGGAACCAAGCATAAGGGAAGATGGAGGCCAGATTGTGTCTAGAAGAGTTGACACATTCATTCTGTCAGTGTGCCTTGGTCAAGCACGAAAGGAGATGGAAACTGGGCTGGGTCATGGACAGAGGAATTATTCTCTGGCACAGCATAGCCTGCCCCATGGAGGAAAACATGGTGAGGGACGTAGAGTTGTACTATAAAGCCTCGGCGGGCAGAACAAGGCTTTACATGGCCCCGCTCATGCCCTGCCGAGGCCTTACCTTTTTCTTTGGGCCGCTTGAAAAAATCAAGGCAAAAATCAAGGCAAGTGGGAGCGGCGGCGGAAATAAGGCTGGGCAGCACCCCCACCCTTGAATACATCGCTATGAGGGAGGCATGCTGGAACTGAAAGAAGATTGAAGCCTGCTATGATAGAGCTCACACAGTGCAGCTGAACTTACTGGAAATTACTTCAGGCGTGTTTGGGATGAAGATATTTTTTAGGAACAATGCAGTCTGGTAGTCGAATTCTAACTCGTTATCACATCTCTGTCACCTCATGGAACTTTGTCTGAATGCTACAAAGAATCATATAGACTTTGTACATAGAATAAGGTGGGCACTTATGCATTGCTAAAAAAGAGGAATTACATCACCAAAAAGAGGACAAAAGAAGATACCAATTTGCATGACATTTTGCATATGGAAATTTATATGTACAGGTGCAAATTTAGAAATAATAACTATAATTTAAATAGAAATGCAATACATCTCACCACAGTGGACTTCCCCCGGCCCCGCCTTCTGGGGTCGGGGAGAAGTTTGCAGGTGGGGGAGGGATGGGGAGTCAGAGACACACCTGGCCACGCCGGCTGAGCCAATGGGCTGCAGCAGGGCGGGGAGATTGGGGGCCTCTTTTAAGACCCTGTCTCCCCGCCCTCGGCCTCTTTCGTTGTTTTGGCTCAGCTGGACCTTATACACTTGTGTCTGACTCTTCATTATATCTCCAATACCTGCGCAATGGGGAAGACTGACCAGGTGACCTGTGTGCCTGCTCAGTCTGCTGTTCAGATGCTAACTGTTGATGAGCAACTTCAAGACCCCTGCTTTCCCTCCTTATGGTTCTTGGACTTTAACCCAAACTTGGACTTGGCAGCCTTTCAAATAGAGGATACCTTCAAATAGAGGACTGTCCTCTGCCAGTTCTCCAAAATACAGGATTGTCCTCTGTAAAGTAGGACAACCGGCTACACCAAACAGAAGCAAAGTTGGAAGTGATCTAAAGACCTTTTAGTTCAATGCCCTGTCCAAAGAGCCATCCACCAGCTCCATATAGCTCATACCTACTTAGCTTCAGCATGTGGCCTGCATTATGTGCTCTCAACACAACCATTTCTACTCAACCTAGGTAATTCAATTCAAGCCAGGAATGGCAAGGGACACCCATACAGGCTTTTTTGGGTGGTGGGTTCAGCTGTCCTTTGCTCTGGCTCTCTGGTGATGGCCACATCATGCTTACAAACCTCTTTCTTATCCACTAAGCTTGATGATTTATAGAAGTCAAGTAGAGAAAATGGGGTAACCCTATTTATACCTTTTTTCTGAAACTCCTTAGAGGGAAGGGTACAAGGTAGAATACAAATGTGATGAATAAAATAAAATAAAATAAAAAGGGTTTTAACATGGATATATAGTGGCAGCATCAATAAACCTGAGAGGTTATTACCATCCATTTTAAAACAACAATGATATGCCCCTTCCTCCTTGATTTCCTTTCTGGTTACACCCTTGGTTCCAACTGGCAAAAGTCTTAGTTTTTTAATCCAACAATAACAGTAATTGTTGTTTATAATTAAGAACAGGAAATTCTAGTGTGCATATGTATGTGAGTACATAAATAAATGCCTCCACTCATTAGCTGACACCTTATACACTTCCTCTATTTAATTATTGTCAGGAAATATTTTCTGCCAGAATGAAGGTTGAAAAGACTGATTTAGTTTTACATGGAATGCTGGTCAAGTCTACTAACTATGTTTTAAAATAAATTGGCAGCAAAAATGAACCATCAAGTTGTTCAAGTTCACTTGGGCTTTCTGCTAGAATGGTTGCATCTGTTTAAAATGGTTCTGTTCCTTTGTTTGACTGGATTAGATGTGGCATTAAGTAGTTTGCACTCTAGGAAACTTCATATCCAATGATGTTGTTTGTGCGATCAATGACCTTTAAACTGCACCCTTAAAAGTAATAGGTAAGGAGTCTGAAATTTCAACCTCTTTTTTTATAGGCTGATAACTTTACTCTCTAATGGTCTGGGTAGTTCCCTAATGATGTGATTCAATTTATGTTAAAGACAAAGATTAAGCTTCTATTTAATCCAGTAAACTGTTTGAAGCTGCAGCTGAAAAACATTTTTTATTTTGTTATAATTCAGCATATACATGTTACATAAATGTCCAACATTTGGTGAATTTTGACATTCACCGGTTATTGCTGACAATCCCAGATGAAGTTTGTGACTGCCTCCACTTTTCAAAAATGCACCAGTGACTGCTGACAATTATATTTAGATGAATAGTAACATTCATTTGTGTATCTATGAGTCTTTTTCAACCATGCACAAACTTTGTCTGGGAATATTCATATCTATATATGCATGTAAATATTCACCAAATTTTGGTCGTTTTCTGTAACATATGCTACATTCTATTTTTCATAAACTGGTCTTGTGGTCATATTTTTCTCAGCTCTCCTTCATAAGCAAGTAGAATATATAGTGCAATGTAACCAGAAAGAGACATTTGTATTCATCTGTATCTGTACATCATTTGTATCTGTATCTTCATCTGTATCTGTGCATCAATAGTGATGTTATGACCAATTAAACAAAAGGAGAAAACATTTACTTGCATAATACAGTGCAAGTTGGTACTACTGCCAATTTGTCTTTCTTGACATCTTGTTGGGCATTACAATTGTTTGCTGCTGATGGGAATCTGAAATAGCAGATGCAAAAAGGGCTGTATTACATTTGTAGATAGAATCATAGAATCATAGAAAAGTAGAGTTGGAAGGGGCCTACAAGGCCATCGAGTCCAACCCCCTGCTCAATGCAGGAATCCAGGTCAAAGCATCCCTGACAGATGTCTGTCCAGCCGCACCTTGAATGCCTCCAGACTGGGAGAGCCCACCACCTCCCTAGGTAGTTGATTCCATTGTCTTATTGCCCTGACAGTCAGGAAATTTTTCCTGATGTTTAGGTGGAATCTAGGTTCCTGTAACTTGAGCCCATTATTCCGTGTCCTGCAAACTGGGATGAACGAGAAGAGATCTTTGCCCTCCTCTGTGTGACATCCCTTCAAATACTGGAAGAGTGCGATCATATCTCCCCTCAGTCTCCTCTTCTGAAGGCTAAACATGCCCAGTTCTTTCAGTCTCTCCTCATAGGGCCTTGTTTCCAGTCCCTTTATCATCCTTGTTGCCCTCCTCTGAACCCTCTCCAGTTTGTCTATGTCCTTCTTAAAGTGAGGTGCCCAGAACTGGACGCAGTACTCAAGATGAGGCCTAACCAGTGCCGAGTAAAGGGGAATTATCACTTCCCGCGATTTGGAAGCTATACTTCTATTAATACAGCCCAAAATTGCATTTGCCTTCTTTGCAGCCACGTCGCATTGCTGGCTCATATTCAGTTTGTGATCTACCACAATTCCAAGATCCTTCTCACTTGTAGTATTGTTGAGCCAAGTGTCCCCCATTCTGTAACTCTGCATTTGGTTTCCTCTCCCTAGGTGTAGCACTTGGCATTTATCCCTGTTAAATTTCATTCGGTTGTTTTCGGCCCAGCGCTCCAGCCTATCGAGGTCACTTTGAATTTTGTTTCTGTCTTCCAGAGTATTAGCTGTTCCACCCAACTTTGTGTCATCTGCAAATTTGATAAGCATTCCCTGTACCTCCTCATCCAAGTCATTAATAAAAATGTTGAAGAGCACCGGGCCCAGGACTGAGCCCTGTGGTACCCCGCTCGTTACCTCTCCCCAGTTTGAGAAGGAACCATTGATAAGCACTCTTTGAGTCCGATTCTGTAGCCAATTGTGGATCCACCTGATAGTTGTTCCATCTAGCCCACTCTTAGCTAGCTTACTAATCAGGATATCATGAGGCACTTTGTCGAAAGCTTTGTTGAAGTCCAGGTATATAATGTCCACAGCATTCCCACAGTCCACAAGGGAGGTTACCCGATCAAAAAATGAGATCAGATTAGTCTGACAGGATTTGTTCTTGACGAATCCATGCTGGCTTCTAGTAATCACTGCATTGTTTTCAAGGTGCTTGCAGACTAACTTCTTTATAATCTGCTCCAAAATCTTCCCGGGGATTGATGTCAGACTGACTGGCCTATAGTTCCCAGGTTCCTCCTTCTTGCCCTTTTTGAAGATGGGAACAACATTTGCCCTCCTCCAGTCGTCTGGCACTTCACCTGTCCTCCATGATTTCTCAAAGATAATAGACAGTGGTTCTGAGAGTTCTTCTGCCAGTTCCTTTATTACTCTAGGATGCAGCTCATCAGGCCCTGGAGATTTAAACTCGTTCAGAGTAATCAGGTGCTCCTTGACCATTTGCCTATCAATCTCAAGCTGCAATTCTGCCCCTTCAGTCTGCACTTCAGGTTTGCCAGGGGGGTCATAGACCCTCTTTTGGGAGAAGACCGAGCCGAAGTAGGAATTGAACACTTCTGCCTTTTCTTTGTCTTCTGTTATCAATTTGCCATCCTCATTGCGTAGTTGAACCACCAGTTCTTTCTTCTGTCTTTTACTGTGCATGTATCTGAAGAAAGCTTTTTTGTTGCTTTTAGCATTCCTCGCTAACCTTAGCTCATTCTCAGCTTTAGCCTTCCTGACACTATTCCTGCAGTTCTGTGCTACCTGCCTGTACTCTTCCCCTGTAGCCTGTCCTTCCTTCCACTTCCTATACGTGTCCTTTTTTGTTTTCAGGTCATCTTTGAGTTTATTGTGAAGCCACATTGGCTTCTTCTGTTGCCCTCTGCCTTTTTTCCTTGTGGGAATTGTTTGCAATTGTGCCTTTAAAATTTCCTTTTTTAAAAACTCCCACCCCTCCTGGGCTCCCTTTCTCGTGAGAGTCACTTGCCATGGGATCTTACTAATTATTGTTCTGAGTTTGTTAAAATTGGCTTTCCTAAAATCCAGGGTACGTGTTTGGCTACACTCAGCTTTTGCTTCTGTTAGAATCAAGAACTCAAGTATAACATGGTCACTTTCCCCCAGAGTTCCCGAAACTGCCACTTTATCCACTAACTCGTCTCTGTTGCTTAGAATCAGGTCAAGGATAGCCGATCCTCTAGTTCCTTCCTCCACTTTCTGTAGGAGGAAGTTATCAGCAGCACAGCTCAGGAATTTCTTGGAGGGGCCATGTTTGGCTGAATAAGTCTCCCAACAGATATCAGGGAAATTGAAGTCTCCCATTACTACCACATCGTGCCTCCTTGAAACACTGGCAATTTGCTTTTCAAAAGTTCCATCCTCGTCTTCTCCTTGATTGGGTGGTCGGTAGTAGACTCCAACCGCCATGTTCGCTTTATTCTTTGCCCCCTTTATTTTAACCCAGATGCTCTCAATGGGGCTGCCAAGCTCCTCTTCCTGTATCTCTGTGCAGAGATACGTATTTTTAACATACAGTGCAACTCCACCTCCCTTTCTGTTGCTTCTGTTCCTTTTGAACAAGTTATACCCTTCAATTGCTGTATTCCAGTCATGGGAGTCATCCCACCAGGTTTCAGTTATCCCTATCAAGTCGTACTTGCCCTCATGTATCAAGAGTTCAAGTTCATCTTGTTTATGCATACATCATGTCAGGGGTGGAATACATGTGGCCCTCCTGATGCTGGTGAATAGCAACTTCCACCAGCCCTAGCCAATGGTGAGGGATGATGGAAGTTACAGTCCAACAACATCTGGAGGACCACACATTCCCAACTTATGTGTTATGTGAATCTGTCAGGCATTGGTCTAGCTCCAGGACTGGCTGCAATAGGATCTACGTAGTTCTGACCCAGGCAGATGAAGATTAAAAGGGCAATAGGTACAGTCCCAGATGGACTGGACATCAGGCACTGGATCAGGGGCAGATGAGGATCAAAGGGCAAGTGCAAAGTCAGAGGACCCAGGCAGAAGGTTGAGTTTTCAGGCAGTAATAAGAGGATTAAAGGACCCAGACACAGTGGAAGATCAAAGGCAGGAAGGGATCACGATACAAGGCAAAAGTCAGGAAAAGGAAGCTGAAGAGTAGGCAGAGTCCTCACAGCCAAGACAAGTTGATCAGACTAATAAGGTGGCTTGGCTTCATGGACTTTATGGGGCCTGGGGTGTCATGACTGGCACTGAGTCAGCTGACTCTCTTCAAGCTGGAACTGCAGCTTAGCAGGCATTGCTTTTCATGAAACTGTCCCTTACTGTTCTTAGTATGCCTAGCTTCCTGAAGACTCAGAGAGCTGCTGGCAAGGAGCCTGACTACTAGAGGCTCTGCTTAGAGACCCCCTCTTCATCATACAGGAAGTAATGAAGGATTCTATCAAATCAGGGCCGGCGCTACCGCTAGGCAAACCCAGGCGGCTGCCTAGGGCGCATGGCGGAAGAGGGCGCAGAAATGCTGCGCTCCTTCCTCGCCGCTGGCTCGCTCCTGCCCCGCCTGGCCGCCTCGCCGACAAAGGCACTGGTCCGCAACCACCAGGTCTGTGCGGGGGGGGATTGCAGGCGCCGGGCGGGCTCGCGGTCACGCTCGGCTTTCCTCTGCGCCCGGAGCTAGTCTGGGTCAGGAGCACGCGCGGCGGCGACCGGTAGACAGCGGGGAAAGTGGCTGCTGGAGGAGGCGGCTGGCGGGCGGGGGGGCACTGGGCAAGCAGGCATTTCCCGGCTGCTTTGCTCCGGAGCCCTCCCCCCCACATGAGAGGGGGGCGCTAAATATAAGCCAGCCTAGGGCGCCAAACTGCCCTGCACCGGTCCTGTATCAAATGCAGAAATATTTGGGCTTAAGCAAATTCTGTGGGTCTGATAAAATGGGACTTCTCAGGATCTGGCAAGTTCAATTGAATTTCTGAAATGGGTCTAGCAGGTGCGCAGAAATTGCCTATTCAGACAAAAGCCTGGCCAAAGAACTCTGCTCTGATGTGATGACATCATCACTGTGTCCCAGGACTTGAGGGCCTAAAAGCCTTATGCAGTCTTTGTGCAATAATGTGGGACCTCCTTCCTCCCCAGCTTGTGTGACTCTCTGAAGGTGGAGAGCTGGAAGGATTAAATTTGCTACATGGACATCAGCAAGTCCTCTACCTACGTTGCCACATAGGTCCTGGCAAATCTGTAAATAATTGAGAGATATTATTGACTGATTTGCCAGGACCCAGATAGATGTGGTTTCACTGAAATTATTGTTGAAAGTAGGATACCTAAGAGGACAGTAGTTTTTACAGTCTTGAGGTAGTAAGAATTTACATGAAAGATGTTTACAGTCTTGATGCATTTTAGAGATGCATCACTGAAGATATTTACTTTCCTTGTACATAATATAGAGAAGAATTAATAATGGCATCAACCCAGAGAGTTCAGTGTACATGTGGGAGCTCCAATGAACTAATATGGAATTTGCGCAAGACTGCCGCGAGACTAAATGTCTTGAAGGCATCTACTCCTTCCATTCCCAGTGTCATATTGCTTCATCTTTTGCCGTATTGTAACAGGTGTCATTTAAGACTCTTGGGAGGTGGAATGTAAATGTGAAGTATATGCAATATAATCTATAATTAGGAGAAGAGTGACTTCTGTATCATATTTGCTCCTGAAAAGAATAAATCTTATTATTAGGGACATTTTGACCTTTATTTATGCTTAATTTACTGGTTTATTATCTCTTTAAGTATATCTCTTTAATTAATGTGGCTTTTGCTCAACTAACTAAAAATATTATGTGAAATCTGAACTTTAAAGGAACTATGCATGATTCTGAACCCTATCCCCCAAATAGGTTCAGCACCATGGATAGCTCATTTAAACTTCAGACTAAAACCTGGAGTCGATACACCATCCCACTGACACTGGAGCCTCCACTGGCTATAGAAGCTATAAATACTAATCTAATTTGGTGAAGATGGGTTACTCCAAAAGCCCTTAATTACCTTGTAAAACAAGTGTAAAGAAGGGTGGTAAAAGGTGGTTCAAGTGTTCATAGTAACAGGTTGATAAAAGCATATTCCCAAATATTCCAATTTTAACTCAGCAGAATGTTCCAGTGAATTTTTGCCCTTATCTGAGTAGATGCCTACTCACCATAATCTATGCATTATTCAACATGCAGAAACAAATTGACTCTATGCTGAAAAAAGCAGCTTCTATCTATAAATTTAAAGTACAGTAAATTACCTCCTATCTCTGCAGACAGTTATTTACAGTCAAAACCAAACATATAGCAATCTCTCTAAACATATTATTCAATAACTTGGGAAGCAGGGCAAGAAACCTTTATCATATAAAAGCCCATGTTGGTAAGTAGGTGTGCCTGTGAATACATCTACCTTCTTCACCTGCATCAGGTGTAGATGGGCAAAGTACTGTGGGAAAGCTTGGGTAAGGAGAAGGTAACTGCCTGTGCTCAGGGAACCTTCACCCTTTCACTTATGAGAATAACGTCTTGTTCCCTTCCTAGAAACTACAGTGGGGAAAGAGCAAATCTATACAGGCAGTCCCCGAGTTAAGAACATCTGACTTACAGACAACCTATATTTAAGAACAGACTTCTGGGTTCCCCGGCGCTACGTCGTTTACGTAGAGTACATAGTGTAGGATACTACGCAATTTGCGTAATTTACGCAATTTGCGTAAATGCCAATTTTTATGTATAGAACACTATGCTGTTCCGACTTCCATACAAATTCGACTTAAAGGCATTCTTAAGAACGGATCTCGTTCGTAACCTGGGGACTGCAGGCTTGTGTGCTTTTATGATGGTGACAACCTCCTTTCACACCTATCTGCATGTTTTCAATTTCCAACAACAGGCATGCAGCTACAAACTTATTGAAACCCTTTCCTAGCAAGCAAAGGACCCTTACCTCATACTCATATGCTGGGAGGAGCCTCGGGCAAAAGGCAATGTAGCATGCAGGCTAGAAAGGCAACGATTTTTAAAACAAAAAAACCAAGACAAAACACAGCACTGGGAAATCATTGCATGCCTGACTTCCCCTACCCTGCCCCAAAGTAAGTTACTGGGTCGTGAGGCAAGGAAAGGGGTAGGTGGCAGCACTTACAGAATCAATCCTGCTCATCAGCATTTGAGCTGGAACAATTTATCTTTGGGGTTTGCCCCTTTTTTTTTCATGCTTGTGACACCTCTATTGGGAATCCATCCTGTCACCTATAGCTATAAGGCTCCACTTCATTAGGAGGAGGAGGAGGAGGAGGAGGAGGAGGAGGAGGAGGAGGAGGAGGAGGAGGAGGAGGAGGAGGAGGAGGAGGATAGTGGTGAGTGTGGGGGAGTGGAGAATGCTGGAACAGGTATTTATTTAGCTATACTGTTGTTGTTCATCAAAAATTGATTACAAGATTTAAGTAGAAAAAATATAGTAGACAAGGACCATTAAAAATAATTAAATGAACTGACAGATGAAACACACGCACACTTATTTATATTTATTATTATTTATTATTTATTTATTATATTTATGAATCGCCCATCTGGCCAGACATCTGGCCACTCTGAGCGATGTACAGTCCAATAAAATACAAGGGGGGGAGGTAACACACACACACACACACAGTATAAAAGACAATTAAAAAACAGTACAAACCTTAAAAATCCTAACCCACCCCATATTCCCGCCTGAAAAGCCACGTTTTTAATGCCTGGAGGAAGCTAATCAAGGAAGGGGCATGGCGGAGGTCGCTGGGGAGAGAGTTCCATAAATTGGGGGCTGGTTTCTCTGGCTGATGGGACAGGGAGAAGGCCGTCCATGGCAGATCTTGTTGAGCGGCCTACTTGATGTTGCTGGAGGAGCTCCTTGAGATAAACTGGACCGGAGCCGTACAGGGTTTTAAAGGTCAACGCCAACACCTTGAATTCGGCTCGGCAAACAACTGGTAGCCAGTGCAACTCTTTGAGCACTGGAGTGATGTGAATGTGATCACGCCGGCGGCAGCCTTTAACCAGGCGAGCTGCTGCATTCTGTACCAGCTGCAACTTCCAAACCATCTTCCAGGGTAACCCCACGTAGAGCGCACTACAGTAGTCTAGGCGAGAGGAGAACAAGGCATGAACCACTGATGGGAGCAGATGATTAGGAAGGCAGGGGCGCAACTGCCGCATCAGATGGAGCTGATACAGCACCGCCCGGCTCACAGCTGACACCAAGCTCACTTCAGCAAGTTAAAAAGCCTTGGCAAATAAGAATGTTTTTGCCTTGTGTCTAAAGGAAAGCAATGTCAGCCCCAGGCAAGCCTCCATCAGGAGCACTTTTCATAATCGGGATGCCACAGCTAAAAAGGACCTTTCCAAGGGTGGCACTCAGAGAAGGGTTGCAGCAATCTGTAGGGTGGCAGCAATCCACCTCCTGGTTGGTTACACTATTGTGAATGCCTCACCTGCTGCCGCCAGTGCCCCAAGAGTGCTGACAACTCCTCCTCCTCCGTGGCACATGTACCAGCAGCCAATCAGGAGCCAGGGCATCATGACACACTACAAACATGGAAGAAAAAAGAAGCAGTGCCCAGTTGCCTAGACCAGGAGTGGACAACATGCAGCCCAAAAGACACATGAGCTCCCCATGGCCATTTTTGTGGGGTCCTTGTCCCCCTATGAATTTGTTGAAGCGACAACAAAAATGCAATGATTCTTTGCTGCCACAGTGGTAATTTTGGTGTTGGCAGAAATTTCGGCAAGGGTGGGATGTGCCTGCGACGACACTGCCCTTTACACTTTAGGACCAGGCGCATAAACCCTTCTCAGGTTAAGCATCAACACTTAAAAACCTGAGGGGAGGGTCAAATGAAACCTTTCCCCTACTAATGAGGGAAAAGATTATTACTGGTTATTAAGGATCTAGCTTAAATTTATGATACTGTGGGTACAAAGGTGTGTGTGTGTGTGTGTAGATTTAAAAGTAATGCAGGTTAATAACACCAAGCTGACACGTAGGATTTGGGTAGCAAACAAAATAAAAATAAGTTTATTTTAATTCTCAAAATCTTAGTTCCAGAAAATAACTTTAAACCTGCCTACACCAAACATTTTGTAATTAACCTAAGTCCCTATAATTCCAAATACTTTCACTCCTCAGACAAGCACTGATTTCTCTCAAAACTCCTGACAGAAAAGACACAAATAATCCAACTAACCTAACTCCCCAACTCCCAACTCTCCCCACGCTCCAAACACTCTCCCATAACACACTAACTAACTCAACTAACTCTGACATCACTCAAACACTCCTTATATACTCCTCCCCCCACCCTTTCCAAGACATCACAAACCACACCCACTCAGTTCAACACTCTATACTCACTAAACATACTAATGCAGACATATACCAGGGAACTGAATAGTGGGGTTATGCCACAGTGCCCCCAGGGGGTTCCGGGGGGGCAATTCAGCCCCCAATCACACCTTTGGCTTAGACAATGTGCTGCTGCCTGCCCACCCTGCAATAGCATTTCCAAGTAGCATGTCAATGACACACTCCAAAATATTATCAGCCAATTTACCGGTAAGTATGTGGGGTTTTTTAATCCACTGAAGAAATTTGTGTCATTAGTGGTCCAAGTATTGTTTGATTGGGGAGGAGGGGAAAGGTCAGCCATCCTTATTTATCCATAACTTTAATGTATCTTCTTAAGTAATATATAACATACTTTTAATGCAGTTATAGAACACTTAGCCTCGATTTCAGGTCCAAAAGCATTCTTGGCAGGAATAAATGTAATCTGACACATTAGTTAATTGCTACAACATGATATGGGACCTTTGCATTGCCATAGCTCAGCCAAGTATTTAATGAATGAGAAAATAGATAACCATTCTATTCAATACTGCCACAATGGAAAGGAAGTTGACCTATTAGAATAAATGTTCCTGCAAAGTTTCTTGGGTTCCTACTTGAATAATGACGACTTTTAAAAGAGAAAGAGAAAAATTAGGAATTTGGATTTGCACTGAATGTTCTGCATCTTTATGGCAAGATATCTCATCACATTACATGAAAACATTCCTATCCTGCTTATGTATGCTATGTAGGCTCTTAAGAGCAGGCAGTTATTTTGGTTAAACGACGTTACTGCACTAGGGAGAAAATAAGTATTAACCACTTTACTTGATCAATCACGCTAGTTAACAGCTGCAACAAATCAAAATTGTTGTCTTCTGTGCTATATTAAAACTAAAGACTCCTGGTTGGAAGCACTTGTGCAATCAATGAACCATCGGCTCATTTCAGCGAGTATCGTTTGCTACTTTTGTTTGGGTCGTATCTGCATTTTTATAAGCTCCATTTGCTTCAGATGTTCAATAACATGGTTGACAGAGTACACCTTAAGAGTTTGTTCAGCCCCTGTAGTCCAGTTGTTCCATCTTCCAGTTCTCAGTCTACTTTTAAAGGCCTTTTCTGCTTCAAGATATGGATTTCTATGACCAATATTAGCTGTGTTTGGTCACTGAAGCACTTTTTAAAAGGGTGGGGGGGGGGAACTATTGATCAATGTGCTGATCTTTGTGAAAAACCACATTCACAACTGCCAAGGACAGAAAAGCAATGGGTCAAAATGACTAATAACAACTGTCAGGAAAGCAGAATTCTAGAAATGTCACACTGCATTAATTAGTTCACAGGAGGGTATGGTGGAGAGTAGACTATTACTATACAAGAAAATAAGAAAAGCCCTGCTGGATCCATCCATCCCAGCATCCTTCCGCTGACAGTGCTCAGCCAGTTCCTTCTGGGAAGCCCACAAGCATGGCATGGACCCCTCCCTTGTTGTGAATCCTCACCATCTGGTATTCAGAGTAGCCCTATTCAGGTCAGGTGCTCCATAGAATGTACAAGGGCTAACTGTGGAGACAGGAATGGGGCTGTGCAAGCTGGCCCTGCCCCCAATGTCCCCATGTGTGCTAGGTCCCATTCCCTCATTCCTTGACCTCGCTGTGTTGGTTGAGTGGTGAGGTCCGAATGGAGGTTTTGATTAAACAGCATTCCCGATCATGCGTTCTAATTAACATGAAACTCTTTTTAAACTCACCACATGGAGTAGCACAGTTCATTGTGGAATGAGGGCGTGGTGCCCAGTGTACATGGGAACACTGGGGGAGGTGCCAGCATGCATGCCTCCATCCCTGGCCCCACATAGCCTTTGCATGTTCTGCTGTAACAATACACAATGAACACAAACATTGTATTGAGAGGGTCCGTCCCCCAGAAGTATTACAACTAATTTGCCTATCGTGATATGTATTCTCCCACTTTTACTCATGTCATGGTGAATTCACACAAACAAAATTGATGAAGCAACAACAACCGACAATCAGCTGAGTACAAGGAATGGGCATTGCAGATTTATATAAAGCTTTTGATAGCACAAAGCACAAGAGATTACTTTGCAACTACAGGTGTCAGGGTAAGTTATTTTAATTCTGAAGAACCTCCTTGTACTTTACATTGAAGTTAAAGAGCATAGTGGAATTCCAGTGGGGTGGGGTGGAGTGGGAGGAAATGACTTCTGGAACACTGGAAAATATTGCTGTTGGGCAGGGATGGGCAAATTCATTTATCACATTTTGAACCCAGTTGAAGAACATCTTGTGTGTGAAATTTCAACTCAAGGTTGAGTTATTAGAGTTTTGTTCCTCTAAGGAGAAGCTTTGATTAAAAGAAAAGAAAGAAATCCAGAAGGAAGGAAGAACCTAATGGACATGAAGTGGGGGGAAATGAAATGGAAAGTGTGCAATGAAATATAGTGTCACACAAAGAGATCACACAAAGAGGTAAAGAGAAAGAAAGAGAAAAGCAACATAGAAAAGGAAAAACTGTATTTCCACTGTCAAGAAAGATACATTATTTTCCATCTTTATGCTAATAATAGAGACTGTAATTATGGATCACACAATATATGATTAAGCACCAATGAAATCAATTATACATAGGGGTGTACGATTTCGCCTTGCGTGGCGTAGCTGGCCGAAATTGGCCCCGTTAACGCCCGCGCAAGGCTCGCGGGGACTTACCTTGTCCCCGGGGTGGCTCACCTCTCCGCGGCGAGCCACCCATGCCTCCCGTGCTGGTCCCGTCACGTCACTTCCAGCCTGCCGGAAGTGATGCGATGGGACCAGCGTGGGCAGCGCCGGCGGCTTGAACGGCGTGGAGAACAGCTCCATGCCACTCAGAAGATCGAGGCGGCAGGGCCGCTGCTGCGGAGAGGCAAGGCGGCCCCGCCAGCAGGTTTGTGGCCACCACTAATTATACAGAAGTGGTGTAACTGGACACAGGAGTCACTTGCACATTTCAGCTCCATTTACTCTGAAGTAAATTCCATTGAGTTCAATAGGGCTTACTCCCAAGTAAGATGGTACCTTGTGGAACCTCATAGATCAATTGCCAAGGGGCCAAGGAATGGCCACCCAATGTTACTCTCTGAAATCAATCCAGTAGGTAAGACCAGAACCACTGTAACACAGTGCCTCCAATGTCCACAGAGTCAATCCAGGAGGATACCAATAGTCAATGGTATCAAAAGCCAATGAGAGATCGAGGAGAATCAGCAAGGTCACACTCCCCTGTCCCTCTCCTGATAAAGGTCATTCATCAGGGTGACCAAGGCTGATTCGGTCCCATAACTAGGTCGAAACTCAGACTGGAATGGATTTAGATAATAAGTATCCTCCAATATTGCCTGCAGTTGCTCTGCCATAACCCTCTCAAGTAGCTTCCCTAAGAAAGGGGTATTAGTGACTGGGTGGTAGTTGTCAAATACCACTGGGTCCAGAGTGGGTTTCTTCAGGAGTGGTCATGCTACTGCCTCCTTAAGGACAGCAGGGACTACCCCTTCATGCAAAGATGTAGGGGTGTATCCGTGCTTGCCTCGAGCGGGTGTAGCGGGCTGAAATTGGCCCCGCTCATGCACGCCCGAGACTCATGGGCCTTACCTGGTACTGGCACCGCTTGCTTCTCTGCGACGAGCCACCCGCGCCCGCAGCGACGTCCCGTCATGTCACTTCTGACTGGCCAAAAGTGATGCGACGGGACCCTGTGCCGGCATGCCGGGACCCCGCACTGGGTCTTTTCCGTAGAAACCAGGGCAACAGGTCTTAAAACAGCCCTGTTGCCCTGGTTTCTATGGAAAAGATGCAGCGCGGGGTCCCGGCGTGCCGGCGCAGGGTCCTGGCACGGCGTGTGCGGGTAGCTCAAGCGGCGTGGAGAATTGCTCCGCGCCGCTGAGAATCGAGCAGCGGGGGGCCCGCCGCAGAGAGTCGAAGCGAGGCAGGGCGTCCCCCCCCAGGTATGTGTACACCTCTACAAAGATGCATTTAGCACTCCCTGGATTCACTTGGTCATTACTTCTCGGCTAGTTCTTATTAGCCAGGAAGGGCAAAGATTGAGAGGGCATGTGGTTGGCTGCACTGCTGCAAACACCTTGTCCACGTCATCAGGTAGATGGTGGTGTCAGACACCTCGAATGGAGCTGCGCTAACAACAGCATCAAGTTTACTGTGGAAACAACAGTTTTTGTCCTCAAAGTGCAATGCAAAAATGTTGCAGCAGGTCCTTGAAGGGATCAGGGCTCCATTTACTGTAGAGAGCATTAACAAGCCCAGGACCACACAAAAGAGTTCCACTGGACAGCTACTCAAGGACACAATGGAGGCAGCAAAGTAAGCCTTCTTTGCTGCCCGCACCGCCATGCAATAGGCATGATTATGTGCTCTAGAAGGTGCTCAGTCATCTTAATTTTGAGTCTTATGCCATTTGAATTCTAACCAACTCGCCAGGCACTCGGCGAGCGCCCCTGCTGTGCGATCCGCCAAGCACCTCCTGAGAGGTGCTCGGCGAGGCACTTGGCGGACTTCCGGGTTCCCGGTGTGTCACTTCTGGGTCCCCAGAGCTGCATTGTTTCCGTAAAAACCAAGGTAAACTACCTTAAAACAGCCATGAATAGGCTATTCGCGGCCATTTTGAGGTAGTTTACCTTGGATTTTACAGAAAAAATGCAGCACTGGGGACCCGGACAAGAAGCACCGGGGACCCGGAAGTACCTTTCCCTGGCTCTTCTCTGGGGAGTTGTGCCAAGCCGGGGAAATGTAAGTTTCACGGGACTCAGGGGGCAAGCGGTGTTAGTTCACCCCACTTCCACTCCCCCATCGAGCAATTCACCCATCCCTAATCAACGTCCAGCCGACTTCATTGACTGCAGCTGCCCAGTATACCAAGAAGCAGAGAGAACTCTACATGTAGAGATGTAACCGCTCGCTCGCCTCGCGCGGGCGTAGCAGGCTGAAAAATCGGCCCCGCTCACGTCCGCGCGGGCCTACCTTTGTCCAGCGGCGGATCACCTCTCCGCAGCGAGCCGCCCGCGCCGCCGGCACTGGTCCCGTCGCGTCAGATCTGGCCCCAGAAGTGATGAGATGGGACCCTGCGCAGGTGCGCTGGACCCCCGCGCGACATATTGCGCCTGCGCAGGGTCCCGTCGCGTCACTTCCAGGGCTGGATGTGACGCAACGGGACCAGCGCTGGTGGCTTGAGCGGCGCAGAGAACCGCTCCGCGCCGCTCAGAAGATCGAGGCGATGGGGCTGCCACCACGGAGAGGCAAGGCAGCGGAGAGGTGAGCCCCCCCCCCAGGTTTGTGAACACCACTGCTCTACAGTGCCAGAGAGGGCACTCAGATTGATGGCTCTCTGCATCTCACCATTCCACAGCAAGACTAGGGCCTTGGCTGGATCACCAGCTCTCTCCACTGGAAAATCTGCAAGAGCATTCAGAAATCCATTGATTCCATCAATCTCCTAGGGAGTACCATCCAAATGGTTCCCCCACCGCTGCATGAGGGAAGTAATGCTGTGAGTCCAAATCTCACCAGGAAATAGTCTGACAGGGATGTACCGTGTCGCCTCACGCGGGCGTAGCGGGCTGAAATCGCGGGGACTTACCGTGTCCCCCGGGTGGTTTGCCTCCGCGGCTAGCCGCCTGCACCACCCGCGCTGGTCCCGTCGTGTCACTTCCGGCACAGCTCCACGCCATTCAGGAGAACAACTCTACGCCACTCAGAAGATCGAGGCGGCGGGGGCGGCGCTGCGGAGAGGAGAGGCGCCCCCGCCTACAGGTTCAGTCTTTATGGCTTTTTTAAATTCCAAGAGACTGGTGAGTTGACGAATCTCCTCTGGCAGGCCATTCCATAATCTGGGAGGGAGGAAAGGTCCTCTGGGTAATACCTGTGTGAAGAAAAGAGCCTCTGGGGGTTCCTACACACACACACACTCGTGCGCGCGCGCACACACACACACACACACACACACACCTCCTCATGTGTAAACCAGGTGGTCCCGGCTGGAGACTGGGAGGAGGCTAAATATGCATAAATATCTGATAAAGCATGGCGCCTAAAAATCCTGAAAGGCTGGTCTGGTCTACAGTGACCCGGCTTTCATATGCAAAATGCAGAAGCCCACTAGTCATGAGTCACCCCTCCCCTCTGCCTGGGCCAGGTGAGGTTCATCCTGATTGTCTAGAGGCAGCGGAACTACTGAAAGGAGGAGGGGTCGGGGAGGGGGGGAATCTATATTGCCAGCTGTGGCTTCTGGGGTTTGTTGTTGGTCGTCAGGCAGCAAGCTGCAAGCAGGTTCATGACTCCGGTCAGGCCTCAGCCACCAACCCTGGGGAGCTCCCAGTGAACAAAGCTAAATGAGGGCTGTGGCTAAGGCAAGCCCTGAAGAGGGCCACCCATCCCGGACCTTAGGGTGGGTGTGGTGGTCTCCTCATGTGGCAGGGCCAGGCTGAGGTAAGCCCTGAAGCAGACGGACCCCCAGGTAACTGGTGAGTGCCTGGGAGATATAAGGAATCAGCTTTTATTGTTTAGTAGCTCTATTGTTTGTACCAAAGTGTCTCTCTACCTTGTCTCCTTCCCTCATTTCCCACCCTTTTATTGTAATCTGTTTACCTGAATAAACCTTCCTGGTTTTTACCCCACATGGCGTTTGTGGTTGCTCTGTTGGTTCAGCTCTAAATCCAGGGTATAGACAAGGGCAAGCCCCTGAGCAGAGATTCAAGTCAGGACTGCAGAGCTGAGGCTGGCAGTCTTGCACCTTGGGATCTCTGGGTCTTTGGAGGAAAGGGTGGATTGGCAGAGCCAGCCAGCTTTCCCTTCTTCCACATGGTTGGCAGCCTAGTTTTGGCTGACTGAAGTAAATTCTTCCCAGAGGACCTGAGTGTGCGGGGTGGATTGTATGGGAGAAGGCGATCCCGTAGGTAGCCTGGACCCAAACCATGTAGGGCTTTAAAGGTAATAGCCAACACTTTATACTTTGCCCGGAAACTGATTGGCAGCCAGTGGAGTGCTTTTAAAACTGGTGTGAACTGGTTTAGTTAGAACCTCACTCCTCCCATCGCACTCCTCCCGACGCAGATATTTGATTGACTGATTAATAAATGTGGCCCTGATTTGATCCCATACTCTGGGTCTGGTCTCTTCATTTCCTACCTTACACACGCAATACAAAACAATACTTCCCACCCAATAAATAAATATATAATAAAAATTCAATAAAACAGACATCACCAATAAACCCTGTACTTGTACTTATTTTACAGATGGAATACTGAGCATTGTGGATATTGGATCCCAGGTTTTTTGGCCCTTCAGTTTTTGTTCCTGTTTGTTGTTGTTGTTGTTTAAATGGTGTTCATCTATTTTAAGATCTTTGGACTGTTGCTGGCTTTCACTTTGGTTTTTAATCTGATTTTATTCTGTTGTTTTTACATTTTAAGATTATATATATATATATATATGTTATGTTATGTTATTGTATTTTATGGTTTTAAGTCTTGTTTTGTGAACCACCTAGGGAGCTTTGGTTCTTGGGTAGTATAGATGCTGTGATCCCATGAAAGTAAATTTCAGAACCCCTATGGTTTACAGCTTTCACAAGGCAGGCTGAAGTTTTCTCACATACAATCCAACATTTTATCCACTGTTTCATATACCATTCTGCGTCTTGTTCCTTATATTGCTCTGTGTACTAGTTGGCTTATTGTGAAATAATTGTATTAATTTAACTAAACTTCTGTGTGTCTGAATCTAGTCAGTAAATACAGTCTGAATGCTATTTCAAAGGTCAACTACCAGCTGAGAGCAAAGAGTTCTAATTTGGCACAATGCCAATATTGTGCTTATAAAAGCTGTGTTCTCTCTTTAGGGTGATTTAAATAAAAGGCATTGAAGAAAGAGGAGCTGCTTTGTCACACTTTGAATGCAATAAGCTGTACATTTTAAGTTGAATTGCTTAGGTTTGTCTGCGATTACACCATGAAAAAGGCATTATGCTACATTTGGTCTTTATAATCAGAAAACAGCTGAAGCCACTAATCTCTATTTGATTTAGTGCCATTGAAAACAGTGAAACTACATCAGCATAAATGATTTGACTACAGCTCTAGTATAAACCTATAGAAAATGGTAAGCCTCAAAAAATGGTAGCCGGCTTGTACTGGGGGAAAAATGACTGCTGGCAAATAGATGTCACAGACACCAAATTTACATAGCTGGGTGGAGCTTATTTAAATGTCTCCTTACAGATATTTTTCAAATGTGGGGTTAGCACACCCATTTGAGAAAGCCAGAATGTTTGCCTGCAATCCTTGTGTCTGTGCCTCAGCTATCAAACAAAGAAGTTACAAACTGTAGTTTTACTTGCACCATTTGTCTTAACCTGGAATGGTATTGGGACAATATGGGAGAACAATGACCTAGACCAGCTTTCCCCAACCTGGTGCCCTCCAGATGTGCTGAACTACAACTCCCAGAATCCCTCAGTGATGGCCAGGAACTTACCCTAGTCCTGCATGTTCATACAGCTTCCTGTTTCACTGGAAACATGTGAATATGGGTAGCAATATTAGTCTGTTGTAGAAAAAACAATAGAGGCCTGTGCCTCTGTCAGTTTTTAAGGTGGAACAGGACTATTGGTTGTATTCCTTGAAAAAGTTCAGAGACATCTGTGATCCATCCTCTCCTCCTCCTCCTCTTCTCTTTCACCTGCTTTTGTGCCTTCAGCTTGGCTGAAACCCATAGTCCAGGGGTCCCCAACATGGCACCCACGGGTGCCCCACAAAACTCTCCACTTCCTGTCCCCTTCAAAAAAAATTTTTAAAAAATAAAAATCTTGGGAAATGTTAGGGTAGTCTTCTTTTTCTAGCCTTACTGTTTCTAATCCCCCACACCCCTCATTAGCTCACTGTTTCTCTTAGCCTTTAGCCTTGCTCTTTCTCTAGCACTTTGCCTTCCTGTTTCCCCCGCCCACCCAGCCTCTAGCTTCTCTATGCCTCTCCCTACCTCTTTAACGTGCTATATCCTCCTCCCTCCCAGCCTCTAGCCTCACTCTATCTGTCCCGTCAACACAGCTCTTTAGCACAGTTTTGACTAGCCAGGCCTCCACGGCAGCCATTACGGACTAGCCACATCCTCCATGGGAGCCATTTTGTGGTAGTGCCCACAGCAGTTTCTCAAATTCCCAAAAGTGCCCATGAGTCCAAAAAGTTTGGGGACCCCTGCTATAGTCAGTTCCTCTAATAAGCCAGACTGTTTTCAGTCCTGAAAAATTAGCCCAAGGTATACCTTTTGAAGCCATTGGTTTTCTTAACATGCAATGCTTTTTATTTTGTTCTTTCACACTTTCTCACTTTGCCCAGAACAGGAAGCAGAAAAGAAAAGCTGAGATACTCTGGACAAAACCACTTTTGTGAGATTAAACTCCAGCTGTGGTTTATCACATACTTTAAAGATAGAAGGGATGCAGTTCAACAGCTGGAGTTTTGATGCTTATACAAGCACTTCAACATTTGCTGCAGTTTGCCCGTCACTCCATACTCTAGAAAATAAGCATTTTTATCAAATAGTAAAAGTTGTATAACAGTAAACTTGTTCTTGTCTTTGCAGTCTTTATGTATGAATGTGTGTGCATTCCTAGTGACTTTATTGGACATTACATATACTCCAGTGCTAGCTAGCCATGTTGACTATACAGGGAACTAGAAAAATATTCAGTAACTTGATTTCCTTCTTTCTGTCTCTCTGGAATCAATTGCTTGTGTGCAAAGAAAACTGTTAATATAATAACTTTCCAATGGATTATAACAATATGGGTATCACCAATTTATTTTCAATTACACAAAATAGGGGGATAACAAAATTAAGAGGGTGTGTCACTTAGCAAGGCAGAAACTATATTTTAACCAGAATTTGTAATACAATCCATAGTTAGAAGCAAATGTTTTTCAAATAAAATGTTTTTGGGGATAAAGGGATTTTTTTTTAAAGAAAGACAAAAAAAAAAAAAAAAAAAAACCCAATCCACAAACTGTCCCCTCTTCATCATTATCAGACAGAGAGGAAGGTAGTATGAACACAGTGTTTCATCCAATTGAATGATGGTTCTGCAATAGTTCTGTTATCCATCCTACAGTTTCTAAGCCACAGCCCCAAAATAAACCTTGCTTATTCTTTGGGTTCTTCTCCTATTGTGTTCTTCCCACTGGTTAAAACATGGCAAGATTCATAGGAATGACATGATTAATGGGGATGTACGGTAATCATTTGCCATTTTGGAAAGTACACAGATCTACTAACCCAAGGATGTCAAGGAAAATGCAAATCAACCTTGGACATCAATGTGGTATCAGTATTGTGACTTGGTACTAGAATAAATCCCTTCTTCTGAAATCAGCCTCAACTTACAGAAAATCCATATGGCACCACCTCCTTCAATGAAGAATGAATGTCTTATGAATTTTACCAAACCTTAGGGCATATAGTATCATGTCTGCTCATGCTTTTTTCGAGGCGATTTAATAACACCATGTGCGGCAGGTTGGGTTGTGCCTGGCTGAGCTGCCTGCCAGTGGCTATTGTGCAAGAGCAGGGGTGAGCAACTTGTGGCCCTCAAGATATTTTGGCCTACAACTCCCGTGATCCCTCACCATTGGCTATGCTGGCTAGGGTTGATGGGAGTTGTAGGCAAAAACATCTGGATGGCCACAAGTTGCCCACCCTTGTGCTAGAGGAATATGTAGTCACCAGCCTTCCAGATCCATGCTGATAAAGGCTGGCATTTGTATGAGTGTAGGAAAGTAAGTAAAAAATTGATTCTAAAATGCATGTTGCTATACCTTATATTTTTAAAGAGGAGAATATGGTATAGAGCTTGGGCCATTGGCTTTTAAAACTCTTAATATACAGGTGTCTTATATAATGCAGTAAAAGACCATTGCATTTGGAGACCAATTCCCTGCCAATGACCTCATGAGGGGTCTTTGTGGACTGAAACTCAAATGTGGAAGGTTCATAAATATTTTACTGGAGTCCTTTCTTAGATAAGGGGTGTATTTAGGGAGGACAACGTTCAAGTAGTAGCAATGTTGGATGGTTTATTAAAAATAGCAGCTTCTTTACAGTGATTGCAAGCAACACATGTGCTTGAGTTATGATGGTGAGAGCCATGTCTGATGATAAACTGCTCCAGTACAAGCAATGTGCAGAGTTCAAGTTGTTGAAAACAACTCAAATTTCTAAGAATCCCATATAAATATTCTGACTTTGTTATAAGTTTTCTTATAAAACAAGCCTGGCAAATGCTAGCATTCTATATACAGAAGGATGTACACATATAGATTTCCCTACTCCACCCCACCCCACTTAGATATTTGTTTGGTTTGTTCATAGTGGAAAGATAATCTTACTCAGTCACACTAATCTTACTACTACTACTAGTGGAAAAGTGTACAGAAGATCACAGAAGATTTGTTTACTAAAGAAACATGTCAAAAATGCAAACAAGAAGAAGGTATGTATGCAAGAACACACGTCAGTTGCTGTCGAGCACCGAATTTCATGTTCTAAACCTGTCTACATTTCAAATTGCATGTAACTGTGCACTAGGTTATCATATTTTTTTAAAAGAGCTCTCTTAACCCTAAGCTGAAAATAGTACAGTGAATTAGGGGTAGTCATAGCTGACTTTTTAAAAATACTCCCAAGGGACAAGTTGTTTTACTAAGGGCCAATCCACAAATGATATTTATCAGAGAGAGCGGCTTTCATAGGGCAGTGACCTATCATCTTAAACTCTGTAAAATACCATGCACACTGATGGCACTATATTATCATTATCATCATTACCATAATACCCAATTTCTCTTCAGAGTCTGGAGTAAACCTGGGTTCGCTGAGGTTATGTATAGCACATCTGTGGTTTTTAAGGGTTTACATTTCCTAATGAACTCTGACAAATTATGTAGAAAAAAAGACGTGTCTCTTCTAACCATAAATAGGCATTCCAACTTATGTTGGAATCTATATCTGTATCTATCTACAGTATATGCAGTATATTACACTCAGGTTACATGTTACAGCTGCTGTAACACAGGAAACAGCTGTTCATGTGGGACAGTGGACTAAATCCCCACAATTGGCATCCTACAACAGGTAGGGAAGGCTAAGTAGCCTGAAGCATTGGCTCATCCTTCATCCTTTCCAGCTCCCCCAGGAAAGAGGAAGCTGGGCCAATCAAAGAAGAAGGATATTGCTTCTCATCTAAGGGAAGAAATCATGTCATTTTGCTGCTGGCTAGGGTCTTTTTTTTAAAAAAAACACTTTGTATTTATCTGGGCCCGTAGGGATATGCACCAAGCCTGGCACCCAACTCGCAGGGCGCTTGGCGAGAGATCCCACCACGTGATCCACCCTGAGCACCCCGAGAGCGCCAGCTGAGGCGCTCGTCGATGTGCTCGCTGGACTTCCGGGTCCCCGGTGCTATGTTTTTAACGTAAAAAACAGGGTAAACTTCTTTAAAATGGCCGCGATTTGTGTAACCGGTGCTTTGTTTTTTTATGTTTAAAAAAGCATGAAATACGTTAGAATCTGTGAAGGATCAGCAACCGGATCCTTTGCGTGAGTTCGGCAACTCTAGGGTTAACCGGCCGAGCAATACAGCTCGTATCGGCTTTCAGTACAATAGGAAAAACCACAACCCTTTGTATGCCCAAATAAGGCTTTTTATTTGTTTATACAATAATCAGATCGGAACTATCAGCCTTCTAAGAACACGTTTACAGTCAACACAACCTTAGCTGACCCGCGTCTTACCCAATGAGCGGGCTCCGTGGCTAGTAGATGGAATCTGGTCAATATCCTCACATCAAAGATACTACTTCTAGTCAGTTTCAGCCCAGCTCCCGGTCGGCGCTTCCTAGCGGAGAACGGTGCACCTGGACGGCTTCTGCTTAGGAGGATATGGCCCCGTGGTTCCCAACAACCCACTACCGGAAGGGAGAGGGGTTTTCTACCCTGGTTTTCTCGCTCCCCCCGCCCTCTGAGTCAGGTGGGGGCTTGTGCCTGCCCCTTCGTTCATGTGGGCTTATTCCTGCCCGGGAAGACGGTGACGTAGTGATACTTTGCAGCTCTTTGAGACTGCCCTGTTTGTTGATGGTCCTTGATGGTCCTTCCTGGACGTTTGTGGATCTCTACCGAGGTCCTCCTTTGTTGGGGCTGATGACTTGTCTGGGTACTCCCTGGTGACCTCATCCCTCCTCCCTTGCCCCCTCCCTTGGGGAAATGTGTGTGCGTGTGTGTAACTGGGGTTTGGGCTTTCTCCACACCCTCCCATTTGGGGAAAGATGGCATTGGGGTCCACCACCCCAATCCCTATCTAACTGTCTCCTACTGAGAAAGCCCGGGACAACCCATCTGCCACGATGTTGTCCTTACCCTTGATGTGCTCTACCGAAAAATCGAAATCCTGTAGGGCCAAACTCCACTGCAACAGCTTCTGATTGGACCCCTTCACCCTATCCAGCCAGCACAGGGGGGAATGGTCGGTCTGCAGTCGGAACCGGCGGCCCCACAGGTAGGGGCGAAGCTTGGTCACTGCCCACACTATTGCTAGGCACTCTTTCTCGACAGTGGCCAAGTTCCACTCCCGAGGCAAAAGTTTTTTACTTAAAAAGGCGACCGGGCACAGCCCCTGCTCTGGCCGTTCCTGCAGCAAGACGGCTCCCATCCCTGCTTCCGAGGCATCCGTCTGCAGAACAAAAGGGGCTTCAAAGTCTGGGGCTTGCAGCACAGGGGCTGCCATCAGGCAGGCTTTCAGTCCTTCAAACGCTGCCTGACAAGCGGCTGACCATTGGACCTTAACGGGTTGCCGCTTCTTGCACAAGTCAGTCAGGGGGGCGGCTAGCTGGCTAAAATGGGGCACGAACTTACGATAGTAGCCAGCCAGCCCTAAAAAAGCTTGGACCTGCTTTCTCATCTGGGGTTGGGGCCAGGTGCGCACTGATTCTATTTTGGCTTCTAGGGGCTTGACACTACCTCCCCCTACCTTGTGTCCCAGATACTCCACCTCCCCCCTCCCAACCTGGCATTTCTTCGCCTTTACCGTCAACCCAGCATCCTGAATCCTCTGAAACACCTGGCGGACATGTTGCAAATGCTGCTCCCAGGTGGAACTAAAAATGGCGATGCCGTCCAGATACGCGCAGGCGAACTCCCCCAGCCCATTTAGCATTCCGTTTACCAACCTCTGGAAGGTAGCCAGACCATTGCGGACCCCAAAAGGGAGGGTGGTGAATTGGAACAACCCCAGGTGGGTCACAAAAGCAGACTTCAAGGCAGCATCCGAATCAAGCGGAACCTGCCAATACCCCTTTGTCAGATCCAGGGTGGTGATGTACTTGGCCCCCCCAAGCCTCTCCAACAGCACATCCATGTTGGGAATGGGGTAGGGGTCCGGAACGGTCACCTTGTTTATTTTCCGGTAGTCTACGCAGAATCGGACACCCCCATCTTTCTTGGCTACTAACACGATCGGGGAGGACCAGGGGCTCGAGCTGGGCACAATGACTCCCAAGTCCAGCATGGCTTGGACCTCCTCGGCCACGACTTGGGCATGGGGCCCCACTGCCCTGTAGGGTAGGGATTGGATGGGGGGGCTATCCCCTGTGTCGATGGTGTGTTGTGTGAGTGTGGTGCACCCCGGACGGTCCGAGAACATGGGCTGAAAATCTTCCAAGACCTGGGTGATCTGTTGCCGCTGCTGTTCGGACAGAGAGGGGGACAGTTTGATCTCCTCCATTCCTCCCCCTTCCCCCCACTCGGCCAACAACCCCCCGTCAGGGTCTCCCGGTTCCACACACTCTTGCACTCCCCCCACCTTCGTTACACGTTCTACATACAATTTCAACATATTTACATGGAAAACCTTCTGCCTCCCCGGCTGCCCCGGGAAAGCCACTTGATAATTCACCTCCCCCGACCTTCCAATGACTGTCCCTGGGCCCTCCCACTTCAAGCACAATTTGTCCGTCTTTTGGGGGCGCAGTACCAACACCTGGTCCCCCACTTCAAAAGTCCGTGGTACAGCCGTCCTGTTGTACCACGCGCTCTGCCGCTGCTGGGCCGTTTCGAGATGCTGCTGCGCCGTCTCCCTCACCTCTCGAAGAACAGTCTGGAGGTGTTGCATGAACGTATGCACAGGCATGGAGGCTTCTGCGGCAACCCCCTCCCATTCCGCCCGCAACAGAGCCAAAGGTCCCCGGAGCTCCCTCCCAAACATCAGTTCGTTGGGGGAGAATCCCAGGCTTTCTTGGGGGGAGTCCCGGTAGGCAAACAACAAGTAGGGGAGGGCTTGATCCCAAGTCCCAGGGTGCTTCGCCGCATATGCCCTGATCATTTTTTCAAGAGTCTGGTTGAAACGCTCCACCAACCCATTTGTCTCGTGGTGATATGGCACCGAAGTCAGGTGCTCCACACCCCCCAGTTCCCACATTTTTTAAAACAGTTTGGACACGAAGCCCGTGCCGCAGTCCGAAACCACCGTGTGGGGCATTCCTAGGCGGGCGAAAAGAGAGATGAGTCTTAGCCAGGCTGGTGGCGGAGATGGAGGCTAAAGCAAAAGCCTCTGCATAACGGGTGGCAAAGTCAACCACAGTCAATATGAACTTCTTCCCTGTCTTGGTGGGGGGATTCAAGGGTCCCACGATATCCATCCCTATCCTTTCAAAGGGGATGCCCACAGTGGGTAGGGGTTGTAGGGGGGCTTTCGGATGGTCCCGGTTATGCCCCACCCGCTGGCAGACATCGCAGGACCGGCAATATTCCCGCACTTCATTTGCCACCATGGGCCAGTAAAACCCTTCTGTAACCCTGGCCAATGTCCGTTTCTGTCCCAAGTGACCTCCCCACGCTACATCGTGGGCCAGCTGCAGCACAGCCTGGCGGTACTTCGCAGGCACAACTAATTGTCTTTTTCTTGGTTGGGGACCCGGTTCAGTCCTTGGGCAAAATTCTCGGTAGAGGGCCCCTGCCTCCCACAAAAACTGCTCTGACTGGTCCCCTACCCCGGGCCCTTGACTGGCCCGATCCCGACATCCCTGGAGGGATGGGTCACTTTGTTGCTCCTCTTGAAACGCCCTCTGAGTCCCAAAATCTCGGGCCATTGGCGCGAACCCCCCGGGGTCTTCCTTTCTCCCCACAACCGCGGGAAGCGGCAGGGGACGGCTGGCTGCCTCTGCCGGGGCCACTTTACTGCGACCGGGGGAGGAGACCGGGGACCTGGGAGGCTGCGGGGCAGGGGCAGGGGCTTGCTTGGCCCGACGCCGGGTCACCACCCCCACCTTGACCTGGGCAGCCCGGAACGCAATGTCGTTCCCAATGATGATTCCCCAGTCTTGTTGTCCATGCACTATAACATCCATCTCCCCTTCCCACCCCTTATACTTGACCCAGACCCGGGCGAGGGGAACGGCTATGTTGGGAGAGTTATAGGGCTTTATGGCGCAGGTGCGCCCTTTTAGCAACTGTCTCTTCTTCACCTTATTCCGAGGTAAAGCAGTGATGTCCGCCCCAGTGTCCCTATACCCCACATGGGAAACATTGTTTACAGAGATGGACTCACAGAATTTGTCCTGGCTCCACCGCAGCTGCTCCGGTGAGGCAATGCGCATCAATGATGCCTGGGAGATGGCCCCTAGCGAATGCTGTCCTCCGCTCCTCAGGGACCGCGCTGCATCTTCCCCGTCTTCCTCGAGGGACAAGCTGGACTGCTGGTCCTCCTCGTGTTCCTCTGGTTCGCGGGACTCTGGAGCCAGCATCCTCCCCACCTTGCCCGGCGACGTCTTGGCATTACGGCTCTTCGCGAGGAGTTTGGGGCAGCTCCTCTTGAGGTGCCCCGGCTCTTTACAATAAAAACATCCGCTGGCGCTGGGGCTTTCTTTGGACTTGCCCAGGGCTCCCTCCCGAGGTTTGGAGTTGCCCTTTTCCGCGCTCCCCTTTGGCCCACCACGATTGAGGTTGCCCCCCTTTGTTCCTTTGGGCTGCCGATACAGTCCCATTTGGTCGGCCAACTTGCCCATTTCCCTACAGTTTGGGGGGTCCCGATCCCTCACCGCCGTAGCTAGGTCCTCAGGGATAGTGGCACAAAATTGTTCCTGGATCATGAGCTCCCGCACCTCCGCCAAAGTGGTCTTCCCGGTGGCCCCGATCCATGCGTCCCACACCTGCCCCAGGTGCGCCATCCAGGAGGCATACGTGTCCCCTGGGGTAGGCTGCCCGCAACGAAATTTACGGCGACAATGCTCAGCGGTGAGGGCAAACCTCTCTCTCACCGCTTCTTTGAACGCCCCATAGTCCAAGGGAGCAGTTTGGGTGTGGATACCCAGGAGATCAGCCAGTTCCCCGCTGACCTGAGTCCTCAGGGCAGACATCCTTAAGTTGTCCGGCACCCTCTGCTCTAGGCAGGCAGCCTCGAACAGGGTGAAAAAGATCAGTACATCCTGTCCCGACTGGTAGGTGGGGAATTGCTTCCTGTCCCATTTGGGGGTTGTGGTGCCCCCACCCTGGGGTGCAGGGGTTCCCCCTTGTCCAGTGCCCATGGTCAGCCTGGCCAACTCCAGCTGCATCTGTAACATTTCTTGTTGATGCTGCATCAACTCCCTGGCTTGTTGCCAATTGAGTTGGGGAAAGAGGGCATCCAACCCTCCTCCCCCCATGGCTCCGCCAGTAACCCTTCTGCCGAGGTCTTCTTCCGCCTCTGGGTCCCTTATCTCGCTTCTCCGGCCGCTACTGGTAAGGCTGGGGCTACCCCACTGCTTGGGTCCCTGCCCTCCTAACAACGGTGAGGGGGCTTCCCCCCCTTCCTGCCTTGCCGTCTTTGGCCGCACCACCCACTCCATTGTGGAGGTCTGGGTTGGGGTTTCTGGGCTGCTCACTAGCTCCACCTGCTCTTGGCTCAGACTATTCATTTTTCCTTGCTCTGAGCGCTCCCCAGCAATCTACTAGCCTGCCCGAAGTCCTGTTAGTTCCGACTGTCAAATGTGGTTTCCAATTGTCCCGTCGCCTGCCACCATGTGAAGGATCAGCAACCGGATCCTTTGCGTGAGTTCGGCAACTCTAGGGTTAACCGGCCGAGCAATACAGCTCGTATCGGCTTTCAGTACAATAGGAAAAACCACAACCCTTTGTATGCCCAAATAAGGCTTTTTATTTGTTTATACAATAATCAGATCGGAACTATCAGCCTTCTAAGAACACGTTTACAGTCAACACAACCTTAGCTGACCCGCGTCTTACCCAATGAGCGGGCTCCGTGGCTAGTAGATGGAATCTGGTCAATATCCTCACATCAAAGATACTACTTCTAGTCAGTTTCAGCCCAGCTCCCGGTCGGCGCTTCCTAGCGGAGAACGGTGCACCTGGACGGCTTCTGCTTAGGAGGATATGGCCCCGTGGTTCCCAACAACCCACTACCGGAAGGGAGAGGGGTTTTCTACCCCGGTTTTCCCGCTCCCCCCGCCCTCTGAGTCAGGTGGGGGCTTGTGCCTGCCCCTTCGTTCATGTGGGCTTATTCCTGCCCGGGAAGACGGTGACGTAGTGATACTTTGCAGCTCTTTGAGACTGCCCTGTTTGTTGATGGTCCTTGATGGTCCTTCCTGGACGTTTGTGGATCTCTACCGAGGTCCTCCTTTGTTGGGGCTGATGACTTGTCTGGGTACTCCCTGGTGACCTCATCCCTCCTCCCTTGCCCCCTCCCTTGGGGAAATGTGTGTGCGTGTGTGTAACTGGGGTTTGGGCTTTCTCCACAGAATCTAATGTATTTTATGCTGTTTCAAACATTTTAAAAAAGCGCCGGTTATGCAAATCGCGGCCGTTTTAAGGAAGTTTACCCTGTTTTTTACGTAAACAACGTAGCGCCGGGGACCCGGAAGTTCCTTTCCCCAGCTTGGCTCGCGAGGACAGCTACAGCAACCAAGGCTCCCCAACCCCCAAGCCACACCAGGTGTCGATTCTTGAAGGTTGCCCCAGGGAAGGTAGGCACAAATGGAAGGGCCGTGTGTGGTCAACAAGTCAACAAGGACAGCACGTGGGTGCTTCCCAGTCAAGCGGGTCTCTTCAATGAGGAGAACCGCGAAAGCAAGAGGCCGAGGGTGGGGCAGCTGGGCCTAATATTGTCCCTGGCGCCCCGCCCTCATAGAGCCTTATTGGAAGGTGAGATCACCCCATAGTGGTCTCACTCTCATTCTCCCACACGTGCAAAATTCTCCCCAACCACGGCTACGTGTGGTTGGGGGAAGGATATTTCGGCCCTGAACAGTGGTAGATTTATTCATTCATTCATTTTCTATACTGCCCAATAGCCAAAGCTCTCTGGGCAGTGTACAATAAATTTAAAAAACACAATAAAATACAGTTAAAATATAAACTATAAAAACATTATAAAAATTAAACACCAAATAGCTCACATGCTTTGCATGCAGAAGGTCCCAGGTTCTATCGCTGGCATCTCTGGTAGGGCTAGGAAAGAATACTTCTGGAAACCCTGAAGAGCTTCTTCCAGTCAGCGCTGACAATACTGGGCTAGCTAGACCAATTAGGCAGTGTCCAATGCTCCCATCACACTTCAGAATATCTGTTATATTTGTCCTCAATCTCACGCAAGCTAAAATGTATGTAAATTAAAATCTGTATCTGTGTGTCTTTAATTTTTATTTTAAACAAGAAGACTAGATAGGTATAGAAGTAAATAGAAGTTAAGCATGGACATAAACACATTAAATATACAGAAAGAAAAGAGCAGTAAAGCTGCAATCCTATACTCACTTACCTGGGATACAGTGGTCACTTACACATCTCCCAAAAGAAAATACATCACCAAAGCAAGAGGACAAAAGCAGACACTGATTTGCATTGAATGTTCAGATATTAATTTTTATGTGTAGTGTAATTGCACATCTAGAAAGAATTAGTATAATTTAAATAGAAATACCATACAATACATCTCTAGTGCTGCCAATGAACCTGTTGGGGGGGCGCCTCGCTGCCGCCTCGCCTCTCCGCAGCGGTGGGCCCCCCGCCTCGATCTTCTGAGCGGCGCAGAGCTGTTCTCCGCGCCGCTCGAGCCGCTGTTTAAGCCCTGTTACCTTGGTATCTCCACAAAAAACATAGCACGGTGGTCCAGCGCGCTGGCACAGGGTCCCGTCGCATCAATTCCGGCCTGCCAGAAGTGATGTGATGGGACCAGTGCAGCCGGAGCGGGCGGCTCGCCTCAGAGAGGCAAGCCACCCCAGGGACCAGGTAAGTCCCTGCGAGCCTCCGGCAGGCGTGAATGGGGCCGATTTCGGCCCGCTACAACCGCCGCGAGGCAAATCGTGCATCCCTGCATCTCACCATAGTGGGGAAGACTGTGACCAGGTGACCTGTGGGCCTTGCTCATCTGCTGTCCAGATGCAACTTCAAGGCCCCACTCTCCCTTCTTATGGCCCTTTATCTTTAAACTGGACTTAAACTAAGCAGTCCTTCAAATAGAGGTCCGTGTGTCCTCTGTCAGCCCTTCAACCGGAAGACCATCCTTTGTAAAGGACACTTGGGCACCCTAAATGGAGTAAGCCCCAGCCCCACTGAACTTAATAGGAGTTACTTCTGAGTAGTCATATAGAGGACCATCATACTGAATGTCAATATAATAAAATATTTCATACAACCCAAGTAAAGGACTATCCATCAATAAGCACAAACTCAAGTCACAGAAAGTGCTGGATGAGTGACATCGACTGACTCCAGGTTTCTGTGGGCAACAAAGTATCACTTCCTCTGGTCTTCTTCTTTGGCTCACCCTTTCCTTCTCTTAACTACACAAGCATGATAGAAACTGTGCAGTCTCTTTCTTTGTGCTTGGCCTGACATTTACTTTGTGCTTTATATAGCAAACTGACATAGAGTTATTTTCCCACAAGCCCTAGTATTACCTCAGATATATGAAGCTGTAGAGCAGGGCTCTCCAACCTTGGGTCCCCAGATGTTGCTGGCCTGCAGCTCCCAGCATACCCAGCCAGCATGGCTAATGACAAGGAATTCTGGGAGCTGTAGTCCAGCAACATCTGGGGACCCAAGGTTGGAGAGCCCTGCAGTAGAGCAATACTGAATTAACTATACATTTTTAATCATTTTAAAATCAAAGCTATAGAAAAACTCAAATAATATATACTTGAAGTTGGCAACGATTCCGATTTTACAACTAGCTAATTAAAAAAAAAATCACAGTCCCCCCCCCCCCAATATTTGGTCTTAACCAAATGTCTGTGTGCACACTGTGGAACTGCTTGGATAATCATTTATAAATGTTAATTAGTTAGCATTTATAGAGAGCTTTATATGCTTTGCAAATATTAAGCAATCATTTTTATTAGACTGGAATTGGAACAAGATTGTGGAAAGCAAAAGTGAAAGGTTGAGTAATACAATGACTTAACTTGGACACGTCTGCTTTGCTAAATTTCCACCTCTAAGAATAGGACGAAGTTTTTGGCAGTTACCTTTGCCTAGGTAGCCAATAGAGAACTTCTCTCCAGATGTTTGGGGATTCCTATGGCTATAAGCAACCTTTAAATTTAAAAAGAATTTTAGTGGTATTAGTGGAACAAAACCCCTTAACTCTCTTCCCAATAAATTTTATGCAGTCACCCAGGTGGAGGCTTTGTAACTACTGAAGTGGAGTGAACATTTCCACTTATTACCTTTGTTGATTTTTAATATAATTTTGTGGTAATAATGTAGTTTCGAATTATAATTTAGAACAGCACTGAAAAATTATTTCTTTCCTCTATTTAAGTATATACAGCTGAGCCTTTTGTAAAACTGTTATGGATGATGGTGGTGGTGATGATTATGATTAGAATTTGTGAAGGGTGGAGGGAAGTTGAACTGTTAAACAGGAAGAAATAGAAGTCCATCAGACTAGCAGCCCAAATGCACACATTACTGAACAACCCAATTTATTTTCTGTAATTGTTAATTAACTTACAGCAATCCTATGGCCCCTGGACAGCATCTAGAGGGCCTTAGGATTATTCAGAGATCCAGCTATGAGTTTGGAAAACAGCTCCGATGCTGGCTGTATCTCCAAGGTCATAAGAGCAACCTCGGAGAAGGGGGTTAGGGGGTGTTCTGGGGGGCATGGACAGGAGGAAACTGGCGCTGCCAAATTTTGACATATCTTAGTGGCACCTCAGCCTCCTTCTCTCCTGCTCCAAAGCGGCCTTTGGATCTTCGCCTCTGCCCTCCTCCTGTCCTCCATAGGATGCCCATAATCCTCCAAGTTCAGAGGGTTACAGGCATCCCCATTGGACTGCATCCTTACAAATACAGGCAGTCCCCGAGTTATGAGCGTCTGACTTACTGCCAAGTGCTGACGCATAGTTACGAGCGGAGCCAGGAACCCCGAAGTCGTTGACGTAAATTATGTCATTTGCATAATTTATGTAACTGTTCCGACTAACATGAAAATTCAACTTACAACCATTCCCAGGAATGGATCTTGCACACAACTGGGGGACTGCCTGTATATAAATAGGGATATTTATCAAATTGAGCAGACCATAGTTTGCAATTTTGTCCAAACCTAGTGAACTATGGTTTGCCATAAATAATGATCAGAGGTTTCTAATCTTGGCATGCAAGCAGAAGTGGGAGTGTGTGAGCCCAAAGCTTATTCCTGGTTGCTCTCATAAACCATGGTTTTGTGTTACATGTGTATAGCTTCCTACAGAAACTGTTTATTGCTCAGAAGTCCTTTTTATCCCAGAAACAAACAAAAACATTTTTTAATCTCGGATAAAGAGCAATGAGAACCTGAATGTAACAATTTCAGTATGGCTCTAGGACACTCTTGCCCTTACTATCTTACCACTGGTCCCTGTGCTTAAATCTGCTGATCATTACTATCATCTTCCCATTCATGCTAGCAGGGTTGTGAACGGTACATTACACAGCATATTACAGAGTATACTGTGATGCATCCATAGAACTCCTACACATATGGTCTACCTCATGCACTTAATGGGAGCAGGTAGACCTGTGTACAAAGACATGTGTTCAGAGCTTCTTTTTTCAAGGAAATGAATGGGTAAGCCCTTGGAAGCGGGGTGTTAGTTTGCTGTTGTGTGTGTAAGATATTCCTTTATCTAGGACATAGATTCTACTAGGTGATCACTTATTTGGGGCAGAGTAACCTCTATTCCTACATGTTAGTCTATTTTGGATTTGTAAAGCAAACCTGGATAATTCATATTTCTTGGATTTTTTTCTCGCTCCTATAACATAGCCTCTGAACAAACTGTCTATCTTACTCATTTGTGTCACGCAAATGTCCATTACTCCCATTAGCCGTGTAACGTGATCTGTAAGCTGAATAACTTGATAGTAAGTAACTGGGGTGCTAGAAAAGTGAGATTTTCCTTAGTAGAGAAGACACCACCAAGCGGCAGGCAGTGTAACAGATAAGGATAATAGTTCCTTAGGGAAGTAGGAAAGTCTTCAGTAGCTAGTGAACAACATTTAATAGTCCATTTGGAAAATGCAAGAACGTTTATTTTCTTGTCTTGTTCATTCTTCCTGACTAAATAATAGTTCCTCTTCTTAAAATAACCCTACTGGTATTACTTAGCTAAAATTTATTCGCTGCATTCTAGCTTTTAATGACCGTAAAGAATTCTTCAAGGATCTCATTACCATGAATATCATATTTTGTTTCTCTGGTTGCTGCACTGATGATTGTTGCTGAATATGCCTGCTGTGTGTGAAATTCTCAACTTACTTCAATTCGACACATTGTAATTTTGAAGTTGGCTGACGGAAAAGATTTCAATAAATACCCACAAAATATTAGTTTTCAGATGTTGCTACTCATTTTTATTGTGGCCTCGTCCAGTGGACATTCAGAAAGCACACTTCCATGTCTGGAATTGAGCTAATGTGATTATTAACATCTGTACAAGCTTAGGTGAGGGCGATATTTTATATAATTTTATTATGAGAATGGGCTTGTGTTCTGAACAGCACACTGGCCCAAGTCATGTCTCTGGGATTTTTGTGCAGCTGTTAAGGTGCTAGTAATGAAAACCCACTTCCACAACTGCCAGCAAGACACAGATGCTCTGGAGCCTGGACAGGTACTCTGGGAGCAAAAATATCATTAGAACTCTTGAAAATCGAATTGGCAGACTGGCAAGCAGTTATACCTTCATGGGAAAACTGCTGAAAGAGCAAATGTAAGTATAAAACATAGACAAGTAGAGTACTATATTATATTTCTCTACTGATTTATAATAATAATAATAATAATAATAATAATAATAATATTATTATTATTATTATTATTATTTATAAGAATTCAACAAAACAAAACAAAAGCATAAAAAGAAAAAGAAAAAATGTAACCAGATAAGAACATAAGAAAAGCCATGCTGGATCAGACCAAGGGTCCATCTAGTCCAGCATTCTGTTCACACAGTGGCCAACCAGCTGCCCATGGCATCCAACAAGCAGGACAGGAGTGCAACAGCACCCTCCCACCCAAGTTCTCCAGCAACTGGTGTACATAGGCATACTGCCTCTGATACTGGAGGAAGCATATAGTCAATCAGGACTAGTAGCCATTGATAGCCTTCTCCTCCATGAATTTGTCTATTCCCCTTTTAAAACCCTCCAAATTGGTGGCCATCACTACCAAACAGTTAGATTTGAATATCTCCCGAACCAGCTGTGGGTAGGACTGATTACAGCAATTTTCTGTATCTATATAATATAGAATAAGTATGGAGAGCTGCACATGGGCAGCACATGGCCTGTGGGCCATGTGAACCCCCAAGTGCCCACTGCTGTCCCTTAAATTCATTAAAAAATATATTCCACAGCTGCTACAGATCATCAAAAGGGTCAAAATTAGCTCCATGGCAGCTAATTTTGACCCTTTTGGTGCTCCATAGCTACCATGGACACCATTTATTATTAATAAATGGGGTGCAGCCCATGGGGGTGGTCTGAAGAGCAAAAATGGCCCCCATCCAAAGGTGCTCACCCCTGACATACAGTATCCACTAATCACTTCCAGGATTTCAGTGGCACTTTCTGAAGCGACCACAACTACGGAAATGTTGCTGGCTACCAAGCTAGATCCATGGACTGTGCAATTTATATGGAGCTTTATCTGAGTGATCCTATGCACCGGTGGGATTGTTCACAGAAAATAAACAACCAGTTCACATTTCTTAATTCCATTGATAGTGTGGCCATGGGGTGGGTTCTGATAACTATGTGGTGTGGTAGCTGCTTGAACTCATCATCGGATGAATGCAGTCCTGTGGCACTGGCTATCTTGAGTGACTGGGCACATTTTTAGACCCAAAGGCACAGTGGTTAATTTCTAAAAAAGAGAGGTGTATATGGTTCTCTAAGGAGACAGGTATAGTTGAAACATCAGTGCCTGGGACCCATGGCCTCTGGCCTGGAAAACTAGCCCTGATCCCAGATATGTTCCATACATTTCAGTTGTTCAGTGCAATGTGAAATCTACTCTGCTGTATGCTCAGGGGCACTCTATTATTGTTTCACATGCTCAAGCACTGAAATAAGTTTGGGGCTTGAGCCCTAGTAAGACTTGTTCATTTTCAGTTGTGTACAAAAAGTGGTTCGATTAAAATGAAATCCATAGTACGGATTAGTACGCAACAAATCAGGATTGAAGTCTCTGTTCTCAGCATACTATTCAATGTTCTTTTTGGCATTTACAGGCACAACAGTTTCAACCAATTTTAGAAACCAGTATTTTCTTTCTAATGGATTGTCTTGTATGTTTTGGAAATCTCCGAGTCCACCCACCCCATGCACTGTATGGTGTATGTTTACCCAACCTAATCTCCAGTTATTTGTGTTCTATGCCTTGTTTTTTTAAAAAAATCAGCACACAATTTTGTTAAGTTTTACCCATGCTCCAAGATAGTCAGGGTTGCTGCAAATATGTGGGTTTATTTATTTATTTATTTATTATATTTATACCCCGCCTTCTTTCCTTCAAGGAACCCAAGGCGGCTTACATAATCCTCCTCCTCCTCCTCCTCTCCATTTTATCCTCACAACAACCCTGTGAGGTAGGTTAGGCTGAGAGTCAGTGACTGGCCCAAAGTCACCCAGTGAGTTTCATGACTGAGTGGGACTAGAACCTGGATCTCCCGGATCCCAGTCCATGGGTTTTTCACTCCCAAAGAGGATATTGTGTAAAGGGGAAATAAAGAGTCAAAACACTGAGAGTTGGTGTAAAATTAGGGCCACATTTATTGAATCAAATATTTGTGAAGGGAAAAGTGTGGATACTATCTAAACCGGCCATTGGCCAGTGGAGCCATTAACAGGTGAAACATCCCAATCCCGAGGGGTGGCGCTGTAACTCACCCCCCCCCCCCAGTTTTACACCACAATGGTGCTCGGAGGTCTTCCCAGTGTCACCTCCTCACAGGGCCACGAAACACCAATGCAGGTGAGGTGAGTCAGCCTCAAAGGCGATCCCTATCTCCCACAGACTGAGCCACGTAATCCAGCAATGGGGAACCTCGGGTATCACCAGTCACCTAAAAGGTGCCATGGGATGATCACCGAACCCTACCCCACTGCCTATTTCCACACTTACCGCCACAGAGAGAGACAAGCCTCTGCTTAGTCTCCTCTCCCCCACCTGCCAGGAAGAAACTCGAGAAGGGCCCTTCGCAGATCCATGAGGAAAATGTCATTCCCGGCGTCAGACAATGGACACCATCTGGCCAGTACAGCTCCCTCCAGGCCAAGGATATCGTGTGATGAGGAATTGCAAATCCTCCAAGGCCCCTGAAAATCTCTCGATTCACCTTCCTGCCCACTCTGTTCAAACCTGTGGGGTTTGCACCACCACACCAACAGAAGCGTGGCAAAATGTGGGACCAGAAAATCTGGACTCCAGACCAACACTGCCTTATGTATGCAAGGTCCGCAGACACTTGCAAGATCAAGGTCTTGCCTTTGAGCAAGCCAAGATCATTTCCCCCCAAATGCAATATCAGCACTTGTGGGGGCAGGCCCACCTGGCCAGACCGGAATAATGTGGGGAGGAAGTCTCTCTTCCTATATATATATATATATATATATATATAGAGAGAGAGAGAGAGAGAGAGAGAGAGAGAGCAAAGAATTTAGTTGCTGCTGATTTATTTTTTTTTTCTTTTAACAGTAAACCTCTGAAAGGCAGAGTGAAAACAAGAGTGTCAACATGCTTGATGCTTTCAGTATACTTTATAGATCAGAGCTGATGCATTGGTTTCATTTGTGGTCATCACCACACTAGGTTTAGACACGTTGACAACTTTCAAGGTGTAAGGTATTTGGGGGAACGGAGAAAAATGTATTTGAACTAGAAAAGCCATTTTAACTGCATTACATATTTTTAAAGTAATGATTCAGAACATGGTAAAGAATAATACTTACAGCAGCCAATGATATTTTGGCACTGGCTGACAAATGTTTGGGATTCAGAAATCAAGCCTATTAATTCTCTCTCGCTCTCTGTTACATCTTCCCCACAATTCACAATATACACTATAAAACCTTGATTTACCTGATAGTAAAATAAGTCACTTTGCATGAGGCTTAATGAAATTATTATAAATTACCATGGATAACCAAATTCCATATAATGTTTTAGGCTGATCATATATCCACTTACATGGGAGTAAGCCCCATTGAACTCAGTGTAATATGTCATGTATCAGATTGTATTGTAAGACCAAATTGGTGGTATAGATAATTGATATTAGATAGTACTGAAAGTGACAGCAGAGTTTCAAATTATGGTTTGAGACACAATGCTGGATTATCTACTACTATATGCAGATTGTTCAGTCTCTACCTACATATACTTATGTGTTGCATTCATTATTGGAAATCACCTCAAATGAAGGTTACCAACACTTAAAATAAAAAATCTGAAGCCTTCTGGGATGCCCTGGGTAGATCCAAGAACAGATGCCAAGGGTGCATCCCAGTGGGCTGTTTGATGGTTCAGGGATGGTGCATAGCAGTTTCAGGTCTGGGTATGCTGTCCGTCATTAAATTTGCCTATTCACCAAAGGTAGAAATAACACCCATCTGAGGGGATAAGAATTAGTGTTAACTACTCTTTTTCTTATTTCAGCTGGCCTGAAAGAAAAGCATCAATAACACCTGACCTTATAAAGTAGTAATTAAAGATATCATGTTGCTGCTTTAGAAATGATGTAAAGATTGTAAAATGCTTCACTGTTAGAAACATTTGATCAGTCATTACCTTCAATGCCACTTGGCACATACAGAGATGCTTTTCACTCTTCTGTTGGCAGACATGGGTAAGTCCAAAAATAACTATGATTTTTAAATTTATCAGACCATGGCTCTGTCAGTGAGCCACTTGCAATACCCAGTCAGAGCCACTTGCAATACCCAGAAGGCATCTTGCCATTATGGCAGTGTTAGCTACAATAGAATAGAGGGCTGAAACTAGAATCACCATCAAATTTCAATTAAAATGAGATGTAAGACAAATGTGGAGGCTTGGGCAAGACACCCAAAGAAGGAAGATCAAAGAGTTTACATAAGATGTGCAAGATTTCTTGAGGGGGGTGGAGAGGAGATTCATGCACCCCTAGGTTGTCACCACATTCTTGCCTCAAGTGGAATTTGAGATACATTGGGAGGTTCCTGCTTAGACAAAACATTTGAGGAATATCTAGGAAAGCTAAGAGTCTTTCAGTAGGATAAATACAGGTGATTTTTTGGGGGGAGGGTGCACATCCCTAACTTAAGCAAAGATAATTATGCATGTTGCTGAGAATTGAACCAAACTTCTCCCTTCCAAAGGGTTTTCTCCCTTCCAAAGCTGCTCATAAAATCCTCTTATCAAGGAAAGCTTTTGAGGATTATTCCACTCCAGGATGAATTGTATAGATGAGAGATTTGCTACAGTAAGAATTTGCATTTTTGCAAGCACTGTGAAAACCCATCTCTGTAAATTCAAGCTGTTGTTATTATTATGAAAGTTTGTCCAGTACAAGTTCTTCTTCATGGAATTATCCCAGTGGGTGCAGCATGGTAGGAAAGTGCTACTACAGCAATTATGAAAGCCCCTGATAAACCTTCTTAATTAAAGCTGTGTTTAATTTTACAGACTGTTATGTAGCCTAGGAAATATTTCTAAAATATGGGATTTTTAAACTACTGAATTCCAGCAATGTGCCAGATAAGTAGAACTCATCCATACAATGTGAATCCAAAGAATATCCCCTTTCAGCAGTGAACTTAAAATCCACATGCAGTTTATTGATAGACTTAGACATTCATTTCCCACCAATTTTACATCACCTCAAGTCAGCTTACAATAATCAAATCAAGTTACATTAAAACTGAATTATAAATACAATTATGATACTTCCACTAAATCTGATAACGATGCAAAGCTATTTAAACTGATGGGCAAATATGGGGGGGGGGGCGACCAGAGCTGGTGCAAGGCAGTTTGGTGCAGTTTGGTGCCCTAGGCAAGATCAGATATTTAGCGCCCCCCCTTCCCACTTGAGCCCTCCCTCCCTATTTCTGGCGCCCCCTTTAGCCCTGCGCCCTAGGCAGCTGCCTAGATGGCCTAATGGTAGCACCGGCCCTGGGAACGACTTTCCTTCAACATATGAAATTGCCTTACACTTACTCAAGCTGAAGCACTCTGTTTCGAGAAGCACTTGAAAGAACTTTTGCCCCTGATGAAGGTATATGCCGAAACGCGTTGGGCAATAAATATTTCAGTAGGCACCTGAGATCCTTTTCTCTTCTGTTTTTTTTCCACATATTGGTGCCTTCCTTCCCCCCTCGTTCCTCTTTCTTACACTTACTCAGACATATATTGCTCACTACCTACCATCTACCCTGATTGGCAGAAGTTCTCCAAGGTCTCAGGCAGGGGTCTTTGCGAGTGGAGAAGGAACAGCAGAAATAAAGAGACAGATACCAGAGCTTGGGTAAATGAGGGCCTCTTTATTTAACATAGGATAAATCACCCTCCCCAGGATCTGCATGTTCCAAGTGTGGGAATAACTGAATAAGCCCCTGCAGGCAACTAGCCTGCCTTATGGGCAAGCCACTCTGCTCAGGCTAGGAGGCGGGCTGAGAGCCTCTCCCTTTCCGAGGCTACACCTCGGTGTAAGGGGGTCCATTCTGTGTCACTTCCACGCATTGCCTCACAATTCCACGTAGGTGAGGCAGGTTGGTTCCAGAGGCTAACCATATCCCAGCTCGAGGGCCACACAGCCCCCGAGCAGCAGGCCTCTGGTCTTGCCAGTCACCATAAAGGCGCCTGTTAACCTAAAATTCCCACACAAGCCTGCCAGCATCCAAACCACCTAATTAACAGCTCCGTCCCTAAAACCGGATTAATCCCAGTGCAGAGTAGGCGGGGGGGGGGGGGGGAAACTGTACACAATGCCAAACAGGAAAAATTCAACCCTATTCAACCCTCCAGAAAAAAGAGTAACAGGCTAATCCTGCACTGATATAGGGAGGGTGGGAGCCGCAAAGCAAAGAGGCCAAGCTTGGAGTGGAGCCTGTCTTTTAAGGCCCCACCTCACACATGAGGCATGCAGGGAGGTGATCCTCATTCTTCCTGCCTGCAAAAACTGCCCCCCACCCAAGGCATTCTGCCAGGGCAGGAAACAGGCCTTGCCACCAAAGACCCTGTAACTGGAGATGCCAGGGACAGAACCTAGGACCTTCTGTATGCAAAGCATGAGCTGTACAATTGGACCCAGTGAAGGCTTATTCACTGGTAAGATTGTTATGAAGAAAGTCCACTTATGGTCTTAAACTGGTGATCTGAGGGATATATCAGGTAGGGATTTACAATGACACAGTGGTACAGTTTGAAGTGGAAGTGCTTTTCATGACTGTCCCCAAGGCCACACCCCAAAGGAGACTCCAAAGTTGCAATCAGCTGTGTTGATCCATATCAACAAACCAGTTTAGGAGTCCTCATCTGCTAGGAACAGGTCCTTTGTAAAGTGAATGGGTCTTAATTGCTCATTCAAGACCAAAAATACTTTGCATTACAATAAGGAACAATATATTGTTGCTAGGAACATTCATTTCCCCCAGCTACTGTGAGGATTGCAGCTAAGCTCCAAAGGAATGAGGAATTCTGAGCAGGTGAGGTGGCACATAACAGCATCACTGCTAATAAAATAGTGTTGGAGCTGCATCCCTGCAAGCCCTGGCTCCACTACACCACTAGTGATTTAAGTGTGGGTCAACCACACATCAAGCAGTGCCCCCCTTTTTAGAAAGATGGCAATGTCCAATGGAAACTTCAGGATTTTGTTTCAAATTAAGGATTATAGCTCAGTGGTAAAGAGCTCTGAGCATAGACTCTAGATATCTGGTTAAAGTAAGTCAGGAGTAAGGATGGAAAGAGGACCACTAAGGCTAAAAGTGAATCTCTCTTCTCTGCAATCCTAACATGATGCTTCAGACTTTCGCAGTCTAATGGTAAATCAGTGGATGGTGGGAGCTGAAATTTATGGTGTATTTTATAATCAGCAATGAAGCTGGATTGAATAGGGAAATAAATCAATTGTAAAACTGATTTGATCTTACTCATCAGTTTATGATTTCAGACTATGCTTTATAAAGATGTGCTATTGTAAAAGGGGTATTATTAGAAATAATAGCAATGATGTGAATTAACCTCTTGCGATCCTCAGAGTTTGGTACCTTTGAACATATTGAACTTTGAAAAATATCCATGTCCCAAAGATCTCATGAACAAGGATGCCTCTGTTATCATATCAACACAATAGTAAACAGCATTATTACATTCTCCACGTGCTAATATCCTGATATTTATTATTCTGTCCACTTTCTTCTATAACAGCAATTCTTTTGATCTTAAAAGAAGGAGAGAGAGAATGCATTTATTTTAGACTGAATACACAAGTGTGTCATTGTTTCCTTTGATAGTTGGGGTTAATGTCATATCTAGTGTCACTCAACTGGTGTTAACAGGGTGTCAACTCCTAACAGGGTGTCATAGGGAATGTATTTAGCCTCTTGTATTGTTTCAAAGACACATTTTCTTCTCTGGGAAGATGAGAGGGCTTTCAAATGCAAATTGGTTTCTTCCCCTCCTGCAGATAGACTAGCTCACCCCAGGTGGTGATTCAGGCACATCCTGTCTGATGTTTTCAGCACAGAAAAAGTGTGCTTGGAATCAGGACGAAGAAGAAATAAGCCTTCGTATATGTAAAGAGATATAACATAATTCTTTGAAAAGAAACTACTGAATCCTCAAGTCTCCAGTCTATATTTCAGTTACATAATAAATGCCCTTAGCTTCTTCCCCAACATCATATTGTACATACTAATTGACTGCTGTCACACACTGTATTTCCTTATTTGACGCTACTATTTTTAATCAGTTTGGGACATCTGAACAGTGCAATGCTCTGCATGCCTACTTAGAAGTAAGCCCTATTGAGTTCAGCTCCCAGGAAAGTGAGAGTGGAATTTCCATGACCATATAGTAATTATACTTAGCTAAGTGTTTGACTACCTGGGAGACCTGGGTTCAAATCCCCACTTATCTATGAGGTTCATTGGATGTGATGAAGAGAGAGCCATGTATACTACCATGAGCTCCCTGGAAGATGGATGATATATAAATGGGAGAAAAGAAACATCAGATACTAGAGAAAGTCAAACTGTTAATTCATGAAAGTGCATGAACCCTAACCCTAATGAGTCGTTTGAAATTGAAGACATTTTCATCATAATGTTTCCACAAATGTCACAGGAATTGTAAAAGCCCCACGTATTTAAAACAAACAAACAAACACCATTTGGGCTGGCTGTGGCATTCTGGGAGTTGTAGGACTTTTTCTGTCTAAACACTCATAGGACTGCACCCTTAGAAACAAAATCTTTTTCAATGCCACTGTAATAAAAGTTATTCATATGGCTTCAGAATGTAATTTTTTTTCAGATGCATTAAAAATATCTCTACTGCTACTGCTGTTAATATATATGGCATTATACTTGCATTAGCCAATTTTCAAAATAAGATAAAATGCCACATTCTCAGCTCTTTGGATTAGTTTCCTTCTTCCATAACCATCCAGGTATAAAATTACATCCAGATAATAAAGAGTGCAATTCTCTGTTATCCATTCATTACTCTGAGATACAATTAAATAGTTTGTGAATTAGAACTGAATATTATTCAGATCAGAAGGCTCTTATGTCCATTGGATTATGCTCACCCTAAAATGGATTTGACTCAGTTTGCCTTGTGTGTGTGCGTGTGTGTGTGTGTGTGTGTGAGAGAGAGAGAGAGAGAGAGAGATGGATACATAGATGGGTAGAAATATTAATTTTATCTGTACATCTGGAGGAATATTTCCACTTGTCATACCATACAATAACCAAGATCATACTGGAAAACTGCACAGTACTGCAGTCAAATCTAGAACTACACATAACCGAGAGCAATCTCTCCACAACTGATTTAGCATGTGGTGGAATAGATACTCAGCACTTAACTTCTAGATTTTATTACTACATTTTATGAGCTTAAGATTAGTTGGGGTGGAGGGGGAAAAAATAAATAAAACCTTTTATCATGCCCATTAGAGAGTCAGCAAGATCACCAGGTTGGACAGCTCCTTGTGAACTCTAGCTGAGTTCAACCTGAAGGCAAAAACCATATGCCGATCAATCCCAGCAGGTATGACCAAACCACAAGGGGATCAGTGAAGAAAATGTGATACCTCAGGGGAAACCCAGCCAAACCCATAAGCTTCCCTTTTAGCTGGCTGGGTTAATCTCTAGCGTGGCTCTAACCAATCAACCATAGTTCCTTGAGAGGTTCACTCCCATGCAGAGCTTTTTCTTAAATTATTACTATGAGAAGTTAGGGGGAAGTCAAACAATATTCTAATGGTTCCTGCACTTCAGGGCCATTTCTTTTAGAAACCAGGAAAGAAATGAAAAAAATAAATACATTTGGTCTTTACTAGAGTCTTAACTTTTACCTTAGCTTTATGTAGTTAGACTCCATAAGGTTTATGTATTCAGAAAGGCATATGCATCGAAGCAAACAGGAAAATATGGTTAGATCAAACACACATTTTAAACAATTGCATCCATCTCTTACAGTAATTAAATGAAATAAAAATCCAGATCCTAATCTAGCGCAGCTCAGAAAACGTCAGATCTAACACATGGGGGGGGGGGAGGCATCTATCACTGTAACATAAATTTAATGTTTATGAAGTGAATGAATACAATTCAACCCTCAAGGAGAACAACTTCTATTTATCTGAAGTCAGACTGGTTCAACATTTTAGTCAGTATCGTAAATATATGTTATTTAGTGTTGTGTTTTTTTTAAACCTACACACATTTACCAGGGATTGAGCATCCTTGAACTTAATAGGACTTGCTTTTGAGTAGACTTGCAGAGTGCTTTGCTGTAAAACAAGTGCTTTTCAGATGTGTAAAATCTACATTTCATCTCACTGCAATTTTGGTTCTTGGACTGATGTTCACCAAATAAATTCTTGTCTGCCTGTTATGTATTATTATTGTCAAGGGTGCTGAAAGCTGAGTCATAACATCTGAAGCTTGAATCAAATCCAAAACCAACCTAACAGATACTTTTCACCAGGAAGTTTTTGAAGTAGGGCCAAAAACATATTTTATACACCCTCCCCATGCTAAGTGTCTTAACATCAGACCCTAATGATTAAGAAAATTCAAGCTTAAAGCGCATAAGATGTGTGCTTTGTGTGGAAGTTGTTCAATTGATCGTCAATTAGACAGGGCTTTGTAAGGATGAAAGATGCTTAGGATCTGATTCACCTCAGTCCCTTACAGCTGCCAATGTAAATCCACTGATGGCATCAATAATTACGCAGGGCATAGTTCAAAACTGTATGCACGCCCATTATATCCTGACTGTGGAGAGAAATATGTACAATGTTGCATAGCTTCAGTAAACAAAGAATCTTACCCACCCTGTGACTACGGATGCATGGATTTTGTTAAATCTGTTCTGTGTTTCATGAATTGTCAGGCGCCTTTCTTAGGGGTGTAACCACGAATATTCGCGAGTCTCAGCGGGCTGAAGTGAGGCTGAAATCGGCCCTGCTCGAGCCCCTCGAGACTCACGCACCTTACCATCCTGCCACTTGTCCCACTGCTCCACGCCGCGCCAGCAGCACGGGGTCCCGTCATGTCATTTCCTGCTGCCAGGAAGTGACACGACAGGACCCTGCGCCATGTTTTTGATTTGCTATTCACGGCCGTTTCAAGCTAAGTTGCCCTGGTTTTTATGCCAAAAATGTGGCGCAGGGTCCCGTCGCGTCACTTCCAGGCAGCCGGAAGTGATGCGACGGGACCTGTGCTGCTGGTGCGGAAGCTCAAGCGGCGCCAAGATTCAGGCCTTCGGGGGGGGGGGGGTTTGCTCACCGAGAAAAGGCGAGGTGAGGTGAGCAACCCCCCCCCCAAGGTAGGAGGTACACCCCTACCTTTCATTCCATCGTCCTCTCATTTTAGGGATGTATGAGAATTTTGTTCCACTTGCACAAGTGTGCATTAGTGCCAGTGTGCATTAGTGCAAGTGTGAATTTGCACAAATACCCCCTTCCCAAAAGTTAAAACTTGTCTGCAAATCAGCGGAATCTAGATGATTCAGCAAAAGCCAGTCTGCTGCAGAATTCATCTAATTCATTGCAGAGTAATCCCATTTTCTGACACCCCTACCTGTGTGACACACTTGCCTCTCCTGCTGAGGAAGGGGTCTTGAATATATCTATCTGTCAAGACTTTCCCCAAGCTCCAGAGCATAGAAGCATGTGGAATTACACTTCTTACACCCCAGTAGTAGCAGCAGCAGCAGCAGCAGACTGAGGGCAGCAGTTGGGAGAACAGAGGAGCAGTTGCGGACATTCAGATCATTTAGCACCTGCTCATTAGCTGTTGCACTGAGCACCAGGGCTCTCTATTTTATACTGTCATTTTCACATGTGCCTGGGAAAGTCATTGGATAACCTAGAGGGGAAGGGGGTGCCCCTATTAGTGTGGTCATGGGTAGGGGGAGGTATGGCATTGGAAGATTAACAGGCCAGTTGAGGAGAATGGGGGCTAGACAGCTTATGTATATCTCCCCCGTCTGATTTTTCCTCCAACCAGTTGGTTCCTGGCTGCCTTACCAACTTGTTCTTGGGTCTGGTGGTGCTGTTGCTGAATACTGGTCTAGTCCAAAACATAATCTCCCTCATCCATGGATGAGAAGGCCAACCTGGTGTGTATGATTGAGACCTGGGTGAGGGAACTGGGAAGGGTTAGTCTGTCCCAGCTGTGTCCTCCTAAGTACTCTGTCTAGTGGTGGGTGATCCACCTACCACCTGACTCAGAGGATGTTCGGTGAGCACTGCTGTTGCACCTGCCGAGCCGGGCCAAAAGCAAGCGCCAGCCGAGACACTCACCGGACCTCTGGGTTCCCGGTGGTGCATTTTTTATGTAGAAAATGGCGTAAGATACGTTAAAAGCGGCCACAATTTGCGTAACTTGCGCAAATCATGGCTATTTGTAACATATCTTACACCATTTTCTACGTAAAAAATGCACTGCTGGGAACCCAGAAGTCGCTTTCCCGGTTCGGGTCAGGAGAACACGAGTCGAGCTGGGGAAATAGGTGGGACAGAGTCGGGGGGGGGTCAAGCCCAGCAAGTTCGCCGGACTTCCACCCCCGAATGAAATCCTCACACATCCCTCACTCTGTCCAGCATGAACATCAACCTGAGGGTCAGGGAAAGGGGATTACTGTGGTCTATAGGAATTCTGTCCTCCTCTCTAGGCTTCTGGTCCATTTGAGTGCCAATCTTGAGTGTTTGAACCTTGTGTTGGGTAGCCCAGGACATACTAGGGATTCTGCTGGTGTACTGGCCACCCCACTGCCCCTAAATCTCCCTGACTGAGCTGATGAAAGTGAGAGTGTTGGGAGTTGGGGAGTTAGGTTAGTTGGATTATTTGTGTCTTTTCTGTCAGGAGTTTTGAGAGAAATCAGTGCTTGTCTGAGGAGTGAAAGTATTTGGAATTATAGGGACTTAGGTTAATTACAAAGTGTTTGGTGTAGGCAGGTTTAAAGTTATTTTCTGGAACTAAGATTTTGAGAATTAAAATAAACTTTTTTTTATTTTGTTTGCTACCCAAATCCTACGTGTCAGCTTGGTGTTATTAACCTGCATTACTTTTACATCTACACACACACACACACGCACACACACGTTTGTACCCACAGTATCATAAATTTAAAATATATCCTTAACAGCCAGTAATAATCTTTTCCCTCATTAGTAGGGGAAAGGTTTCATTTGACCCTCCCCTCAGGTTTTTAAGTGTTGATGCTTAGCCTGAGAAGGGTTTATGCGCCATGGAGCTGTCTCAACATGTCATCAACCCAACACTTGTAAGAGAACACACACTGAATTTGATTCTCTTGACTGGACGGGAGGATGGTGATCTGAAAGTGGGTAAATGACATATATTCTATTGCCATGGCTGAATCACTTCCTATTGAGGTTTAGACTCTCAGTGGCCTTTACCCTCTGCAAGGGTGTGGTACCTATTACAATGGGCCACCCACAGAGGCTAATGGATTCCAACAGAGCTCAGAGGACTCTGGCAGATTTTCCTGCTGGTATGGCAGGAAAGGAAAGTTTCTCTCTTGCTTTACTAGTTTTCCTGGGGGAGCTGCAAAGAGGGCAAAACCACAATAGCTCACTCACCCTATAGGGGAACATTGGAATAAAAGTGTCCTCTGTGAGGGTGGAATTTGCCTCCCAGCCCCAGTTTTTTCAGGGTCAGTGAGGCTGCTAGGGATGGGTGAGAATTTCATTTGTGTTCATTTTTTATAAGAATTTTCCAGAGTTTGTAAATTTCTTCATATTTGGGATGGAAAGAACTTGAGAAGTTAAAAAAAAAAAAAATCAAATGTGGGAGAAACCAAAACTGACAGATTTATTATTTATTTATTTATTACATTTATACCCCGCCTTTTTTCCTGCAAGGAACTCAAGGCGGCTTACATACCGTAATCCTCCTCCTCCTCTCCATTTTATCCTCACAACAACCCTGTGAGGTAGGTTAGGCTGAGAGGCAGTGACTGGCCCAAAGTCACCCAGTGAGTTTCATGGCCGAGCGGGGACTAGAACCCGGATCTCCTGAGTCCCAGTCCAACACTCTCACCACTACGCCACACTGGCTCTCATTCATCCATCCAGGTACAGGGTTTGAGTGCTTAACTCTTACAAATCTAGGTTTAAATCCATGAATCCAACCATGTCCAAGCTAAATTAGGGTTGCCACATCTCTTTTCTTCCAGGCTCCTCACCTAATGAATTTGGGTGGTGCAGATGTGTGAGAATTTCATTTCAGTTTGAATTTGGTAAGATTTTCCAAAATTCACCAACACAGAGATCCTGTGCCCCGTAGACAGTGTCTAGAGGGCCATAGGATCATTCAGATTCCCAGCTGCGAGTTTGGAAAAGAGCTCCAACCTTGGAGCTGGGGATCTGCTCTCAGGTCCCCCACAGCCATCATGGAAAGAACTGCATCGGCTGTGTCATGGAGGTCGTAAGACTGACCTCAGAGAAGGGGTGAAGAAGGTGTTCCGGGCGGTGGGGAGGGGAGGAGGCCAGGTCCGCAGGGATATGTTGTATCCTGACAGTGCTCCAGCCTCCTTGCCTCCCTGTCTGAACTCTGAAGCTCCTCAGCTAGATGGCCGAAATCAGTCATCTAGCTGATTTGCAGGGCACAAGGAGTACAGAGGTGAAGATCGCCTCCATGCTCCTCTGACCCTGCATAGGTTGCCCATCATCCTCCGAGTCTGGATGCTTATGGGGCATCCCCATTGGATTGCGCCCTAAATTTACTAAATTTCTTCGTCTTCAGAAGAGAAAGAACGTGCGGTTTTAAAAGTCTGAATGCAGGAAAAAAGCAAATTTTGCAGATTTGTGCATCACTAGTCAGCTCTCCAGCTAAGAAATCTTCTTGAGATCAGATTTTTACACGAGTAGGAAAAGAATTCAAGGGCTTCTAATACTTGCCTCTCCTTTGAAGTGAGCATTACTGAGTCCCTGGAGTTAATTTCTGGGGCTGCGCCCGCCCAGTAACATTGGCTGACATCTCTAGTGTTGACATCTCGAGTGCAGACACCATCCCACTCTTGAAGCTCACAGTTAGGGCAGCTATAATACTCCTGTCGTCCCGCGGATCAACTGTGCTTTTGATAAACTGTTCTGTTTCCATGGTCAGGTTCACAAAGCCACCATTTTAAATGATGATATATAATCGAATGATCCTGCCCCTTTGCTTCTCTTTTTCCCTTGCCAGCGACAAACATCTCTTTCTACCGTGACTGCTGTGTAGTATTAAGTGTGTGCCAGACACTCAGTCCTCTCCCTGTCATTCTGACAGAATTTTCAATTGAAATGAATAAACCAGATTCATAAGTAATTGTGATAACAAGAAAGAGAGGGGAGTGGGGGACATAACTAACAATCCCAGTCTTGTTCTGAATAAGCAATATGCTAGTCTGCAGTATCCATAATGACCTTAATGTAACCCATAAGTATAGCAGGCAACAGGCCAAAGCTAGCAGCTTTCAAGGCTGAGCTGAATTACATTTGTGTCAGGAAGATAAAGATGCCACAAAATCCCTTCTGAATGTTTTCTTGTCATCTCTACAGGGGGAACTTGGTTTATAATCCATAAAGTCTTCCGTGCGTTCTTTGTTTTGAAACCAAAAAAAAGGGGAAATCCACCACTTGTCTCCATCCGCTTAGGAAAATGATTTGCCATCGTATAAACCTATATATGATGGCAAGACAGCTTGCTGAGGATTTGAGTGTGTGACAGGCAAAGTTATTGTTAATATTATATTGAGCCTATTCTGCCTAACATGTCATTTATCTTGCTGGATGGTCTCCCCCCCCCCCCCCATGTCACATACTTTCCCCTTCACTTCCTCTGTATTGAATAAACTCATCCCCAAACTCTCAAATTTGAAGAGTTTGGGGGTAAGATTTTCTTATCCTACCCTGTTTTTGACAAGTCTTTTCTTTAATCTTACCACTCCAGACAGTATATTAAATAATCTCACATGCCATCATACTATATAGTCATTACCTTTAGGAATGTGTAAAATGTTCCCATTTATTTTAATGTAGGTTTTCACCTTTTTGAACACTGGCATCACATGTTCAGTGTATTTAACTGCAACAGTGGATATGAAATTTTGTCATGATAGGATCTTCACAACTCCTAAAATATTATTGTTCATTGTTGTTACATCATTTGTCACATCATTTACTGCACATAATTTCCCATGCAAAATCACAGATGTGGCATAATTGTTCATTGTTCCCCATTTAAAAGCACAGGCCTGATTTAATTACATATCATTCCCACATTCAAAAGGACAGACTTGTAGCTGAATAGACCCTTGCTTAGTTGTTGTTGCTGCTGCTGTTGTTTTACTAGAAAACAAAAGACAGGCCTGAGCATTTTTCAATCTGAATCATTTCACATTTGGTTTAATTGCATAGCAGTGTCATATCAAATTGCCATTTTTTCTCCATGGAATCAACACCATTTTCACATGTATTGCTTGTTCCAGATCTGCAATATTGACCTGGTTCACACATAACTCTAACCCATGGTTTATTTAACCCATGGGTTGTTGAATTCTGGGTTGTCATGATGTGCAAACCCAGCCAGCCACACTAGCAAACCATGACTTGTTAATCACGAATAACCTAGAAAAAGAACCTATCATTTGTTTTTGGGTTGTGAATTCTGGGTTGTTTAAACCATGGGTTGTCATTATGTGTGAGTCCAGAACCATGGGTTGTTTATGAGTTGTTTCACCAGGCTATGGAGGCAACGGGCAAGAGTGGTAAAGCAACAACAACCCCAGACACTCTATATGCTAGTACTACAGCGCTGCAAAGGCATTTGGGATACAGGGAGGGAGTGGGCAAGGGAGGAGGGAAACAATCCCAGGGATTGAGAAAACAACCTAAAGTTTGTTTGATTGTCTGCCAGACAAACCCTGGGTAGGACAACATATCATGGACTAGTGTTATCTGTGAACCAGGTCAATATGTCTGCAGTGCCTTTCCTCCAACCACGCGGAACTGTGGTTGCGGAACTGCAGGGAGAAATTTGCGTGTGGGGGGAATTGGAGTCAGACCACCATGGGGTGATCACACTCCACCAATCAAGTGCATAGGAGAGAGGGGCACCAAGGCCAATATTAGGCCTGGTTGTCCCACCCTCGGGGCTCGGCCTCTTTTCTCTTTGTGGCTGCTGGAGAATAGATCTTGGATCATGCCTCAAACATCGTGCCTGCCACGTGGTTGAGTTTTGAGCTGCGCCTGGAGGAGGAAAGATCTGCTGACTGGTTTGCTAAGTGCCTCGGAAGTCTGCCAAGTGCCTCGGCGAGTGCCTCGACTAGCGCTTGCAGGAGGCGCGAGGCGGATTGTGCGGTGGCGGTGTTCACCGAGCACCCCGCAAGGCAAGTGCAACGGTAAGAGCACAATCCTAGTTCCAACATAGTTTTATTCATTTTGCTAATATCACCATGAGGTGATTCTGCATGTCAGTTTTGCACGGTGACTGAAGATATGGCTCATGCTGGCTCAGCTTGTCTGAGCGTGGAAAGCTAAGCAGGGTCAGGTCTGGTTATTACTTGGATGGGAGACCCCTCCTCTAGTTTCCTGCATTGCATTGAGCAGGGGGTTGAACTCGATGGCCTTGTAGGCCCCTTCCAACTCTATGATCCTATGATCCTGAGAAATGTCACTAAAATTTCAAAATTGTTTTAAGCACTCCCACTACTCTGTCTGTGATCATCACCTCCTACTGATCACATTCCACTGCAGATTGCCTTGTTTAAAGAGGCAATTGCAGTCACTTTAAAGACAGCATTCTGCAGCAATATGTGGAATGTGACTGATCCTCCCTCTCTTGTCAAGTGAGTGGAGAGGAACATAAGAAGAGCTATATTGGATCAGACTGAAGGGCTATAGAGTCCAGCATTCCACAGCAGCCAAGCAGATGCCTATGAGTAGTCCCTGAGCAGCAGATGGGTTCAACAGCGCCCACTCAATTGTGTTACCCAACAACTCGTATTTAGAGCCATCATGACTGGTCTTGCTCCACATATTGCTGCTGATTGTCTCCATTAAAGTGGCAACTCAGTCCTTCCCTTACTGTCAGTAAATGCTTTACCAAGAGAGGGGGAGGGATTTGCTACTTTGGAGCAAAAGATGATCTCACCACTCACCCACCCCGCCAGGAAAGCACTGTTTTTTTAGAGTAAACTTTGCAACCCCAAAAAGTCACCCTTTGCTGTGGAAAACAAACCAAACAAAAAGCTGGCATAAATTTTAGGGATGTGCAAATCAGCAAAACTCGAGCTTGCTGAAGTTCTCCAAATTCCGCCTCGAAGCTCATTCCAACTCAAGTCCGTATCAGATTGTGAGATTTGTTTTTGTTTTCTTTTTGCATGAAGATCCGTGTATTTTTTGTGCGCATTTTTCTAAATGTACACATTGATTGTGCACATCTTTGAAAAGTACACATTCTTCTCCCATTGATTAAAGTGTATTTGTGCACATTTTTCAAAAGTACTCATTTTTTTCATGCACATTTTTCAAATGTATGCATTCTGTTGAACACATTTTTTGGGGGGTCCGCAAATTACATTGTAAGCTTGGAAATGCACAGACTTCGACCACAGATTGTGTTTGAGTCTGTATTCGGTCTGGAAGATACAAACTGGGTAAATCCTGATCCAAAAATGAACTGAAATGAATTTCTCATACTTCCCAAGACTAGAGATTTATAGCAGAGGATCTACTGAGCCCATTTTAAGTTGTGCTAGTATGCAGTACTGAACACATTTTTTCATTAGTTTTGGACATCTGAGACAGCACTTATGAGGTATATCAATGGCCACAGTTGCAAATGAAAGTAACTGGATCTGAAAAGAACATTGCTGAGGGATCAGCCATCAATGGGTAGAGAAAGCTCCCCACTGAGTTTATGATGCGTAAAGAGAAACCCCCTTGAATTCCTCTACCATCTCCCTATCGATGGTGGCTTTCCTTTCCTCTTTTTACTTTAGTGCAGAACTCTTTCCCACACATGTAAATAATCGGTCAGCTCAGCATTTTTCTTTGAAGCTAGCCGTTTAGATCTCCTTGACATTCAGCAATTTTGGGATAACCAGGGAACCGCAAGAAAAGGAACACCCAGGCAGGTCTCAGGCAGCTGTTGAGGAATCTTTTCAGTTGCTGTAGCAGCTTCACGGAAGTCAGGATTACACAGAGCTGCTATTATGCTGCTGGCTGATGATACACCATGGGCGTTTTGATCCATACTTCTTTACTCTCCGAATAGTTACGTTATAGTGATCATTTGTCTCCCCCCCCCCAGATTTACAATGAGTATATCAGATTTCTATTTTGCCATACTATTTCTTTCAGTGTGTGTGTGTGTGTGTGTGTGTGCGCGCGCACACACACACTCGCACGCATGTACACACACACACACACACACACACAACACCTTTATGCAACACAAATATCGTGTTGGGATTATTTTTTATTTTTTAAAAAGAAAACCTCACACAATGATTTGGGCAGTCTTGTATGGCTTCCCCTGGTTCAGCATCAATAAAAGCTCATTTTATGTTCTCTGTGTTATGGTGGATGGAAGCATCAGAATGGCCAGTTCTAGATCTCAGCACCATGAAGGCTAAACAAACAAGCACTGGTTCCTTGTCACCTTCTGATGGTTTACTCTAGGGAAGGGATGCAGCCTTAGGCTACTCTCTCATCAGCTCACTCTTGGCATGGAAGTCTGAGTGTTCGCTTATTCCAGCCTTCCCTCAGCTGGTGCCCTCCCGATGTGTTGGACTAAAACTCCCAGCATCCCCAGTCAGCATGGTTGTTGTAGTCCAGCACACCTGGAGGGCAGCAGCTTGGGAAAGGCTGGCCTAAACTTTCTCATAGCTACATGGAAGGGTCTTAGCAAGAACTTGTGGGCATTGCCTCCACTTCTCTTTGGTGTCCCTTTGGAGGAACCTTAGGCATTGTTTCCAGTTCCCACTTCTCGCTGGTGCTTGAGCATTCACTGCAGAATTGAAACATAGGGCAAAAACAGACATTACTTTAAATGTGTGTCTAGCAGCCATATCATTTCCCCTCATTTTTACTCTTTTACTCTAGGCCCAAGGGCCCTGATCCAGATGGGGGTCCCAGTGGGGGGTAGGGGGGCTTTTAAGATCTGGATTGGTCTCCCTGCATCTATTCTAGAGTAAAAATGAAAAGAAGACAAAGCAGCTGTGAAGTACAAGTACAAGTACATGTGAAGTAATGTCTGTTTTGGCCCGATGAATGATTCCATGGTGAGGCTCATCTGGGGCAATTATGGTCACACCCTGGGAGAGCACAGCATTTGCTGGAGGATCTCCCAAGTCCAAGTCTCCTTTCCCATGTTCTCTCAGTCCCTAAAATTATTGAGGCCTTTTCACCTGCAGCTGGCTGTATTCCCTCAGGAAGTTGGACATGAGATCTGCCCCTTGCAGTACGTGTGGATTCTTACTGTGTTATGTGTGATGTCAACATGAGATCAGGATATGGTTCCATTCTCCTGCCTCTCAGCCACCTTTGGGTCGTATTTCTCTCAGCCTTCATTGATCCCCTTTACAAGCTCCTCATGCATTAACTCACAACAGTGATTCTACCACCTACTCAGCTCTTCCTTGTATGCCATGACAGGTCATCCTGTCACCTAATGAACATCACATTACATCTGTATGAGAGGATAATGCAACATCCTGTTTGGAGCTCTGATTTAAGTTTATCAGCTGTTTGTTAAAAGTTTTTGCTTACACAGGAGAACCCTGGAATCAAGAGCCAGATGTATAAAACAGAAATTGAATAATGTCTATAGCAGAATGTATCAAAGAATCCCTATTGGTCAGACACCTGTGAGATTGTGAAATGAGCGCACAGCTGCCTGTGAACATCTCTTCCCAGTCAAAGGAGACTGAAAGCCGGGGGGGGGGGGGAGGTCTTTTAAGTGAGATACATACAAGTCTGTTGCAGGCTGTGTGTGTGTGTGTGTGTGTGTGTGTGCGCGCGCGCGCGCGCGCGTGTGCATTTGATTACTTATGTAGCCAATACTTGCTTCTTCCAATAATAATTTATCCTTGAATGCTCTGCAGATAGGTACTACATATTTCAAATTAGTGATAATCTGAAACACACACACATACACACACACACACACACACACCTGGTAATAATCAGAGGTATGCTCACGTTTTGGGGAATTCTAGGCAATGTAGGAGTTCTAAATGATTTGCATTGGAATACTGGAATTTGTGCAGGTTGTATGGTGTATCTGAGTAAAGGGTGTTTGGAAGATAAGATGCTAGCACAGGAAAAGCACAGGGAGTAGAATGGCAAAAGGAAAGCACCAGCGGGTCTTGACTAGAAAGGCTGTAATGTATTGCAGTGAATATGTGGAAATAAGGTGAATGCTGGCATACACAAATGAATGTCGGTGTACAGGCCAGTACTAGCTGCCCTGAAAGCATTTGTGTGCTGAAGGTTCACAGAATGTAAATTCATAATAAGATAAATAAAATAAAACCTGAGACAGCTTTTGTGAATGCCCCCATCCCAAATCATAGGTGTACAAGTGAATGCTGACAGTCACCTAATTGCCAAGCGTTCACTTGGGTAGGTACAAAAGGTGGGGTGTAGATAGGCAGACAGACATCAACGGAGTTCATCTGGGATTTTGAGCCTTCACATACCGATATTGAGATTCACCAAATTTTGGACATTCACTGTAAAATAACATTCAATACAGTACCAACTAGTGCTGGGCCAAAGTATTCAGACCATATTTTGGGGTGGAGTGGGGGTGATTTTGGAAATGGGGTGGGGTGGAAACATGCACTGAAGGTTTTTGTGATCTTCATGGATGGGGAGAAATATCTTATATTTGCAGTGGGGGAGCTAACCTGATAGACACGAGATGGCAAGGGTTGTAGTCAGTCTTTCTTTAGCTTGTTAATATATATATATCTTTGCAGCCTCTTCAAGCAGTGGCAGAACTGGCGGCATTCCTCATCATGAATGGCGCTATGGGAACAATGCTACATCATGATGCTACATCATGATCTAGTATCATTCCCAGGGGCATTCTGAAAAGAGGGGGAAGGAGAGAGAATGGCTACCCCACTAGGGTTTTTTTTTTTTTTACAAGCTGAATGACTGGCTACAGACCTCTGTTCCCAGATACCTTATCTGTCAGGTAAGTTCCCCCAGCCAAGAAAAATACAGTCATGCCTTGGATTGAGAGCATAATTCGTTCCGGAAACGTGCTTGTAATCCAAAACACTCTTATATCAAAACGAAATTCCCCCAAAAAAATTTGTACAGAGATTTTTAATTTAAGCCGTACTACAGTACTTGTATTGCAAGACGTCGCTTGTATATCAAGTCAAATTTTTTTAAAATAAATATTCAAAAATTTGCTTGTCTTGCAAAATGCTCTCAAACCAAGTTACTTGCAATCCAAGGTATTACTGTATAAGAAATTACTCTCTGCCATTTGAAAATGCCTCCCACTTTCAGAAGATTAGTGGTTCCACAGCCATCTTTGTGTGGGGCATTTTGGCCTAGCCTTACTACTTACTAGCACATTGGGTCACCATTTGTTAGCAAACTTATTCTGGAGCAATGCACTTTTCTGACTTGAAAGATGATGAGGTAAAAAAAAGGAGGCATTCATCAGTCTCCAATTCCTACCCCAAGTCCCCAAACATCCCAAAGCACCCATGCACCATGGCAAGCATCATGAAAAAATTTTTAATTCACAAATGCATACCCATCCCCTTTGGATTGGGAATAAATGAGAGGCAGCAGGACCTTTCCATGACTCTAAAGGTTGTATCCAATGGGTTGCATCCAAAGTTAGTCTAACTTAAGTCCCATTCATTTCTGTGGATCTGCTCTAACTAGGACTAACATTGAGTACAACCCTAAGAGGACCAATGGAATGTTCATTCAGAACCTTCTTCCTTCTCCTTTCAGTTGCAGTGCAATATTCATCAATGTAGATGTGGCCACCGCAGCATTTGTGACCTGTGGCAATGTACCCCCCCCCCCATTACTGGGGATCTTTTCCCAGTCAAAATCAACCAGGTTTGACTTTATAGGCTGCAAATTCAGGCTCTAATGTCTGCTTTAGACAATGCCAAGATTGCAATGTGCTTAAGAGACTTCTCAGAGTCTTCCAAATTATTGTGCTGCAGTGGCCATAGAGAGGGCTCATGGGAGCCCTTTGTTTTAAAATTCCTATACCAAATGTGGCCATTTCTCTGCCTCTTACTTCTAAGTGTGTCTCTCTGGTTACTTCTAAATCCTCTTAGCCAAAGATAGCTCTACCCTGGGACTCATAATGCCATTCCTGCAAAATCATTTTCATTTGTTTTGCCCTGGAAAGCCACCATCCTGCCTTCCCTATTTTCACCAGTGGAAATTGTTTTATTTGTAGTTTACAGGTAGTTTCCTTCTTGGTTCATAAGTTCTGTCCTCTGAACCCAAAATGTTTCCATTTTTTCCTTTTCTGGGCAGCCAAAGAGTCCAATCTGACAGCACATGCAAGCCTGCTGCTATTCTCATTATTCTTGATTCCCCCTCCATTTAAATTTCTCCAGCACTGTCCACTACGCTAAGCTAATAAATCCTTCAGTTATTTTCGCACACAATTTTCTTATATATATATTTTAGCATAGTATTTTAGTATTTGCCTTTGTTAGAGAAATGAATGTATTGGATTACTCTTGAGATGTAAGTAAAAGGGGACTGTTTATCATCATAAAGTTTCAGAGGGCATAAAAGCACATAGTTCCATTGCACCATATTGTTTAAATAAAGTCTGTCCTTCACCTGAAATAAACAATTGTCTTGAAATAAAAGTGTCAGAAGAGAATGTGCATATCTTCACAGGGCTGTGGAATGCAAAGCAAAATATTAACCAACTGGTGAAAGTTTACTTTATGAACAAAGTGTGTGTGTGTGTGTGGGGGGGCAACCATCCTGTTTCCCCTTAGGTTGAATAAAAAGGGGTTACATATTTTTCTTCACTAAATTTTCCTCCTTCTGGGTTGCGGGGGTGGGGAACACAAGTACTTCCCCAAATCCTCTTCTGTGACTCAAGTGCTAATGCAGTACCTTCACCTAAGCTTTTCTTCACCAACCTGTCTGCTGAGGAACCCCTGCAGACCTAATGAGGTGATGTAATAGACTGGAGAACATGACACAAAGGTCTTTTTGAAAAACCACCTGTCGGATTTTACTTTGCCTTAGCCAGGGACGAGTCAAATAAGGTTCAAGGTAGGAAGTTCTCACAGCCAGTAGGAGTAGGCACAAGTAGATCATATATCATTTTGCATGTGGAAAGCAATCTGCAGGGGGGTTCTTTGTATTTGTAGGGATGTGCTTGAAGCCCAAGCAGAATTGAGCCACTTCAGTCTGGTTCTGTAGCATAATACTTTCATAAGAGCACTCCTAAGAGCTACTGTGTCTGCAGCTATCATCCAATTCTGATGAAGAGAAAAAAGGTTATAGAATAGACATTTTTTTAAAATTCCCATGATAGTCAATGGGAAGCATGAAGCCTCAGATTTCTGATGAAAATTCAGCTTGAAAACTTTTGGGGAATGAACAATGGTCAAGCTTGTCAAAGTTCTCCATTTTCTACCTTGATGCTCAGTTCACCTTGTTCTCATTCCTAAATGTGAGCATCTTTTTTTTTTCAAACAGAAAAAAGCACATTTTTTGAAGTATGCACCCAAATGTGCACTTCCCTCCCCCAATGATTAAAGTGTGAAAATATGTCCTTTTTGAAAAATGTGCATTTAAAGTACACATCTTTCACAAAAGGATACATTTCGTGAACATGACTGCAAGCTCAAGAATGTTTGAGCTTTTCCCGAACAATATGCTCGCATTCGGGGTTGTGATGGGAGCACGTCTGAGTGTGGCTCCAACTATCTGAACCTCAACTCAGGTTCAGTACTGAGTCAAAGTAGTTGGACTCTGAACTGGTCTGAGCCTAATTGGGCTGCTTTCCAAATTTTGCCAAAAAAGCCAAAAGCAAAGGGGTAGATGATGATGTTTTATTCAATGAAAGTAAAAAAGATTCCAATGAGTTTCAGACCACATGCAGGCCCTTATTCAGGGAAATTTAGTATAATGCAGCAAGTGTCATTTGCTCTTCAGATACCAGTCTCCTATGCTATGTATGGGGTATTGTGCTCTGGTCCAGTTTATCTCAAGGAGCATCTCCAGCAACAACAAGTAGGCCACTCAACAAGATCTGCCACAGACGGCCTTCTCCTTGTCCCTTCAGCCAGAGCAGCTAGACTGGTGGGGACTAGGAAGAGGGCCTTTTCTGTGGCAGCCCCCATACCGTGGAACTCTCTCCCTAGTGACCTCCGCCATGCCCCCTCTCTGCTGAGCTTCCGCCGCTCACTAAAAACATGGCTATTCAGGCGGGAATATGGGGTGGGCTAAGATCTTAAAATTTTATACTGTTTTAAATGTATTTTATTCTGTATTTTATCATGTGTACATCACCCAGAGTGGCTGGTTTGCCAGCCAGATGGGCGACAAATAAATGTAATAAATAAATAAATAAGGATGCAAAATGGCAGTGGCAGTGCAAAAAACAAAAACCCAAACAATCCATAGGAAAGATATGAAAGAAACTATGCTACAATCCTTGCCAACAGTGAGCCCTACCTCTACCTGTGAGAAATTGTGGGAAAATTTCTCCCCCCGCCCCTTGGAGAAATTCAGGGAAACTTCTCTGCCCACATATATGGTGGAGAATTTTGAGAGGCCATTTGCACGCAGTTCTAGTCATCATGCTTTCCTTGAATTTAAGGTGAGCTTTATATGTTCTCAAGGTCTGTATTTCTGAAATTCAGAAACATAAATCCTGGTGTGTCATCTCTGTTGATGTTGTAACTGCTGTTCGTGTAGGTTCATTGTCCTGGGCTTGCAGTGAAATTGGGAATATTGAGCAGAGAAACCCTGCATTTCGTTGAATTCCTAATATGCTGATCTGTATAGGGGGAACAGATGAGGAACAGTAGTGCTAGTCTTTCCCTAAAGACGGAGTCAGGATCCAGATTCAATAGACAATAGTGTTCCTGCATCAAATATTTCATTCCTTCCAAATGCAGTTTACAAGATGATCTGTGAATAAATTTTTCTGATATCGTAATCACAGCTACTATCCATCTGAAACTTGTAATCTAAACATAAATATGGGGATGTATGATCAATTTGTTACAGTTTGGTTTTGATTAGAATTTACCCAGTTTGCATTGCATGTCCCAGAACTGCACACAGACCCAAACACAATCTGTAGACAAAGTCTGCACATTTCTGCTTATGTTGCAATTTGTGGAACAGCAACAAAAAAGTGTTCAAAAATGCCCACATTTCAAAAATGTGTATGAAAAAATGCATACTTTTGAAAAATGCACACAAAACACTTTAACCAGTGGGTGAAAAATGTGTATATTCCAAAACTGTGTACAAGTTGATGTGTCCATTTGGAAAAATATGTACAAAAATACATATAAATTTTCATGTGAAAGAAACAAACAAAGCTTGCTATCTGATTTAGACACAAGTTGGAATGAGCTTTGAGGCTGAATTTGGAGAACCTCAAGTTTTGCTGATTTGCACATCCTACATAAACATAACTAGTTTCTTATCATGTATAGGGTTTCCCATGCCTCATATAGATGAGAGAATGTTGGCAGGTGAACTATCTCCTTGTCATAGTACTTCAAGTTGCTAAAATTCTCCTTTTATGCCACTATTAAAGGCATAGGAGCCCCAATCTGCATTGCATCTGGCAACTTAATTAAGGCTAGGATCCTAAAATGATACAGTCTCATGTGTACCATCAGCTTTGTGGCTAATTATGACTGGATGCTGAATATCCCATTCACAAACATCTATTTATGCTTCTGTTCTATCATTTCCTACAGTATATGCAGGTTTGGTCAGTGAATCTAATTATATGAAATCACTCTTAATGAATCGCTTATAAGTGCTTCTATTTGCCACATTTCATGCTGACAAAAGGAGATTAAAATGTGCAAAAAGTGTATAATGAAGTGTTAAACCCATATATTCTGAAGGCACATGCAGCTACTGTGCTCTGAAATAAGCTTTAAATAGCAGTTTTCCTGGGCATGACACTAATTGCTTGCTGTTGTGGCTGGTTGGATGTTCAGTTGTATTCAAAAGAACACAATTATTAAAATGAAACTTGCAGTCTGTATTTGCAAAAATATACGAGCACTCCCATTTTCTGCAGATTGTAGAAGTTTGTTTGAATTCCCATTCATTTCTATAAGTAGCATGAATGAAACAAATGTAGTGTTTCATCATTTAAAACACGCACGCACGCACACATGCACGCACGCACACACACACACGCACATGCCCCTAGGTTATCACAGAACAATGAAACCCTTACATACAAAACATAGCTTACACTCCCACTTTCTTCTATCTTATGTTTCCTTACTTCCTTGTACGCAGCACTAAGTGAACACTTTGTGTCCTGTCCATACAATTAGGGGGGGGGGGGATTAGAACCCTGTGAACATCTAGCTCTGCTCTTATTAAGTTCCAATTTGCCCATGCTTGGTAAAAATTTGTCATTGTAGGTGAGAAACCACAAGCTACCAGCCAATCTCGGCACATAGCAAAGCACTCCTACTGGGCCCAAAATGCAACCCAGAATTGCCCATATTGAGTCCTGCCATGGGTGGGAGGGTGGGTGCCAAATTGTGTTAGTCAGCTCATTGGTCAAAACTCATGCATTCATTATGCTCACCTTTGTAGCAAGCTTGAATCACTGTCTTACAGATTCATTATTAATTTTGGAATAGATTGCAAGCCTTGGAACATGCTTAGTCTGCATCTAAATAATGCCATTTTTGTGGATGTACTCAGTTGGTTGGTTTAACCCTTTTCTTTCAACAGGAAATGTGAAGATGTCACCTTAACCCTTTAGAGAAAGTTTGTCATTTGCACTCTTTACACAAACCAATCACGTTTGAAGAAACAGCCACATAGGTTCTAGTCCCTGCTCGGCCATGAAACTCACTGGGTGACTTTGGGCCAGTCACTGACTCTCAGCCTAACCTACATCACAGGGTTGTTGTGAGGATCAAATGGAGAGCAGGAGGAGGATTATGTAAGCCGCCTTGAGTTCCTTGCAGGAAAGAAGGCGGGGTATAAATATAATAAATAAATAAATACATACATACATACATACATAAACCTTCATATACCAATCCATATATCTCTCCTCCATATACCAATCGGCAATGTTGAGTAAACATTATGTAGAAAGACCATGTGGAAACAGCCAATCAGGAAGGGGTACATAATGACATCATGACACATTACACATGACATCATGACACATTACACAATTTCAAGCTACAGCTCCCAAGATGCAGTTTGATATTGCACATACATAAAAACCTGTATACACAGAGTGAGATCTCGAATTAAAGGAGAACTCTTGTCTGAGATTACACAGATGAATTAATTCATTACTTTCTGAGGAAATAACAAATTCATTTGGGGTAAGGTCACCCATCACTAATGCAGACCAAATAGTAAATATATCACATGTGAGGCAGGGTTTAGTTTTTATAAGACCCGAAGCCCCTCTCGCTGTTGCAGACATTGGGACACCACGTGCATCCACATGTTTGGCTTGTGTGTGCTTGCCTCTCTCTGAGGTGGCTGAAAAGTCTCTACAGGAACGTGTTCTGTGTTTATGCTGGAGCTAGATAGGGCAATGACATTTGTAAGTGCTTAAAGTGGTCTATAAAAAGAGAATTGCATGTTTTACACTTTTCCACCTGCTTCTGTGATTATAGCCATGCTTTGAGCAAAGTTGTTGTAGTCATGATCTTGCAGATATTTTTAGTTTATTATTAAACTCCAAGGTTGGACATTAAATCAGGAAAGCTGGGAAATGTTTTAACAACAAAAAGCAATTAATTTGGTACCAGCTATGATGGTACTAAACTTTACTCTTTTTTTCAAAATGCCAAGGTCTTAAATGTCACTGAGTATTATCAATGACAAAATGTACTAGCAAATTAAGACTTTGTATGGTGCCTTACAGGAAAATGAATAGCAAACACCAGTACAAACAATAAATTGTTTATGTAAGCCTTGACAATTGCCAAACCAGTATGATCTCTCTTGAAATGAGCATTTTTCTCCCTATCTTCAGTTTTGATTTTGGATTTTACAGAACACTTACTAATCCTTTGAAAAGCTAAATACCCCAGCAGATGTCATAACTAGGCAACATATCTTAATTTTAGTGTTCACTTTCTTCTTTCAATCATTCTCTCGTATATCCCTTTGAGCCATCTTTTTGTTCTCCATGGGATATAATTTTCAAATGTTTTCTTCTTTAAAAATTGTTCTGAGTCATCCAGCACAAAGCAGCAAGCAGCTCATTCACTTAGAAAATGGCATATTTTTCTCTGTATAAAGTTGCTCATGGGGCCTCAGGATGTCGGAGAAATCCACAATGGATTCAGATGAATTCAGATTTCTATTAATCTGACCCATGGGTTCCACAGTGGACCGGCTTTTCCAGAGTTGCACAGATTCTGCAGACTTACTGACCAGTTTTTTTTTTTTACTTTCCAGAATTTTATGCAAATTTAGTCATAGAAAAATATGAAAAATAAAAAACACTGTCTAAAATTGTGCATTTCCCCCATAGGCTAAAGCATGAAAATGCACATTTGAGGGGAATTCGTGCATTGTGGGGGGGATTTGCACATTTTCAGACATGCATATTTGCACAAGTGCACACAAACACAAGTTTGGGAAATTGAAAAAAAATCTGATTCTGTCAATGAGAAGATGATGGAACAAAAGGCACTTGACAATGCAGATGGAATGGATTTAACAAAATCCACACATCCCTAGGATTTCTTCAAGCGTTGATGCTGGTCTTAAACTTGATAAGGTATGTCCATAATAGGCTGAAAACTGTCATTTGGTGCACATGTTCCAACACATCATTCTATGAACAATTATGCCATGGGGTTGGATCCAGATTTAGGCATGTGCAAATGGACTAGTGGAAGCAAACTTCCCTGTCCCTCCTACCCATGCCCCCCCGATCCCTGAAAATGCTACACAAAGAGTCAGGTGAACCTGTTGAATAGACTGAAGTGTGGTGCAGGTGCGTGGGGGGGGGCATTGGCAGCTTCCTGGCAGCTCCTCCTGAACTCCCTGACTGACTGTTCCCCTGTGTATGCCACACAAACTTTCCTGGGACCCCTAGGCTAACCTGCTGCCTCATCCAGGGTGGAGGCATTACCCTTTTACCAGCGTTGAAGTAAGATTCAGCTGCCAGTCCAGCTGGCTTCTATACATGAAATGGGGTGGTGACACCATGTCATCCTTCACCTCAGGCAGCAGAATGTCTAGGGCTGGACCTGTGTACACATGAAGCAGAATAGGGTGTCAAAATGCTGAAACGGTAAAATGTTAACTACGCTTAACATCACAAGTCCTGCCATATTGGTCACCAAATCATCACTGGTTGAGACTGCTTTTCTATTGCAACAGTCTGGCTGTAGAACTTACACTCTAGACAAGTTCTGTTCTCTCTCTCTCTCTCTCTCTCTCTCTCTCTCTGGGCCGGTTCACACGACCCAGGCTGCCGGCGGGGGAGGAACCACGGGGCCGTCCGCGGGGTCCGGAGGGGCGCCGCACACGACCGGCACCCTGCGCGTGTGGGCAGACCCCGTAGTCCCCGTACCGCAGTGCGGGCCTCCCGGTGCTAGGGGGTGGGGCCCCGGGATGCCCAGAGGGGCCGTTTGCCCCTATAGGCTGGAGCGGCAGCAGCTCCGGCCGCTCTGGGCTGCCGTCTCTGTGGGGACCCCGCGGGATGGCCGCCCACTGCTCAGACGGCACGGTGACCACACGCGGTAGGGGCTTACCCCTCTACCGACCATGGCCACTTTGCGTGCGTCCTGCCCACGGCTGTCCCGCGGGGGCACCCCCGGTCGGCGTGCACATGACACGGGAACCGCGGGAGACTTGCGGTTCCCGTATCGTGCGAACAAGCCCCCCCCCTCTCTCCAGCGAAGCTGCTAAAACTTTTGTGGTGGTGGTCGCTTTTCTTGTTTTGCCAAACTTTTAGTAAGGGATAAGATCTGCCTCCCTGTTTTTATGCTGAACTGTTTTATCCTGCTCTTGGTTTTATTGTATGAAAATGATTCTAGTAATTTGAATTGTGTTTAATGTAATCCAAACTGTTCTTATTGTGTTGTATGTATTTTATGAGCCTTCCCCCATTTTTTTCCTTTTTTCAAGATGCTCTGAGTTTATTTTATAAAGGAAAACAGGATATAAACAAATAAATGATGGATTGTACTATTTGAGATACAGGTGGGGAATCCCATTTTTTAAAATATTCCCTACAAACAAACAACCTCCCTGTAAATAGAAAACAGATGATGGACCAGGCATAACAAGTTTCCTTCCTGATATGCTATGTTTTTCATTGGGTGGGTTTTTTTACATGTGTTGAGGGTTTTTTATGTGATAAATTATATCAGATAGAGCATTCAGAATAGACACTCTTCCTGTTATGTAAAGTGGTACAGTCTACTCAACTACTTTATTCCTCTGGATATGTAGACCAGGCTCCAGTCTACCTTGTAACAACAGTCAGAATTCCCCGAAGACCACACCAAGGCTCAGATAGGACAGACCAGTGGGCTGCGAGACTTGGCAGTGAGACCCCTGCCTCCTTCTACTTACCTAGTTCTACTTTCCTGATGAGCGCAAACTATCAAATGTCCTTCAGGGGAACAGCTTAAGCATTGGGAGCAACCATCAAGATGTGTATTCCGTATTCTTAAACTGTTTATATGTACTGCATAGACAGTAAAAAGTGTCCTTGCTTGGGGCAGGACACATGGGGGGGGGGCAATCTTTAACATATATTAAAGATTTGGCTATTTGGCTCTCTATAGGTCAGCAATGTCCATTGTGGTTCAGGAAGTGAGCAGAAAGCCTGCAACACTGGTGTAATCCATGTGTTCAGGAAGTAAGCTACTGTATAGGAACCAGGTGCTACCTCTGGACAACACACATGCATTTCTGGGATGCTTCCAGATAGCCGCTTTTCTCAGTGATGGCAGCACTTAAACAAGAAGTGGGGAGGAGAATTATCTCATGAAAGAGACACAAGCTAACATCTCTTTTGCATCATTGTTGCTGTGCCACCTGTGCCAGTCCTCCCATTCAGTTTGGATTATCATAGGGATGGTAGTGATATGATAACCTATGGTGGTTATCATAGAGATCAGCAGTCCTCATAGGGATTCTGGGTTTCGAGTTGAATATTGGGATGGATGAATCTGTTACTTACTGTTCCTTTCTGTGTTTCAGATTTCTGATCTGAAGTTCAATTCATCCCAAACGTTGAGAATGGATCCCCAGCTCCAAGGTCAGAGTGATTTTCAGACCTCAGAACTGGGAATCTGAACAATCCTATGGCCCTCTAGATGCTGTCTAGGGGCCATAGGTTTGCTCTGTTAATAAGGGAAACATAGGATGGGATGTTGTTATGTACATTTCCTTATCACCCTTCCTGAAACAGCATGTAGCAGGGGTGAAGAAATGGACAACATGATGCCACATTACTACATAGATGCTGCCTTATGCCAGGTCAGACCATCTAGCCCAGTACTGGCTGCATATCCTGGCTGGCAATGGCACTCTAGGGTTTCCAGCAAAGGTCCTTCCCCTCACTTGCTTCCACTGGAGCTGTCAGGGATAGGGAGAGGGTTCAGAGGAGGGCAACAAGGATGATAAAGGGACTGGAAACAAGGCCCTATGAGGAGAGAGACTGAAAGAACTGGGCATGTTTAGCCTTCAGAAGAGGAGTCTGAGGGGAGATAGGATAGCACTCTTCCAGTACTTGAAGGGTTGTCACACAGAGGAGGGCCAGGATCTCTTCTCGATCATCCCAGTTTGCAGGACACGGAATAATGGGCTCAAGTTACAGGAAGACAGATCCCACCTAAAGATCAGGAAAAATTTCCTGACTGTCAGAGCAATAAGACAAAGGAACCAACTACCTAGGGAGGTGGTGGGCTCTCCCACTCTGGAGGCATTCAAGGTGCAGCTGGACAGCCATCTGTCAGGGATGCTTTGACCTGGATTCCTGCATTGAGCAGGGGGTTGGACTCGATGGCCTGGTAGGCCCCTTCCAACTCTTCTATGATTCTATGTTAGTTTCACTTCTTCCCTTATATGAATCTTTTAAATCTCAAGTTCTTTTCTTCCTGAACATGAAGAAATTTGCAGATTTGGGTGAGTTCTTATCAAGAAAGATCTGAAGCGAAATTCTCATCCATCTATACCAGCCAAATTCAGTAGGTACAGTGACTTCCAGTCTGGGGAGGTGTTCCTGCTTGCCATGTAGCTGTTAAAGATGAGCAACAGCCTGTCAGAAAAGAGGTGGCAACCCTAATTAAGAGTGTGGTTGAACACACACACATTCGAATCCAGACATTTAAGAGCTAAGCACGCAAAGCCCTCGGGCCTGGATGGATGTATCTGTTAGTTTCGGTTTCTCCCACATTTGTATTTTGATCAGATATTATGGAGAGAGAACAAGGAACTGGATGAGTAGCTGCTCTCTCTCTCTTTTTCTTCAATATCACCCCATGATGAGTATCACATGTAGTTCCTTCCTTACACTGGCTAGTGATCCTAAGCTAATACCATACTATTCACATACCATGACATCCTGAACCTAAACACATTTCTAAATCTACTTTTCAGTGAGAAATACTGAAAAATGACTTCAGATTTTCACCGTTAGATTATGGCTTCATTAGCATGCCCTGTTCCATTTTGCTTAAAATGCATCAAAGAATAATGCATCTAAATTATCTTCACATATCATTCACAGTATCTACATGCTTGCTTCTACCTTTGCCTGGAAACAGAAAGCTCTTATGGAGGAATGATGCCTCTGTCCTAAGGCATCACCTGGGCCTACAGATGATTTATATAGTTGCATTAGTTGGTCATTTCTGAGAGCTCTGGCAATGAAATATAAATAATTCGAGCCCAGGAAATGGATATGTCTTTCTTTCAGGTTTTTGCTTCATTTAGGACCCGGTCATGCTGAGACCTTTACTAGCAGTTTCTTAATTTGCACACAGCATGAGGTGGGTTTAATACATTCAGGAAGATGGCATTTCAGCTCTTTAGTATTCTGGTCACAGATTCCTTGTTAGTTGTCTTCATTTTATAAAGTTGAGCCAACCTCACTTGAAAATAAAGATTTGAGAATTGAATGACCTGTTCGATTGCCTAGCACGTCTTTCTGCCATCATTTAAGCCTCCACTTGACCATCATCATTTTAGAAAACAGACTTTTTCTAATGATTAGATTTGAAGCATACATGTGTGTCATGGTCCTATAGTATCATTATGGCAATTGCCATGCTGGAACTCATCAGTCTACAAAAAGTCAATAGCCACTGAGAGGAATGAATTCTCTACCTTCTAGCGTAAACCATACTTATTTAATGAGATGAATCTTTCTGCTTGAGATATAAGGCTCACAGCAGATAACAATATATTCTTATTACAAATATCTCACCATTCATTCTCACAACAATGCTGGTCTCCCATATTACAGATGGGGAATAGACTCTGAGAGTAAGTGACATGCCTAAGACCACCACACTAGACTATGTATATGGGATGGTGGTGATAGTTTACAATTATAATCAGGGAAAGGGTCCCTTTGACATGCATTTGCAGGAAGAACAATGCAACAGACCTTCTCAGTCCTTGAAAACTGAATTCAGGCTGAAAGGTATTTTTCTTCTCTTTTCATACTTGGTGCTGTAAAATTTGTATACTGTTTTGAAATGATAATCTATTACTGCAGTCTTCCTGAACTTGGTGCTCTCCAGATGTTTTGGACTTCAACTCCCATCAGCCCCAGCCAGTATGGTCAATGGTCAGGCATGCTGGGAGCTGTAGTCCAAAACATCTGGAGGGTACCATGTTGGGGATAGCTGTATTACTGGTTCCATTGATAATTTTAAACCTGTGGTAACATTTCTATTATCTGTTATTTGTAGATTATCTCATGCAACATTAATAGGAACTTTATATATCTGTGGATAGAGACATGTTCTTTGCTAGTGCTACATTGATGTTTGAATTAGTATTAATACAGTATTGAACTCAAGAGTGGAGTTTGCTCAGGCACTGCTTGTGGTTAAGAACACTTGAAATGGACTGGTCCACTGTACAGTGAATAAGAAGAAACTTGCTGGATTAGACTAAGGGTCTATCTCAGCCATCTCCAACAGTAGGCTCTACTGTTTGTCCCCAGTAACTAAAAGGCAATCCCATTTAGCGACTATGGCTAATACCCGTTGATAGTCATATCCTCCATGACTTTGCCTAATCTCCCTTTAAAAATACCTAAGCCAGTTGCTATCACCACATACTGTAGCAGGGAATTCCACAGTTTATTTATGAATTATGTGAAGAAGTTATTTCTTTTGTCATGAATCTGCTGCCAACCAATTTAATTATGTGATCAGGAAATCCATTGTTATAGGAAAGGGGGGGGGGAAATGCCCTCTGCTCACTTTCTTCATACCATGCATATCCCTCTATCATGCTTCCTGCACCCATCTTTACTCTTTAAAAGAAAGAGAGAGAGAGAGAGAGAGAGAGAGAGAACTTCCCTTCCCCAGTACTTGAACCTTCCTTTGTAGTGAAGGTGCTCCAAGATTTTGAATATTTTGCTTGTCCTTCTCTGCACCTTTTCAAAATTTATGATAGGGTGGGGTGAATCAAGACTTTATGATTTAAGAAGAGGTAGCTGGAACTGTACATACTAATCCAAATGTATCCATACCATAGATCTATATAAAGGCACTGAAATACTAGTCATTGTAGTTTCAATTACACATGTAAAGGGGGAAATAACGAGTTGAGACAGTAAGTATGGTATAAATTAGGGACACATTGATTGTATAATCAAAATCTGCGAAGGGAAGAAGTGCAGGTCACTAACTATACCAGCCAGTGGCCAGTAGAGGTCTTTTGGGTGACACATCCAACCCCGAGGGGTGGTGCCTGTAAATCACCCCCCCTCCCAGTTATACACCTTCCTGGTGCTGGGAGGCTTTCCCAGTGTCACCACCCCACAGAGCCGGAAAACTCTGAGCAGGTGAGGTGAGTCAGCCTCAAAGGCGATCCTTATCTCCCCAAATGGGCCACAAAACCCTGAGTGGGGAGCCTTGGGTCTCGCCAGTCACCTGAAAGGTGCCATCGGTTACTCACCAACCCTAACCCCACTGCCTATTCCCGCACTTACCTGCCAAATGTGACCGAATTAACCAAAATAATTGTAATTAAATCCCAAACCCTGCATCACAGTGCAGAGTAGGCTAAACACGTACATTGTCCCTTAGGCCAATCAAGGCAAAATTCCTACTCCGCCCCCAAACAGGCAACGAGCAGAGCCCACACTGGTAACAGGGAGGGAGGGAGCCGCAAAAGAAAGAGGCAGAGGGTGGGGCCACTAGGCCTAATATCATCCCTAGTGCCCCACCCTCAAAGACCCTCATTGGTGGTCTCATTCTAATTCCCCCCACATGTGAAATTCTTCCCACCCCTAGCTACATGTGGTCGGGGGAAGGGAATTCCTGTCCTAAAGTTTCCAAGCATGGAATTTGCCTCTTTTTTTTTCTTGTTTCTTCTTTTTTTTAGCGAATGAAGAGAGAAATTTGTTTGGTTGGTTTTGATTTTAAAAATTACCAAAATTTGCAAAGTTCTCCATATCTGAGACAAAAAGAATGTGAGATTTTTTTCAAAAAAAAGTTGAATGTGGGAAAACCAAAAGTGACAGATTCATCCATCCAGGTCCAGGGCTTTGAGTGCTTTCCTATTAAAAGTCTGGGTTTGAATCCCTGTGTATTCAACTATGTTAGCACTTAAGGTGGATTGTCACCTCTTTTTTCTGACATGTTCCTAATCTGTAATGGCTATATTGCAGGCAGGTACAACATGGCCTTCTCCTTACTGGGAATAGATGTACCTACTGAATTTGGCTGGTGCATTCAAGTGAGAATTTCATTGCAAATCAGGGTGTGTGTTTTCACGTAAGAATGTATCCACATTTGCAAAGTTCTTCATATTTGGGAAAGAAAGAACCTGAGATTTTTTTAAAAAAATTAATGTGAAAGAAAGCAAAACTGATAGATTAATCCATCCATTCCCCCTCCCCACCCCATTTCTGCAACTCGTTGTTGTTGTTGTTGTTGTTGTTGTTGTTGTTATTATTATTATTATTATTCATTATCATTATCATTATCATTCATTATCATTATCATTATTATCCATTTCATTTCATTTCATTTCTATACCGCTCCATAGCCGAAGCCCTCTGGGCAGTTCACAACAATTCATACAATAAAATCCACATAAAAACCAACAATAAAAACATGCAATGTAGTTAAAAAGTTTATTCCAGAATTGGGGGGCTAACACTGAGAAGGCCCTCCTCCTTGTTGCCACCAACCGAGCCTCCCTTGGAGGTGGCAGTCGGAGGAAGGCCCCAGATGTTTAAGCTGATGTTTTCATACAACTGGAAGATCTCTTTCCTGATTAGTCACTAACTATCAGTTCAGACCCCACCATTGTCTATGTGAAGTGATAATTTTTTGTTGCCAGCATTCATTATGTATGGAGACAGCCTTTTGATGCTATTTGCAATCTGCTTGGGTTCACCATCCTGAACAATTTGGTGCTATACACAAACTTGTCATCCACAATAGAGGAGATCTGCTTGTAATTTGTGGAGCTTTACTGTGGTTTTTGAACAGTCTGCTTGTTTGCCCCAATACGCTCAAAAATGCCTTTAACTATAGATAACAAACTTCATTAATATATTATATTCCCATTTCCAATCTTCTGTGGAGTACCTGTGCTTATGAAGCCAAAGCATGCACAAGACGGAGGTATTGGCAGCTATTTGTGCATGTGCCTCTCTGTGTGGGGAGACCCTGATGTTTGCAGAAGTAGAAAACATCATTATAAAAAAGCAAAAAAACAAAGTGATGGGGGAGAACCTCCCAAATGAGGACTGAGCATGTTCAGTAGGCATGAAATATTCACTGACTGTTGGGAGTGGGAATCAGAAAACTATGTGGAGGGAGAATCGACTGGTTGGGAAAGCAGCAGGGATGAAGGGACATATAAAAATATATAGAGAAGCATCATATTATTTGGATAGGTCATTCCCTAGTCTAATTGAAAAACTTTTTTTAAATGTCCCTAGGGACAGAAGTGAGAGCTGCCCATAGAAATCAATGAAGAAATTCAGTATTTTTAGGTAGCTTGGATGGGCACTGGTGTGTCAATGTTCCCCCACCACCATCCCTAAAAGTTAGCAGAGAAATCACTCCATTTTTTTCTGATTCAGTTCTTATTCAGTGTGGAACATTTTATTTCTGGGCCCGATTCAAAGTGCTAACATTGACATTCAAAGCCCTAAACGATTTTAGGGCTGAAGGAACACCTCGTCCCATACTTGCCTGCCCAAACACTGAGATCCTCTTCGGAGGTCCTGCTCAGAGAGCCCCCTCTAAAGGAAGTAAGGAGGGTGGCTACTAGGGGAAGGGCCTTCTCAGTTGTGGCACCCCATTTGTGGAATCAGTTCCTCAAAGAGGTGTGTCTGGTGCCCACTCTGTATTCTTTTAGGCACCAGGTGAAAACCTTTTTATTTGCCCAATATTTTAATGGTTGATTTTTTAAAATTCATTTTTATTATTCTACTGTACCTCCGGACTGATTCTTTTTGGCTGCTTGGATTTATTGCGTGATGTTATATTGCTCTGCATTTTATTTTATGTTCTTTTGTTTTTAAGATGACTGTTTTTATCTTGTTTCTCTTTGTAAACCGCCCAGGGAGCCTTTTGGCTGATGGGCAGTGAACAAATATACTAAATAAATAAATAAATAAATAATTTTTAAAAAAATAAATAGTAATAATCCTACTAATAATGCTATTTCCAAAGCAAAAGCAGTTCATTCTCCCTCTGGTGAAGATTGGAAGGAGCTGTAGCTGGAAGTGAATGACTTACAACAGCCCTGCAGTGTAGTTTACACTTAATACTGTAGGTCAGGCTCTGAGTGGTTCAAAACAACCCTATAATGTGGGTTGAGTGGCTGGGTTGAATCTGAAAGAGTAGCTTACAGCAACCCTGCTTTGTTATCCACTTCTTTTATCCCCACATTGCAGATTGGACTGCAAAAGTAGTATACAGCAACTCTGCAGTGTTGGCTGGCTGTGCTGAGACAGAGTAACTTTTACAGCAGCCCTGCAGCGTAATCCACCGTTAATATGCATGCCAGAGGTGATGCTATTTAAACTGCCTCCTCAGACCTCCTCCCCGGCCAGTCCAAGCACCCAGTTGCACGAAGAAGCCTCACACTCCAGTGATGTGCCCACCACGGCCCGGTGCATGTAGACTGGCTGTGCTTTTAAATGTTATAAAACTTTTTAAAGATGAGTACATTTGAAAAGTGTGGAAAGGAAAATGTGTATATTTTAAAAATGCGTACAAAGATGCATTAGTCAATGTGTGGATGCCTATAAAAATGCATACAATTTTAAAATGTACACACACAATAAAAAACAAAAGTCTGTACCCTTTTTTTCCATTAAACAAAATAAATAAATAAAATCTGCAAGGAACCAGCACAGAATTAACTGGAGGTGGGGGAAAAAAGGAACTCTGCAGAATTGGAGTTGACAGATATGCCCATCGCTACAGTCAGGCAGTGCTACCTACATACTTCTGTGCCTCCATCCCTCCAAGGAGAGAAGACAAAACTTCCCCCTGCCTCAGGTGAGGTGGGCTACACAGTGTGATTGCACAGTTACTTCTTTGTGTATTGCTCTAGATTTACATTGCATGCTTTTAAAATATTAAATGCATCCCAGTAAATCAGTGTGTGTTTGTACATGCATGCATTGAGGTTATTTCCCTTCTGTGGTGTTTTGGGGAAAATGCTTCCTCTTTTTGGGATCTGTGTTTCGTAATTCTATACACACACCGGTCATTCGATTCCCCAAGAAAGAAGTACTAGTCATAAAATGAAGTATAAATAACATAATGTTTACTGCTCTTAAGGGCCAATTGTTTGTTTACCAACTGTGAGCTTGTAAGATCTCTGAAACTGTTAAGCAAAGGACACTATAGTAAATAAAATAGATCTGCAAATAAACAGTAGATTTTCATGAGTAAATCCATAATGTTTAACCAATTACTGTGAATTTGAAGCATTTTATGAGGCATTGGAAACAAGAAATAATGGAGTGTTTATCCACATTTAACCTAACAAATATGGTTTAAAAACATTTGATACGTGTGGAGTGGATTCTTGGTTACTTATAGATTATGGGACTTTGGGGAAACTTTGGATGTTCTCTTAATGCGTGAATAAAATTGCATGTTTGGTTGTGTTTCTGGAGAACTGACTTTAAAACTGAAAAATGCTACTTTCCTTGGAAAGATTGCTTCTTGGAAACAGGAGAGGGGAGAGCTGCCAGTTTCAACAATCCATGTAACAATCCAAGCAGTTATCTAGTTGTTACAAAGTTTGAGAATGGAGTTTGACAAAATAAATCTCTCTCTGAAGAACAACGAGGAGAGGGAGGGGAAGAAGACCAGGTGGCTGTAGTGAGAAGCAGGTGTCAAATTATCTCTAGACTATGAACTGATTATGAATAATTCAAAAGAATCTTCTTTTGGCGGATGCCCAAACCACCAACTATCTACTCTCTGTGGATTGTGTATTTTCGATAGATAGCCCAGACTAGGATAAATATGCTGTGATATTTATGAAGTCTTGCTTTGTATTCATGTCAGAATAGATTGTACTTGTGCCACGTAACAGTTGGTGAGTCCATCTTTGTGAGCAGTGTTAAGCAGAGCAAGACGCCAAGCACCCAGTCCCGGATATAGCAGGCGGGCAAACAATGATTCACACTGCTGCTTTAATTCACACCTTTCCTTCCATATCCTTCCGGACTTCCTGAATGTACTAGGTTGGGAAAGAAATACTTTACTACATGGACCCTGGGTCTAGTTCAGGGGTGGACAACTTGTGGCCCTCCAGATGTTTTGACCTACAACTCCCTGACCATTAGCCATGCTGCCTGGAGCTGATGGGAGTTGGAGTCCAAAACTTCTGAAGGGATCCAGGTTGGGGGAGGCTCTGTTGCAGGGATGCAGCATGAAGAGGGGGATGGGCTGGCTGGTTGCCCTTGTGCATTTCAGGGCAATGAAGGGGATGCATGGCTGCACCTGCTTAAGGCAGCCAGCTCTCCCTCGAGGTGCAGTTCCTGGCCACAGCAACATCAAACCCATCTTGTGACAGAACAGGATTGCCTCTCCTTCTGTCCCACTTGGATGGGTTAGGGCGGGGGCAGCACTGATGGATTTTTTTTGTGGGGGTTCTAGGATGCATGTAGATCCAGGTGCTAGCTGGGAGCAGAGTTTGCAATAGGCTGTTTAAGTCTCTACTTCCCCTAAACACTCCTCTTTGCCAGAGGTCTCAGTACCCCCCTGCCTACTGCAGTGTAGGAGCAGTGGTCATGTAAGGGCCAAGTAGGAATATTTTGCCTGTCAACCAGATTAACCCTGGGAGATGGGCTTTTTGACTACTCTGCACTGTTCACCTTGAGGACCTTGTAAATTAGTGCTAGGTTGATGTCTAAGTAAACAGGAGAGTTAGGGCGTGTTTGCACGACACGGGAACCGCGCGGGAGCAGAAGTCCCCCGTGGTTCCCGTGTCGTGCAAATGCTGACCAGGGGTGCCCGACCATGGGCACGCAAAGTGACCATGGTCGGTAGAGGGGTAAGCCCCTACCATGCGTGGCCACCCTGCCATGCGAACAGTGGGTGGCCGTCCCGCGGGGGCCGCACAGAGACAGCAGCCCAGAGTGTCTGGAGCTGCCGCTGCTCCAGCCTGTAGGGGCAAACGGCCCCTCTGGGCATCCCGGGGCCCGCCCCCTAGTGCTGGGAGGCCTGCACTGCGGTGCGGGGACTGCCGGCTCCACCGAGGTCCGCCCACGTGTGCGGGGCGCAGGTCTGCGGCACCCTGCTGGACCCCGCGGATCACCCCGTGGTGCCTCCCCTGCCCGCAGCCTGGGTCGTGCGAACCGGCCCACAGTCACAGTGGCAAAGTCATGCAGAAAAGAAATATGATTAAGAATAATGGTAACCACTTGGAGGTGCTGTGTGAATGATAGGGGATTCCTGAGATTCAGGTATTTTGGATCTGGGGGCAGGGAAAGGAATCCCTTTGGATTTTGCTACTGACCTGGCTCTCATGCCCACAGTCATGGGGTGCAGGGGGTTAGTGACTCAGGATGGCCTCCTGAAGAGGTGTGGCCAGATGGGAAGGAGGAAGGTAACCACACTACCTCCACAACTCACCACCAGGTCAGAAATCACAACTGGCATGTTTAGTGCATGTTGGAGGGAAGGAGAGATATAGTGTGCATAGTTAAGCACCCTGAGGCATCAGAGTGGTGAAAGGAAGACTTCCCAAACCAACCTCTCATGGCTTCCTGGCATGGAAGTACCTGGAGTACATAGCAAGCCTTTGTGCCTGTTGACTTCATTAAATACTGAGGTTCACTGCCTCCTGAGCTTCTCCAGTCCATAGGCACTCCCAAACTATGCACTTGGTCCTTCAGGCAGAGTCAACCCCATATAAGATGCTTTGACCTGGATTCCTGCATTGAGCAGGGGGTTGGACTCGATGGCCTTGTAGTTGTAGTTGGCCCTTCCAACTCTACTCTTCTATGATTCTATAAGATCAGATGTATTCTTCTATCCAGACTGGTTGGTTGACCTACCCATAGTACATCCACCTTACCTGGATTAAGTCTCAGCTTGTTTGCCCTCATTCATCCCCAAACCACCTCCAGACAAAACCATCTCCCAAAAGCCTAGCTAAAAAACCATGTCTAGATAAGGAATAACAAGAAATTAAAGATGGAGCCACTTGGATTTCCCTTGGGCATAGGAAACTTGGGTTTCCCTTCCCTTGACTGAAAAGGTTCTGCCCCTCATACTTCTATGACATACCTCGGTCAGCAGGGCAACCTTGATCAATACCTCTGAGAATAACTGGAGTACATAGGAGGGTGTAGAAAAGAGTTCAGCTGGTCCTGAAGGGAGTTCAGACAATATCTACATATATGGAAAGAGTGTGTGAGGGGTTCCAAGGCCATACAGGCTAGCCCCATACCCTCTGACATGCCCAGTGACCATGTCCCCCACTGTCTATGTGTTTCAAGAATGTGTTGAGGGCACCTCAGAAGGAGCTCCACATATGTACTGATGTATGTTCATCAAGCTCCCGCAAATGAGGGGGAATCCTGGCCCAATCAATTTTCCCTTTGTGTTGAGGAGCCATTGATATGCACACAGAGCTCCTTCTAAATGCATGGATGGTAGGCAGTGTGGTACCTAGGGCCAAGAATAGCTTGAGTGGTCCCACAACTCCCCTTGTGCTGTATGACGGAGTCATCTGAACCCCCACCCCCACCCTGCTCTGGGTTTCAAGCCATTGAGAGTCTTAAACTTTCCTAGGTGCTCAATTTAAGGTGCTGGTTCTTCTTACCTTTAAGGCTTAAAGGTAAAACAAGCATGTTGAATTGAGCACCTAGGAGGGTTCTGCACAAGTTTCGGCCTGTGGCCTGTGGCCCTATTTTTATTTTCCACATGTAGGAGGAAATGGCAGCAGGTTCATCCAGTGCGCTATTTCTAATGGACATAGAATATGCATTATGACTTTTTACCTTGCTCTATTTTTTTCCTGTCTGTGATAAAAAAAAACATATCCCTTTCATTATTTCTGAAGGGAGAGAGCATTACTGAAATGACAGCCTTATTTGGTCCTGACTGAGTAGGTGGCAAGCATCTTAAAATACCTAGACATATTAATAACCTTGAAGTCTAAAAACATGTTGTCAACAGCAGTTTAGCAATTCTCCCAGCATTATTTCAATTCTCCTTATTCATTTTTCCCCATTCTGTTAAATGCTCCAGATAAAAAACAGACAGACATTTTTAATGTCCTTATAAACATTGTATGCCCCCCCCACTAAGTTTCTTCTTTCATACATTACTGTGTTTAGTTTTCCTGTTCTCCTTCACTTAGAGGATGCTAGCCAAATGTTTGGAATGTAACTTTTATTTTTTCAAAGTTCAATAATTTCATGAGCTCCAGTTCCTTTCACCTTAAGTGTTGATTAAAAGTGTTGTAGAAAATAAAAGGTTAATATTTTTAATAGAAACATCAAAGAAATGTTTACAGCAAGAGTGGGTAACTTGTGGCCCTCTGCCTAATTTCAAGAGTTCTCTGCAAGTGATCAGTTCAGATTTCTGACAACAGTGATCTGGCAGCCCAGACAAAGAAGAAGAGGGAAAGAGAAAAGGGGGTGTCAGGGGAAAAAATGGAGAGGGAGAGAGGGGGGGATGGCAGAAAGAGGGAGAGAGAAGGAGAGGGAGAAATGTTGGGAGGGAGAGAGAGAAGGAGAGAGGCTGGGTTCAGACAACACAGTAACACACACTCAAGGGTTGAGTATGGGTTAAGTGTTGGTTGTCATTCAACCGTGGGTTGTTGTTGAAACATGGGTTATTGTGCTGTCTGAACCCAGCTGAAATAACAAACCATGGTGAACAACCCACAGTTCACAACCCAACAACAAACCATGGGTTCTCTTCAAGGGTTGTTCGTGGTTAACAAGCCATGGCTTGTTAGCACAGCTGGGTTCAGGCAACACAATAACCAGTGGAGACTGGTGACTCCTATGTCAGTGGGGCTCCTTATGCATTACAGCTTTTATTCTATTTTATAGGATCTATCCATGGTGCTCCATGGTGGTAAACCTATTTTGGGGATGGAGTACAGCGATAGTTATGGATAGTTCCTATAAAGCACAGAATAAAAGCTCCAATGGATAAGGAGCTGCACTGACACAGGGGTCACCAGCCTCCCCTGACAATAACCCACATTTCAACAACAACCCACGTTTTAACAACCCACACTCAACCCATACTCAATGCTTGTGTGGATTATCATGTTGTCTGAATGCAGTCAGAGAGAGAAAGGGGGGGGGAGAGAGAGAGAGAGGGTGTTCCTACTCACATTTGGCTCTGACTCTAACATCAGGCTTTGGCCACACCCAACACTGGCATGCAGCCCACAACAGATTTACGCAAAGGGGAGGAAGGTTTTCCACACCCTAATTTACAGTGGCAAACCCCTAAAGATATTTACAGGAATCTCATAGTCATATCTAACTCAATGTGCATCTGTCCTTAAGGCTTGTTTTTGTATTTGTTCACAATTTTTTAAAATATCTTAATTTTTTTAATAGGAGATCATTGAACTCTGCAGGAACCAAACAAAAGTCCATCTAGTCCAGCATCTTGTTTCTAACAGTGGCCAATCAGATTCCTCGGAGAAGCGCACAAGCAGGACATGAAGAAAACTGTGTAATCAGTCCGTGGAATTCACTGCCACAATGTGTGGTGATGGTTTCTAGCTTTGATGGCTCTGGAGGAAGATTAAACAAATCCAAGGAGGATCAGTATCAGCTACTAGTCATGATGGCTATCTGCAAATCCAGGTTCAGAGGCAGTAATGCCACTGAATAACAGCTGCTGGGAGCAACAGCAGGAGAAGGGTATTGACTTCATGTTCTGCTTGTGGGATTCCCAGAGGCACTGGTTGGCCACTGTAGATTTCATAGATCATAGAGTTGGAAGGAGCCTACAAGGCTATCGAGTCCAACCCCCTGCTCAATGCAGGAAACTAGAGGAGGGGTCTCCCATCCAAGTAATAACCAGGCTCGACCCTGCTTAGCTTTCCACGCTCAGACAAGCTGAGACAGCATAAGCCACAGGCCTGTCTAAGAAACAAGATGCTAGACTAGATAGATGATTGGTTTGATTCAGCAGGGCTCTTCTTATGCTCTTATAGCTCTCTCCTGTTGTTGATCCTGAGCAACGGGTACATTTTGAACTGCTCTATTCATGTCTGTCACATCATGGCTAAACAGAACCTCTGTTATTTATTTATTTCCAACTGTGTATGCCACAACTCAGGGCATGACCTTTGCAACATAAACATAAGACAATGCTACATAACTCATATATCAAGAAAACCAAAATCAGAAACTAAAAAAACCACACAACTCCCATTGAAAACAGCAGCAGTTAAAACAATACAGAGCACCATACATATATTATTTAAAAGCAGGTTGATTATTTTTTTTTTAAAGGCTTGAAGTTTTGTTTAAAAGATAGTCAAAACTTCAAGCCTTTAAAAAAAAAAGGGTGCAGGAGGCAGTTTTTCAGAGAACCTGGTCCCAAACCATTTAGGGCTTTAAAGGTTGTTGTCAGCACTTCAGATTGGTTTCAGAAACAGACAACAAATGGAGCCGGTACAGTACAGGTAGTATATGTTCTGACCACTTGGCCCCCAGAAGCATCCACATTACTGCATCTGATATCAGCTGAAGCTTCTGAAATATCTTTAAAGGCAGTCCTACACAGGGTGCACTACAATAGTCTAGTCTGAATGTGACCAAGGGCTGTGTAACTGAGGCAAGGGCCACGTTCTCTAGACAGGACGCCTGCTCATGAGTGGGATATCTCTGAATATCAAACATGTAGGGGAGGTCTATCTTATTCATACCCTGCTTGTCAATTTCCAGAGGCATATGAATGTTTTCTGGCTGGAAAGAAAAAAATAAGACTAAATGGTCCCTTGGTTGCTTATGGCAACTCTTATATTGTTATGTGATTACTTCTGGAATGTGATTACTCCAGAAGTATTGTTACTCTGAAATCTAGCCTATGTTCTTCCTTGGCCTCTAGGATTTAAAAAAACAAAATAGCAACCCTCAAATACTTTGAAATACACATGACACTAAGTACATCACTGAACAGTCATCAAAGTTGTTTAAAAAAAAAAAGCGCCCAACAACTATGAAATAACATAGTCTTTCAAAATGTAACCAAAACTTTTAATGATATCAAAACTGCAGCTATATTGACTTTGGATGTTTGATTTACTAGTGCCTAGAATTAATGAGGGCTTTTGTACACATTTGTTTTTCCCTATAAAAGAACCATATAAATATAGCAGAATAGGAAATAATAAATTGATTGAAGTTTACAACTTGCTGCAATTAAAGCTGTGACGAGGTTAGTGTGAAAGACTTAATCAAGAATTAGAAATAGGAATAGAAATTGGGGGTGGGGTTAAATGAGATAAAATCAACACTTTGGAATGAACCCAGAGGAAAAAATGTATCACTGCCTGTTAGTTTTAAGCAACTTATTTCCCCATAAAAATCCCTTAAATAGGAGTGGGACTTATTTCCCTTTAGCAAGCAATTACTTCAGTGCACATATACATTATGCTGCATTCAAACCACCAATAAGCAGCAATAATAATGATCCTTTAAAGTGTCCCATGTGCACTGTGATGTATTTAATGAGAGCTTGCATAGTAGATCTGCAGACTTTAGCAATCAGTATATAATGTATCTGCAGGCCCCATTTACATTTGACACAACACCAGTGCAATCCTGTATGTATCTACTCATAGCTAAGCCTTATTAAGTTCAATTGGACTTACGTACTCTCAGTAGGCAAGTACAGGTAAGCGGGTACAGGATTGCAGCTTAAGGCTGAAAAACCTATATACACATATCTAACCTGATTGAATTCTATAGAGTTTACTTCCGAGTAGACATGTATGGGATTGCACTGTTAAAGATGTAGAAGCTCTTATGACAATGACAGTAAAAGAAAGAACTGAGGATGATAGTGCTACAGATTTCTATAAACTACCAACAGGATAATACCAGAAGTGTTTTGCAATGCTAACGGAGTTAGTGCATTTGTTAACAGCAAAGCATTTGGAACAAGGCCACTTTCGCACATTGTGAAATCTGCCCTAACACACAGGCACTTAGGCCAGATTTCTTTGCATTAGTGTGTGTACAGAAGCACATCTATGTGTAGCCTGGGCTAAAGAAGTGCCTTGAAAGAAGTGAAGAGCTTCCAAGTATGGAAAGAATAATCAGATGGGCAGGAGGAGAACCAATTAAGGACAGAATCATGGAGATCTAGGGCATGAAGAGAATAAATTAGGAGAGAGTGGTAAACTTATGAAAGGTGGTGGAAACTTCAAGAACTATGAGGAGTGAATGAGGCCTTCAGATTTTGCAGTGAGGAGGCCATCAGTGATCTTTGGGAGGGCACAGGCAGCATTAAAAAACTAAAAGAAAGAAAAATGCAAAAACAAATTATGAATAATGAAACAAATGCACTTTTAACAAATGAAGTATGAAACAAATGAGATTTTTATGAGTGAATAATAAATGTAATGAGGTCTTTAATAACAAAAATAGTGGAGTAACTAAACAACAGCAACAAAATATTGCGCGCCCCTAGTGTCCATGTCACTTGCATGACTGCATTCCACACAGTACTCACAATAAAAAAACACTAACTAGGAGGGGAAATTACATTCTCTGAGAGACAAAATACCATAGTTTCGATTGCTGGGGAAATGTGGTACACCCCCAACAGAAGCATTTATTTTAGGACAGGAGGACACCCTTCCCCAACCCTCCAGATGTGTTGGACTGCAACTGCCATAGTTCCCAGCCAGTACCGAGGAAATTATTGGAGTTGCATTCCAACAGATCTGGAGGGCACTAGGTTAGGGAAGACAGCTTTAGGACATGTATTTGGATCTCTGCAATAAAGGTGCATTTATTGTGTGGGGGGGGAAATCCTCAAGAAAAAGAAGATAAATTCTACAATAGCTGATGTGATTATTTTTGGCTTTTGAAAGTCCCCTCCCCCTCCTTTTAACAGCTTCTTCAATGTAACTTGGATGAGTGGTATATCTGTTTGCATGTGAAAGAGAGTTTGAGGTTAAAGGGCCCCGCTGGTGCTATCACTGTGCTGAATCTGAATAAAAATTCAAGGTCATGCTGAACTATTATTTGACCTCCTTTTCTAAGCAGCATCAGAAAAGTAGGAAGGAAGGCTTGAAAGATATGAATACACATAGGGATTTTGCTAGTTACAATAAATGCTGTGAGCTCTCAATACTATGCTTATGGATGGGATGAAAAAAACAACAACCCTAATCATAGATAGATTTTGGTGTCAAAATAGCTTTTGGCATGCCAAGTGGCAATTCAAGAAGTTTCAATGATCTCACCATTAAACTTCTCTAGTCGTATATCTCTGGTCAAATTAGGTTTCTGACAGTGCTGCTGTATCCATCATCCTAACATGCTTGTATATGATGAAAAATGTATTTCTGTGATAAGAGATAAAACAACAATCAAATTCATCGGGCAGCACTGAAAGAGAATTTTGATATCTTATTTATGGAGTTGAGACATGCCGGCAAAGCTCTTTTAATCTGTAGCCCTGAAATGTCCTCAGCCACCTCCACTGCATCTGAACACAATGGTCACTAATCATTTTACTGATACGTGCTGAAGTTCTTCACTTATATATCTTAGATGTCACATCCTTCTCAAAAGATTGTTTCACACGTTACACGGCAGCAAATCCAGGATAGCCAAATCCTGGCTTCCTGATATCTGTATGATATATTTTTCAAGCACACACACGTGTGTGTACGTGTATTGGCCTTCATACTTTATTGTGGAGAAAAAGCATCAGAGTTTCCTGCACCACACACACACACACACACCTCCACAAGTGTAAACAAGTATTATCCCAGCTGGGGGCTGGGAAATGCAAAATATACATAGTTACTCTGATGGCTCCTGTCCTGACACCGCAGAGTCTCCCATGGCCGGTGCCACAGCTATTTGCATGCAAACGTGGCAAAGAGCCACCCCTCCCCTGCCTGGCCCAGATGAAGTTCATCCTGATTGGCTAAAGACATCTGGGCTACTGAAAGAAGGGGTGGGGGGAGAAGCTATACTGCTGCTGTGGCTTTTGGGTGTTGTTGTCTGCATGCTTTTGCGAGAGTAGGGTTTTGCTAAGGCAAACTCTGAGAAGACCTACCCCCAGGTAAAGGAGTAAGGGCCTGGGTATTTATATAGTAAAGGAACTAGCTTTTGTTATTTTATAGCTCTACTGTATGTACCAAAGTGTCTCCCCACCATTCTCCCTCTTCCCTCATTCACCACCTTTTATTGTAATCTGTTTACCTTAAATAAGCTTTCCTGGTTTTACCCCACATGGTGTGTGCAGTTCCTCTGTGGTTCAGTGCTAAATCCAGTGTATAGACAAGGGCAAGGCCCTGAGAGAATCAGTGTCAAGACGGCAGAGCTAAGGCTGGCAGTTTTGCACCTTTGATCTCTGGTCTTGAGAAAAGGACCGGTTGGCAGTCCTTCACATTTATATTTTGGCAGCCACCAGTGGAAGCCACTAACCCCTCCCCGCAAGCACCTCAGAATGATGCTACGTCCTGTTGTAGCATTGATCTGGAGCATCCTGGGAAAGGAAGAAAAAAGTCTGCCATCTGAAAGGAGAGAGGAGGAACACTGGTGAGTTCCCCCACCCATATGCCACACCCACTTTTGCAACGTGCAAATTGGACTGCAAAACGTGTGTTGTTGAATGCATTTCTGACTGCAGTAATTTTACTGCAGTGTGAAGTTGCCTTAAGAGCATATTTTCCTGGGCTGTAAAACATTCTATGCACAGAAAAACCTCAGCATGTTAGAAAGAAGGTTATGGTAAAACCCTTCTTCCTGATATGCTAGTTTTCTATTTGCAAGGAGAGCTTTGCAGAGAGCTTTGTCCAGAATTCTGCTTTCCACAGTTGCCAAGCAGATGCCTCCAGAAACCCCAAAAGCAGGGCTTGAAGGTTGCTTCCCTGCACCTGATATTTAGTGGTCAATTGCCTCTGAACATGGAAGGTATAGCCATTCAGCATTCAAACATGAATGTTTGTTTGAATGCCAAAGCATATCCTTTTTTTCATGCAATGCACAAGTTTATTTTCTGTTACCCGGCTGACATTTCCTATAGACAGGGGAGCTGACCATGATGCCCAACCCTCAAACTAGCTGCTCAGTAGTACACCCAAAGTTGACAGTGCTGACCACCCAGCTGGACAGCAACATGGCATGGGCACAACTCACTTCTTTGCACATGTATCTCTTGATCCGGGGCTTTGGCTTTCCTCCCCTCAAATGTTTGCTTACCGCTCAGTAATTATTATCTTTCTTTTGACTTGGACAACTGATTTCTACCCCATATTCAGTCATTGTTATGTAAATCAGTTCAAGACTGCACAATTATGTGAGTAGAATTAAACAGAAAGCAATTATACATTCTGTAGTCAATATTTGCCCTTGGTATTCACAACTGTGTAGAGCTCTTTTATTCAAAACTCCACATCTGTCCATATCAAATAATCCATTCCTTTTCAGGAAAACAAATTCTATTTGTTTTTAAAATCCATATAAAGGCTTGCTTATTTATTTATTTATTTATTTATCTGACAATCTTATTTAGCAGTTCTTTAGACCAGCATAAAAAAATAGTGACACTGAAGAAAGCCAAACAATAACACAAAACATTCAAAACAAATTAAAATAAAATGCACAAACCCCAAATCTGTCTATTTTCAATGTGACTAGAATTCAAGGATCAAAGACAGGGAAGGGTCAAATCGCATGAATTCAGGGATTCACCATGTGGTGGAAGCAAACCACATGACAAGCCCTACATATTATGGTGGTCGTATGCTGCCCCTCCTATGTGGGTGCTATTTCTTGAGGTTTCCATGTGGCTATCATAGCACAAACTAGTCTTCCCCAAGCTGATGCCCCCCCAGATGTGTTGGTCTACCACTCCCATCATCTCCAGACAATATGGCCAATTGCCATGTTGGCTGGGGATGATGGGAGTTTTAATCTAACACATCTGAAGGACACCAGCTTGGGCAAGCTAGTGTAGACCAATCCCAAGTCAACACCTGGAAGCTACTGAGCAATGAGATCTCAGGCCTGTGGCTCACGCTGGCTCAGCATGTCTGAGCGTGGAAAGCTAAGCAAGGTCAGGCCTGGTTATTACTTGGATGGGAGACCCCTCCTCTAGTTTCCTGCATTGAGCAGGGGGTGGGACTCAATGGCCTTGTAGCCCCCTTACAACTCTATGATCTATGAATCTATGAGTATTAAGTTGTTAAGAAATGTGAGCATTTCATGACCTCACTGGAGGAATTCACTTCAGAGGAAGAGCTAGTGCTTCCAGAGACAAGCCACATTGAGGAGCAGCCCACGCCAGGAGGCCGGGAGGAGGACCAGGAGGAGCCTGGGCCCTTGGGGGAGATGGCCATGGGCCCTGCCACACATGGAAAGGAGAGCTCCACTTCTGAGACAGAGACTGAACAAGCTTCCCTCTTGGCTGACTCTGATCTGTTCCAGCTTTTTCTGCTTGTAGCTACATGAGTCTTGAGAATTCTCAGCAAGGAGAGCCATGCTGCTGTCATGGAGTCAGTGTAGCCTGCTAGCAGATGTTCAAAGACTGGGACTGAAAGCTAGGAATCACTTCTGTATTTTTTAACAAATGATTTTAACAAGTTGTCTGAGACTTAAGTATGGTACGTGCAGTTTTAGACTCTACTGAAAATGGAAGGACCAGCCATTTTGAACGGTAAGGCAGATCCTAGCTTGTTCTAAGAGAGACAGTTCATTGCCCAAAGCTTCAAATCAGCTGATAACAGTTCCTGTCATTTCACACAGAGGCCTGCACTCCTGCCAAGAGCACCTTATGTCTGAGGAGCCTTGAAAAAATGTAAGAAGGTAGCCAGCCACACACACTTAATTTCCTTAAGGAGTGCTCATGGGGTAGTGGGGAGGTGGGAAGCCATTAACACTCACACAGAGATCAGGCCTGTTTTCTGCCCACATTGTGAATGATACAGAAACATTTATTCAGCCAAATTGTTGCACTATTGTTGCACTATTGCTATTGCATTTTTTCCTTTGTACGGTAAGAAAATGTACATCACGCCTTAGATTAGGTATGTCCAACTGGTGTCCAAGGACAGCATCTCACCCCTGATGTATTTTTTTTACTTCCTTAGAGCCTGTTACCAGTGTCCCAGCAGGATTAGAGTGGGTAGGAATGGAGAAGACTGTCAATTTCCTGTTTCTCACTTTTCCAATCTTAAATTGCTGCAGGTTGGGTGGCCACTTATGCAGTGCCAAAAAAGAGGGAATGCATCACTAAAAATGTGGCCTTGGATTTGCATAAAACTTGCATATGGTAATTTATATGTATAGATGCAGATTTAGCAATAATGACTATAATTTAAATAGAACTCTAATACATCTCACCAGAGCAGGCAAGACCAGGTGACCTGTTTGCCTGTTCAGTCTGTTGTCCAAATGCTAACTCTTGATGGGCAGCTTCAAGGCCCCTCCTCTCCATCTTTAAATCTGTCTTGGGTTGGTCAGCCTTTCAAACAGAGGACTGCCCACTGTAAAGTAGGACACGTGGCCACCCTAGCTGCAGGACTCAGAGTAGAGGACAATGAGGAGGCATTTACGCCCTCACTATCACAGCTTAGAAAATGACAGCCACCAGTCTCGGACTGGTGGTTGTCCCTGCCCTGCAATAAGGGTCTATGATGGGACTAGGACCTTTGGGTCAGCATGGCCACCAACTTCTATGATTGGCTCTGGCTCTGGTTCTTAGTAATAATAATAATAATAATAATAATAATAATAATAATAATAATAATAATTTTATTTATATACCGCCCAACAGCCGAAGCTCTCTGACTATATTATGTTAGTAAATCCTTTTTTAAAGGAACAAACACATATATAATACACACACTGAATCCTTTTATTGTTCTTCTCTTTTGAATTTTTTTGATGATGATGATGATGATGATGATGATGATGATGATGATGATGATGATGGTGAAGATGATGATGATGATGGATGATGGAATGAACTCCCCAGTGAGACCTGCTGGTGCCAACACTGTTATCTTTTCAGAACCAGGTTAAGACCTTCCTCTGCTCCCAGGCATTTGGCAGCATATATGCTTTTTTAAAATCAGGTCATGGGCTATTGTTTGGATATGTGCGCAGCGTGTGTATCTGTGTCTGCTTTGTTAATATGTTTGTAGCTAATCCGTCTTTATGTTATGAATAATACTGTGTATTTTAGATTTTAATCTTTGTAAACTGCCCAGAGAGCTTTGGCTATTAGGCAATATAGAAATACAATAAATATAATGAAATTATTATTATTCTATTATTGTAAAGCCACCATGGGAAAGTTTCCTTGACTGGCATTATCCACAGAAGAAATTCAACATGGCCATGTTTAGGTACATCATGTTTACCTAATTTACAAGTGAATCCTGCAAACCAACAGCCATGGTTTTGGAGCCCAGAAGCTTAGCTGATCATACTTTTGTAAAAGCCACAACATCTGGATCTTTGGCAGGCTACAACGTGGAAAGCAACTGGCCCTCATTTTGCTTGTGTTGGCATCCAAGGATTTCTTGTGGCTCACTGCACAGTGGGACTAGCTGGGATTAACTGCCCAGCTGGAAGCTCTAGTCCTTTGATTGTTCTGTCATTGTCAAAAATTTGTTCAAGTTTATGTACAAAGGGGGGGGGGAACCTCCTGCTCCAACATCTCTTGATTTCTTCCACATGCAAAGCCCTTTTCTAGCATAACGAAACTTGTCCAAATGCATTGGAGCTCAGGAATAAGAAACCTTTAAAGGACATCCTAGTTTGGCTCACTTTTTGACAAATTAATAATCTGAAACCAAAATATATTCTGTGCTGTGCTATGCTGCATAAAGAATTTGACTAAAATAGGCCCTTAGTGATGACAGGTTTACAGCACAGCTGAAAAGATTAACAGTTCTGGTATGAAAATAAAATACAGAAATAAAGAAGCATGACCTGATAATTTGAAGAAACCAAAGTTTACAGTCTTGTGTCTGAAGCACTTTTCTCACACACCAGGGGTAGGCAACTAACAGACCACATGGTGTTCCAAGCCATATGTTGTTACATTCCTTCGTGTATTGTAGTGGTGAAGAATGTGAGCTGGGAAGTCAAATCTCATATTAGCCATGAACTCAATGGGACTGTTCACGAGTAATGACAGCCCATTGGATAAATAAACCTTGTTGGGGACATGCAGGAGAGAGCAAGGGTGCTGAGACTGAAGCGTGTGCACAACTTCTGCTTTTATTCAACAACCTACGATCAGCTCCTTTATAGATTGTTGAGTGTGTGACATTCAAACCCAGACTGATGGGTGACTTAGGGGCTGCTGGGATGTTTAGAGGCTAAACCATGGTTAACTGCTGGGTTGTTTAGAGGCTAAACCATTGGTCTAGCTATTTGGTCCAGGTTCAGACATCACACTGAACATCTTATGAAGGAGCTGGTTGTGGGTTGTGGAGTAAAAGCAGAAGTGGCAGCTGTGCTTCAGGCAGTATGCTCCCTTTTCCCCACTCATGCAGAAAAATACATGGGTTGTTTAACTGAAGGGTTGTTGTTAGATGCAAACCAAATGAACAAATGGCATTAGGCTAGTCTCTGCTCTCTCAGCCTCAGCTAATCCCAATCTACAATAAAGGGGCAATTATAGTGGCTCACCTTAGAGCAGTCTGGTGCCCTCCAGATGTCTCCCAGCAGCCCAGCAGACATGGCCAAGGCTGCCTGAAAGGGTGGGAATTTCTGAGATATTGCATATGTAGCACTTTGAACCAGTGGAGGCTGGTGACTCCTATTTCGGTGGGGTTCCTAATCCATTGCGGCTTTTATTTGCAGCTTTATAGGAGCTATCCATGGTGCTCCATGGTGGTGAACCTATTTTGGGGATGGAGTTCAGCACCATGGATAGCTCTTTTAGACCTGAAAATAAAACCTGCAATGGATTAGGAGTTCCACTGAAATAGAAGTCACCAGACTCCCCTGCTTTGAACCCTTCAACTGTGTTATAGAATTGCTAAATAAATTTGTTAGGCAGTATCCAATGCTGACAGTGTGCCAGAACTCATCAGTTGGCACTAACAGGAATTAGCTGGAATCTAGCAGTTTGTACTAGCAGGAACTAGCTGGAAACAAGCTCAAACTAGTATTTCCAGAATGGGAGAGGTCAGCAAACTGCCCTTCCATGAGCTCCATTGACTCCAGAAATGCTGCTTTGAGCTAGTTTCAGGTTGCTGTAGTAAGCACTAGCTTCCCACTGTGCTAGTTGTCATTCATTTCCACTAGCACAACAGCACCATTGGATACTGCCCATGGTTATTGTTGTTGATGATGATAATTTCATCATCATCATCATCATCATCATCATCATCATCATCATCTATACGATGATGATATGTGAAGTGGTATTTATTTCTATACTGTGGTAAGCTCTATTTACTTAGAGTTAATTTAGGTTGTCCAACCGGACCCGGACTCCAATAAGAATAGCAAGACAACTGGGATGGGTCTTCAAAGTTTATTGCAGTGCTGGTCTGACTCTCCGTGCAAGAAGAGACAGCCCCGCCCAAGCGTCACACACACACATATACCATGATCAAAACAAGTTTACAATATAGGATGCTGTGTGCGCATGCTTATAGAATGTGTACGTGCACTTATACTGATTGGCTTATCTGCATGTTGCGAGGCAAGCTTTCTGAGTTGTCTGTCAGGGACTTTCCACTTGGCTTTCTACGTGCAAGGCCCTTGATTGGCTCGAGGCCTGTTGCCAAGCAAGCTGACTAATTTTGGTCTGCTAGGGACTTTCCAGGAGACTTCCTCTGGGCGACATCTTGCGATTTCCGCCCAGGGTGTAGCCTTTTTCAGATAAGGACCTCACTTACAACAATACCACTCCACATCTAGACAGATTCTGGAGCAGTGAACAATAAAAGATAAAAAGAATTTTAAAAATATTAAAACATATAAAAAATAAGACAACGTATTAGTTTTTTTAAAAAAACAAACAAGCCAGAATATCAATAAAAACCATGGCTGGTTAATCAAGGAAGACTTCTTGAAATAAAAGTGTATTTAGCAGGCACCAAAAACAACAGAATGTTGGTGCCTGCCTGACCTCCAGTGGCAGGGGGTTCCACAGAAAGGGAGCCACCACATTGAAGGCTCTGCTCCAGGTAGACTCCATTTGGGCCATAGGTCCACGTGGAACAACCAGGAGCATCCGATCTGATAAGCTCAGTTGTAATAATAATAACAACAATCATAAAGCTCCTGCACACTGGTTCCTTGGTCCTCGATAATCACTTCTCCAAGTTCTCTGTGCTCAGCCATATATCTGGGTACCCAATGCTGGAAACAATTAACAAGGCATGAATATCACTCCTTGTTTTCCCCCTACAACCCTTCACAAAAAATGTTGGGTTTCCCCCACCCACTTCTGCCTCACAATTTCCCTCCCCACTTTATTGATATTCTCAGGCTTTCCTGGCCTATTCTCCCCCTGACTTAATTCATGCCAAGGCCTCAACCAGGCTTAGCCCAAAGGTCTGTTAACAAGAGCTGAGTCCTGGAATATGAGAAGAAAAGTACCTCTGAGAAAGTGCAGAAGGCCTTTCCCTCACCAACAAATAGCCAGTCTCCTCCATCCCCACAGCAGGTTGTCAATTAGCACATGCTTAGGCAGGATTCTCAGTGCCCTACGCCTGCCTGCACTTTAAGATCAGCAAGAGAGGCCCTTGTCATTTGCCCACCTGTGGGAGCAGTTAGGCTGGCATCCACATGAGGGCCTTTTTTGCAGGGGCCCAACCCGTTTATGTGTTATTGGTCTGGCTTGTAGCTGCCCTTGTCTGTTGTAAGTTTTATTTTATGCAGACCTTGATGTTTCTTAGAATGTTTGCTACTATTGCTGATTTTATTGCTGTTTTTATTGTGTTTTTATTGTTTTCATTGTGTTTTTACTGCTTTTATTGCCACATCAGTTTTTATTATGTATTTTATTATTGTATACTACCTTGGGAAGGCTCCTGCCCTGAAAGGTGGCCAAGAAATATTTAAAATAAATAAATAAAATAAATGGAGGAAAAGGGAAAAATACCTACCAGAACAATGGAAGAAAATACTTTTCAGCTTTTAATGTTCATCTTGAATAAATTACAAGGGGCACTGACTGACTGACTGACTGGCTGGCTGACTGATTTATTTATTATATTTCTATACCGCCTTTCTGGGACCAGCCAAGGCAATTTACAAAAAGTTCAGAACATAACCATAAAAACCACTTCTCTTTCCCAAACTCCTCCTGCCCTACTTAACAAATTCACCCTTTATCACATTTTTAAAAACTTAGAATATGGATATTAAATCTCATAAATATAAAGTGCAACATGCAAATAATGTATCATGCGCTAGAATTGAGACATTTGTGGGCTTGTGATAGGCCATCAGTGAGTGACTATATATGGAGAAAACTGGTTTACAGTGCAGTTCTATACATGTCTGCTCAAAATTTAGAGAATTCAATGGGATTAACTCCCAGGTAAATGTGTATAGGATTGCAGTCTTAGCCATTGAATCTATGAGTCCCACTGCTGGAAAGTGAGAATATCATTTCTGGAAGAGCACATGGAATTCTTAAAAGTTCACTGAGAAGGAAGGGGTGGCCGGGTGAGGGAGATATGAGTGAACAGTAGATTACGAATGAACACTATGCCTCCTGTCGGCCTCATTTCCAAAGGTGATGAGGTTTGTCCTTTTATAGCCAAGATGAAAACATTTGCAGCTTAATGGGAATTCATTGGCTTTGTCCTTATTTTTTAATCCTAGATGAATTCTAAAAAAGAATAATCAATAACTCTGCTAGATTTTTCTTCACTTGCCAATCTTGCAATTGATTGCCCTGCTTTTCGTTCAATATCTATTACATTTTTTTATATAAAACAACATAAATTCAGCTCCTGTTCCTCATGCAGATATTTTAAAGAACAAAACAAATGTAGCAAAGAATCGAAATCTGCAAGTTTTACGTGATGATTGGAAGCTCAAGAAATACCAAAGTGAGTTGGTTGATTTTTTCTACACTTGATGACTGCCACTGAATGTGTAAATTGACACTATGGAAGAGCTTTGTGTCTGAGATGACAGAACTTCCTTATCTGTGGTGTTATATCTGTGTTATGCCCCATCAAAGTCATCATCATTGGATGCTTGGATATGTTTGAATTCAAGACCCAATTCATGCATCATCAAGGTAGCATGATAGCCTAGAATAATTGCTTCCCTGGAGGTCAGTGTCTTAGCAAATACAGTAATACCTTGGATTGCAAGTAACTTGGTTTGAGAGCATTTTGCAAGACAAGCAAATTTTTAAATATTTATTATTATTATTTTTTACTTGATATACAAGTGACGTCTTGCAATACAAGTACTATAGTACGGCTTAAATCAAAAGTCTCTGTACAAATTTTTTTGGGGGGAATTTCGTTTTGATATACAAGTGTTTTGGATTACAAGCACATTTCTGGAACAAATTATGCTCTCAATCCAAGGCATGACTCTATTTACAATCATTTGAGGTAACTCTGAGCACTTCATTGCTTCCTGGATCAGTGTCCAAAGCCAATCTGATCAGTGTCAGAAGCATAGACTAGGGTGAATGCTAGCATTAAAAGATATGTGATCATGGCACCCTAATGTGATTAGAGCTCCTTTACATTCCCAAGGTGACATAATGTAGATAAATAACTGTGATGTGCTCTGTGTGTGCCCATCTGGTGACACTGAGCAATCAACAACATGCAAATCTTGAGCCACAGTATAAGACATTAGTCTTAGCTGCTTTGGGTTTGGGGCTGCCTTGTGCTTTGTTTCTTTCTGCCCGATCAACATCTCAAGTGCATTTGGTGGGAACTTGAAAGAGGGATTTCAGGTGACTGCTCCCAGGTTCTGAAACTCCTTGCCAAGGGAGGCCCACCCTTCAATGCTAACACAAGAAGCTTCAGAGCCAAAATGGGAGAGTTGGAGTGCCTGGTTTTAAAGGAGAACCTAGATATACATAGTGGGCATTATGTAAACCTGGTGGAATGGAGAGAACCAGTGAGATATAGTCATCTCCGGATATAAACTCTATAGGAAGGACAAGGAAGGGTGTACTGGAGGAGGTGTTGCTCTGTTCATCAAAGAGGGCATAGTGACAAGCAGACCAGAAAACCTAAAAGGGGCAGACTCCTCCACAGAAGTGGTGTTGCTGATAATACCGGGATCCAAAACTAATTAAGTATTAGGAACATGCTATCATCCCTAGACCAGAAAGCTCAGGGTGATCTTTACATGGAAAATGAAATCAGGGAGGCCTTCAAATGAGGAAGTATTGTAATACAATAATACCTTGGATTGCAAGTGACTTGGTCTGAGAGCGTTTTGCAAGACAAGCAAAAAATTTTTAAAAAATTTGACTTGATAAACAAGCAAGGTCTTGCAAGACAAGTAGTCGTAGGGATGTAACCGCTCGCCTCGAGCAGGCGTAGCGGGCCGAGATCAGCCCCGCTCACGCCCGCCAGAGACTCGCTTTGATATAAGAGTGTTTTGGATTACACGCACGGTTCCGGAATGAATTATGCGTGCAATCCAAAGTATTACTGTAATGGGTAATAATTTATTATTTATTAATAAATAAATAATAAAAATAATGGGTGGCTTCAATTATCCCCACATTGACTGGATAAATGTTGATGGGATAAAAGGCCCATGAAACCGATTGGTGGGAGATTCAGGACACATAAAAGTACTTCTTCACACAGCACATAGTTAAACTGTAGAATTCCCTTCCACAAGATGCAGGGATGGTCACCAATTTGGAAGGCTATAAAAGGGAATTGGGAATTGAACAAATTCCTTTAGGATAAGGCTATTAATAGCTATTAGTCCCGATGGTTATATGCTACCTGCAGTATCAGAGGCAATATGCCTAAGTTGCTGGGGAACTTAGGTGGGAGGGGGCTTTTGCACTCATGTTCTGCTTGTGGGATCTGAGGCAGTTGGTTGGCCACTGTGTGAACAGAATGCTAGACTAGATGGACCTTCCGTCTGATCCAGCATGGCTCTTCTTATGTTCTCTGATGACCTTCCACCAGCAGGCAAATACATTTTTATTCAGACAGGCCTTTGGCCTCATAAGCTGACTGTTATGGCCACTGTAAATTTTACAATTTATTCAATTAGCTGCTATTTTTATTGATTTTACTGATGAGTTTATTGATGTTTTTTACCTACCTGTTTTTATATTTCCATTGCTGTTTGGTATTTTACACTTAGCTGCCTTGAGTAACATTTCACACATTGGACAAATAAATAATTGCGGGAGGGAGGACAAGAAAATGTTACAACCTATATCAAACCTTGATGAACATCTTAAAGAAATGGGTCACTTGTTCCTTTCAAAATCTGACCTCATTTTCTATATTTATCTCATCTGTCAATTCTTATTCTATTAACAAGTACCTCAATAATCTTCAATATGGCTAAGCAATGAAAGTTATTTGAAAGGGTGTTGGTGAAGGAATTTTTCCACCAAGCTAGGAAATCCTAGCTAATAGCAATCTGAAAATCCCTATTTCAGAGCTATACTATTAGCTTCAGCGAAACTGTACTCTAGTATGTGGCTGTACTTTAGTATCTGGTGTCCCATCAACTTAGAGTCAAGCACATTATGTTAAAGAGGTAGGGAGCAGCTAAGCCCTCTTTCCTTTTTTGCAGCTGGAGCAGTCTGATTTTTATTCTGACCTCCCATGTGGGAAGGAGAGGTTAAATCCTTCCCTCCCCAACCCTGATCATATACCAATAATTGCAGCCCTCCTCCATGCATGGCTACATGGCCATTGGCACCTCTGATTAGGTACTTTTTTCTAAGCCCATCGTCACATGCAGGGAAGAGTGAGTACAGTCATGCCTTGGAATGAGAGCATAATTCGTTCCAGAAACGTGCTTGTAATCCAAAACACTCTTATATCAAAACGAAATCCCCTCCAAAAAATTTGTACAGAGATTTTTAATTTAAGCCGTACTACAGTACTTGTATTGCAAGGCGTCGCTTGTATATCAAGTAAAAAAAATTAAATAAATATTTAAAAATTTGCTTGTCTTGCAAAACGCTCTCAAACCAAGTTACTTGCAATCCAAGGTATTACTGTATTGGTAAGTTCAGGGATGAGGAGAGAAGGATTACACCTCCCATCTCTGCATGGGAGGGTCCCAATAAAGATTGGATACCTGAACTATTAAAAAAATAAAGAAGACATTGCTGCTAGCCACCTTTAACTAGTAGCTTGACCATTAATACGCACGTGAACTCCTTTACAGCCTTCAAAATGTCCTACATGAAATACAGTTTATTTTACTACTTTTTTCCCTGTTTCTTGCCGTTTACTGCATTTAGTGATAATACAATTTCTTACCAATATACATTTGTGGGGGGTAGGATGACTTGCAGAGAACTGATCCAGAAAGTGAAATCTTTCCTTTCCATACCATGGTTTATCTACCATGAATGCTATGACATTTAAATATATTGTTCTCCTTCCCAACAGTCTATAAATATTGTTGATTAGGACAAAGTACCAGTACACACACAATCAAAATAAATGATTTTTGGGCAATTTTCCTTCCTAGTCTCCTGGTCTTTTCCCTACCTCGTGCAAGCATCAATAGATTTCAACTGGCACAATGAAATGTTTTGCATGTTTTGCCTTGTATTTTGATATTTAAAAAACAAATTCTCCATGTTACAGACATATTTTAAATGTAACACTTACAAATGCTGCTATGATTCCATGTATTATGTGTTAACTGTACTATTTCTCCTAGCTCAAGAAAATATGAAGAGTCAACCCTTTATTTTTAAACATTATTAACTTGCTCATCATCATCAGGCGATCACTCGTGACCGAGTAAGATTGTCTTCCGGGATAAAAGGAAATTCTAAAGAAGATTGTGTAGACTCTGGCGATGGGTCCGTAAGTGACTGTGGAGGCCAATTCTAGATCCATACAGCTTCCCACAGTGAGGACACAGGTTACCAGATAGAAGATGGTCCTGTAAAGGATTCATTTGATGTGCTTTTCGCTTAGCACGTTTCTCCCTTTCACATGGCACTCGGGCTTCTTCAAAGTCCATGGAACCTTTGTGAAAGGCCAACCTCCATTTAGATCGTTCATGGGCCAGAGCTTCCCAGTTTTCGATGTTTATATTGCATTTTTTTAGATTAGCCTTATGAACATCTTTAAACCTCTTATATTGACCACCGATATTCCGCTTTCCATCCTTGAGTTGGGAGTAAAGTACAGTAATACCTTGGTTTGAGAGTAACTTGGTTTGAGAGCGTTTTGCAAGACAAGCAAATTTTTAAATATTTATTTAATTTTTTTTGACTTGATATACAAGCGACGTCTTGCAATACAAGTACTGTAGTACGGCTTAAATTATAAATCTCTGTACAAATTTTTTGGGGGGGATTTCGTTGTGATATAAGAGTGTTTTGGATTACAAGCATGTTTCTGGAACGAATTATGCTCTCAATCCAAGGCATCACTGTAACTGCTTTGGGAGACGGCAGTCAGGCATTCGAACAACATGACCGGTCCACTGAAGTTGGCGTTGAAGGATCATTTTTTCAATGCTAGTAGTCTTTGCTTCTTCCAGTACACTGACATTTGTTCGCCTATCTTCCCAAGTAATTTGCAGGATTTTCCGGAGGCAACGTTGATGAAACCTTTCAAGGAGGTGGAAGTGACGTTTATAGATAGTCCATGTTTCGCAGGCATACAATAAAGTTGGTAATACAATGGCTTCATAAACCAGTGTTTTGGTCTTCTTACAAATATCCCGGTCCTCGAACACTCTATGTTTCATTCGAGAAAATGCGGCACTTGCGGAACTCAGACGATGCTGGATTTCACTGTCAATGTTAGCTGTAACAGAAAGATAGCTGCCAAGATAGAGAAAATGATCAACATTTTCCAGTATTGTCCCGCCAAGCTGGATAGATGGCATCACCAAAGGGTTGGCTTGCACTTGCTGATGAAGCACTTTGGTTTTTTTGATGTTAAGTGAGAGACCAAGTTTTCCGTATGCTTCTGCAAAAGCATTTAGGATAGTTTGGAGATCGTCCTCTGAATGTGCGGAGACCACATTATCATCAGCATACTGAAGTTCCACAACGGAGGTTGTAATTACCTTACTTTTTGCTTTCAGCCTGCTGAGATTAAAAAGCTTTCCATCTGTTCGATATATAATTCCCACACCGGTGGGAAGTTTCCCCTGGACAAGATGTAAAACCATGGCGATGAAAATGGCAAATAATGTTGGGGCGATAACACATCCCCATTTAACACCTGATCCCACTTTAAATGGAGCACCATGAGAGCCGTTGTTGTCCAACACCGTTGCCGTCATGTTGTCATGGAGAAGTCGCAAGATATTCACAAACTTATTGGGGCATCCAATTTTCATAAGGATAGTCCAGAGAGCTGTTCGGTCTACACTACAGTATCAAAGGCCTTAGCCAGATCAATAAATGCCATATAAAGGGGTTGATTTTGCTCCCGGCATTTTTCTTGGAGCTGACGTGCAGTAAAAATCATGTCTACTGTCCCTCTAGAGGGGCGGAAACCATATTGAGTTTCAGGGAGGATCTCTTCTGAAATAGATAGAAGACGGTTTGCGAGAATCCTAGCAAATATTTTACCTGCGGTTGCTAAGAGTATTCAAAGTGCTTCATGTGTGATGGGTTGGATCCAGACTTGTGCAGAAGTTATTTTTGCTGATTATCCCTTTTCCCTCTGTATCCCCCAGTGCAGATGCACCATATGAAAATGGCACAAGGGGGAAAAATTAAATAGCCAGCCTAAAGTCGTAGCTGCTTTAAATTAATGCCAGCTACACCAGTGTCCCATGCATCAGGGGCCCTGGGTAATGTTATTTTCCCAAGGCACGACCAAAGACTTGTGTATAGGAGCCTCATCTGCTCCAGAAGGGGAAATTGGGGGGGGGGAATAATCACCTCTTTCCCTTCATCCTCCACTGGATCCTAGTCCTTTTTATGAATGGAGGGAGCACTTCTGTTTGTGGAGCAGTATGTGTTGATCCAGCCCATTATCTTCCATCCTTACAATGACCTTGTTAGGCAAATCACCTTTAATGTGCCCATATTTCAGATAGGGGGCTGAGGAAGTATGGCTTACCCAAGGCCATCTAGTGACATCATGACAGAGGTGAGATTTATATCTTAGTCACTATACAAATCAGCTGTTCTTTTATTTATTTTTCTTAAATAAATAATGATAAAAATAACATTAAAATAAATTTAAATAAATAATAGGCCTCTTGGGGATCTAACTGTTTATGTCCCTATTTTGAGAACTGTCCATTTATATCTGCTCTTTGTTTTCTGCTGTTTAAACAGTTGCCAAGCATAAGAGGATCTTTCGTCATATTCCATGACTGCTAAGTTTGCTCAGAAGTCTGTGGTAAGCAACTTTGGCAAAAGCCTTTTGCAAGTGCACGTAATCTTTTTGTTACTGTGAATGTGTATGCTTTTTTGTTATGTATTTCTGTTGGTATTGATGTTTGATGTCCCCCACCCCTTTGTTTTGTTTTGTTAGAATGGCAGTTGTTGTTTTTTTAAAGTCCAAGTAAACAATGTCTACTGGATCACCCTTATCCACGTGCCTCTTGACACTCTCAAAGAACTCTAAAAGGTCTGTGGGACAGGACTTACCTTTGTGGAAACCATCTGATTTGTCTTCAGCAAGACTTCTCTTTTTCTGTGCTTGACAAATTTAATTTTATCTTTGACAACTCTTTCCACCAATTTACCTGGAGCAGGTGTTAAGCTAACCAGACTGTAATTTCCTGGATTCCTGCTGGAACCCTTTTTTAAAATTTGGCATTACATTGGCCTCTTTCCAGTCCTCAGGTGCTACAGTCCTCAGGTCAATGCTACATATTTTTGTGAGAAGATATGCAATTTCACATTTGAGCTCTTTAAGAACTCTCAGGTGGTTGCCATCTGGACCAAGCCAAACCTTCTGAAGTCTTCAAACAATGGTCCTTTTCCTACTTCTCCTTTATTTTACAATATGCAGTTTTGCTCACTTGTTTTATCTTCCTTATGGTCATGAAGCTTCTGTATTATTTAGAAAAACAGACTTTCTGGCTACACCCCCACCCCCCATAAATCCAGTGGGAATATTAGATACTATTTAGCTTAATCATTTTGAGATATTTATAGAAATAATGAAGTTTAAGAAAATTGAAAAACAGATAGACACAGCTAATTCTTTTTTTAAAGAACTGTACTACACTGCTTCTATAAATATAGAACTAGGCAGCATTTTGATATGTCATAGGTATAGTTGTTTGCTTAATAAATGAGCTCTCAAATCAGTTCACATGAATAATTTTTGTGTTGTTATTACTAGAGATGCCAGACAGATTCTCCCAAGCCAGACTCAGAAAAGATCTTCAGGTGCTCATTAAAGCCTGCCTTTTTAAATGCTGTGGTATGTGTACCTACATCTTACATCTGAATTAATGCAGATTGTATGCATGTCTCTATGCACTTTTGCTCTGAGATAATAAATAATAGAAAACACATTGCTTAGAGACATAACTTCTGGTTTCCTTTCAAATGGCTACTGATGGTGTATTGTCCTGCTTGTTGTGGGAAGGTTGCAGATCCTTGTTAGGTTGGATTGGAAAAATTACCCAAGTTCTTCTCATATATTTTTTTTCAGAATAACTCCAGTCATTTCTGAGATAGCCCAAGGGAGATTTGGAAACCTAGCCCATCTTGAATTATTACTACACAATTAAAAGATGTCTTCAAGTTAATGCATCTTATGATCAGACTGTGTCTTGACATACATACTATAATGATTTTATACTGATCTCATGATACAACATGTGTGTGCGTGTGTGTGTGTGTGTGTAACTACAATTAAATTCTGGAAGCATCAAGAGGGGTTCAATTTGACGCGAACAGCCTGTTAGTTATCTGAATACAAACCCACATTGTTCTTCTCACAATACCATTTCTTCCAGAAGAATCTGGATGTTTCCATACCAGATGAAAACAGTGCTTGCCCCAGATCATGGCATCATATCATATCTTACGAGTCCTCTGTTGTGTAATAATCCAATAAAATGATTCCCGATTATACAGATTATGATGTGCCACAAGGAGATGACAGGAAGACACAAGGGTGTATTTGGTCCAAGGTGCCTGGAGGGCAAGAAATATGTTTAGCAGAACAGGAACTTAGCAGGTTCCAGATACTCTGATATTTGAGTTGGATCACTTAACTCTGCTTGAAACTATACAAGTATGAAAAATGGAGAACAAAAGCAAGAGACTCTCTGGAGCTGCGGATGTGCAGAATGAGCAACATCCTTTAAGTTCTGTGGAGCTTTATAAAGGGCAATACGAATTCCTGCAACTATGGGTATGATGTGTGATTTAGGGATGGGTGCAAATGGGGTTAGCAATGATGCCATATTTAGAGAGAAGCAGGAGACAAAATCCTGGGCAACAGAGTTTGAGGCTGGAACCCTGTGCCCGCTTACTTGGGAGTAAGCTCCATTGAACTCAATGATGCTTACTTCTGAGTAGGCATGCATGTAGCATTGTGCCGTAATTTGTCATGAGCAATTGCAGAGGACATATTCAAGCATTTCTTTCATTTGTTTCAGCTTTGCAAGGATCCTTTTAACTGTAGCCATAAGAAAGAGAAGAAGAATGAGAGTGAAGTCCAGCAGTCCTAGCAATGACTTTGTGATTTGGAAATCAAAGCAGAAATAAATATTGGGCTTCAGTAATGTCTTTCATTATCCAAAGGAGGAAAACAAATACTGCCATTGAAAGGAAAGCTTGATTTGCAAAGAGAGTGGACTGCACAATTAGATGGAAATACAGTGATTTACATTTCTGAAAGTAATTCTCAGAGGTGCTGGATGCAACCTTTGCCCACCTCTTTTTTGCCTGCCTTCAATAGCCTTCCCCCCGCCCCCCCACCACCACTAGGTCCCTTCTTCGACTGTTAGTTCTGCTCATCATGAGGGGATTAATTCTTCTTATGAAAACATATCTGAGCAAAAGGATTTTATCCTCTTTTTAAAGCTTTAGCTCTTCTGCGGCCAAATCCCACATGGTTCACTTTTGCTTACACTTTGAATTACATTATAAAAGGAGGGTGGGGGAAGTACAAGGGACAGTTCTTCTTTTCATTGGTTGATAACAGTGGCTAATACAGAAGATTTCCAGGTTTATATTATGGGCTCTTGTTCCTTTTAATGTTGTTTTGTAAAAAGAAGAAGAAAAAGCAGCACATACATTCATACAATTGAAAGTAAACCAACCGCTATAAAGATTCTGTTTAAAGTTTTATCTCTGCATATACAGACCTAGGAAGTGGATTTTGGGCCAGATCCTTAGGGACACTGATCCCCTGCAAATTCTACATAGTGATTTGTTTAGAGTTCCATGTCTCTGCAATTCACCTTAAAGTTGTGTTTGGTTGTGACCAGCTCAAGCTTTAGTGGGCTGTAAAACAAGAGGGCATCAGTGCTTTCCTATTGCCACATACCACCTTGCCAAGACTATCTGTCATATTATAGTGCCCCTTTATCAAGAGGGGGGATTGGAAGATGGAAATAGTGTTAAGAAAGGAAACCCTTCTGGGGGAAACTTAGGGCCAAGTAAGGGTGTTTACTTGCATCCTCAGACAGTCTCCTGGCTAAAATTACCACCACCACCACCACCACCACAACCCCCGCAAAAAAGAAGAAGAAAAAGGAAAAAATGTCATTATTGCTTACCAACCTTCCTCGGTCTTCTGATTTTGCTTTCTTTCTAGGCATTTGACAGTGTCTCAGTTTCCCATACTGAGCCAAAGTACCAATTATTCTAGTAGTGTTAAGTACATCAGAGTGGCTAACTGCATAGGTAAGTACAAATTGTTTAAATCTAGTGGGACATTAGTGCAACAAATGAAGAATAGCTTTAGAATTAGGAAATGGGATCACTTGGAATTCAAAACATAAAAAATAAAAGGCAAACTTTGACCTATGATGTTATAAAGTGACAAGGCACATTCCCTTCCCCCAGCCACGTGTAAATGTGGGTGGGAAGAATTTTGCATGGGGGGGGGAAGGAGAGTGAGACCACGATGGGGTGATCTCACCCTCCAATCGGATGATAGAAGGGAGTGGCATTAAGGACCGTTATTAGGCCCATATGCCCCAACCCTTGGCCTCTTTCTTTTGCAGCTGCGGAGAAAGAAGGATCACCAAACAGCTACACATTCAGAAACTCCTAAGGACGACAGACTGGTTTGATTACAAGGGGGTGTGGGCACCTTTTCCTGCCGGTTCCCCGCTGGGGGATTATTCAGCCTCTACAGGCCCTGTCTTTCCCCTGCAACAGCCCATTAGCTGTGGCCCTACGGCACGGCTGTGCCTGGGCTCGCTTGCCATCGGGGATCCTTCAGCCTCTACAGGCCTGTGTAAAGGGCGCTTACCTTGGCAGCAGCCCTTCCGGTGGCATTACCAGAGGCTTCTAGCCGTTCCCTGTGCGTTGCAGGCGAGGCCAGCTCCTGCCTGAGGCCCGTTGTGTCTCCTTCTGGGGTGGGTTTCTTCTCACCCCAGAATACAGATCCTTGGGCAGTCTCATGGGTGTCCTTGGGTGCCAGGACTTGTGTTTTGGTGTGGCCATACCCCCCCTTCCTTCTCTCTGTAAAGGATTGAAGCTTACCATCCACCAGACCTTTTTTCCAATATGTTTTCGTTGGTTCCGCTTGTTGATTGCATTCCCCCCCCCCCCATTTATGTTGTTCAGGCCTCATGGCCTGCCTTAATGTAGGCTTGTATGATCGAGCCTCGCCGGGCAGCAACGAGGCCGAAATTGGCCCCGCTCACGCCCGGCGAGGCCTTATCTTGTTCTTCGGGGCAGCTCGCCCTCTCCACGGCGAGCCACCCGCGCGGTCCGTTCCATCCCGTCGCGTCACTTCCGGGACCAGAAATGACGCGACGGAACCCTGCGCAGGTGCACTGGACCCCTGTGGTGCGTTCTGCGCCTGCGCAGGGTCCCATCGCGTCATTTCCAGTCTTGGAAGTGACGGACGGGGCAGAAGACGCCCGATCGAGCAGCGTAAAAAGCGCCGCTCAGAAGATCGGGTCGGCGTCCCCGTGGAAGATCTGGTTGGGGGGGTGCCCCAGCCTTCGAGCCAATGCTACCTTAACGGGCACAGCCTTTTTTACTCTGCACCTGGGGCCTAGTTAGCCCAGGACTCCTGTCAGGGATTGGGCCTGTGTCTAGCCAGGCTGTGTTTCCTCCTGGTAGGTGCGGCCTGGTGTTATTACTGTGGCCTTGTGTCCTGCTCGGGCCTTGCAGCCCCGCCTTCTCTAAATGGCATTTGTGCTGTATCTGGGCCTGATTTGCCCAGGCCTCCTGTTATTTGGCCCCCTGTTGTGAAATAGGGCATCTCCCAACAACAACAAAAACCCTAGGTGCCTTCCCTGTTGGGTTGGTGAGGCCTCCTTCTCTTGCACTGGAGCAGGTAATTTAAATATTAAAATAAGACTTTTCTTAAGGCCTTTTCTCTTCCTTAATTGTTAAAGTTACATTCCAGACCCTTATTGGCTCTGGTGGTAGATTTGCTTCCCTTGCAGGGGCTTTTGCCTTGTACTACACCTAAGGGTTGGTTTACCCCCCCCCCCTTTGTTTTATACCTTAGAGGGTTGTTGTGAGGATAACAGTTAGGGAGGACTACGTGAGCTGCCTTAGGTCCTTTGCAGGAAAACAGGCAGGATACAAATACACTACATACATTAGGCCTTCATTCTGACATATGTGGTTTGACATGCTGGTCAGCCTAACAAGGTTGTTGTGTGATAATGTAGCTGAATTCCAGGCCTGTGGCTTACGCTGGCTCAGCTTGTCTGAGTGTGGAAAGCTAAGCAGGGTCAGGGCTGGTTATTACTTGGATGGGAGACCCCTCCTCTAGTTTCCTGCATTGAGCAGGGGGTTGGACTCGATAGCCTTGTAGGCTCCTTCCAACTCTATAATCTATGAATCTATGAATCTAAGCACTTTGCTTACTCAAAGTACTGATACAAGCCAGTCCCTGACTCTCAGCCTACCCTACAGGGTTGTTGTGAGGATGACATGTAAGGGAAATTGTGTAAGCCACCTCGGGTTCCTTGCAGGAAGGCAGGCGGGATATCAGTACAATACTACATAATACCTTCCTTTTGTAATAGGGGGTTTGTATGCTGGTCTACCTCACAGGGTCAGTGTGCGATAAATTATGTGAAACACTTTGATTGCTTGAGTACCGAAGCAAGTGAATTAAAGAATTATCTGGATTCTAGTTAATTGCCATTGCTCAGTAGGTAGATGAAGTTCATACATTAGGCCTTCATTCTGACATACAGAGTTTACACGCTGGTCAACCTGACAGGGTTGTGTGTTAATGTAGGGGAAGCACTTTGTTTACTCTAGGTATGGATACAAGCCAGTCCTTAACTCTCGGCCTACCCTGCCTTGCAGGGTTGTTGTGAGGATGATACGTAAGGGGAATTGTGTTCCCTGCAGGAAAGCAGGAGGGATACCAGGACAATATTACATACTATCTTCCTTCGAAGAGGGGGTTTGCATGCTGGTCTACCTCGCAGGGTCAGTGTGTGATAAAGTATATGAAACATTTTGATTGCTTCAGTACTGAAACAAATGAATTAAAAAATTATCCGGTTTCAAGTTAATTGCCATTGCTCAGTAGGTAGAGCACCTGCTTTGCCGGCATGCTCTTGTTCAATCCTCAGCATCTCTAGGAGGGTTTTGGAGAATGATCCTCAAGACTGCCTGCTGTGTAAAACATAAACCCACCAAGATGGGGAATTAATGTCTATCCATTCCAGGTGATCTGTATCAGTCAATACCTTAACAAGTGAGAAACAGCCTGCCAGAGGCAGGACTTCTGAAAAGCCGATCATGGAAGTGTTTGCTGATAGGGTGGAGGGGGCAGACATCAGGCTTTTGGATTTATTTGGGTTTTTTTTTGTTTATTTACTAAAACCCTGAGATCCACCAACTGGAGCCTGGGGCAGAAAACATCCAGTTAGAATTAAAGACTCCTGAGCCCAGGGATTTGTTTGGAATACCAGAATGGAACACCCCTTTCACACAAAAATCCACTCCTGGTACCCCAAGCTTTCTTCACTTCAGCAGTATAATTTAAGTGGGGGGGGGGATTTTGCTGCTGCTATTGTTAAATAATTGGGAGTCAGAAATCCTTATCTACTGCAAATCAGCCAGAAATCTACCATTAGATCTACTTCTGCCCACCCCTTATTGTTTGTTTGTTTGTTGTATTTCTATACTGCCTTTCTGAAGTGAACCAAGCTGGCTTATATAAAGTTCAGAAAAGAAAACATAATCAAATAAAAACATAGCAAAACATTAAAAACAACCTTTAAAACCATAACAACACTTTAAAAGACCAAGTTAAAAAGATGCATCTTGACCCCCGTCATCAGGCGATCACTCCTGACCGAGTAAGATTGTCTTCCAGGGTAAAAAATTTACAAAAGAAAAATTTTAAAGGAGGAAATTCTAAAAAAATTGTAGACTCTAGCGATGGGTCCGTAAGTGACTGTGGAGGCCAATTCTAGATCCACACAGCTTCCCACAGTGAGGACACAGGTTACCAGATGGAAGATGGTCCTGTAAAGGGTTCGTTTGACGTGCTTTTCGCTTAGCACGTTTCTCCCTTTTGGCTTGCACTCGGGTTTTCTTCAAAGTCCATGGAACCTTTGTGAGAGGCCAACCTCCATTTAGATCGTTCATGGGCCAGAGCTTCCCAGTTTTCGATGTTTATATTGCATTTTTTTAGATTAGCCTTATGAACATCTTTAAACCTCTTGTACTGACCACCGATATTCCGCTTTCCATCCTTGAGTTGGGAATAAAGTAACTGCTTTGGGAGACGGCAGTCAGACATTCGAACAACATGACTGGTCCACTGAAGTTGGCGTTGAAGGATCATTTTTTCAATGCTAGTAGTCTTTGCTTCTTCCAGTACACTGACATTTGTTCGCCTATCTTCCCAGGTAATTCTCAGGATTTTCCGGAGGCAACGTTGATGAAATCTTTCAAGGAGGTGGAAGTGACGTTTATAGATAGTCCATGTTTCTCAGGCATACAATAAAGTTGGCAATACAATGGCTTCATAAACCAGTGTTTTGGTCTTCTTACAAATATCCTGATCCTCGAACACTCTATGATTCATTCGAGAAAACGCGGCACTTGCGGAGCTCAAACGATGCTGGATTTCACTGTCGATGTTAGCTGTAACAGAAAGATAGCTGCCAAGATAGAGAAAATGATCGACATTTTCCAGTATTGTCCTGCCAAGCTGGATAGATGGCATCACCAAAGGGTTAGCTTGCACTTGCTGATGAAGCACTTTGGTTTTTTTGATGTTAAGTGAGAGACCAAGTTTTTCGTATGCTTCTGCAAAAGCATTTAGGATAGTTTGGAGATCATCCTCTGAATGTGCGGAGACCACATTATCATCAGCATACTGAAGTTCCACAACGGAGGTTGTAATTACCTTACTTTTTGCTTTCAGCCTGCTGAGATTAAAAAGCTTTCCATCTGTTCGATATATAATTCCCACACCAGTGGGAAGTTTCCCCTCGACAAGATGTAAAATCATGGCGATGAAAATAGCAAATAATGTTGGGGCGATAACATCCCTGTTTAACACCTGATCCCACTTTAAATGGAGCACCATGAGAGCCGTTGTTGTCCAACACCGTTGCCGTCATGTTGTCATGGAGAAGTCGCAAGATATTCACAAATTTATTGGGGCATCCAATTTTCATAAGGATAGTCCAGAGAGCTGTTCAGTCTACACTACAGTATCAAAGGCCTTAGCCAGATCAATAAATGCCATATAAAGGGGTTGATTTTGCTCCTGGCATTTTTCTTGGAGCTGACGTGCAGTAAAAATCATGTCTACTGTCCCTCTAGAGGGGCGGAAACCATATTGAGTTTCAGAGAGGATCTCTTCTGAAATAGATAGAAGACGGTTTGCGAGAATCCTAGCAAATATTTTACCTGCGGTAGCTAAGAGAGAAATGCCCCGATAGTTTCCACAGTCTGTTATGGCATCCCCGAAGTCTTCTGGGATCTCTTCTCTTATCCAGATTTTTTCGATGAGTTTATGAAGATGTTGTACAAGTTCGGGGGGGGGGGCTTCTTTAAAGATTTCAGCATGAATCCCATCTGGTCCACTAGCTTTGTTGTTCTTCATTTGATTAATGGCTTTTTTTACTTCATCCAAAGTGGGGAGTATTGCAAGTTCCTCTCTAATTTGTTTTTGCGGGATTTGCGAAAAAAAATCTCATTATCCAGCTTAGATTTACGATTTAAAAGATCATAATAATGCTCTTTCCAATGCAGTGCAATAGACTCTTTGTCTTTTAAGAGTTTGGTGCCATCTTTTGATTGTAAAGGGTTTGTACCATAGGTTTTTTGGTCCATAAATGGCCCTTGTGGCCTTAAAAAAGCCCCGTGCATCATGAGATTCTGCAAGTTGTTGAATTTCTTCAGCTTTCTTTTTCCACCAAGCGTTTTTAAGTTCTCTTGTTCTTCTTTGGACCTCAGCCTTTGCACTAGTGTAGATTTTTTTCTTGGCAGTGCAGTTAATATCATTTTGCCATATTTGGAAGACTTTCCTTTTTTGGTCAATTATATATTTAATCTCATTATCATTTTCATCAAACCAATCCTGATGTTTCTTAGTTTCATATCCAATAGTTTGTTCACAAGCTGCAGTAATGGAGGTTTTCAGCTTAGACCAATGGTCCTCAATGTTATCAGGAGATTCTGTAGGTAGATGTTCCTTAAGAAGTGATTGAAGACGAGTTTGCTTAATAGGATCTTGAAGGACTTGGATGTTCATTTTATGCCTTGGTTTCCTTCCTTGAAGCCTACATTGGGGAGCAATGTTGATAACCATAGTGGACCGGATTAGTCGGTGGTCTGTCCAGCAGTCGTCGGCACTTACCATGGCCCTAGTAAGAAGTACATCGCGGCGATCTCTAACACGGACAATTACATAATCCAGAAGATGCCAGTGCTTTGACCGTGGGTGCTGCCATGATGTTTTAAACTTATTCTTTTGTCGAAAGAGCATGTTTGTGATAGTGAGATTTTGCTCTGCACATATAGACAAAAGTAAGATTCCGTTCGAGTTGCTATTACCAACTCCATCTTTTCCAATAGTTTCTGGCCATAAATCAAATTCACGCCCGACTCTTACGTTAAAATCACCCAGGAGGATAATTTTATCCTCTTTAGGTATCTCTGACAGGAGAGTGTCCAACTGGGTATAAAAACTTTCCTTGATATCTTCATCAGCATCTAATGTTGGCGCATAAGCGCTCAAAATAGTTACCTGCTGGTTATTGGCGAGCTTTAATCGAAGAGTTATCAGGCGTTCATTAATGCCAGTAGGAACTTCTGACAGAGTTCACTAGCTCATTTTTTATGGCAAAGCCTACTCCATGTATTCATCGGTCCTGCTCAGGTAGTCCTTTCCAGAAGAAGGTACAACCTCCTTTTTCTTCCTTCAACTGTCCCTCTCCTGCCCTTCGAGTTTCTTGAAGTGCTGCTATGTCAATTTTAAACCGTCTCAGGATGTTCACTATCTATGTTATCCAGCAATGTCCGTATATTCCATGTTCCAAAATTCAAACGTCTTTTTCGACCGCTAAAATGGTGACCCCACTGGACGTGGTAATCCAGTCAGAGGAGAAAGAGGTAGACTATGTTTAGGGCACCTTTTCTAGCCCCCTCCCCATACGGGGTGAGCAGAGTGGATCCTAAATAGGGCTGCTCAGTCATGGATACAGCTGCCGAGCTGCTCAACTACCTCGTTCCTTGAACAGGCGACTGAGTCTGCATCCACCGCCCATGTGCTGGTCCGTGACTAGGAGCTTCCAGATTCAAAGTCCTGCCCCCGTCCCCATTCGCCAGTCGCCATGGGACTTTTTTGCTTGGTTGTTTGGTTGTTTTGGTTTGGTTTGGTTGGAAGACGCCTGTGCGTGAAGCTGTTTTATGTGGGCAGATCGGTGCACAACTAATCACACAAACTTGACAGAGTATGGCAATGATCCAATGGCATGGTTACCATGACGATTGGAAAACCATTCTCTGCTGCAGCCTTAATTCGCCTTCACAGCCGTTGTAATTTAGGTTTAATTATCTTCTGCCTGTTCTGCCGTTGAGGACTTTATGTTTTGGATCGTTCTTTGTCTGGTTCCTCTCCCCAGACCTTACCACCATGGGTGACCCTACTGGGAGTATATAGCTCCCGACGGCATCGCTCACAGGGTTCATCGGAACACGCAAGCCCACTCACCACTTCAAGGTGACAATCCAGCGAGAGGGTGACCCCCTTACTGAGGAGGCTAATAGGAATCTAAATCCAATGTTCTGAGACATTACTTTAAATCTGTATCTAGTATAGCTATGTCTTTCTTTTCATTTCATTTTTACTGTACAGTAGGTGCAGGGTCCCCATCCAGATCAGGACCCTAGCATAGGCGGTAGGGGAGATTTTAAGATCTGGATCACCCCCCTTTGCCTACTCTAGAGTAAAAAAGAAAAAGTGTAGCTGCTTGATACAGATTTCAAGTAATGTCTGTTTTGAGGCTCATTTGAATCATGAGGAAGGATACTTGACACCCCAGAGGGTGATCTGGTCAAGAATCTGGAAATTTACTGAAAGCAGATAAGGGTGATTAAATAGGTGGCAATTCACTAAGCAAGAAGAAGGTGGGGAAGGGAGGGGAGGTATGGAGATAGGCCTTGTTGCCTGCTTGACAGACAGGGACTATATAACATTGACCACTTTGCAAGTCTGGCTGATTTAAAATGGATGCCAATAAATAACACCAAGGTGGCCTAACCTTAGTCATCCTAGCCAAGGTGAATCAGATTTCTCACACAAACATGCATACCTCCAATCACCTTTTCCTGTTTGTCTTGGAAGCTTCCTCTCTCAGAATAGAGGTATGCCTTTGGAAGAGGAGGTTTAAATCCAGAGCCTGCATAAGGGAAAAGAAAAAGTAGAGATGAAATCCCTGAAATAGGAAATTTTAAATTTTAAATCTTTTGTTTTATTACAAGGATTTTATTGTGTATCTTTGCATATTGTCTCCAGAGTTGAAAATCCTTTCTTTGCCACACAAGAAGGGAGTGTACTTGGGTTGAAAACCTCATTGACACATTTCCTGGCATCAAGTTGCATTGTTTCAAGAATTTTCTAGGTTTTTTAAAAAAAATTTTTACGAAGGATTGAACACTTAGCTATTGAAATGAAATAGCTCTGGCAGTTCTGTTTCAAAAGGAATGTGTCTTAAACCTTGATCATATGCACCAATTTCAACTACAGCCAAAAACAATTTGTGACTTGTGTACCATACACATGAATGATGAACCTTAGCCTGGCAAATACCTCTCAGGTAACCCCTATTGTTTTTACTGTCAGTTATGACTGGCACAGATTTCCACCTGCCTCTGCCACCCCACCAGCCTGGTGACAAAGTCCCTTGTTCCATAAGATGCTATGCAAGGGGCCAGTTCTCGAGTTTCCTAGGTACCAGGGCATACCCTTGAAAAGGGAAAAGAAACATCAATTAGTGATGTTGCTCATTAGAGAGATCGGAAACATATCTCCCCATTAGCAGTAGAATTTTCTCTTTTTCACTGTCTCCCCCTCCTTCCCTGCAATAATTGACCGAAAGCGGCAAAGCCACTAGCATTGTTCGCAGAACATTCTGGAAAGAAACTACCGGTAGTTAAATCCAAGGAAAGATCTCAGCTGTCCTCATTGACCAAAATGGCTTCTATGTAAGTAGAGTAATGCGGTTGGACAGAGTGCAAATTGGACAGTAAAACCCAAGGCTTGCTTTACTGATTTCTTTCTACCAGAAAGCAGCACAATAATTCATCCCCTTCCCTTTTCATTTTGACAGTATAACAGGGTCCCCCAGAAGGAAAAAAAAATGAATGTAAAGATGAGTTATCTTAATCTTTTCAGAAGACGGATTATGTTTAGTCTGTTGGGAGGGAGAAGCTCTATGGATATTTATAGGTAAACTAGTTTGGCTGATTTAGAGCGACAATGAACAAATCAGATTCAGATCATTTTTTTTAGTCTGATGGGTTCTGTGTGAGTGAAGGGCACTGAATCTGTGCTAAATCTGCTGCCATGTCCACAAATCATGGTGAAGCCATCATACCTGCAACCAGATTTCAGACATCTAGTGGCAGTATCCTGAATTCTGAAACACAGAACAGTTAGCAGTCAGGATGGATATTTCTCTCCCCTTTGACTACTCTGTAGCTGTGTCTGGGCATTCCCACTGGCAAACCATTTCACTGGCTGCTGCTGTCTAAACACAAACTGAATTTCATTATTGATAGAGGAACATAGGAACCTGCCTTATAATGAGGTATACCATTGGTCCATCTAGCCCAGTATTATATTACTGACTAGCAGCAGCTCTCCAGGATTTCAGGCAGGATTCTTTCCTAGTCCTGCCTAGAGACACCAGGGATTGAACCTGGACCATCTGCATGAAAAGTATGTGCTCTACCACTGAGCTATGTACCCTCTCTACAGATGAACACCACCCACTCACACATACACTTTCAAATAATTGTGAGGGGATCATGAAGCCACATTGGCTACCCTCTAGCCAATGTGCCCAAGTCCAACAGCTATGTCCCCACTGTCTGTGCATTCAGCACACATGAGAAGGGGCTTTATGTGTGTACCAACATACTTGCATAATGGTCCTCCACCCAAGGGGACTTCCCGATAGGCCCCCAATTCCCCATTCCTGTGGAGATGCTCTACATACATACGTTTTCAGATGTGTCGAATGCACAGATGGCTGGGGAATGGCAACTGGGTGTGTTGGCACCTGGGACAGGCCTAGCCAGCATGACCCAGCAACTCCTTCACACATCTTCTGAACATATGAAAGAGGGTAATCTGAATTCTGAACCCTCCCTATGGTGTTTGTGTATTTATGGCCTTCACCCTTATATAATGCATGCGGTTGATAAAGGTACATATACAATGTCTCAAAATATACTTCACCAAATTAGAATCATGAAAAGAAAAGAAAAAGACCCCCCATTCTCTTCTAAAATGAATCTCCTCCTGTTCTGCTAAACCAGCAAATGTTGACTTCATGTAATGGTGACAGAGTTTAGTACAGCCTCCCCCAACCTGGTGCCCTCCAAATGTGTTGGACTGCAGTTCCCATCATCCCCAGTCAGCATGGCCAATGATCAGGGGTGATGGGGGTCATAATCCAATAGTGAGATGCACATCCCCATTAATGAGATGTACATCTGAAGAGCACCAGGTTGGAAAGGGCTGGTTTAGCAGGTGTGATTGCATGTTAAAATACATTTTGACAACATTAATTTATCAAACCTTATTTTACATTGATCAAATCATAATTTTAAGCATCATACATACCCACGTTTATGCATTATTTCTTTTTTTGAAAGCTACTGCTGTTATGCATTTATGATGCACATCACAAAACAGGGAATACCATGTTTAACAGAAGAAAATGTGTTAAATATTTTAACTAAATTATCCACCAGACCCTTCCCCCTTGTTGGAATAAGCAACAGCCATTAGTTCAAATCCACTGCATGCAGGGGAAATAACTGACTGAAAAGGCACTCCATGGTTAATGCATGTCTGGAGTTAGGCTGCTGGTTTTGGTTTCACTTTTGCCTACTTACTTTGCCTGTTGTTAGTTGTAAGAGGATGATCAGCTGGTTAGCATGATCACTGCCACGGTGGTTTATTTCCGCTGTCAGCATGCCAGTCACGTGCCAGTCAGATTTCCCTAATTACCCTCTCTGGTGCAGCTTGCCATGTCATCTGAATCTGGGCAGCATGGCTTCTTGTGTGTGTGTGGGTAGCAACCCCAACAAGTGCCCATGGGTTATTTGAGGGTGGTTGCCGTCTCAAACAAGCCATGCCACGCCATGATCATTCAAACTGGGTTAGAGCCCATTAATATTAAGTAAAGGCTCTGTTTAAAGCTTGTCTTCTGTCTCAAGTGTGGTCAGACAAAAACTTACTCTGCAACACACTTGACACCTTTGGCTGCTGTTGTGGCAATGTCCATCTGGGTAATAGTGAATATTGAAGGTGGGAGGTTACTCCATCATCGTCCCTTGCAGAACATCTGTTTTTATTATTTTATACTAATGGTAATAATAAAAGTCTTCCATGCAAATTAAGTAGCTGCACAAAGCAATGGATAATTAGATATACAGCAACCATTTGGACACACAATTATCCAATTTTCCTGTGCAATCGCTGTAATTATGCTCATAGTTTAGATAAATGATTGTGTGCATGCTGCTTTGAAAGTCTGCCCCTTATTATCCTTTTCTAAACTTCTGCAACATTGCAATATATGTTATTATGTTGTTTCAGCTGCAATTTTCCTATGTCTTTTCCAGTAAGTAAGACAATCAATTCCATGGAGATGTGTTTTCTCCTAGAAATTTCAGCCTTATCGTGAAAACGTTTTCCCTACCCCACCCCATGAACCGGATGTATTTTCTAGGCTGCTGCCACTATTAAAGGTGAAAGAAATTCTCTTCCCCATCCCTGCCCCTGGCACACCGACCTGCATGCAGTCTCCACCTCTTCCCACCGTTGCAGTTCCATCCTCCTTGCCCAATGTATACATTAGTTCAGCCCCCAACACTTAGCTGTGTTCCATCTCTGGCATCACACCCTGATGGGGTCATGAGGCTGATGTCGCTGAGTGCTGTCCCCAGTGCTGTTGTCATTCAGGTGCCAGCTAAGGATGCATTTATTTGTACAGACATTTGGGATATAGAGAAGCTGTATCTATTTTGGTGATAATTTTATTGTGTTTTATTATATATTTATAATGGTAGAGTTATGATTCTAATGGTGTTCTGTGCAGAATGCCTTTCATAACACCATCACACCTTGACGAAATTGGGAGCTTCTGGTGTTCTGCTTAAAGCCCATGTGAGCTCAGCACAGTCCAACTGCAGTCTAGAAAGGAATAGATGAATCATTCTATAACTGGTCCATGTCATTTTTGCATGTATTCAATCTTGATCTACCCCAGTACCAAACAACCTGAGATCTAAGATCTTTGCCAGTAGCCATTATTAAGCTTGCTACTGGTCTAGGCTAATACCGGAAAGGCCTGTCCACAGACATAATTGGACTTTCAAGTAAATGCTTTGTTTGCTTGCTTTATTTCATGTAGTCTAGCAGGGTCACAGCTGGGTTTCCTCCATGTTAGTTCAAAGGTGCTCTTGAGGAATGTGGTCCATGGAGCTACCACACATGGAAGAGCCTTCCTAATGGTGACAACCTGGCTATGAAACTCACTACCAGTAGAGATTCAGCTGTCCCCAGTGCTGTTGTCATTCAGGTGCCAGCTAAGGATGCATTTATTTGTACAGACATTTGGGATATAGAGAAGCTGTATCTATTTTGGTGATAATTTTATTGTGTTTTATATATATTTATAATGGTAGAGTTATGATTCTAATGGTGTTTATATGTTGTACTGTTTTATATAGATTGTTAGCTGCCCTGGGCTCTGTGCAAGGAAGGTCAGGATATATGTCAAAGAAATAATAATATCATAAATAATAATGATAAGTATGTTTTGTCCGATTTCTGTATCTGTGATTTATTTTTATTTTAAAAAAATGTGCATGAACATCCACTTTTATTTTTGTATGCAATTTTTCCTAACACATGCATTCTGTATGCAACTTTCTCTAATATATATATTTTCTACATAACTCTCCCTGATTTATGCTTTTTTAATCAACTTGCCTTAATATACACATTTTTGTACACATTTTTTGAGCGAATGACTGCATCACAAAGTTCAGGAAAGTGCCCAGTCTAAAGACTGACTGTGTTCTGAACCACATATTTGTCTCAGAAGAGTAATTTAAGGCGCAATCCTATGCCCCTCCAACTTTGTCTGGAGGGGCATAGGGATTGCCTTCCATGGTGCTGAGCCCTCGTAAATCCTTTACAGCACCATGGAATGCCCACCCCACCTCGTAGCTGCTGTGGTTTCCTCTGTGTCAGAAAGGAACCGATCATGGAAGACCGTGCTCAGTTCTCCCGGGGGGGGGCGTTCCTGGGGGAGGGGCAAGGTGCTGCTAGATTATGAAGAATCCAGGCAGTGCCTATTTAAGCCTCTCCTCCTTGGGAGGATGGGGAAAACATTTAGATGGCTGAAATCAGCCATCTAGAATTTTTCCAGGTTGAGAGGAGCGTGGAGGATATCCTATCCTCCTCCCACCCTGGATAGGATGCCCACAATCCTCTTGAGTTTGGAGGGTTGTGGCCAGCCTCATTGGATTGTGATGCCCGCCCGGTATGTTGGCGTGAAAATGTAGACCAAATGAAATTCTCCCCCCTGCCTACTGCAGTCCCACAACCCATCAATGTCTCCTGGTGGAGCCAGCAGGAGGATTCAGCATGGACTGAGTGTTTTCCAGGGAAGGCAGCTGCACACTGATAAGATGATGTGACAGCCCTAAGAATTAACTGATACAAGGGAATTCCGTACACCACCCCTGAATTCTATGAACAATCCCTACCAGAGGTCAACTTGTTAGATGCAATGCTGTTATTTTCTAGCTGGTGTCATGCCCGTTCTGGAGGAATCCTCTTTGGAGGACCATCTAGGATCTGATTCTAGAGTTCTCTGAGCTGAACGTCTCAGAAGAGGCGGAGCAGCCTACTTCAAGGGACCTGGGGGCAGATCAGGATGATATTGGGCCCTTGGGAAAGACAGCATCTGAATAATTCTGAGCCATGGAGAACCATCCCCCTTCTGATTCGGAGGTGGAAGTTGAGCCACCACCTAGTCTAAGGGAGTACAAGCACCTAAAGGTGAAGGCCTGGCTGGCTGCAAGGCAAAGAAGTGCCTGTCTAAATAACCAGGCTTCTTATGAGTAAAGGGTTACTCATGAATAAGACTATCCTCATGAGTATGGCCTTTCTTCCAGTGGCTCTGATGACCTGCAGCTGTGTCCTCGGTGGAATTCTGAATGCTCAGGCTTAAAAGCCTTCAGTTCCAGGCAGAGAATGGTTGGGATGTCTTTTTCTCCAGCTTCTGGTATGTCTTGCTCTCTGTAGAGCCCTATGTCTTTAGGCTTTGCTTTCAGTGCAGATACTTGCTGGTTTCTAGTTTTGCTGCTTTTGCACTGCCTGAAGCAAGATGGTTGGTTGGGGGAATAATTTCAGCCTGATCTTGGTACTATGTATGCTTCCTGGGCTATTTCCAGACAGACAGGTCTGGAAATTGTGCAACTATTTGATAATTCCCTCCATAATGGATTTTTTTTATGGTAAGAAAAAATATGGAAAGTGTGTGTGTGTGTGTGTGTGTGTATGTATGTGTGACACATGGAAAACGATGTATCTGGACCCTCTAAACTTCCATGTTTCAGGCAGTGTGATTGCACAAAAGCCTCAGCTGAAAGCACCCCTAGAATGAGAAAAGTAGGAATTTATCTCTGTTGGCTACTTCAAAATGCAACAACTACAGTTCAATGTTCTTTCTCATCAGTGAATAGGATTTTATGCTCTGAAAGCAATTGTCTTCTGCCTGACGATGTGAATGAACTAATAAGTAACTAAAGGAGCAGAACTATCAGATGTACAAGAAGCCACTGAAAGTGAATTTATTATTGCATTTGAGTTCATTAAAAGTTCTGCAAAATTACAATGGGGGGGATGACTAAGGAAGACTAACTTTTAATTAATGCTTAGTTTAAATCTCAAGAAATGTTCTTAATGGTGAAACACTTTTTTTTGTTTGTTTCATTCTTGCTATGGTGCCACTGGGAGGCTACACCCCTGGCTTCCCAGCAATGGGGAAACCAACCTGGTTCATCCACCAGGCAGAGCAGGAGCAAGGAGCTCACTTGCCCCACCTTCCCTCCCAGAAAGAACAATCAGCTCGAACTGCCTGTAGCCCTGGGACTGCGGAAGTAAGGGGAAATAATGCTCTGGCCCCATCCATCGGTGAAATAGCCACCAATTGCTATTCAAGTTCAAGTAAAAACATTGGCAAGGGAAGATCAGCCTGGCCCAAAGGGCACTTATCAGCCCACGTATAGCTAACCACCTTGCCCTGGCCTTGAAAAACTGTTCTTCCTCCTCTTCTTTTTTCATCCATTCCCCTTCCCTTTTGTGTATTCTTTTTTGTGCAAGCCTGACGGCATGGCCTGTCTTTTCCTTTGATTGATGTGAGCCACTTTGGGAGACAATAAGTCAGAAAAGTGGGATAAAAATACAGTAAATAAATAAGTATAGCCTGCCTGAGTCTACCTTCACCAAAGTCAGCCCCTCATTCTCCTTACAATTCATTTCAATTCCTGGGTGAAACACGAAGTATGCAAGATTAATAAACATGAGGGGATTTTTAATTTCTTCCAGAATAATTTTTAAAGGGAACAGATCCAAATTTCCCATCCATCTCAAGGAGGACAGATCTGGCATGGAGTGCAGTAAGAGACAAAATGGGAAGTTAATTAGCACTGGTGTGATGTTTCAGAAATCCACTCTAATTATTTTGCAGAGAAGGGTAAGCTTTCAGGGGATTTCAGGTAGCATGAATAATTTCATCTAACATTGCTTTGTACCTTTTGGAGTATTATTTCTGGGGCAGGAAAAAAAAGACACAAAACAGAATCTAGTAGGGTATTAATGCCATTATCTTAGTGGGAGGTTAAGAGAAAATTTGGTTGACAATAGTTGCTTTCAGGAAGTAGCTGAAAAGCAATTATTCCCATGAATTACGTGACTGAAGGTGAAAGAAAAGCAGAAATATGCTGTAGTACAAATACTCAATAAAGATTAAAGAAATACATCTCAGTTAGAAATTTGAAATGGGTGGGGAGAGAAGCATATTTGGTTCTAGCTTTAAAGCGAAGCGTTATTCAGTGAATGGTAAAATAAAATACAACATAATTTAATTGTAATATAATTCTTGGCCATCCTGTATATGAAGTGGTTGGGCTGGAAATTAAATTAAGGATTTCCCTGTATTCTGAAATAAATCCAATGTTATTCAAAGAGAAACATTGGACTACCCATCAACTAAATACACTGGGAATGCATCTTTAAAAAAATTGTTTTGGCGGGACTGCTTTGGTCGTATTCTCATATTTTTCAGAACTCTTTTTTAAAAATCACCTTATTTTGTAGAAAAGAAAATGACATTGCATCCATTTAAAATACATAAGGTTGTTGTTCTTACGCACTGGAAAACATTTCTTGTTACAGGCAGCATTACAATAATTTTTGATAAATAGCGGAGCAACGAAAGAGATCCTCTAAAACTGCCCATACATTAAGTATAATTACTATATATTTAAGGAGAGATGGCTTTATTCCTTAATACTATGACTGACAATATGATATCCCCCTTGTTTTTTTAGTCACCTCCTCCTCATCAGGTTGAGACCATGCCTGATCACAAGGAAGGACAACAAAACACATTCTGGTAGCAGCTGCTACTAATCTAGTTTCACTGTACAGAGACCTCCTGTTGTTCTGAGGTTCATTTTAATGCAATTTGCATATCGTACTGTTAACAGACACATGATGCAAAGAGGTCAAGTGTTTGTCGAAGTTCCCTTCTGGTACCCACTTTATTTAACTTAGTTGACAGTGCAACCCTATATGTGTCTGCTCAGAAGTAAGCTTCACTGAGTTTAATGGGACTTACTCCCAATTACGTATGTCTTGGATTACACCCTTTAATCCTTTGAAATGTCATCTGCAGGATTAGAAATGTCATGCTCCTGAGTTTTTAAACAGCAGTGACTGTTACTGGTTTTTTTCTTCATTTCTAAAATGTGTAAGGGTGCAATCCAATGGGGATGCCCCTAAGCCTCCAAACTCGGAAGATTACGGGCATCCTATGCAGGGCAGGGAGACCACAGAGGCAATCTTTGCCTCCCTGGTCCTCCCACCCTGCAAAATAGCTAGATGACTAATTTTGGTCGTCTAGCTGCAGCACTTTGGAGGGGAGGGAAGGAGGCTGGAGTGCCACTAGGATACGTTGTATCCTGGTGGACTCAGTCTTCTCCCCTCCCTGTCCCCTAGAATGCCCTCCTTACCCCTTCTCTGAGGTCAGTCTTATGACCTTGGAGAAGCAGCCAGTGTGGTTTTTCCATGCTAGCTGTGAGGGGGTAGGATAGAGATCGGAGTGGAGATCCCCAACTTTGAGGTCGGAGTTCTTTTCCGACCTTGGATCTGGGAATCTGAAGCATCCTATGGCCCTCTAGACTCTGCCTAGAGGGCAATAGGATTGCTCTGCCTAAGTACAATTTCAGACATTATGTCAGTTAAATATACACTTACCATATCCAGAGGGAAGCTATTGTACAATTAATACTCATTTTGAAGAAATCCACAGTTATTCTGATTGTACATTATTGGTTTAAATGTACTTTACTTTAAATGTATTTGGTAAAAATGTACTTTACCAAGGCAGAACCTGTCCATGAGAGAAAATTCTTGTTTAATCTGTCCATTATTTTTTTACTCCATCGCTGTGAGCTCTGAAGCGGGAGGTGAGAAGGCTAGAGCGCCGATGGCGTAAATCCCACTCTGAAGACGATCGGACACAGGTCAGAGCTGCATCTTCAGCCTACCAGGTGGCGGTGAAGGCAGCAAAGAAGAATTTCTATGCTGCCTCCATCGTGTCTGCGGAGTGCTGCCCCAGGAGGCTGTTCCAAGTGGTCCAGAGCCTGGTCGGCCCAGTTGCTCCGGATCCATTGGAACAGTCTAAAGCCTCCTGTGAGGCTTTAGCGAAGCACTTTGCAGATAAAATTGATCGGATTAGGAGTGGGATTCCATGTGTCATGGACACAGTGGGTGAACGGGAGGAGGCCAGTGGCAATCCGGTTTTGTGGAATTGGTTCCAGCTTCTTCCTTCTGGTGAAGTGGACAAGGTGCTTTCTTCTGTTAAGCAGACCACCTGCTTGCTTGATCCTTGCCCGTCCTGGCTTGTTATGAGCTGCAGGGAAAAACTGGGTGGGGAGATCAGGGCGGTAGTGAATGCCTCCCTCGAGGAGGGAGTGTTGCCATCAGCCCTTAAGGAGGCAGTAATAAGACCGCTTCTAAAGAAGCCCTCCTTAGATCCCCAAGATTTGAACAACTTTCGCCCAGTCTCCAATTTGCCATTTCTGGGCAAGCTGATTGAGCGAGTGGTGGGGGCTCAGTTGAAGGCACATTTGGATGAAGCCGATTATTTAGATCCGTGCCAGTCGGGCTTCAGGCCTGGACATGGGACAGAAACGGCCTTGGTCGCCTTGGTGGATGATATGAGGAGGGCTTTGGATAGGGGCGAATGCTCTTTTCTAGTCCTCCTCGATCTCTCAGCGGCTTTTGATACCGTTGACCATGGTATCCTCCTGAACCGCCTGGAGGGGTTGGGCGTGGGAGGCACTGTATTGCAGTGGTTCCGGTCCTTCCTCTCTGGAAGGTACCAGAGGGTAGTTCTTGGGGAGGAGGCTTCGGACCCTCGGCCGCTCACTTGTGGGGTGCCGCAGGGTTCCATCCTCTCCCCGATGTTATTAACATCTACCTGAAGCCGCTGGGAGCTATCATCAGGAGGTTTGGGGTGCGCTGTCATCAATATGCGGATGGCACACAGCTCTACCTCTCCTTCAAGTCCTCACCAAGGTTGGCTGTTGAAACCCTGTCCAAGTGCCTGGAGGCAGTGGGTGGCTGGATGGGAGGGAACATGCTGAAACTGAACCCTGACAAGACCGAGGTACTTCTGGTGGGAGACAAGGGAAGGTTTGGGGATGTTGACCTGGTGCTGAATGGGGTACATCTACCCCTGAAGGACCAGGTCTGCAGCTTGGGGGTCATTCTAGACTCCCAGCTGTCCATGGAGGCTCAGGTGTCAGCTCTGAGCCGGGCAGTGCTGTATGAGCTCCGTCTGATACGGCAGTTGCGCCCCTACCTTCCTAATCATCTGCTCCCATCAGTGGTTCATGCCCTGGTCTCCTCTCACCTAGACTACTGTAATGCGCTCTACGTGGGGTTACCCTGGAAGACGGTTCGGAAGTTGCAGCTCGTACAGAATGCAGCCGCTCGCCTGATTAAAGGCTGCCGCCGGCATGATCACATCACTCCGGTGCTCAAAGAGTTGCACTGGCTACCAGTTGTTTGCCGAGCCGAATTCAAGGTGTTGGCATTGACCTTTAAAACCCTGTACGGTTCCGGTCCAATATATCTCAAGGAGCACCTCCAGCAACATCAAGTAGGCCGCTCAACAAGATCTGCCACAGACGGCCTTCTCCCTGTCCCATCAGCCAGAGAAACCAGGCTGGTGGGGACTAGGAGGGGAGGGCCTTTTCTGTGGCAGCCCCCAATTTATGGAACTCTCTCCCCAGTGACCTCCGCCATGCCCCTTCCTTGATTAGCTTCTGCCGTGCATTAAAAACGTGGCTTTTCAGGCGGGAATATGGGGTGGGTTAGGATTTTTAAGTTTTATTCTGTTTTTAATTGTGTTTTATACTGTGTGTGTGTCCCCCCCCCCCCTGTATTTTATTGGATTGTAAATCGCTCAGAGTGGCCGGATGTCTGGCCAGATGGGCGATTCATAAATATAATAAATAAAAATAAAATAAATAAGCTGCCTTGGGTTCCTTTCAGGAAAAAAGACAGGGTATAAATAGAATAAAATAAATAAATAAATAAACTCTCCCCTTGTTCTTTTGGAGTATAGGATTGCTCTGACTGATCTGATTCATATGTTCAGAAAAAGTAAATGTTACAGTCCTTCTGAAACTGCACAGCTGCAGAATTGTAGGGATTTGTTTAATTGAATGCTCTGCTTTGTCTAAAACTCCTTATGAGTGGAAGCTAGCACTTCAGGCAAAACTGTACACAAGCTAGTTTTCCATATGCAGGGAGTCTCTGAATTGGGAGGTTGATTGGCTATATGCTTCCTGCAGTATTGGAGGCAGAATGCCTGTGTATTCCAGTTGCTGGGGAACATGGGCAGGAACGTACTGTTGCACTCATGGCCTGCTTCTGGGATCCAGTGGGCAACTGGTTGGCCACTGTGCGAACAGAATGCTGGACAAGATGAATTCTAGGTCTGATCCAGCATGGCTCTTCTTATGCGAGCAATCACATCCATGGCCCCTCTCTTGCATTCTGAGGTGGTATACACTAACACTGAAAAGTCTGGATCACGTGTAATTGATGCAAGAGGTGCCCTTTATGTTAGTATTCTCCTTTATGGTTATGTTCCTGGCAAAATATGATAAATAAAAATCCAAACCAAATAGCAAATCTAATCTATCACACTGAATAGTAACTAAAGTTAACCCAGGATTAATAAACAGCAACAGCACTTCTTTGAGCAGAGTGAAATAGGCAAGAAGTGGTGCCAGTTGGCTGGTCACTGTTCAATGGGAAGTTTCTGCAGCCAGGAGTAAATTTTATTTTTCAAAAGATCTGCAGTAGCTTTACTTTATGGAAACATATTATACAATGTTATATAGCTGCAGATATAATTACAAATAGATCCAACTGAACTGAGTAGCCCTGAAGCACTATTTTCAATAAGTATATAATTTAGAGCTCAGAGCAGAGCTTCCTATAAATGCATTTTTGGCAAGTGGTTCGAATGGGCAAGACTGCTGGGAAAAATTGACAGCTATTGCAATATAAAGAAATGTATTGTCTGAATCATGCTTCAAAAATGAATGTGCTATCCCTTTGGCAATTCATAATTTGGGATTTGACGCACAAACCTTCCAACTCCCCCACTTAAATGGGATGCTAATGTATGGACACATCATCTCCCCCAACCCCTGATTTGAAATTGACGCAGCTTTCTTCTGCCATAGAATTTTCCAAAATACTATTGTTTCCAATCATACTGAGTTTACTAGGACAAATAAAGTACTTTGCAACACAGCTCCTTTGCAGCTTAGCTAATTAGCAACTCACTCATGGAGCCAGTTTAGCAACTGCATACAAATCACCACACAGAGCTGGCAAGAGTGACAGAGCCCCATATTGCCTTTTGGGTTGGCTATGCTTAGTCATGCTTAATAATACGAAGAGCCAAAATAGACATGACATTAAGTGTAAGTAACTTGCACATTTTGGTGTGTTAATTCAACCACAGAGAAGCCCTGAGCAGACTCCAGACTGTGGTGGGTGCAAAGGGGTGTTTCTTTCCCTGCTGCTATTTGTTCTGACTAGCATAAGTGACACAAAAATCGGAGTCATTAACACTAGTTTCACAAAATCCCTTTGCATGGATGCACATGGGTCTCTTGGGATCCCAGCCAATATTGAGAACTATACAGAGGATGATATTCCTGTTTACAAGGAAAGGTAAGATTATGGAGGAATATCATATCTCTCTAGCACTAAGCTATGTGCAGATACATGTTAGTACTTATTAGGGATGCCATGATAACCTACAACAGGGGCAAGAAACATCTTTCAGTTCAGGGGCTGCCTTGCCCTCCCCCTAGACCAAGCTGGCAGGCTGGAACATCATCAAAGGGGTTGTGTGTGCTTCAAAGTCTCTCCCTCCTATGATGTCATCGGCTGTGCCCAACCCACTTTTTTTCTCCATGCACAGAGAGACACGGAGTGCTGTGCCTCTCTGCACAGAGAAAGCAACAGCCAGAATGCAAGCCAAGTTGGGTGCTTCCTTCCTGCACTGCTTGCATCCAAACTGGGGTGCAAGTGATGCAGAAAGGGACTCAACTAGCTGGGCCCCAGTCTGTCTCCCTCTTGCCATTACAGTCTTTCCCAGAAGGCAGGGGAAGAGCTTCCCAGTATCCCTGGGTACCCTGACCAATGGCAGGATGTGTTGCTGTGAGGAGCAGTCAGGGGGGTCACCATGCAGGCCCATAGGTTCCCCATTAATAACAGCCTGCAACAGTTAGGGTTGGTTGAACAAACCATAAGGGAATCAGGACAAGGGCTCTTTAAATGGCTTGAGGACTCTTGAGGGGGGAAAGAGGTGAGGCAGATGCAGAGGATAAAAGTCTGAATGCTGTAGACATGAAGAGCAAGAAGGGGGCCAGGGCCAGAAAATCTGGAAGGTAGAAAACTAAGAAAGGCCCCTGCTGGCTCCCAGGAGAGGCAAAGAGCTCAAGCAGATGCCTGACTGCTAGGAGAGTCCTTCCACAATGGACAGCAGGGAAGGGACAGATACACAAAGGAGTGGATATGGAAAGACTTAGCCTCTTTCTCAATGAAGTCAGTAAGTGGCCATCCCAGTCCTACAACTACTCACTGCCACATTAGTTCACTACCTAGAAAAATCCATCTGCAGGTGCTTTCCCACATCACCTAGGAGTGTTTTGTGGAAGCCTGTTGCTACTTACCTTACTCGGTGTAGCTTCAGGCTGGTCCTGCAAGCAGGGCCGGTGCTACCACTAGGCAGACCCAGGCGGCTGCCTAGGGCGCGTGGCGGAAGAGGGGCGCAGAAACGGTGCGCTCCTTCCTCGCCGCCGGCGCGTTCCTGCCCCGCCTGCCGCCTCCGCCGCGCCTCCCCGCCTGCCGCTGCCGCTGCCACCTCCGCTGCACCTCCCCCCCCGCGCGCGTGTGCACGCCCGCCTGCCCCCTACCTACCTACCTACCTTCGCATCGTTTCCGGAGCCCCGCCGGCGTTGTTTTGGCGGAGGAACCAGGTTTCCCCGGCAAAAAAAAAAAAAGCACTCTGCTCGGGCGGAGGCTCGCCAGGCGGAATGGAAAGTGAAACTCACCTCCGGAGCGGCTTGAGGGGGGGGAGGAGGAGGAGGAGGAGGAGGAGGAGGAGGAGGAGGAGGAGGCAGCCCAAAAGGGGAAGCGTGGGTCTGGCTAGAGACCAGCGGGGCACAAAGAAGGGGGCGCCTCTCTCCCATGGGGGGGGGCTAGGGCTTTCGCACTGCTTGTTTACTCTGGAGTGCCACTCTTTGTTCACTCACTTTTTATTTATTTATTATTAATTTTAAACGTTGAATTTTCCAAAAGAAGAAAAAAAAACGTCGGAGGCAGTGGCAGCAGCAGCAGCCAGCAGCAGGGGCGGGAAGGTAGGTGGTGGTGGTGGTGGCGGCGGCGGCGGCGGCGCGGGGGGGGTGTTGCAGAGCAGGGCTGCTTTGCTCCGGAGCCCCCCCCACGGCATGAGAGGGGGGGCGCTAAATATAATTTGGCCTAGGGCGCCAAACAGCCCTGCACCGGTCCTGCCTGCAAGTACTTACAAGTAACACCCGCAGACATTAATCCTGGTCCTGAAACCATTTACCAATATTGCTTCAGGCCAGGATGCCTTATCCGGTGTATACTTGTACCATAAACTAAGATTCTGCAACAACAGACTATAAGGATCCGGTGAGGTAACTAAGATCAATGAAGTTTATAGTGGCTATATTTATGTGGTCAAGTTGTTCTTAAAGGGTAGCAGCAGGAAAGGACACGTCTCTGGATGGAGGGGCTGAGCCTTGCAACAGCTGCCCTTCAGCTTTGCAGTCCCTGGGCAACCTTCACTGTTTCAATGCTACAGTGAAGGTACTTCTACAGAGTTGCTGGCTGCAGGGGTATTGGTAAAGCATGCACGGGGACAATGAGCACTCAGCTTTCTAGAACCGGAGGTTGTTCAGATCCCCGTGGATATCCAGGACACTCTGCAGAATTTCTTTCAATATCCAACATGATAGGAGTAGAAAAGCAGATTACCCCTTAGAAAGGAACAAGTTCCAGATATCCTTAGCACTGATGCACAGATGGGAAACCAGAATTATCTCTTGTCCATGATCTGTTCAGCTACATGCCAGTATAAACATTATACCTCTTTATGTGAACTTCTGGTTATCTGATTGCTTTGAATAACCTCCAATTTATTCAGACACACACGGTTGAACTTTACACATGCACAAACCAGTTACATCAGAAAAGAATTGTATATGCATATAACACACACACAGGAACATGCTTTTTAAACAAGTAATAATGTATTTGTCTTGGAAGCAGACTATTATTCTGTAATTCCATTGAGCCCAGTTCGTTAGCATGCTGAAAAGTCTCGTTAAATTGTACCTGGTTAAAAGCCTAACAGAGTGAAAAACAAAGTTCAACTCCATTAGGATGTTCATCTGGGACATTATTTTTATTGTAAGATTCATGATATGACAGTCCCTCTGAGAAGAAACATCCTGTTTAAAAAGGATCCTGGGAATAGCACTAATGATAGCATAGTGAATTTCACAGCTGCTTGTAATGAAATGTTGGGCAGCATTTGCAGAATATTGTGGCTGCATTTAAATGGCAAATCATATTCACCCTTTCCCAAGGAAATCAAATGACAACCTTGATCTTAAATGAGGTAGTCAAAAGCTGTATATTTCATAAATATTCAGTTTAGGCCACTTGAGATCAGTAAATGGGTATAGAACTGTTTGCCGTTAGGGCATCAGTTTGAAATCTGCCTAAATTAGTAGTAATTGAAAGTCACCCCTTCATGATGGATTCAGGATATTGTCTGCAATCCAAGTTGCCAGTCTCAAAGTGCAATGCATACATTTTGATCACAGATTAAATAGCCATAAAGAAATGGAAGACCTTCTCTGAGATCAAATGCATCTTTTCCTCCTCCCAGTATTCTGGCTAGGTTAGAACCATCTTGGTACCTCAACAAGGCCAAATCATATATCTCATTCCCAACTCTATTTTTGACATCAAAACTACAATTTGTTTTTATTTATTGGACACATCAGTGGAACTTTAATTCACAATAGGAAAGCAGATAATTCATTTCAAGAAGACCTTCCTCTTTGAAAGACAAAATCTTCCTTATTTTTACCTCAATAAGTATATTTGACTCCAATTAAGGCTACTTCTGTGTTTATAATCTTATTTTAAAATCATTAACATGTACAACAGGTGACTTCACCTGGTTTTTATAGTTGTGCATTTCCTTGTAGCTTTCACATTTTACCTTTTAGGCTGTAATCCTATACACTCTCCTTGAAGCAAGTTCCATTGAATTCAGTGGAACTTACTTCTGAGTAAACATGTATAAGATCACATTACTTGGAAGGAAATTCTAGTGATTTCATTGAAACAGTCTTCAAAAGTAAGTTTGTAGCTTTCAGGGGGTAACTATCACAGTAAAGAAAACAACATGAATTTTGTGACACCCTGAAGATAAATGAATTTATTTTGGCATATGTTTTGTGGACCAGAACTGACTTCATCAGATGGCCCAAACACCCAAAAATGCAAAAGCCTGTGAAATTTCTATACAAAACTTAAATGTATACAAGAGAAGCATAGTATAGTTTTCCCATTCTTTGATTTCAAATTAAGGTATTTATTTAATAAGAACAAACTGTGCAACACAGAAGCAGACACAAAAAACCAGCACTGGGAGAGGATATATATTTAATTCAAAGTACTTAAAACCATCTGTTGTTATTGCCTCTTGCTGCTTCTAAGTAAGTTAGGGATTCTGGTCTTGTGTTGCTTAGTAATAGAATGTTTGTCCTTGGTGGTTGCTATAATGTTTTAAAGAAATACATTCCTAACATTCCACTTCATCAAACACACAAGACTGTGGCTCCAGCAAAGCTCAGCTACCATTGTAAGATCAAAACCAGTGCTCCCTAGGAAATTCTGACATAGATCCTGAAAGTAATTTGGTGAGGAGGGCAATCCTTCTTTTCTTCAGTGGGACTCTCATTAGCACAAATGTTTTGAGGATTAGACTGTTTGGCAGCAGGGACAAAAATCAAATAACTATTAAACTAATTGGGTTCAAATCAGTTTGAATATAATCCTACACTTACTCTGGGCACTGGATTCTTAAAGTTTCATAACAATGGGGAAATAGACTGTTCCCTAATTCTGAGCACTGGCAACCATCATTATCTTCTCTCTGTATAAAAAATACCTCATTATAATATCCTTACAGAAACAAACAGAAATTCCCTTAGCAGTACACCATTCCCCACCTGAGGCTAGTACAGATGGAACTCTGGGGTTTTGGCATTTATAATGAAGTGACTTCTTACACAGATTCAACTCATTACATGGAGATAAGCTTCATGTCATCCTGAGCATACTGTGTGTTGCAGCTCTGTATTGTAGAGCTGCTCTCCCCATCTTTGCCCAATGATGCTGCGATCTATTGCATTTCCTGCTTCCCTTAAGGGTGTACTTGATACAATGTAGCTGATGGTGGAGAAGTAAGGCCTGATGACTGAAACAGCAGTGTAGTGGAAAGGAGAGTTTTGAACCTGATAACTGAAACAGGAACTCTTTCACTTAGGCATAGAATAGTGCAGCCCTGTGCAACTGGGATGGGATCCAGCAATCCTGTTTTCACCATCTTACTATATCACACTCACCACTAGGGATGGACAAATCTGTCAAGCTCAATTTCACTCAGTTTCTCATTTTTGCAATGCTACGTTTGTCCCATTCCATTTTCACATAAGTTTTTAAAAACAGTACTCACGAAAATTCAGATGTATTTCCATGTGCATCTCTCAAATGTATGCATTTTGATGCACTCCTCAAAATATACGCACTTTTGCACCCACTTTTCCAAATATGTGCATGTTTTGCAAGCAATTCCCCCTAAAATAAAGCATCCCTGTGTCCATTTTTCTGTAATTTACACATTTTTGCACACACTTTCCTGCAATGTATGCACGTTTGGGCACATTTTTTTATTTGTGAACTGGATCACCAAAATTCTGAAAAGTGCAAATACTGCTGTATAACTGTGCTCTGGTTCATGTGTCAGGAAGTCAGAATTTCTCACCCTTTCCACTAAAAACTGCTCACTCTTTTCAGCGGTTGTTCTGGATGTAGGAACATCTCCTGTGTGAACAAAACCATGAAACATTTGGCTGACAGCTTCATTTTGTGTTTCTATGTACATTGTCCTCTTATTAAAACATTCACAAACCCTGTGATCTTTGCCATACACCTCAGTAGGAGCTGTGATTTGGACCAGAAATAAGTTCAAGGTTGACCTATTGTATGCTGGTGGCATCTTGCTCTAGTGCTATGTATCACCATAGACAGCCCACGTTGCCAACATCCTTGATGTAAAACATGACTGCATAGTGTGAACAGTGCTACATGTGTAGGGAGTTCACATCAAGGGCTGGGCGAACGAGCAATGTTCGAGATCACCAAGATTCTCTGAACATCATCTCATGCCCAATTCCCATTCATGTTTGTGATGGCTACACAAATGGGAAACTGGCAGAAATTGAACAATGATCAGATGGGAAATTTGAACAAATTTCCTAATTTGTGCAGCTTTCTTCCATAGACTAAAGCAGGGCTGATTCAGTCTATGGAGAAAATTTGCGCAAACTAGGAAATTTGTGCAAATCAAACTGGGAATTGGGAACAAGACAATCATGAACACGTGCTCGACAATTTGTGAATATTTTCAGCAGACACGTGCTTGTGCACATGTTCAGAACATCCAACGGAACATGCTTGCATGTTTTTTGAGCAAAAGCAAAATTCTCAAACTAGATGTGATGGGGCAGCCACTTCTATGTACGTGTCTGCCTCATTTCACACATAAAGCAGAGGGGTGTCTATTTCTGACATCAAGGTGGCTCTTCTGCTCTATGCCAGGGGTGGTTTTGCCCCGCACTTGGTTGATGCCCAGATGGAGACACCCTGTGCTGTGTGCAGGTATCCCAATGTGTGGGTGCTGGCTAATAGAGAGGCAGGAGAATAGCCTTCCTAAGGCTGCTCTGGCTCGCAATCTGCCTTTTTCAAACTGTACAGCATCCTGCTTACCCTTTGTCTGCAATAGCTTTGTGTCTGCAATAGCAAAGGATTAGCTAGCTGCCCTTTGGGGGAACTGCATAGGAATTTCGGGGGACTCTATTTTCACCTGCTCTTTAGTGTTGGACACCGGTGGTGTGAGGCTAGATTTGCTTCGACTGATTGGCTTTTACACTGCAATTTTGGTCACAACTGTCATGTAGTGCAGGCACCCAAAGAGAAGTGATAAGATGTCCCAATGATCACCCTGAAGGCATCTGGAGGGTGAAGGGACAAAGTCAAGCCTACCTGTCATCACTGGCTGACTCAAGACAAAAGGGGAAGGGAGTAGCCCTTGGCCCCGGGAAGATTTAGCCTAGGGATGGGAGATGTTTCGCATCTTGATGCTTGTCTCGCCTCGTTCTCACTCCCGAATGTTAGTCTCTTTTTTTTAACAAGAAAAGTGCACTTTCAAACATAAAATGTGCACTTTTCCAAGCATGCTGGAAGTTGTAGTCCAACACATCTAGAAGGTACCAGGTTGGGGAAGGCTTCCATAGAATGTACTAGCTTCATTACCTATCTGACTTTATTCTATCTGACTTTATTTATTTAGCATCATCAGTGTCCATCATACTTTGCAGAGCACAAGAGTGCAGGTCCCTGCTCTAAGGAGCTTACAGTCTGAAATTCAACATAAGGCAAATGACAAAGAAAAGGGAGGGAAGAGGAGACTCTTTTGACGCAGCAGCCTATATCTTGGGCATAATCTTTATCTTGAGGCTGAGCCACATACAACTGAGTAGCAAAATATTTTAACTGAGGTATGTGTTTGCATGAAAGAGGAAGAAGAGGCACTATGTGGAAGGTAAAAGTAGATCCAGATTCACAGACTTTATGAAGTTACTTCTCGCTGCCATCGGCAGGAGGAGACAGCGCTAATGAAGCCCTCAGGACTCCCCTGTGCAAGCAATTCCAACAGAGCTGGTCACCTGCCACTTCTCTTTTCCATAGTCCAGCTGCAGGATGTTTGGATGGGCCTGAGCAAAATTCAGCTTCATTCCTGTGGTTCCCAGACGGAGCTTGAGGGATCTTGTTCCAGCTGGCATAACTTAGAGGACCCCTTGCTGGTCCTGTAATGGGGAAGTGGAAAGGAGGTGCTAAGCCTGGGGGCTGCTTGGAGTTGGACTGTCATTTTGACTATAATGAGCATAATTTGTTTCACTGAGATAGATATTGAGCTTTTCCTTTTCCTTTCATTATTATGCTTGCTAGGGACACAATTATTTGTGATTCACTACTCTGTAGGTTAAAAGTGCTTTCATTAAAAGGGGGGGCTTGTTGTGATTAACTTTAGCTGTATAAATATGTCAGTACAAAGTGAATACTCACAGAAGTCTAGAAACAAACAAAATAATAAATTTCTTATACATTTTAGGTAATCTATCATCACAATGCCAGAACCCTCTGCCTGTTTTTTGTTTGTTTGTTTTTGTCTGTGATGTAAATGGTGATATAGTTGGACAAAATCCACCAGAATTTTTTTTTCCTGGTACAAACCTGCTGAAATGAATGGAATTTATGTACAAACACATTTCTGAACACAAATGTGCTCCTGTGACAGCTCCCACTCATTCATTTCAATTAGGACTGGGAAAGAAATTGATTTGTATTTTAATGCAAAATTACCTGATTTCACACTGATACTAAAATTGAAATTCGGTTATCCTTCAAAATTCACCCCCTCTGAATTTTGCAAAGGTGTTCTCCATTTTATTTTTTATTTTTAAAAAATGCATACAAAATGTGCATATTAAGGAAAGGTGCATAATAGGGATGTGTGAGGATTTCATTCGGGGGGTGGAAATCCAGCGAACTGGCCAGGCTCAACCCCTCAAACTACGTCCTGCTTACCTTCTTCCCCAGCTTGACTCACATTCTCCTGGGTCCTGGCAGAGCAGTGTTTACATAGAAAATGCCGTAAGGTACGCCAAAAGCAACCGCAATTTGCATAACGTGCAAATTGTGGCCACTTTTGACATATTATAGGGATGTGAGTGGAGCTCAGTCGGGGGGTGGAAGCAGGGCGAACTTGCCCCACTCACACACACACCCCGAGCTCTGTGCGACTTAGCTTTCCCCGGCTCGGCACAAGTCCCCACGAGAGGAGCCGGGGAAAGGAACTTCCAGGTCCACGGTAGGGGTGTACCTCCTACCTTGGGGTGGGTGGGCGCTCGCCTCGCCTTTTCTCGGTGAGCAGCCCCCCCGAAGGCCCGAATCTTGGCGCCGCTTGAGCCGCCGCGCCAGCAGCACAGGGTCCCATAGCGTCATTTCCGGCTGCCCAGAAGTGATGCGACAGGACCCTGTGCCGCGTTTTTGGCATAAAAACCAGGGCAACATAGCTTGAAATTGCCACAAATATCGACGGGACCCCGCACTGCCGGTGCAGCGTGGAGTGGTGGAACAAGCGGGCGGCCAGGTAAGGCATGGAAGTCTCGGGGGCTGAGCGGGGCCAATTTTGGCCTCAATTCAGCCCCACGAGACTTGCGATTTTTCTCGGATACATCCCTAGGACTCCCCAGCGCATCACTTCCAGGTCCCCGGCACTTCATTTTTAAACATAAATACCAGGGGAAACCACCTTAAAACGGATGCGATTTGCTATTCACAGCAGTTTTAAGGTAGTTTACCCTGTTTTTTACCCGGGACCCGGCGCTGCATTTTTTACGTAAATGGTGATTTTTCTGCTCTTTCTGCCAGTTAGACTAATATCAGACTATGCTGGCCATCAGTGCAAGGCCTTCTCTGATAATCTAAGTAAACAGGAAGGTTCATAAAGGAATAGGCATTCTCTGGCATATCCTAGGCCCCAGCCATCTTATTTATTTATTTATTTGAATTGATTTGTAACTGGCTTACAATCATTAATAAAACTTAATAAGAACAATAAGCAAATAAATTAAAAAAAATTAAAAACATAATAACAACCACAAGAACGAGTAAAAACAGCATCGAGCTCTGCTCAACAGACCCACCAACACATTAAAGGCCTATTTGAAAAAAGTTGTCTTTGCCTGCCAACAGAAGAATAGCAAAGAGGGAGCAAACCTGACCTCCTTTGGCGGGGAGTACTAGAGCCAGGAAACTCTAGGGCTTTAATGGTCAAAACCAACACGTTGAATTGTATAAAGAAACTAATCAGGAGCTAAGGAAGTTCTGACAGCACAGGTGTGTTCCTTCCAGGAAATTCTCACCAACAGGTGGGCCACCACATTCTGAACAAATGGAAGTTCCCAGATAGTCTTCAAAGGCAGCCCTATGTAAAGCACATTGCAGTAGTCCATCCTGGAGATTACCAAGGCATGTATAACAGTGTCCAGATCAGCATTTTCTGGAACACCTACAACAGCCATTGCTAATAAAAACACTCCTCACATGGTCTCACTGGAGCCAGAAGAATAGCCAGACTGTACAACTGCTCTTCCAAGGAAGTGCAACCCCAGCCAGAATAGGAGGCCACAGGTCCCAAGATCAGTTAGAACAGTCTTCCCCAACTTAGAGACCTCCAAATGTTCTGGATTTCAGCTCCCTTAAGCATGGACAATGGTCAGGAATGCTGGGAGTTGTTGTACAAAACATATGGAAGACAACAGGTTGGAGACAGCTGAGTTAGACCACCAATTAACACCTCTGTCCTTTCCTGTACTAAGCTTCAGTATATTCACCTTCATGGAGCATGCTGCTGACTCCAGAGAGTGTTCAGAGCTTCTACTGGATCACTTGTCTCAGATGAAAAAGATATATAGTGATTAGTGTAGCCAGCAGACTGATGATATCTCCCTTATATTACTTGGCAGCCTATCCCAGCAGCAGTCACCCAGCACCACTTTCTGGAACCTCTCTGGCAGATAAGAATGGAATCACCACAAAGTATTGTCTCCAATCCCTAACCCCAGTCAGATGGCCTGGAAGGATAGCATAGCCAGAGCTGAACCAAAAGTCCCACCCCCACCGTCACACTCACACTCACACTCACAGCTTTATGGGACTTTTTGTCCCATGCAAAGGTGGAGGGAAAATTGCTGTCACCCTCTGGAGCATGAAAATTGCAGCAATTTCAATTGGGGAGGTTACTTTTCGCTTACACTTTTTACAAGGTGATGAGCATCCCATCCCCCTTTCAATTTGATTAAAAACAAAGCAAAACCATTGCTTGGTTCAGAGTTCAGCAACTACACTGCCATCCCTATGCAAACAGAGGATACTGAACTGCACAATGTGATGGGAACATATAGTTCCCATGGGCCATTCTGGCCCCTATTTGCATATGACTGGCAATATGGCCACTGAGCTTTACGCCAAGCTATTGCTTGTGGTGTCAATTTGGCTTTGTTTTTAACAAAGTTGAAGGGACAAAAGGAACCCATGCCATCTTGTAAAACAGGGATGGGCAGAAGGTAGATCTCCAGATCTTTGGGATTTTAACTCCCAGAAGCCCCTGCCAGCATAACCAATGGTTAGGAATGTTGGGAGTTGAAATCCAAAATATCTGGAGATCTACTTTCGGCCCACCCCTGCTGTAAAAAAATGTAAATAAAAAGTAACACTCCCCCACCTGAAGTTTCACCTTCCCCAAACAGAACATTCACCCCTCTATCCAATCTGTGGGAGGGTCTTTGCCCCTCTATTGACCCCATGAAACTAACCATAGCCGATGATGCCTGAAGAAGCTGAGGAAGCTTTTCCTGGTGGATTGCACCCTTTGTCTTGCACTCATCTTTTTCTCTTTCCGTTTAAGTAAAAAAAGTACCTAATGAGGCTGACATTTAAATATTAGGCCTTCATTACTCCACCGTTAACAAGAGGTGGGGTGGGAAAGGTTCATTGATATGGGGCAGCTTTACCATTCAAAATAGTTACTCAGGCAGGATTTTTCTTAAGGATTTCCTGATGTTCTCTGCACTGAGCAATCCCATAGGACTTCTATCCGAAATCATACACACTTCCCAATATGTTCCTCACAGATTTTGGAGGAACAATCTGGCCTACAACTGGGAATACAGAGGGATAAAGGGGAAATTTGGCAGACAACAGCCTGGTTCAGGCTGTGTGTATTTTTTTCCATATTAACATATATATATATATATATATATATATATGATGAAACCTAAATATTCCCGCTGCAGAAAGAAAATGCTTGTCTTCACTCTAAAGCAAATGTTTCTGTGGGTTGAACTGTGTTCTTAATAACAAATGGTGAGAACTTGCCATGGAATAAATGCAGCTCCTTGTCCTTGTGCTTGCCAACACCAAGACCAAATTCACAGATGGGAGTGGGCATAAAAAGAGATTTTGGCTATTTGCTGCATTTCTTTGTCCAGTGCACTCACACTGGGAAAGCTCCATTTTTGAATGCCAGCATAAGTTTGGGAAATTGCGAACAATTCCTGAGCATTACGTTCCTGCTTGTGTTCACATTTGGGATTCAGAACAGACATGTTTGCATGATTTGTGACCAGGAACGAAATCCTTGTACATCTCTATAAAAAATCTGATGTGCTTGGGAAGCTTTGAATTAAAATAAGCATATGCATAGTGGATTGGATAGTATCTTTGGCCAGTATGATGTCCATATGCATGCTATCAGTTTTCTGTCCTATCCTTATTGAGTATTCCTAACTGCATCCTTTAGAGATTACTCATAGCAACCAGTTGCTCTGGTTATTTTCATGGATAATGCTGACTGTAACTTTATACTGTTGATAACCCTGTAAAACATAACTTTGAAAAAGTGCATAGATATTTAGTAAAGTGTATTGTTGTTTAACAAAGTGGCTCACGCTGGCTCAGCATGTCTGAGTGTGGAAAGCTAAGCAGGGTCAGACCTGGTTATTACTTGGATGGGAGACCCCTCCTCTAGTTTCCTGCACTGAGCGGGGGGGGACGACGACGACTCGATGGCCTGTAGGCCCCTTCCAACTCTATGATCTATGAATAATCCCAAACTGGATATCCAGGATTGGTCCCAAGACCTTCCCGTCCCCTCACTCATGGTGCATAATACCTAAGGCCAGCCAAACTATTGGCACCTGAGGCAGAGTATCCTACAGGTACCTATCCCACATCATTGGCAGATATACGTGTGTGTGTGTGTGTGTGTGTACTATTAAAATAACTACAATTTAACTAGCAATTTGCTGCCCTTCCATGATACCCAAAATCAACTGCCTGAGATGGCTGCCTCACTCTGTCCTATGGTAGGACTGACCCTGTGGATATCCGTCAGCATCCACCAGCTTTCCCCCAGATACTCATTTTGTAAACTGCTATGAAATGAAGCTGCCAACAGTTTATAGCTGGGTCAGTGCTCCTGTCCCAGAATGTAAATACAACGGGCCCATTTTGCCCTTGCCCTCCCTCAGAAACAATCATAGCAGCACTGCCTAGGATATAACTGTCAGAATGAACAGGACTATTATGGGGAGCAAAGGAATGTGCTGGTGAGAACTTTCAGTGCACTTTCAGGGCTTTGAGCAGTATATAATAGAACCACTGCAGCACGGCAGTGAAATGCAAAGGCTTTCAAGAATTCTTTGAACCTCCTCCACGTATATGACTACCTTGTGAATAGCAATCCAATGGTGACTGCTCAGATAAGAGGCCTTGATTTTGCTTCCACTGAGTGTGGAGGATAATGCATAGAAACAGGGGAGATTCTCCCCCCCCCCCCCCGCTCCATTGCTCTTCTGGTTTACTCCTGTGATTTTCATTTTAGAGGCTGACTGGGATGTTTAATAGACCTGCCGAGCATTGATGCCATCCTCATTGTGTCCTGCCTGCCAGATATTTCACCTTCATTTTACAAGCGCAGTATAACCAAGGAACAGTCATAAGCTACTAAACATCATCCGGCTAAAAGGATAGGTAATAAATCTCATATCTTTTCATGGGGGTGGGGAAACTGCTGAAGCTAAGGAGAGACTTAACATGAAGGACCAGTTGCCCCATCAGACTACTTCCACATCAGAAAGTTCTTCCAAAGGCTTACAGTGATTTCTGCCCAGGGAGACAAAATTGGGTCAGTTTCATTAGAAAACAGAGAGGTAACCGTAGCAACTTTATTATTGTTATTACAGCTTTGGAGATTGAAGCTGACTTTCTTGCCCCCAGGTTGCAAAGGTGAGAGAATAAAATGGAAGAAGATTAAAAAAAAAAAAAAGTCATCTCAGGAAGGAACTCATAATGCTCTGATTAAAAAAAGAAAAAGAATGAGAAGAATTCGTGTTCGTTATTTCAGCAGCTCTTAGGGACAAAGATGTTTTCATATGAAACATACGTTTCTTTATTAAAATAGAAATTCTGCTTAGAACATGAGAGAATGGAACAATATCGTGAAATAGAGGAGGTTGCTTTGAAGGAGAAATTACTGATGGTTCATTGTCGGGGAAACTGAGTAGGTATCAGAGAATATAAGTGAGCAAGAAGTAACCTTGTCAAGATCATGTTACTTTCAGGAGGGCGAAACTGAACAAGTTGACTTAAGCCCATAAGTCACTGAGTGCAAGTAAATTTTTATTGCATTCTTTAAATAATCTAGCAGATATGCAAGCATGATCTACCAGGAATGTTACATCCTATGCAAGGCCCACTAAACAATACTAAAATTTTGGTGGGGGCTATACAGGAAGCTACTAGTGAAATACGATTGATGGCAAGGGTTTGTTTGTTTATAAAATATTTTAGGCCATCATTTAGGGCCTAGCCCTCCCTAAGTATTATGTGGTTTAATGAGGCAGTTACCTGAGCCTTAGCTGTACAACAGCATTGAAAGGAATAGTCTGCTCTGGAGACTCCCAGGGCTGAGAAGCATCAGGAGGAACTCAGGGCCAGCCCTACTGTTAGGCAGATTGATTCATAGATCATAGAGTTGGAAGGAGCCTACAAGGCCATCAAGTCTAACCCCCTGCTCAATGCAGGAAACTAGAGGAGGGGTCTCCCATCCAAGTAATAACCAGGCCTGACCCTGCTTAGCTTTCCACACTCAGACAAGCTGAGCCAGTGTGAGCAGCAGCCGCCTGAAGCAGTGGATGTCAGGATGTGTGTAGGTGGGCAGCACTGCTATCCCCTGACTATTCCCCCTAAACCCCTGGCTGTTCCCCACTGTTGAAACAGAGCTGTCCATGCCACAAAGCCTGACCTAAACCCACTCAGTTAGTTTTCTGCCCTCTGCTACAGTGCAGGATGTTGTCCTTTTGCCACTGTTGAAGTATGATTCAGCCACCAGTCCACTTGGCTTCTGTAAGTGGAATGGAGGAGGGACAGCTTGTCCTTCACTTCAGGCAACAAACTGTCTTTGGGCAGCCCTGGGTAGAAGAGAGGAGAAGACAGAGGAACAAGAGAACAGCAGATGGAGAGTGAGTGAGCAGATTTAAAAAAAAAATTAGGTAAGGAAGGCTCACACCTTAAACACACAAATAGCGGTATTTTCGAGGACTTTAATGGTGTGTGTGTGTGTGTGTGTGTGTGTATATATATATATATATATATATATATATGGGGAGTTGTTTTAAAGAATGTTTTGTTGTGATTTTACTGTATTATTGCATTCTTTTGAATTGTGCATTGCTTTGAGCACCCTGGTGGGCAGAATAGTGATTTATAATATGAAAATACTTTTCATTTTCAATAATCAATGAAGATACTTCCCTAAGCTGCTTCAGGCAAACTGAAGAAAAACAATGGCTAACTGCTTAATTTTCCATAAAGAGCATATGTAGCAGAAGCTAAATGGCATGTTCCATCAGGAAAGCACACACACAGAGCAAGTTATTCAAAGCTGAAGTAGGTGTGTGTGAGGAGTCAGCCACATTGAGTTTGTCCAATGGAATTCCCCAGTCCACATCAACAGGGAATGGACGCAGACCTGGATGCAATTTGCATTTGGAAATCTCTACGTTTCAGGACTTGTGTTCCTTGGTACAGGGGGGGAAAGAATCTGTCTGATAAAAGGAGCACATTTGAAAAGTCCACAAAGAAAGATGTGTACATTTCGAAAATGTGTGGAAACACGATTTAGTCAAAGGATGGGTGTGTACAAAAATGCATACAATTTGAAAAATATGCACAGAGTGTGCATATTTTGTAAAAGGTACACCCACAAATCTATAGAACCCCCCCCCCCCGTAAGAACACACACTGCAGCTGTGGGGTGGGGAAACAGGAACTCTGTGGAATCTGATCTGCCAGAGATCCACCCATCCCTACTCCAAAGCTGCAGTGGCATTGCTTTCTGCAGATTGTGGATTCTGAGCTTTCACACAACATAGAAGCTAACTATGCAATCCTGTGCATGTCTACACAAAGGTCCTACTAGTGGGACTCACTCACAGGTAGGTGTGTACAGGATTGCAGCCGAGGTGTGTAAGAACTCAGTGGGCCAGTTCACACAAAACAGCAAATTGTGGGTCAAGTAGCCCTTGCTTTGCCATGCATGAGCAGGAGTGAGCGAGCCGGGTGATTGGCTGGACTGTACGTTGTGAGTGTGACGTGCAATTCTGGAGCACTTCTTTGTTTAGGAGCTAAACAGCACAGCAGTTGAATGGTGCAGCTACAGCAGGAGCTGCAGACCCAAGCCCCAGATGACCACCCAGAGAGTGGCAGGTGATCAGAGCAACAGAGGCAAAATCCATTTTATTCCTGTAGTCATGATGGTGCTATGATTTAAGTGAGTTTAAAATGCAAAACTGTACATGTTCAGAATTTGTTTTTGTTTGTTTTGTTTTAAATCAGGCTTGGCAAACTGTTAATTTTTTAAAAAATATTTAAAATGCAACTTTTGTCTTAAGTCACAAGTTAGGAATGCTTATCTTTTCAAATATACTTGCCTCTTTTTATGGAGGGCTATGAAGTTTTTGAGCTACAAAGAACTTTCTGTTAGGTCGAATGTTAGGTTTTCTGCTAGGTAAAAACATTTGCTTTCCTTGTCCTTGAGAGGGTGCATCCAAAGAGACCTTGGCCAATTGATACAGATATCCCCTCTCCTTATTTTCTGGTGTCACTCTCCTAACAATGCTCCTAAAAACCTTAAAATCTCTTGCTGCACTTTCAGCATTAATATGCATACTCTGATGAGCAAATGGAAAGATCCTTATAATGGTTGCTTTGAAAACAAAGCTTGTTATTTATAACAATTGAAAGAGAGAGCTAGGAATAAAAATGAAATTAGCTTGCATACATGTGGCAGGAAAGGAAACAAATCTCTCCAATACTGAAAAGAAAATGAAAAGAAGGATGTGTGGATATGCATAATAAAGCAAACACAGTGATCATGAGGGGAGTATTGAAAGTGCAATAGGCACATTTCACTCCAAACAAGAGCTGCAACAAAATTTTTCAGAAGATATGTTTCTGAGAAAATGCCTGAGATTTTCTTTTTCTCACTCCCGGGGGGGGGGGGGGGAAGGCCACTTTGCAGAATTTTCTCTGAATATTCTCCATCGTGTTTTTTTGTGGCAGCCACCATTCCAACACCCCATGTTGTTAACGAATGCCATGTAAAGGATACCAAATGGTGGGCTGGCTGCTGATGTAGTTGCTGCAGATGCATCTTGCAGAGGCAGCCAAATACAAAAACAAAACACCCTTAGAAATAACAGAACGAAACTGCTATTGCCTCTGCTGATGGTGAACCCCACCCCTGAGCAACATTTGGAACATTCCTCCTGCCCCTGGAGAAACTTGGTGAAATGGTCCTTCAAATTTTCTCTGCCCACAGATTGGGTGGAGAATTTTGAGAGGCTATTTGCACACAGCTCTACTCCATATTCCACCTCCAAAATTCATGAAGGGGAGAATATCTCCTCACTAAAGAGCTGCTATTGACAACTTTACTGGCCTAGATCATGTGATCCCTAATCCACTTCAATTGAACCATGTATGATCTCCAGAATGTGGACTTAGAAAATGGGAGCCAGCGTGGCGTAGTGGTGAGAGTGTTGGACTGGGACTCAGGAGGAGATCCTGGTTCTAGTCCCCGCTTGGCCATGAAATTCACTGCGTGACTTTGGGCCAGTCACTGACTCTCAGCCTAACCTACCTCACAGGGTTGTTGTGAGGATAAAATGGAGAGGAGGAGGAGGATTATGTAAGCCGCCTTGGGTTCCTTGCAGGAAAAAAGGCGGGGTATAAATATAATAAAATAAATAAATAAATAAATAAAGTGATTGGCTGTGGGGAGGAGCATGTATATGAAGACAGAAACCTCTAGTCCATCATTTGATCTTTTTCCCATTAAACATTTAGTTTTAGAAAGCCAGAGTCAGCTTGGTGTCTCTAATGTTTAACTTAGAAAGGGGGTTCCAACTGCTACATTTCTGTAGGACTGGCAACATATTTCCACAGATGTCTGGACCCTCCCCATGTCCAACCCCAATAAAACTCTGGATGGACTTGATTAGGCCAGTGGGTGAACCTGATGGAAGAGGCTGTTGCAGCCAAGGTGCTTTCTTTTCTCCCTGCTGTCAAAGATCTCAAAACAGAGATTTCTATGAACAGAATGTTTTGCTTTTGTATATTAATGATATGAGGTTCTTTGACAAGGCCTTCTGGGACTAGCAGGGCTGTCAAGCATTTGGGGGTGCTTTGGGCTGTGAGACCCCAGACCTGCACCCGGTGGTTGGCTCTAGCAGCGCCATTGTTTCTTAAGAACATAAGAAGAACCATGCTGGATTAGACCAAGGGTCCATCTAGACCAGCATTCTGTTCACACAGTGGCCAGCAAGCTGCCCATGGGATCCCACAAGCAGAACATGAGTGCAACAGCACCTTCCCGCCCATGTTCCCCAGCAACTGGAGTACATAGGCATACTTTTCTTCCCTCTTTGCTAAAACCATCGTCTCATTTGAAGAGTTCCACAACGTTGTGGAAAATATGAAAAGCTTCTTGGGGGTTAGTGTCTTCCCTAACCAAAAAAAAAAAAAAAGTTTCAATTTCTTCCATATATTTTTATAGTTTGAAATGTACTCTGCCAAAATGTAGCCATTTTTAATGACTGGAATCTATATCATGTGCCAGATTTCCCCCCCCCCTTTTTTTGTTAGTAGGAAATTGACAGAGCTTCACAAAAGCCATTGGAGAGTTCCTTTAAGTTGTCATAAATAATGTGAACAGGCGCTATGCCAGTTTACACCCTGGTATATCTGGCTCATTATTTCAATTGAATTATGATCTGCTGTACAACAGTTTGTTGTCCAAAAAGTGTTATTGACCCTTGCCTTCACTTTATGAAATTATTTCAGAGCCTCACAGCTGTTAAGATCCTGGAAAAGAAAGTAACCCATTTTTCATCGCCTAGAGTCACAATAAGTGTTATACACACACACACACACACACACACACACATATATATAATTCAGTATGACTAGATTTTATCTGTCTGAATGAGCTATGAAAGAAAGGTGCTAATTATATGCACATCTATTTTTTGAGAAATTTTATGCTTCAGTTGAATTTTCTTCCACCTACAGTTTGATCTGAGTGCTTATCAAATCTAATCCCCCCCCCCCCTCTCTCACTCACACACTGGATCTTCTATGTCAAGGGTGTTAATCTAAAAATAAAATAAAATTGCAGAAACAAAACAACACTCAGTCCAAAATTGGTACCCTGATCCTAAACTCATGTATTAACACACTTCTTTGGAAGTCATCTCCCTCAATAACAACAAAATTTCCTTTTAAGTAAGTGTCTTTAGAACTGTGTGGCATTCTGAATCCTGAAGAACTATGCTGGCATTTAAAATTCAATTTCTGCTGATATTGGTTGATTTGATGGTTCAGATTTGGAGTTTTAATATCAAACTTACAGATACTTGAAACAAGATGATCCCCAAAGAAGGGTCATGGATCCCATTTATCTTGTCCTACCCCTACCCCCACACAATGATTCATACATTTGGTGTTTCATTTTATACACATGTGAAGCTTTAGAGACACAAACAACACAAAAGATGTGAGCTACAGAATGTTGTTAATTCATAGATCATAGATAGATCATAAGAGTTGGAAGGAGCCTACAAGGCTATCGAGTCCAATTTGGGTTGTGTATTTCCAGAAAACAGCGGCCCTTTTCATATGTTCAGGGGTGTGGTGGGGGATGGAAATTGCACCCAATATCCCCTATCCTGACCTCCACATGCTCATCTGGAGGTTTGAACAGAGCCTACATGTGTTCAACCGTACCTGCATAGGCTCTGAACCTATAATCAAGGACCTTGCCTTAGTTGTTATTATGTATAGATTCCTTATTACATGTACAGAGGCTATCATGGGCATTTGCAGAGGCTACGGGCATTTACATACTTCAGTCACACCTTTGGATGTAGGTTGTAAGAAGGGAAAGCAGGTGTAATCCCAATTCCGCCCCACCTCATGCATTCACCGGATGCATGAAAAAGGGCTGTCTATGAAGGCATCCCTTTCCATGCCTGGGCCTGGCAGTGCTTGAAAACCACCCAGACAAGGGATCAATCTTCCTTTTCCTGGTTATGTGTCTGAGTTATGGTCAATTTAAAAATGTTCACCAAACTGATTCACCTGAAGCTTTTCTCTTGCCATTATGGACTGTTTGGTTCTGTCTAGAGGTGCAATCAGAGGACAACTTCCTGCACACTCAGTGCAATAAGCCAGTTCAGACATGGGGCAGTTTGGACATGAGGCAGTTCACGGAGAGCATGCTAGGCAGTCAGTGGTTTGTAGGCACACCAGACCCACATTGAGGCACTTTTTCTGTAAGGATGGATGGATCTGTCAGTCTTGGACTCACTAAGATGGTTGGTGTTTTCACGTCAAGCTTATTCTGTCCCATTTCCACATGAGGTTGTGTTGTGTGTTTTTTTTAAAAAATATATCCATATGGAAATGCATACTTTTCAGTCTTCATTTCCCCTAATGTACACATCAAAGCACACATTTTTTGTGCACATTTTCAAGGTATGGATTTCCTTCCAAGTACCTTACATTTGTGAAATGCAGTTTTGTGCACATGTTTCTCAAATATATGCATTTTGTGTGCATTTCCCCCAAATATCCACATTTTTGTGTGCATTTTTCCTGAGATGAGTTGTATCAGAAAGCCTGCAAAAATGCAGGTTGGAATATAACTCTTTCTTGTCTCACTGAAAGGGTCAGGAAGTGCAAATTGGGTAAATTTGTAAAAAAAAAATATGGAGTGAATTTCTCAGTGATCTCTGATGTGAACTAACACCTCTGTTTTGCTCATCTGTATTTAAACTGTGGAGAAAGCCAACCTAAGCCCCCTGCCTGACACACACACACTCACCAAGGAGGGGGGAAGGAGACCCAGGGGGGGGAGACAACCAGTCTCCACAGATGCCAAAGGGGACAAACAACATCTACATAGAATCACCCCAGGGGGGAAGGCAGGAAGCATCACCAGGTTTGTCAATGCTCTTGCATATCAGCCCCATCTACATAAGACTTGAATACCTCTCCAGGGCAGACGCTTCGGCCCCCTAAGAAATGGCCACTCAACACCATAGGATGGGACCATTAAGCAAGTGGCTTCAAAGGGACCCCATCCCACTGGGGGAAGGCGTCACCCCACCTGACCCAAAAGGCCGCCCCTCAGGGAGGGTATCAACCCACCTGATCACGGAGGGAGGGGCTACCTGAAACACCAAGGTATAAAACACCCTGCACAAGGGAACTTTTCTCTGGACCTGTTCAGCAATTTTGTCCATGCCGGGGGTAAGGGAACGAAGGATCAGCAACCCCGGGTAGCAGAATCCAGCGCGCTCCAGCTAGCTGGAATCACTGGCTGCTTGGGTTGACCGGACCCCCGGGAAACCAAGCTGAAATCACTCACAAGCCGCTTGGGTAGACCGGGCCTCCGCCGGGAACCCAGCTAGCCGCTTGGGTAGACCGGGCCTCCGCCGGGAATCCAGCTAGCCGCTTGGGTAGACCGGGCCTCCGCCGGGAACCCAGCTAGCCGCTTGGGTAGACCGGGCCTCCGCCGGGAACCCAGCTAGCCGCTTGGGTAGACCGGGCCTCCGCCGGGAACCCAGCTAGCCGCTTGGGTAGACCGGGCCTCCGCCGGGAACCCAGCTAGCAGCGTGCGGTTGACCGGGCCTCTGCCGGGACCCTAGCTAAACTAACTAGCTGAGAGCCCTGAAATCACGTTGTCCTTGAGACTTTTGCTTGCTACTTTGTACCGTACTGATAAGCTGTATTGCTGGCGTGGGTCTTAGTTTGTGAAGGTAATTTTGTAAATAAACTTGTTTTCTAAAAGATACTTTTGTGGCTATAAGTTATCCCTTTGTTCTAGGCTAAGGCGAGGCGCTGGGGACCTTGGAGAAGGCCCGCCCCCTTTAGCATTGAACCCGCGCAGAAGACCAGGTTGTCGGTCTTCCACTTGGTGGCAGCGGTGGGATAACTTATTAGCCCAGAATATCTCTCAGACCCAAAGTAGCAAGAGCCTAAGGATCACCATGGGCGACCCAGAGCCTGACGGAGCGACTGGGGGAGCCGAGCCACGGCAGTCTCTGCCCGCAACCCCCATCACCCTGGGGTTGGCGGCGCTGATCCGGCAGAGGGAGCTGCTGGCGAGTCTGGCCCAGGGTGCCCGACCCAGGGGCCGCCGTATCCCAGTTCAGACAGATAGGAGAGAGGATGTGGTGACCGAGGACCCCGCTCCTCTAGAACCTCTGGAGCCCCTGGAGCCCCTCGAGCTTCCCTCGGAATGGATGGCCCACGAGCGGGAGAGGATGGCCCACGAGCGCGAAATGATCCGGATGCAGATGGAGTTGGCCAAGCTGCAGCTCAAGGCGGGGAAAACTCCCCCGACTGCCCCCGCCACTCCTCCCCCTCCGTTGTGGGACCGCAAGACATTCCCCTACTACAAGCCAGGGCAGGATGTCCTGATGTTCTTCTCCATTTTCGAAACGGCGTGCCAGGAGCAGCGGGTCCCCGACAACTTGCGGTTGTCCGCCCTGCGAACCCAGGTCAGTGGGGACCTGGCCGACCTCCTCAGGGCTCATCTGCGGAAGACCCCGGCGAGCTACGAGGCGTTCAAGGCAGCGGCCAGGCAACACTTCGCCCTCACCGCCGAACATTGCCGGCGGAGATTTCGAGAGGGTAGACCTTCCCCCGGGACCACCCATGTGGCATGGGCAGCCCAGGTGATGCACGTCTGCGAGTCCTGGGTGGAGGCTTCCCGGGCCTCCACCCTGAAGGAAGTTGTCGAGCTGATCGCCATGGAGCAGTTCTTCACCACCATCCCGAAGGAGCTGGCCACTGTTGTGAGGGATCAGAAGCCCCGTACCTGTGAGGCGGTGGGGATCATGGCCGACGAGATGGGGCTATACCGGACGGCCCCATCCACCAAGGGAATTTCTGCGGCCGTGGCCGAGAAGAAATCGGAGCCGGAGAAGAGCCTGCCCCGACGGCGCGAGGAGGCCCCTCGGACCAAGGGGAACCAAAACCCTCGGTCTGGGGCGTGCTTCCACTGTAACGAGATGGGACACCTGCGACAGGATTGCCCCAAGCTCCAGCCCAAGAACCAGGATGCCCATCCCTCGCCGGGCAAAATAGGACGCGTCGCAGGTGCTGCAGCTGCTCAGGCCGACGACAGCGACTACGATCGACGGTCGGTCCTCTCCCTCCATGCAAGCATCCCCGAGGATCGCGGCGCCGAGGAGGATCTCCAAGAGTGGGGTCCCTACCGTCCCGGACCCCGTGCATCGCTGTATCGCATCGCCTCCCCGGACCAGCTGAGATGGAGCCACAAGCAATTCTGTGAGTACATCTATATCAATAATGTTTCCCAGGTGGGGTATAGGGACACTGGGGCAGATGTAACGGCTCTGCCCCGGGACCGCGTAGAAAGGTCCCAACTTTTGTCAGGACGTACGTGTACGATCAAACCCTATAACTCCCCCGACATCACCGTCCCCATCGCCCGGGTCCGGGTCAAGTACCAGGGGTGGGAAGGAGAGATGGACGTAATCATCCATCGCCAAAAGGAGTGGGGCATCATCATCGGGAACGACCTCGCATTCCGGGTGGCCAAAGCTAAGATGGGGGTCGTCACCCGGGGACAGGCAAGGCGAGGGGGGGCGCCTGTAACCGCACCGGTCCCAAAGCCTAAGCCCGTGCCCCCTCCACCACCCGGGGTGACCCCATCCCCTGCGGGGCACTCCGGGGAGAACCAGGCCATAGCGGAGCCCCCGAAGAACGAAGGGTTTGCCCAGATGGCTAAAGACTTTGGGACACAAGCCCAATTCAAGGAAGCCCAGCGGCTGGACCCTTCCTTGCAGGAGTGTCGCGATCTGGCCAACCAAGACCCCGCCTGGGGTATCCCTTGCCACCGAAAGATTTGTCTGGGACAATGGAACTTTGTACCGGGAGTTCGAGCCAAAGGGGGAAGTGGCACCGGAGCGCAAGCAAAGGCAACTGGTGGTTCCCCAACGGTACCGCCGCGCCGTGCTGCACCTCGCCCACGACGTGGCATGGGGAGGACACCTGGGGCAGAAGCGGACCCAAGCTCGAATCACAGAGGGGTTCTACTGGCCCATGATCGCCTCCGACATTAAAGCTTACTGTCAGTCCTGAGATGTGTGCCAGCGGGTGGGACACAATCGCGATCACCCAAGAGCTCCCCTTCAGCCTTTCCCGGTGGTGGGGATCCCTTTTGAACGGATTGCTATGGACATAGTGGGTCCCTTGAACCCGCCCACCAAGACGGGGAAAAAGTTTGTACTGACGGTAGTGGACTTTGCCACCCACTACGCAGAGGCTTTTGCGCTAGCCTCCATCTCTGCAGCCAGCCTGGCTAAGACTCTGCTCTCTCTCTTTTCCTGCTTAGGAATGCCCCACACGGTCGTGTCGGACTGCGGCACCGGGTTCATGTCTAAACTGTTCCAGAAGATGTGGGACCTGGGGGGGGTTGACCATGTAACTTCGGTGCCTTACCACCACGAGACCAACGGACTGGTTGAACGCTTCAACCAGACGTTGGGGAAAATGATCCGGGCGTACGCTAGCCGTCACCTGGGAACTTGGGACCAAGCCCTACCCTACCTCCTCTTTGCCTACCGAGATGCTCCGCAGGAAAGCCTCGGGTTTTCCCCGAATGAACTGATGCTTGGCAGAGAACTACGGGGGCCCTTGGCTCTGTTGCGGGAGGAGTGGGAGGGGGCTGCCGGCAGTTCGCCCGTGCCGGTTCACACTTTTCTGCGGCGGCTACGGGACACCCTCCACAGCATTCGAGAAGCCGCTCAACAGCATCTGAAGGCAGCCCAGCAGCGGCAAAAGGAGCTGTATGATAAAACCGCAGTAGCCTGGACTTTTGAGGTGGGTGATACGGTGTTGGTTCTGCGTACCCTCAAAACGGACAAGCTGTGTCTTAAGTGGGAGGGTCCGGGGACTGTAGTTGAGAAACTTGGACCAGTCAACTACAAAATACTCTTTGCCGGGACTCCTGAAAAATGTAAAGTGTTTCATGTGAATATGTTGAAATTGTATGTGGACCGGGGTGTGGGAGTGGGCTGTGTGAAGGAACATAATGATAAGGATTTCGCTGATGGGGATCTGTTGGGAGAATGGGGGGATGGCGGGGGAATGGAAGAAATTTCATTGTCACCCGCCCTGTCCGAGGCTCAGCGGGAGCAAATGAAGCGGGTGCTGGATGAATTTGGGACCATGTTCTCAGACCGCCCCGGGCGGACCCCACTCATCCAGCACACCATTCAAACGGGTGACAGCCCCCCTCTGCAATCTCTGCCATACCGGGCGGTGGGACCCCACGCTCAGGTCATTGCGGAGGAAGTCAAAGCCATGTTAGACCTAGGGGTGATCGTTCCTAGTTCTAGCCCATGGTCCTCCCCGATTGTCCTGGTGGCCAAAAAGGATGGGGGGGTGCGGTTCTGTGTGGACTATCGGAAAATCAATAAAGTGACCGTCCCTGACCCCTACCCCATCCCCAACATGGATGTCTTGCTGGAGAAGCTAGGGAGGGCCAAGTACATTACCACCCTAGACCTCACCAAGGGCTACTGGCAAGTCCCGCTAGATGCGGATGCTGCTCTCAAGTCTGCCTTTGTCACACACCTGGGTTTATTCCAGTTCACCACTCTTCCCTTCGGAGTCCGGAACGGTCCGGCAACCTTTCAAAGGCTGGTGAATGGAATGCTAAACGGGTTGGGAGAAGTTGCCTGTGCCTATCTGGACGACATAGCTATCTTTAGCTCCACTTGGGAACAGCATCTGCAGCATGTCCGGCAGATCTTCCAGCGGATCCGGGACGCTGGGTTGACAGTGAAAGCAAAGAAGTGCCAGGTGGGGCTAGGGGAGGTTGAGTACCTTGGACATTGGGTCGGAGGGGGGAGCATCAAACCCATGGAAGCTAAGATAGAGTCAGTTCAGAAATGGCCCCAACCCGCAACCAAAAAACAGGTGCAGGCTTTTCTGGGACTTGCGGGGTACTATCGGAAGTTCGTGCCACACTTCAGTCAGCTAGCAGCCCCTCTGACTGATCTTTGTAAAAAGCGCCAACCGAACAGGGTCCAGTGGACCGCGGCTTGCCAGACCGCTTTCGACGGGTTAAAAGCCTGCCTCACGGCAGCTCCCATTCTGCAAGCCCCAAACTTTGAATCCCCCTTCGTTCTACAGACAGATGCCTCTGAGGCCGGGATGGGGGCGGTGTTATTACAGGAGAAGGTAGGAGAAGGGCTGCGCCCCGTTGCCTACCTGAGCAAGAAACTCCTGCCCAGAGAACGTAGTCTTGCCACCATTGAGAAGGAGTGCCTGGCCGTGGTGTGGGCCATCACCAAGTTGCGCCCCTACCTCTGGGGGAGACGGTTCCGCCTGGGGGAGACGGTTCCTGAACCTGACCTAAGCTCCAGACGTGACCCAGCCATCTGGACCATACCAAGCATCCTTGCCTGAGCCGTCACCTAGGACAACTGACAGATTCTTGATGGATCCTGTCAGTATTGAGACCCTGGGTAGGCTAGATTTGGCCCATAGGCCTGAGGTTTGACACCCCTGCTGTATATACTGAGTCAGACTGGTTACCCATCTATCCAAGTAGCATCAGTTTTGATTGACAGCAGTTCTCCATGGGCTGGCAGTTTGTATGCAAGGATTTCATAGATTTCATAGAATTCATAGCTCATAGAGTTGGAAGGAGCCTACAAGGCTATCGAGTCCAACCCCCTGCTCAATGCAGGAAACTAGAGGAGGAGCCTCCCATCCAAGTAATAACCAGGCTTGACCCTGCTTAGCTTTCCACGCTCAGACAAGCTGAGCCAGCGTGAGCCACAGGCCTGTATGTCCTCTCCCAGTGAGCTATCACCTCTTCCCAAAACTGAATTATTGACAAAGCTATGGTTAGATGAGCTATTGTTTGCTACATACACATCTGTAACCGGGTGTTTTATACACTTGAACCAGATTGCTGGTGATTCAAACATAATGCTTAGGAGACAGATGTTATTGGTGTATATCCATCAATTAATCTTTCTTCATCATAACTGTGAGCCATGTTAAATAATAATAAAAAAAAACACTCTCTCCTCCAGTGTGGAAACTGGCACATGGTAGAATATGAGCCCCACCCACACACTCCAATCAAATTTGGGGCTTTGCATAAGCTTCTGCAATGGGGAAACCAGATGGAGCTTTCATTGAATCTGGCCTGGAGATATTATCTTTATTAGATTTGTTGCAATTGCACTGTTGTTATTTCATAAATTCTGTACCAAATAAAAGGAGCTTGCTTGTCTGCAGTTTCCAATTATTTAAGAATCCACACACTCCACAGCAATCATCTATCTTCATCAAATGGAGACCCTACACTGACCTCTTTTTTGGGAAGCTGCATGAACAGAAAGATTTTTTACTTTGAAACACACCCATGGAGAAAAGACTGGAAATTGTGTTGATGTCTGCTGAACGTTCAGATCACCAGGCCACTCCTATGCAAGGCAAGCCAAATTTCAGTACAATTGAATTGATTTTCTTCCAGTCAATATTTTTGCAGGGATGAATCTTAATGCCTGTTTTTCTTTAACTTGCCTTTTGAAGAACGGATGCAGTTTTTATAGTACACATGATTATATATACCATAGTGTAATGAAAATTATGGAAGATGGAACCAACACCGAGCATGTTAAAACATCTGACATATTTATTTATTTATTTATTCATTTGATTTTATTTGTACCCCACTGCACCTTTCTTCCAAGAAAATTGGCATTCAATGCAGCAACTATGGAAGACCACAATCCTAAACTAGGGAAGTATGAGAAATTTGTTTCAGTTCATTTTTGACCAGAATTTTTTGAACAGTTTGCACCACCTAGAACTGAATGCAGAAATGAATACAATGTGCTGTCAAGGTTTTTTTTTTTTTTTTCTGAGCTTGCAATGCAATATGCAGAAAAGAAAAGTGGTCAAAAATGCATACATTTGAAAAATGCATATGAATGTACCTTTGAAAAATGTGCACAAACACGCTTTATTTATTTAATCAATGGGAGGAAAATGTGTACATTGAAAAAAAATGCACACAATTAATATATACATTTGGGAATATGTGCGCCAAAATGTGCATCACGTCAAAAGAAAAAAGCTCGCTATCTGATATGGACACAAGTTGGAACAAGCTTTGAGGTAGAATTCAGAGAATCTCAATGAGCTCAAGTTTGGCTAATTTGCACATCCCTACCGGCGGCAACCAATTTCTAAGGAAACTTTTTTAGTCATACATAAAACAGAAATCTCAGAAGCATGAAAGTAATGGCATACATAATAAGGGAGCCTTGAGCAGTTTCTGGTTATCAAGAGTTGATCATTTTGTACCTATACTGTATGTTCTTTGTTCCCTTGAAATGGACAAGAACCCTTTGGCACATTTCTCATATAATGCTAAAGCTCCCCCCACTCTCCCCCTCCCCTCTCCTCCTCTGGTGTAGCTGCAAGGAGGATACTGAAAGCATCCACTGGTTTTGGTTGCCACTTGAGTACTTGTAACATGGAATGGTAGGTTCAGTTGCCTGATAGCTTAAGTTGCAGAGACTCCATGTGTCTATTCCAGTGAACAGACACATCTGGGACTGAGGTCCACCACTCTGCCACTGACAGCCATCTAGCTCCAAAGGCTGTGGTGAAGCTGGAATTAGCCATAGCATGAGATACTGTACCATATGCATATTTCGTAAATAACATGTCTGCTAAGGGCACAACTCTTAACAACTCTACTTTCCAGGTATTTTGGAGCTTGACTGACTATGCAAAGTCCTTTAATTGAATGTTAAGGACAAAGTTTTGCTTGTAGGCACACCCTAGTCTACACTGACTGGCAGCATCTTTCCAACAGGGGCCTTTCCTGGCCCTCCGTGGAGACACCAAAAACGACAACCTGAACTTTCTGCATGCAAAGTATGTGCTCTCCCACTGAGTTACAGCCCCTTCCCTATGGCAATGGCAGATGGGTTAATTCTCAAATGTAATTATGAAATGTTGATACAACTCTTCCCATAAGTACATATCTCTAAAAATGTTTGCTCAGAATGTTCTCAAGGAAACAAAATGGAATAAGAACATGTAAACGGATCCCTCGTATAATAATTGCTGGCTGCAACAATACTTATCTTACAATGGAGGGCCACCCATGTACATTCCAATTTCCTTCAGTGAGACTCCAGACAGGCACACCCACAGTTGTCTGCTTCTGCAGCATATTTTGAAAGAGTTGGAGTTTGTAAGGCATCAAGCCAATGTCATTTAATGGACTTTAATGGAAATAATCTGGATTGGTTTAGGTGTAAATGGGCAGCAAATTTGGCTCATAATGTATATTCCAGGAGATTAATTGAATCTTATTCCACCATCCTCTAAGAGAAGAGATTTAAAAGTTTTTCAGCAGAGTTCTTCTTTCCTTAATAAAATTGGTTGACATTGTTAAGAATCCAAAGCCGAAGCTGTTGCAGAAGCTAATTTGCAGATAAATCTCACTTCTAAGAACAAATTCAGTCCTTCAATGCACACACATGCAGCTTTCATTATGTTAATGGAAACCACACTTGCACATCCAACCCCTACATTTTTTTTCTCAGCAAAATTATGTAAGATAAATAGTCATTAAATGCCTTAGTGCAACCAGATGAACTATTTGTGAAAAAGAAAATCCACTGGGGCATGTCTTGGTAATGATGGGACATGGACATGTATAATAAAAAATGATAAAATGGTAATTAAATATATTCACTGACCTAGCAATCACATGCACACACAACCTGCAGTAGATTCTTCCCACATCCCTTTAAATAATAATAATAATAACAACAATAATAATAACAATAACAAAATTCATTTCTTCATGTCTTTTGTTCACTTCCCCCCCTATTGATTTCTTATTGTCCCCCCCTCCTAGATAGGAAGACCCAGCACTGCAATATAGATTAATTCAACAGAAGGTTAGAATTATGAAAATAAAAGGTGCTACAATCTTCTTTCTGTATTCTGTATTTTTGTCAAGAAATTAGAAATGATGTCATACTTATAATTTGCAAGCTCCAACAAACACAGTTCTAGGATTCTCATCTGTTTAAACAAATAGAACAAAGCAAAACCCATAAAATTTACCAAAAAGGAAAAAGACATTTTCTTGTATTAAGCAGGAAGGCCACTGAAAACTGTAATTTAAGGTATCCCTATAATAACTGTTAATAGTAATGAGGATCATTAAACCAAAATTTTAGTACAATGAAAACCAAATGTATACCATTAAACTGAAGCTAAGTTAACATCTTTTCCTGGTTTAGTATGGCATGGGGAATATGTGGAATATATTTGTGGACTTTCTTCTTCTTCTTCTTCTTCTTCTTCTTCTTCTTCTTCTTCTTCTTCTTCTTCTTCTTCTTTTTAAGTTACATGAAGTTAATGTAATGATGATGTGGAATGGAATACAAAGGTATGGAAATCATGATGGGTACTATAAAAGAGACATTGGGTGTGGAAACTAAGCACTTTTAGAGACCCAGTGTGAATGAAGCACTTTCTTAAAGCACTGTCTCCCATTTAAATCAATGCGATGTAAAATGCTTAAACATGGCTTGATCATATCCGCTGTTGCTATCAAGATGTATACAGGATGTGGAACTGGGGCAAGAGTTTTGATCCTGAATCACTTTCATTTGTCTCTTCCCTTCAGGGTCACATGAACTAGCAGGCTCTAAACCTGCAATCTAAAATAGCCAATACAATAATATAGTTAATCACATGGGAAATGGTTTGCAGAATTTTGTAATGAACAGACTACCAGACACTGCTTACAGAATACCAGTTGCAACCTACTACTTTAGCAAAAACCTTTCCTCAACCACTTGACGTGCTGGTCATATCCATCTAAAGACACTCCCAAATGTCAGCTTTTCCCAGTGATAATAGTTTTTGCAGCTGACTGACAAGCTGGCATGCCAGACATTCACAACTTAGATGTCAAGTGATCCATAAACTAATCACTGATAGTTCAAACATAGCAGCTAGATCACTACCAAGTGGGATACAGACTACACCCTACCTCTCCTTTACTCTATTCCTGTTATTCACAGTCAAACCCTAGTGTTTGTCATGATCTTTGTCCTGCCTGTGTAAGGGCCAAAAGAGACATTACTGTGTCTAGCAGTGAATCTTTGTTCATTTATACTCTAAAGAAGGTGCAGGGGAAACTGATCCAGGTCTTAAAAGACTCATACCCCACACACTAGGGTCCTGATCTGAATTGGGTGCCCTCTGCCTACTCTAAAGTAAAAATTAAAACAAAAGACATTGCTAGCCACAGATTTAAGGTAACCTCTGTTTTGAACCTAATTCAGAATGTTAGCCCACATTTTCTGCAATGTACAACACCTAGTGCACTGTTTACACCAAATAAGGAATAGCAGGAGTATTCTTCCCTGATTATGTGGTCTTCACCAGTATGTCTGAATTAGGTAGCTTATGTTGCCTGCATGAGGGTACATAGCACCTTCAGGAAGATGATTTAAGATGGGGGGAACTGTCATAAAGTGTTAATTCCCCAATCCAATTCATATCCCCCCACCCCCATGACTGCTTTCAATTAAAATAAATGGTAGGAGAACTAATCATAGATGTTCTAGCATCTTGTCTAACCGCATAGGTATTACAATTGATCCTGGGGTACATAAAATCACTCATCCTCAGCAAGATTCCAGCAATAAAAGCATATCATATCTAAGTAAAAGAGGAATAACAGCAGTTTATTTGTTTGGGAAAGGTGATCTTTTTATTCTATTTACATTTGGAAAATATGACATCCAAAGTCTGCAAATTTCATTGGCTCTCCAGAATCCTCTGTTCTGCTGGTTATGTCTTTTTTTAAAAAAAATTAGAAAAGTTTTCTAAGTAGCTTGAACAAAATCAGCCAACTGGTTAGAAACATAACATCCATTCTCAAATATTTTGCCCTTTCCCCTTCATCTTAGTATTACAAAGAGAAAGAAATGACTTGCAGTCATGCAGTAGTTATAGAAAACAGTTGTTTCATATAAAATTATCATTTGTTAATGGTGTGAGATGATTAACACCTATTTTAAAGAAATGTAAACATTGTTTACTTATTAAAACTCCATTTAGAAGTCTGGCAATATTAAAAAGTGGAAATTAGTTTCATGTGCATTCTGATACATACATGGAACTCCAGCATATACTGGGCTTTCCATTCATACTATTTCTGTAAGGGGTCTCAGATGACCCCCCCCCCCTGTGTGTTGAACGAATGTGTGAGGGAGTCATGGGGCTAGGCAAGTTACCCATGCCCCCACCATCCATGTGCTGGTCTGGTGTGAGAATGGGTTTTATGCACATACTGATGCATGTGCATAGAACTCCTCCATAGATATCCTCCACGTGAGGAGAAGGCCCAAGGCCAGGAGAAGCTCTCCTGGCATGCAGTTCCTTCACATGCTTGCCAAAAGTGTGGAAGGTGGAGAGGGTATCACTACTGCACACATTAGCAGCAGAGGCTGTGGTAGCCTGCATGGCCCCACATCTCCCTTCACATGTTCTTGTAATGCTCTTGGAGTCATCTGATCACCCAATGAGAGAATCTAATCTGGATTTGCATAGGAATGGGGAAAGTTTCCTTGTGATAGAGCTTCCACACATGGAACAGCTCTCTGAATTGGTAAGCAAAATACCTGTAGAACATATTTCTACATAATTTTCTTTAAAACAAATTTAAACACATAATTTTCTTTAAAACAAAACCCAACCATATCCAGAAAATAATGTGCATGTCAAGATAATTTTGAAAATAAGGATAAGAATAAGAATAATGAAAGGTGGGATGAGGAATGGAGAAAAGAATGAACAACGACGGTTGTTCACTGAAACAGGAGCAAGTGTGTTGAACACTACGGTTAATATGGAAGCATATTATTATTACACAATAGTTTTGTGCAAACAATGGGTCATACCTTATATTAATATTATTCTGCTTTTCAATAAATAATGGTTAATGAACATTCTAATAAATAATTAATTGAATGATATAAATGGGTCAGGAGGCTGTTCATCACTATCTTTATAATGTTATGAGAATCTTCTGTTGCTTCTGATAAAGTCTATCAATCATTCCATCCCATTTTAGAGATGGGATCTTAATGTTAAATGTTACTGAAATGGCCTTTTGTGGCTAGACATATCAACACATCACATCCAAAGTATGTTATAAGATTACTTGACTACAATGAGTGACAAATTCCAGGGACTTTGTCTCCGAATTTGTTCAGAGAAGGGCAACAAAGATGATCAGGGACTGGAGACAAAGCCCTATGAGGAGAGACTGAAAGCACTAGGCATGTTTAGCCTTCAGAAGAGAAGGCTGAGGGGAGATATGATAGCACTCTTCAAGTACTTGAAAGGTTGTCACACAGAGGAGGGCCAGGATCTCTTCTCGATCATCCCAGGGACCCAGATTGCAGGACATGGAATAATGGGCTCAAGTTACAGGAAGCCAGATTCCGCCTGGGCATAAGGAAAAATTTCCTGACTGTTAGAGCAATACACAGATGGAACCAGCTACCTAGGGAGATAGTGGGCTCTCCAACACTGGAGGCATTCAAGGTGCAGCTGGACAGCCATCTGTCAGGGATGCTTTGACTTGGGTTCCTGCACTGAATGGGGGGTTGGACTTGATGGCCTTCTAGGCCCCTTCCAACTCAACTATTCTATGATTCTGTGATTGTAGATCAGAATGTCATTTTCTCCAAGCAATTTTGTTGGGCTTAATAAGGCTGATGTGAGGTGCGCAGGTTGTAGATTGGAGCTAAGGATAGTAATTATTGCCAGTTTTCATCACTGGACAGATCAAGTTTAAAAACAAAATCAGTTTAACAGTCCCAGGAAACATTAGAAGGGGGAATGTGAAGTCTCCATTGATTTCAAGACCAGGGGTTGTACATCAAGTATACAATGTAGTTCTACATCAAGCAGACCCATTGAAGTGGGACTTATGTTAGACTAACATTACAACCCCAGATGCCCTATTTGCCCTGCTTCAACATGGAAACAGGCTTCAATTCACACAAGACATTTGTGGATTCAATCTGTACATGTTACAGAGTACTGCCTAGTGTGGGAGGGAGGGCAAAGGGAAAAAACCAAACATCCAACACCAGTGGTGAACACAAGGTGTTTTTTACATCCATCCCCACCCTAAACCAACTGTCAGTTCTGTTAGCTCCGATATGTTATAGGTGAGTGGGCTGGCAGTGCTGGACATCCTTTCTTGCAGAGGAGATCCTTGCACAAATCACAGTATATGATCCTCCACAGTGCACAAGATGCTTGTCTAGAGCCTTAGCTTCAATGTTCTCAAAGTGATGACGTAGGGATATAGGAGAATTTAGTTCCTGTTCACAAATCATGTCACCATGCCCTATTTGCAATCCCAAATGCAAGCAGGAATTTAATTCTCTGGAAATTTTCACAATTTCCCAAGCTTCCATTCACATTTGAAAGTGCACACTTGGAGAAGTGTGCATTTCCGGAAATGTGCATCTCCTCCCCCAAACTGCATTTTCATGCTTTAGCCTGCGGGGGGGGGGATGCATATTTGGGGTCTGTGCTTGGAACAGTGCTATTTTTCATGTTCGAAAATTCACACTTTTCATATGGGGGGGGAGTTGCTCACACTTGGAAGCAAGAACAAGGTGAGACCAGCATCAAGGTGGGAAATGGAGAACCTCAACAAACATGAACATCACTCGTTCTCCTATCCCTAGGGATGAGCATGAGGTGAAGATTTATTGCTGGTTCAGGTATATTGCTAGTGGCAGTGGGAATTGTCCTTTGCTCATTCCCCACAAAATGTTGAGTATATATTGACTGAACAGGAGATAGAGTCAGCTCTTACTCTTCTCTCTTAATCCCCACCCCCCCATCACAATCAGGTTAGCCTTTCTATTTGTGTACTTTCATTGATTGACAGTACTGGTGTCCAATAAGCATATTCTTCTTTTTTTCACTTATTGCTGATGATGTTGGTTGCAGCAGGAAGAAAATAAAGAGGCAGATACAGGTGGCTGGGATCAAACCAGATGGCATGTGGGATGATACGTTAGCTATTATGTCCTGTGTGAAAATGGGAATTGTAACACTTTGCATTGTGAAGCCAAGGAGACTGGCACAGACAGTCAGTGGAGATGTCTCTCTGGCACAACTCGGTTCGCCCAGGAGATGCACTTAACGAATTCTCTATTACTTTTGTGAGCATATGGTACGTTCCCCATTGGGGCTGCCTGTAATCCCTGTTGGTTCTACTATATCTTCTCCAGCATAGGTAGCAGTTCTGCCAAGCCTTGAGAATGCACTGCCATCCCTGACCTTAGCCAAAGATGGCACCTTCTTTAATTCCCTCTACTAGTGGTATTTTTAAAAATATATATCTGCACTAGCCTGTCTGCCAAAAGTCATAATGAAAAATGAAAACACATAAATTAGGCAACCAAAGACAATCAAATAACTGACCACCTAAGAGAATAAACATGCCAGGGAAGGCCATTTTTTTTAAAGTGCTAGCCCAATAATTTGTCAAGGATGGCATTAAAAAAAAAAAGCCTTCCAGGCTCTCATAAAGAGTGACAAGCTATAGCCCAGTCTGCTGCATTACCCCTTATTTTGTAGAAAGGCACAATTCAGTCACCCCCACCAGCAATCTAGAGTAGCACAGCCCAGACATAGGTTTTACCACCTCTGAGAACTAGGCCAAAATGTATGAGAAGAACTTGGTAAGGTGTAGGTATCTACTCCTTATACATCTCTGCCATCAAAAACACAGCACACTGGCTTTCCATCTTTGACTTTGAGTACAGAACACATGACTAGGTCAGTGTGAAGAAAAACAGCCTAAATTCTCTCCCTAATCAGTCCTCTGTTATACACACAATCAGCAGCTTCATGGTGATTGAGAGTATGAATCGTACATGTTGCATTTACCACTGATCTTGCATTAGACAATAACAACGAAACACGAGGGACACAGCAATTTTCTAACTATATGTTCGTAGTATGTGACATGGTGCTGTAGTCAGATTTACTGCTCATAGTGGCTCAGTTTTCTAAATGCAGTAAGCTTAGTTGCCAATCCTTTACTAACTGGAGACAGCCATGGGGAATGTAGATCTCAACTCGATAAGCACTGTAGTGTTAACAGAAACAAAGCAGGCTGTAATCATCTGGAGCTTTTCCAGCTATGATTAAACTACATGAGGAACAAAGGGCTCATTTGAAATGCAGATGTAACATTTTGGTCGCACTGTGTCTATAGACAAGGCTGCTTTGCTTTAGCAATACATCTAATACCAGCACATAGTGTCTAAATGTTTGCTTATGTCAGTTATCTGTGATGTAAACACCAAGAGGTCAGATCCTGGAACTGACATTGTGGACAGCCAGTGGAAACTGCTCCATTTGCAATGCCTTCTCTGGCTGACTAGCATTCAGATGTGAAAAGGCCAAGAAGGGAGTTGAGTGGGGCAAAGTAATTGATATCTTTCTTCTCTTCGTTCCCCAAGACATCTTTCAAGAAACTTGAAAGTGGCTTTCCACTATGTCATCATGCTGAATAATGCTTGATTAATGTCTTTATAACCCTTCCCTACCACCAAATAACCAAATAAAATCTTGATGAGGACTCCAACTATGAGCTGGATTGTATCAGTTAAGTTAGTGACACCCATCTGACCCTGCCCTTTCATTCTATGATTCCTGAATTCCTGCTGTTATATTTCATTTCAGTGGCTGTCTAGGGGGGAAAGTATGACAACTATTACTTTTTAATTAAATACAGTAGTATAAAATCTTCCAGGGAAAATTTATTGCCAGAAATATGTTGGAATCTGCTAGGTATTTGCACCCTGGTTCCTCATCTGTGACATTGTGGTACCCCTCCTGTGCAGGGAACTACAATACAAATATTATGTGTGTTATGACATTGCAAAGCCCCAGACCCAGAGAAGCAAGGAAATGCATGCAACACAGCAGGTATTACTGGTGAGCCAATGCCTGCAAAACATTGTTCATTTAGGAAGGGACATTCCCACCTTTATTACAATTATGCCAGGAACTTGAGGAAGGTGAAAACCTAAAGCATCATACACCTATGATTAGATATGGGCAACTTAATCCTATGACCCTGCTACATCAGGCAATTGCTATGCCAGTGCCAATGCTGGCATAATATAATCACAATCCTAGATACTCATAGTGGAAGCAATAACACAGTTCTAGGTGGAGAAGCAAAAGCCAATGCAGCAACACCCACAGACACGCTCACATTGTTGCTCATAACACCAACAACCACCATCAAAGGGTAATGTAAAGGGTATACTAATGAAACCCTCCATATTACCCATGCTCAAGGATGGAAAGTGGAATATCGGTGGTCAGTATAAAAGGTTTAAAGATGTTCTTAAGCCTAATCTAAAAAAATGCAATATAAACATCGAAAACTGGGAAGCTCTGGCCCATGAACGATCTAAATGGAGGTTGGCCTCTCACAAAGGTTCCATGGACTTTGAAGAAGCCCGAGTGCAAGGTGAAAGGGAGAAACGTGCTAAGCGAAAAGCACGTCAAACAAATCCTTTACAGGACCATCTTCCATCTAGTAACCTGTGTCCTCACTGTGGGAAGCTGTGTGGATCTAGAATTGGCCTCCACAGTCACTTACGGAACCATCACTAGAGTCTACACAATTTTTTTAGAATTTCCTCCTTTTATAATTTTCTTTTTGTAATTTTATCCTGGAAGACAATCTTACTCGGTCACGAGTGATCGCCTACTACTATTACCCATGCATGGAAGGCTACAATCAATGCATGGTGGTTACTGAATCGTGTGTGCTTTGGTCCCACCTCTCCACTCCCAACATGATTACAAAGCTCTGCACAATTGGGAAACCAGATAAGGCATGTTCATTTGAATTCACTGACTCACTTTCACTACAGACCTCCTATCAACATGGGGAGGTTGGGAATGGAGAGGTGGGGGGCCAAAGTGCCCATCCCAGGCGCCCTCTTCATGATTTTAAACTAAACATCTGAATAGGGCTAATCATTCTATGACATCACCCTATTCAGCACACACATGCCCATCCACAAACAACACATAAAGAAGATCAAATCCTAATGGCTGCTATCGCACCAATTCTTGTCCTAATGTTGGGTCCCATTTTGTTGTGAGGCAGTTTACACTGGTTTTAATGGGTTAATTGTTGCTGCTTTGTATCTTAGATTTTGTGTTGTTGTAATGTGTGCTCTTATAGTTCAAAGCTGTCTCGATCAGCCAGGGATGGGGACTCGGACTCGAAGACTCGACTCGTGAGTCGGACTGAGTCCCCCCTCTGACTCGAGTCTGATTCGAGTCCCAATATTTTTAATGGGACTTGAGACTCGACTCGGGACTCGAGACCAAGGACTCGTCAACATCCCTGGGCTGTGCCAGAAGGAGTAGAGAGGAGCGCGATCACCAGTGAAGAGCGCATGGAAGCGAGGCGCGCTGCTGCTTGGCCACTATGGACAGCTACCAGGAGTGCAGCCCCAACGATGTGTTGACATTTATTTTGATTGATGTGTTGTTGTGGGGGGTTAGGGTTAGGGTCAGACATTTTGGGTTTGGCTGCCTCTGCCTGCCTGTTTGGGGTTCCCAGCCTCCTCTGCCTGCCTGGTCTCTTCTTAACCAGTTCCACAGTTTGAATTGTCCAAGACAAAGGCCTCTGCCTGCCTGCCTGCTTTGGGGTTCCCTGCCTCCTCTGCCTGCCTGGTTATTTTGGGTTTGTCTGCCTGGTCTGTTCTTGTCAAAGTCAGTGGCAGAGTTATGAGATAAAAAGGCACACTTGTGCCTAGAATTTATTTAAGCCACACATCTTAAGTAGCCTTATTTTGTTGGGGGAAAACCCCATTGATTTTAATAGGGACTCGTGGAGTCAGTTTTGGGAGTGACTCAGGACTCATGAGTCACTATTTTGGACCTCAGACTCGAGACTCGGGTCCAAAGACTCGTGACTCGACTCGTGACTCAAGACCAAGGACTCTTCAACATCCCTGCGATCAGCTATGTAACACCAGTATATACAGCCAATCAATATCCTTCATAAGTGGCATTAGCATAACGTGCAGAACAAACCCAGTGGAAACACTGCTTTGCATTAATGTAGCAATGAATAAAATAAATTTCCCAAGGCTAACCCATACACACCCAAATACACACACAAGCCAACAAAATTGCAAAATTTGTCATCCATATACAATTCTTTTTTATTCTAATTGTTCACCTAGCACTTCAGCACCCAGATCATGAACACATATGGGGAAGTCAAAATTAGGCACTTTAAATGAGCATGCTTAAATCTCCCCTATGATCAGCAATGGGATGGCTAACACCTCAGAAGACAGGAATACCATTCAAAATTACCTTTATAGAATGGAAATCTGGGTCCGGACTAACACAATGGCATTAATCAGAGGCAAAAATGAAAGTTATGCATTTAGGCAAAAGAAAAGGGGAAAACACCCCCTAAACAAATACACAGCTATAAAGGCATGTGACAAGTACCTGTGGCTTTGCAGTGGAACATGTAACAAGGATCTTGGTTTTACAATTGATCACAAGTTGATTGTGAGTCAAAATTGTGTTGCAACTGCAAAAAGAAAAAGAAACAAAGACTAATGCAACTAGTCCATGATTTCCAAGTCATGAGAAGTAACAGTTCTACTTTTTTTCTGCAAAGAACAACAAAGAATCTTGTGTAGGGGTGGGCGATCCTCTGGGAGCCAACCCGCCTCCAGCTCAGCAGACGCCGCTGCTGCACCCACCAAGCCAGGCTGAAAGCAGGCTCATGCCGCAAGCCACTCGTTGGACTTCCGGGTTCCCAGCGGGCTGCTGTTTACATAGAAAATGCCTTAAGATACATCAAAAGTGGCCACAATTTGTGAAAATCATGCAAATTGTGAACACTTTTAGCATACTTTAAGGCATTTTCTATGTAAACAGTGGCCCACTGTGAACCCAGAAGTCACTTCCCCGGTTCAGCTCAGGAGAATGTGAGTCAAGTCAGGGAAGAAGTAAGTGAAATGGAGTTCAGGGCCAGGGGGTCGAGCCCAGACAGTCCACCAGATTTCCCCCGAATGAAATCCTCTCACATCCCGAGTCTTGTGGCACCTTAAAGACTAACAAATTTATTTTGGTTCATGGGCAGCCCCATCCTATGTGGATGCATGCAACCCTCTGAACCTGGAGGATTACAGGCCTCCTACTGAGTGTGGGAGGAGCGCAGCAGATAGGATTGCCGCGGTGTTCCCCTGGCCCTCAAAAACATCTAGATGGCCAATTTCAGCCATCTAGCTGTTTTACACCTTGTTCTGCCAAAGGCAGCAGTTCTTTTTAGGATCCAGAGACAATGATCACACTTATGGGTGAAGGCTAAAAAGCTTTATTAGCAAACTGCAGAAAAGAGCTTACAGAAGCGAGATAGATGCAGAGCACAATGTTTACGTCTCTTCTGTTGTTGGGAACCCCACAAAGAAACAACAATAGAGGGACTCCCTGGCTGGCACAAATAATGTATCTTACGCCATTTTCTACATAAACAACGTAGCGCTGGGAACCCAGAAGTCACTTCTCCAGCTTGGCTCGTGAGAACGCGAGTCAAGCCAGGGAAGCAGGTAGGGCAAGTGGAGCTCAGGGGGTCTAGCCCAGCAAGTTTGTCGGACTTCCACCCCCCAATCGAGGTCTGCACACATCCCTACTAAGGATTCCCTAATCTTATATAGGTTTTTTGTGTTTACAATAATCACATCTGCTCCCATTAAACTAGACAAGATTAATGTGTTTTGCACATAACTAATTGGGGAAGAATCTCAATAGATGACAGCGTATACATCTTAGACACTCCCATACCAGGTTCCCGAGCCAACAGTAAACAATAGTTTTAAGTTGACCATGAGGTCACCTGGAACCACTCAGTTTCCAGGTCATCTAGACCTCTCCTGATGATGAACCTCTGCTTACCTAAGCCATTGAAATCTGGCCAGCTGATAACCAATTTCCTTCCAGTTATACGTCATTGAAGTCTGGCCCACTGATAACCGGATGTGCTTCTAATTGTCAGCTATCATCCTTGACAAGCTTAAGTCTGTCCAAAAACAGACTTTAATTGGAAACCTTCTCATAACAAACTCTAAACATCCTGTGCTCACTGGTATTACATGCTAAATAACAAGAGTCAGCATAAGAAGTAGTGAATTCAGTCCTAGAATTAGACACAAAGAGCAGGTATGTTCATACAACAGAGACACAGACACAGGTACGACAATGGTCATACACCACTGTCTCCTCGAGATCACAATGTTCTTCCAGCTTTTTCCACTGCACACTACCTCCCAAGGAGGAGAGACTGAGGCATGACCTGGATTCATTGTAAGATAGCAGTGCCTTTCTCCTCCCCCTCCCCACCCCTGGGAACACCCCCCCCCCATGGGGGAACCGAAGATGGTCTTCCATCTTCAGTTCCCTGCTGGCACAGAAAGAACCACACTGGCTATGAGGTGCGGGAGCAGGTTCTCCACTCTCGGACTTCCCACTGAGACCTTGGAAGGGATTTCTGAGGTTGCAGTGGGAAGCCTGAATTCTCCTATGGCCCCGCAGGCAAGGTCAGAGGGCCATAGGATTGTGTCCTTAATCAGATCCGTGGAATCAGGTTTATGTACAGTATACTGTATATGATGTGTGTGTGTGTGGGGGGGTGTAGGGCAGTGAAGTCAGAAGGAAATAAAAATGCAGGAAGAATTGGCAGTGACAATCACGTTATTAACAGTGGTAATTCACACAGTACAGTTACTACTCATAACATAAAAGTCCTGGCACTAGGTAGCCAATTAACATATGTAATATGATAGAAGTCCTTTATCCTCCTGACTGCTAGTGAGTAGTGCTAGTCAGACCCTCTCTGGAGTGATGTGACCTATCGCTTCTGGGCCTTTTGGCTAAGATCAAGTGTAGTGTGTGTGAGTGATGTGACCTCTGGGCACTGCACTTTAAGAAGGTTGTAAACATACTGGAATGGATTCAGAGGACGGGAACAAATATGGTCAGTAGTATGGAAAACAAGTTCTACAAGGTTGAAGGAACTGGGTATGTTTAGCCTGGAGAAGAGAAATGAAGGGGACTATGATAGTGCTATTTGAATACCTGAACCTGAAGGCATATATCACATAGAAGAGTGCAAAGACTTGTTTTCTGCTGCTACAGAAAGTAGGACTTGATCTAATGGGCATAAGGTACAGGAGATTAGATTTCGGTTGAACATTGTAAGAATCTTCTTATCTGTGAAAGCAGTTTGAAAATGGAACCAATTACCTAGAAGGGTGGAGGATTTTCTCCTGCTGGAGGTTTCCAAGTAGAGGCTGGACAGCCATCTGTTGGAGATGCTCTAGGTCTGGGTTTCCTGCATCAAGCAGGGGGTTGGTCTAGATGGCCTACAGGATCCTCTCCAATTTTATGAGTGCTTGATTCTAGTTGGATTGTGCTCGCTAGTGTGAAATTAGTCATATAATATATTGTTTTTCTTCCATTAAGCTTGCTTAGCTTCAGAGTGTTAATGTGCAAAATGATTCACAATCCTCATTGCAGTGTCTCTCACAACTCTTCTGTTTAATTAATATCCCCAAGTGATGCCTGAACTGGATTTTCAGTCAACATTTCCCAAGTCCAATGCCAACCCATGAATTATTGCTCCACCACATTCACTCTTTCAGTACTTTGTAAAAATGACTATATTGCGACCTATGCTCTCCTCTCTGCATATGGTCTCCATGTGGCTCTCTTGCTTTGGACTGGGAGGACCCACCACAGAGCGTCCCCAGGAATAACACTAGATTTCCCATGAAGCTCATAGAAAGAAGGACCAAAACATAAAAAATAAGGTGATGGAATGTTGGGAGAGTAGTCAACTATGTTGTACACGCACTAGCCAAGCCCCATGTGTGAGGAAAAGAAGCCATCAGCTGTGGTAGGTGCAGCTGCAAAACAGCTGTTCTCATTCTCTAAAGTCTACCACCATGAAGATGGTTATGTTGGAATTAGTCCCCAAATGCATATAGAGGTCTCCCCATGCAACATCTATTCTTAGGACTTTCATGGTCACTGTCACGTAGAACACTACCCAATATTAACTGGTTGCACATATTAATGATGGCATGGCAAGAATACATCGTATAATACAGATTATATTTGTATACATAACATATACTGAGTGAAGATACTGGTTCATATTTATTAATAAGAAATCATGCCAAATCCTTTGAACCCACTGTTGGTGTCTTTTATTTTCCTTTTTAAAATGTTTTTTTCTGCTAGGTAAAAGCCATGTAAATTCACTATAGATCTCAAGCAGACCCAATTTTATAGTGATCTCACTAAGAAAAAAAATGTCCTTGAAGAAGGACTTTGTGGTGGGGCAGAGAAGCCAAATAAGTCTCTAATGCCCATGTGATGACTGTCAAATTCATAATTACTTTGACTATGTTTCCATTCATGTTGGCATTGCAGCTGTGAATCAAGGACTCGGTCAGTTTGAGAGTGCTTGAAGTTGTGTGTGCATGCAAGGAAAGCTCCATGTTGTATTTATTTGAAAAAAGAATTAACCACAAAGGTTATATTAAGCAACCTCAGCCCCCATATCATTGTCTAAGAGCCCAATCCTAGATATGTTTACTTAGCCCAACTGAGTTCAGTGAGACTTATTCCCAGGCAAGTTTGTGTAGTATTATGGCCTAAATTGGATTAATGGCGCAAAATGAATGGAACCAGGTTTCTCCACTAGCTAGGTAATCCAAAGAAACAGTCATGGAGAAGTAGGTTGTCTTATCAATTTCTTTCAAAATTCTTCTCCCTGTGTGTTGTTGCTATTGTTCTATTTTGGTACAGTAGTCCCCAGAGCAATTGTTTTAAGACTGGGGTGGGTAACCTGCAGCCGGAGAGCTGCATGCAGACCTCGGCTTAGGTTCAAACCCCACCCGCTCTGTATCTGCCCATTGCTGGCTCTGACTACATTCACAATCAACATGGCACCATGAAAAGATTACCTCCGAGGGAATGTGGCCAGTGGCCTTTGACAAAAAATAAAAAAGGTTCCCCACCCCTGTTTTAAGGGATCATCAACCTAAAGCCAGAGCAGATTCCAAAGTTTCATAAATATTGACCCATTTCAAAGATTAATGTATCTGCTTGTACATTCCAAACTCCACTTTAACTAGGTGTTATGATTTTATGTCTAACATATCAACAATTGTGGCTTATGAAAATGCAAGAATATAAAAAGTTTTTTTTTTAACAATTGTAGTGGAGGCGGGGTTGTCATGGCCAAAACAATATGCCTCATTTAGACCGCCCCTGAAGCACATTTTAAATTACTTGCAGTTGTGTGAGCTGCATATTTAGTATGCTACTTAAAGGTGTTTTTTAAAATTTTATTGGCATCACAATTACATCTATGGTAATACTATTTAAAGTGCACTCTTAAGCATTTCTACTCAGTGGTAAGTCTCAATGAGTTCAATCAATTTACTTCCAAGTAAGTGTATTTGGGATTGCAGCTTTTAATAGATAATGTTAGAGGATTTAACACAGAAGGTCAAGAATGTTTTGATCTATAGCTCCAACTGTTTAATTCACCCTTGCACAAAGAATGACAGAAAACACTTTGGGTTTGTTTATGTTTAGGATATGATGGATACTGTGGGAATTCTTTGTTAAAGCAATTAATGCTGCTTGGAGACTTGAGAGAGGAAACATTGAAGGTGTTAAAGGGAATCGGTCTGTATGCTCTGGAATAACAATTATTTTAAAAATCCATGTGATTCAAACAAAGCTGAACATTACAATGGCCAAAGGAAAGGAGATCTAAGACCATCCAAGTAGATAAAACAGTAATGGCTTTTCAAACTTTCTAATTGTCTGAATGACAAAACTGCTCAGTAAGATGGAAGAATTGGGGTTTGAAAATGTATAAAGACATTTCATTCTTTTGTGAAGAACACAGTCCCCAGGAGCTATAAAAATATTTACACCATGTGAGGGCAAAATGAACTGACATTTCAACATAGCTATTCATTTGCAATTTCTAACAGAAATGTGTGGGCAGTACCTATTGTTCTGTGCAAATGTGCAAGCGTTATGAGGTCAATTAAGTAATTACTAATATTATAATGCTTACATGCACATATTAAGGCATAACAGCTCCACTTTTTCATGTTAGGGCTTCTAGGGGATCTGGAGGTCATAAAGGTAGTACTTTGGAAGTACAGAGAATGGTACATTGGTACAATAATCCCGTTAAGAATCACATAGAGGCAGAGCAGACGGTTTTTACAGTATGCATCCATAGATTTCATAGATCATAGAGTTGGAAGGAGCCTACAAGGCTATTGGGTCCAACCCCCTGCTCAATGCAGGAAACTAGAGGAGGGGTCTCCCAGCCAAGTAATAACCAGGCCTGACCCTACTTAGCTTTCCACGCTCAGACAAGCTGAGCCAGCGTAAGCCACATCCTTCTTTCTCTTTTTCAAAAATGGCCAGCTTTAAAACCTGGGTTACCAGAGCCCAAAGGAAATTTACATAGATAAAGATGAGTAAATTTGAATGTGGTTCAGAGGAGCTATTGGAATAGTTATTGGAATTATATCAGAATAGTGAGAACAAGTCAGAGATTAGAGGTATCGTTATCCAGATATTGTTCTGTGGTACTCGTGTACAAAAGAGGGAGCAGAATGATATCCAGTAATGCGAGAAGTGCCTAAAATTATTATTTTTTATTTTATTTTATTTATTATATTTATACCCCGCCTTTTTTCCTGAAAGGAACCCAAGGCGGTTTACATAATCATCATCCTCTTCTCCATTTTATCCTCACAACAACCCTGTGAGGTAGGTTAGGCTGAGAGTCAGTGACTGGCCCAAAGTCACCCAGTGAGTTTCATGGCTGAGCGGGGACTAGAACCCGGATCTCCCGGGTCCAACACTCTAACCACTACACTACACTGGCTCTAAAATTATATTATCCTCATAGTACAGAATGATATAAGGTATGTATTTATTAATTTAAATTAATAGCCCACCTTTCCGCCAGAAAGGGTATGACAGAATATTCTTAAAAACTGGTTTTCAATCTGATTTTCCTGAAGTTGAGGCATGTTCAAAGAAGGCAGGCCCAGCAGCACAAGGCAGTCCTACCGGACAGTTGCCAAGGGCCCAGTGCCACAGGTGCTGCCTGCTCCCTACTGCTCCCTCCTCCTTACCACTCATGTTGCTGCTTCCACTTCCTGTTCCATCCACTCCTTCATGTCTTCCTTGTTCTGTTTCTGTGCAGATTTTGCCTGAATGAATACCCATCAACCAAAAGTGTACTTTAGAGGATGAATGACCGGGAAGGTGGGTGAGAGGAGCTGGGGATGTCTGCTGCCTTTTGCAACGCCCCACCACCACCAGCATGGGTGGAGCATGCAAACCTGGAACTGGTCCTGAAAGACTTTAGGAGCAATGGTGCTTTCACACACCTGCCAATACGACCTATAGCCTATGATGCTGAACTATGGGAACTGGATGGAATCACAACCGATCTCTGTTCTGACCTCTGTCAGAATAATTGTGTAATAATTCACAGTTATTGTCCCACTGAAATAAATTGTGTTACAGCATACTTTAATACTTACATCTCATCGCTTTAAGTGAAACAAATACTGGTTCAGATACCATGGCCCAAGATCCTGTTCTCATTGCGGAGTAGGTGGATGTATCCCTTCCACCATGCTTATAATATTGGATGCAGGTGCCATAAATGGGCACCTTTGCACACGCCATGTTGTGCTATTGTCTTTCCAACCTTTTTAAAGGGAGAAGCCTTGTGCAATTTGGGCCTAGGCCACATCAGTATCAGCATGGGGTGTCCATATCTGCATTATGAGCATGGTGAAGGAGAGCACACATAAGCACACATGGGAGCAGGACCTTCAACCGTCATTGCCAATGCTTCCAGGATTGTGTTCCCTCTGCATCTATATTGCGTGCATATGCCTATGTGCAATATATTAAGCAATATATCTATAAAGTGAAGAGAAGGGAAAGCATATGATTGAAAACAGCCAGTCGACTTGCAGAGAGAGGAAATTGCCATGGTTTATTGTATCAGGAAACTTGGGTGGAGAAATGGCAGCAAAGAGAGCAGAATCCAATTAGCACTGCTTGTAATTTACCACCTGCTCACAAATAAATACTCTAGAGTGAAGGGAACAAGCACGAGCATTTTAGTAAATATGAAGTATTCATCCATTAACTTTTCAACATTTTCATTTATATCAACTGGTCTATTGATCTTAGCTAATTTCTTTTCACGGCAATGGATATAGATTTGATATGTAGAATTTCGGGGAGACTGAAGAGTTGAGGGGAGGGGCCAGAACTTGGTGGTAGAGCACCTGCTTTGTATGCAGAAGGTCTCCCAGGATCAATTGCTGGCATGTCCAGGTAAGGCTAGGGAGAATTCCCTTCCCGCAGCCACGCCTAGCATGTCCAGGTAAGGCTAGGGGAGAATTTTGCGCTTGGGTGGAATTGGAGTCAGACCACCATAGGGGATCTTACCCCACCAATCAGGCTCAAGAAGGGTGGAGCACCAAGGCCAATATTAGGCCCAGCTGCCCCACCCTCGGCCTCTTTCTCTTTGCGGCTGTTGAGAAAGAGAAACCGGAACAGGGAGCTGCAAATGTGTGCCCATTGTTTTTAACACGTGACCTGGCAAGAAAGGGAAGGGGCATGCCCCCAAGCAGTGGGCTGTGGCTCTGTGGTTTGTCACTGCCTTTACATGCTGAGGAGCCCAAGTTCAAGCCCCCGTGTCTCCTGGGAGGGCTGGCAGGCTCCTGCTTGGAACCCCAGCGGGCCATTGCCACTCAGTGTCAGTGGTACTGGGCTGGATGGCCCAATGATCTGACTTAGTTTGTCCTGTCAGATGTGTGCTGGTGTGTTAATTATGGATGGACTTCTTGTCTGCCCTATTATTTTTGGAAGGATGTCATTTATTAGCTAGAATATGGCGCATATGCTCACTTGAATCTGGATTTTGCTCAGTGGCTCTGCAATTTTCTTTACATTAATTAATCTGCATTTTTTCCTGCATAGCCAACCAAGTTAATGTCTTGAGCTTGCAAGACCGATTTTTATCATGCCTGAGTTGTGCTGGAGGTTTTTGTAGCTGTTTTGTTTGCAATCCAGTTGGCATTGATTCATACGCCCTGCTAGTTCCCGATGGCCAAGTGCGGCCCCTCCCTTTTAGCCAGTACCTGGTCCACCTGTGCCTTTGGTATCATGTCCATTTGGGGGCTTTGTCCCCTAACATGCTATTTATGATACGGATATTATATGTTTTGTTAAATATTTTCCCCAGTGCTCCCAGGTCGTGGGTTCTTCCAGGTAGTCCGTGCTTATCCAATCGCTTCGAGGCAACTTCTGGATCTGCAGCGGTGTACCTGTTGGTTCCTTTGCTGAACTATTTTCATCAAAGCTCAGCAGATCAGTATAGATTTTCCCAGCCATCTAAAGGTCAGTAATGAGAGATAATCCCAGATAATTGCTAAAAGAAAAGCTATGAACTATCATGGTAAGAAAAATAGCTGAAATCTGAAAATCTAGGGTAGAACCCTAAAGAGTAGCACAGTATTTAACATTGCCTGTCAGCAATTTACATTGGTCAAATAGGCAAGTACCTATATCAGAAAAGTAATGGACACACATCATTAAATTAAAAATGGAAACATTCAGAAATTTTAAGTAGTGCGGAAACACTAAAGTCTCCATGGGTAATCTATAGCTTCTCTTAAGATGGCTATATCATAGGATATCATAGAGTTGGAAGGGGCCTACAAGGCCATTGAGTCCAACCCCCTGCTCAATGCAGGAAACTAGAGGAGGGGTCTCCCATCCAAGTAATAACCAGGCCTGACCCTGCTTAGTTCTCCACGCTCAGACAAGCTGAGCCAGCGTGAGCCACAGGCCATATATATAAGGGTGTATCACCTGTTAGGGCACAATCTTATGGCCCTCTGACCTTGCCTGGGGGGGCCATAGGAGATGTCAGACTCCCCCCTGCGGCCTCATAAATCCTTTCTGAGGTTGCCGTGGAGAGTCTGGGCATGGAGCGTCCTCCCCGCTTGCAGCCAGAGTGGTTCTTTCCTCGATGGCTGGGAACTGAAGTCAGAAGACCAACTTTGGTTCCAGGCCAACATGGGGGGGGGTGTTTCCGGAGGTGGGGAGGGGAGAACGAGGTGGTGCCTCAGCCTCTCTTTCTTGCGAGGAGAGGTAAAACATTTAGACAGCTGAAATCAGCAGTCTAAATGTTTTTGAGGGTGAGGGGAGCATGGCAGCAATCCTATCTGCTATGCTCCTCCCACCCTCAACAGGATGCCCGTAATCCTCCAGGTTCAGAGGGTTACAGACACCCACATAGGATGGGGCTGTTAGTTGGTTTTGAGTTTTGTGCATGAACACAGAAGCCTTTGCTGTCCACATTATTTTGCCGTATAACCTAAAATATACTGGGAGAAAGATCAGCTACAGCTGTAATGCAGAGAACTGAAGAATTTTACAGATGCCAAACATAAATCCAAGTAGCATTCCATGTTGAATATCTGTTTCTTATTAGTCTGGTAATTTCGTGACAGATTTTTATAGTTTTATCTTTCCATGCCTTTGTACTATCACAGGCATCTGTTTTATATACCTAAGGAAACACCAAAATTGCTCTTAATTTATTTTTTATTACAGTTTCAGATAATGACTATCATGACCGACTTGCTATCCCTGACATTTCAGTCTAATGCATTGCCATGTTCTGCCCAGTCAAATCAATCATAATCTTTCATCTGAAAAGGGCACTTCATCAAACTGCCTGTCTAGTAAGCCAGTGTCAACAATATATCCAACCAGGTCAGAGAGCTTGGAATGAGCATATACTTTAGATAAGACACTTGCTGGTAATCCTATATCATGGATATGCATAAAAACAGATTTCAAACCCAGGAATCTTCTTACATCTCAGATGTGGATCAGAATGTTCACATATTGCATAGTGAGTGTGTGTTGAAGTGTTACTTTATGGGCTGAAAAGCTTCAAATGCATCTGCCCTCCTTCATGTATACATTAATCTGAACTGGCAGATGCATCTTAAACATTATACATGAAAGACTAATGTCCTCATGCTAGTTTCCTGTGAAAACAAAGGAGGATCACGGTAATAACTATAGTTACAAAAAGCCTAGGCCTCCGTGATCAAAATAAATCCAATAGTTCTTTAAACTTTACAAATTTCTATTCATTACAAATGAACATTAAATACAATGTATATAATTCAATTATTTCAATTTTACAATTTTTTCTCAAAACAATTATTTCAATTTTTTCAAAAGTCCTGGCTGTCCAGAATAAAGTCCTTCCTATAACCAGCGTTGTTTTTTCTTATTTCTTTTTTCTTCTTACCAAATGGTAAACAGACCACCAGGTTATATGTAATTGTTGTTACTTTGAGGTTATAGTCCTACAGGAAACCGGTTTGTATTCCCGTTTCGTTGTCTTCCTCAGGGATACTTCCTCAATGTTACTTTAAACATAAAATAATTTCTCCAATGTCCTGAACTGCTTACAGTTTCATATTTTGTTCTAAACATAAAGAAATTTATCATAACACAAATAAGCATTTTACAACAAGCTAACCCCTGTTAGCAAACCTGCCTACCAGAGGCCCCTCCCCAAACTTACATTTCTTGTCAGCATACTGCTTTCTCATTCGCATGTTCATCCAGAGTCCTCTAGTGGTCAAACTTTCAATTACTTTTATACTCTTTTCTGGCTATTAACTCATTACATGTCCATTGAGTAAGTAACATTGAGGAAGTATCCCTGAGGATACTTCCTCAGGGATGGAAATGGTAAACAGGTGGTCTGTTTACCATTTGGTAAGAAGAAAAAAGAAATAAGAAAAAACAACGCTGGTTATAGGAAGGACTTTATTCTGGACAGCCAGGACTTTTGAAAAAATTGAAATAATTGTTTTGAGAAAAAATTGTAAAATTGAAATAATTGAATTATATACATTGTATTTAATGTTCATTTGTAATGAATAGAAATTTGTAAAGTTTAAAGAACTATTGGATTTATTTTGATCACGGAGGCCTAGGCTTTTTGTAACTCATGCTAGTTTCCTACATTTTCCCTTGCAGTTGTTTCTCATGTTGTAGTTTGCGGACGTACAGGTGGGAAATGAAGAGCCGAGACACTCAGTTGGTGATTAACTGGGCCACGTTTATTTACATACAATGAACTGCAAAGGGATAGAGTGCGGGTTATCCTATTCTGGCCTCGTAGGCCGCTCTGTTATGCAATTGGGCTGAGCATCCAAAACCAGGAGGTGGCGAGGAATCCGCCGCCTCCCCATTTTGCACTTTCTAGTGTTGGCAGCCTTTGTTACGTCGCTCCCTCTCGGAGTCTCGTGACAACAAGCTTGGCGAGAACAAAGGCATCACAGGCGTTTCTGACCCCCAGCTGTCTGAGCCTACTGACCCATCCATCTGAGGCATCCTGAAACCGCCTGTCACCTGAATGGTGCCAGGGATGCTCACCTCCTCCTATCAATACCTTAACCCGCACTTACCCGCCACAGAGAGGGACGAGCGCCTGCTTAGTCCCCTCTCCCCCACCTGCACGGAACCAGTTCCAGCAGGGCCCTTTGCAGATCCTTGATAAATACATCATTACCTTTGTCAGACAAATGGATTCCATCAATGCGGTACAGCTCCCTCCGGGCCAATACAATATCGGGATGGGGTACATTATAACCCTCGCCCCCCAGTCCTTTTACAATTTCTCTGTTCACCCTTCTGGCCGCTCTGTTCATAACTCTGGGATTTGCGTTGTTTCTCCAGTAAAGGCGTGGTATGATGTGGGACCAGACTATCTGGACCGCAGGCCACTTTTCTTTGATGCTCTGGAAATCTGCAAGCGCTTGCAGCACCAATGCTTTACTCTTGATTAAGCCCAAATCATTCCCCCCAAGGTGCAGCACCAGCAGGTGCGGGGGTTGCTCTCTGAAGTCAGACATGAAGAGGATGTTGAGTAAGCTCTGCCACCGCAGGCCGCGGTGCCCCAACCAGTGGATTTCCGCCATTTGCCCCATTGCCAGCTGATCCCTTTTGCCCGAGGCTGCCGCCCTTCGAGCCGCCCAGAAAACAAAGCTGTGTCCACACACCAGCACACGCACCGGTTTGGCCCCTGGATGTTCTGCAACAAAGAAACAGAGGCCGCAGTATCGTTCATAGAAATTTGCGTACATATGATCGGTATGCCTTTGATCACCAACGCCCAACTGCCTGTACCCTGTCGGCGGGGAAGCCTACTGCTGCTGCAGTGGATGCCGCACCAATACGGAATGAGTGTGTTCCGAAGCGTTTGTCTCCTAGCCCCATCGCCCCAAGTGCTAATTTGGCTACAGACCAAAACTGGAACTTCGTTAGTGGTGACCCGTCCGCATGTTGGAAAAGCGGACCTTCTTTTTGTCCCCTGTTGGTGACGTATGTACGCAATGCCGTAACTGGGCACAGTTCTGTTTCTGTAGCCTGGTAGAGAAATATGTCTGTCCCCTTGGCTAGTTGATCGGTTTTAGACCTGCGCAATTTAATCTTTACTCCTGCTGGGATGAATGTGAGTTCAGCGTATTGGAGGGCTCGGCTTGATGTATCTGTTCTGGATTTAAGCACCAGTTCAGATACGCGGAATGCACCGAAAAATGCTGTTAATGCCGTGGCGTGAAACAAAATTGCTTCGTAATTTGAATTACATATGCCTGGCCATTGTGCATGTAAGCCCTTAAGTATTTCTGGGGATATGGGGAGTCTTGCATTGGGTAAGGGGTTTTTTTGCCGAGACCATCCAATTAGCATCTTCTTTAACCTAAAGTCTCTCGAATTGTCGCCCCAGCCCTTCGCTTTGGCTAAAAAGGCCAGGCCTGATAGTTTAGCTCTCAGGGTGCGTACGGATGCACCCTGTTTCCTAGCATACACAGAGAATTGTATCAGCTGTTCAGCTGGTATGGGCCATATCTCTGGTATCCTGTTCTTTACTCTAAAGTTTTGAAATTCCGTACCTGCCCTGTTGTAGGCCGCCCGCGTACTGGGTGCCAGGGAACTCATGATGGCATTTTCAGCCGTAGACCTCCAATCTGCCAAAGATATTCCGGCATCATTACAGGAAGTTCGGAAGCCCATGGGGCAAGTCGTCTAAACCTCTCCATTTGATTTCGTGATAATGCATCGGCGATTCCGTTGTCTAATCCGGGCACATGTCGAGCTCGGAACAAAATATTAAATTTGAGGCACTGCATTGTGATGGCCCTCACTAAACACATTACGTTGTTATTTCTTGAGGTCAGTGAATTAACTACTTGAACAGTGGCCTGATTGTCACAGAGAAAATGAACCACTGAATTGGAAAGTTGTTCCGCCCAGGAACAATTCTAGAAAAGTGAGATCACGCACCAGTTCAGAAGATTTCCATTGTTCAGGAAACAATGATTCCTGAACAATGATTTCCATTGTTCAGGCCAACCTTTGGCAAACCACTGCTCCCCCAAGATGGCCCCAAAACCCAAGGCGCCGGACGCATCTGATTGGACCCTAAATTCAGCGTCCAATAGCCTGTCTTGTCTCCAGAAAGAAACCCCATTGAATTGTGTCAAGAATCTGGGCCATATTTTTAGGTCAGCTCTGATGGATGCAGATACCCGCAGCCTGTGATGTGGTCGAGTCAGGCTCTGCATGGCATTGCACAGGCGGCGCAAAAAGGCCCTTCCTGGCGCAATTACTCTACATGCAAAATTGAGATGTCCCACCAATTCTTGCAACCCCCTCAGCGTAATCTGTTTTAATTGCAAGGTATTGTTGATTTTTTCCCTCAGAACTTCGATCTTTTCCTTGGGTAGCCTAGAACACTGCTGTCTTGAGTGCAATTCTATACCCAAGAAGGTTAGCGTATTTGCTGGCCCCTCAGTCTTCTCATGGGCTAATGGTACTCCAATTGAGTCGCATAGCGTGTGGAATTGATGCATAAGCCTCCTGCAATGGTTGGAGTGCTGTGGGCCAGCAAATAGGAAATCATCGAGGTAATGGACCATGTGCGTGAGTTTAGCACTACGCTGTACTGCCCAATCCAAAAATGAGCTGAAACGCTCGAATGCTGAGATGGAACACCCCATGGGCATAGCCCTATCGAAGAAGAACTGGCCCTGTATATGGAAACCTAGCAGGTCGAAATCTCGAGGGTGAACTGGTAACAGACGAAAGGCTGATTTAATGTCGCATTTTCCCATCAGGGCGCCCGGTCCACAACTTCGGACCATTGTTACTGCTGAATCGAATGATGCATATTTCACCGAGCATAGATGCTCGGGGATTGCATCATTCACGGAGGCGCCCCTAGGGAATGACAAATTATGTATCAATCGATATTCTCTGGGTGTCTTCTTAGGGACTATACCCAGAGGGAAGACCCGTAGAGATGGCATAGGTAGCGCGTCAAAAGGGCCTAGAATCCTCCCTTCTTTTATTTATTTTTTAATTTTGTCAATTGCGACGTGTTGGAGCTCAGTGATTGATTTTTGATTGGGGGCCATGCAGTGTAGACGTGAACCTGTGTATGGGATTCTGAAACCATATTTAAAACCGTGGTATATATAGTCTGCATCTTCTTTGTGTGGGTAGGTGTTTAGTAGAGGCAGTAGTGCCTCTAATTTAATTGGACTGGGGCCCTTTGGGAACCTGGGCATGTCCTGATCCATGTGCGAAGCTGGTCTGGTTGTTTGCTTTGGGTTGTCCCCTATGGGGCTTAAGTTTGGGGCATGTGCTGACGGCGTGTGCTGCACCACAGAGCCCACAGGCGTGTCGGAAGTTGCACCCAGATCGTTTGCAACCCCCCCTTGAGAAGTCCCAGCAGACTGGCCGGGGTTGAACCGGCTGACCCGGGGAGTTGTGAGTCCCGGAGGAACTCTGATATTTAGCCATGATGTGCCCTGTGGCTGCTCTCTCTCCAAAGATGGGTCGTGCAGGGATTGTGTATTCCATCCAAATGTCACTGTCTTTAATGTCCCATCTAATGTATCGATCTGCTGCAGCCTTCTCCCGGAAGGCCTCGTCGTACTGCAGCCACGCCGGTCCTTCGTAGCAGGAGTAGGCTCTAAATATTATGTCCAGGTATTTAACAAGCACGACACCTTTTTCTGGATATTTCTGTAATACTACTCCCAAGTAAGTCAAGTATCCCGCTAGCCAGTTAGACCATGTACGGGGGGGGGGGGGTTCTTCTTTTTTGCTTTTTCCTTCTCGGTGTCACTAAGCTTTTCTAATTCCTGTGTTTCTGGCTCCCTTTGTAAAAGGGAGAACATGTCAATGAACTCGCCCCTCAATATTTTGTCCCTTGTGGATTGTGATAAATGGAATCCAAGTGGGAATGAGGGCCCTCCATGATATTTGCTTCCGGCAGCTGAGTTTGGGTAGTTGTCTACCGCTGCCGGGGCAAAACCCCTTGTTGAACCGTGAGTGTTTGGTCCGCCCCACGCTGGAGCGCATGCCTCAGCTAGATTTGAGGTGCCACTTTCAGGTGGGTTGGTAAGCGTATTGAGGGCCACTTGTAGTGTGTCTTGTGATTTAGCTGGAATGGCATTGCTGTTTTGTGTTTGGCCTACCTCTGACGCAACAATAGACGCTGTATTGGAGACAGCCTGATTGTTGGGTGTACTTTGCTGTTCTGCCTGACCAGCATTATTGGTCGGCCGCCTGTCAAGGCTGTCTGCATTCGTGGTGTTGCTCCCTGTTGCCTGGGACTGCCCTCGGGCGTTTGACCCTGAATTCAGACCTCCTAATGCTTGTGCTAAGATGTTAACAAATTCTTGCAGTGAGACCTGTGTGTTACTGGGCGTCCCTGCTCTGGCGGGTGTTTGCCCTATCACTGGTGTTGTGGGGGGAGGCAGATGCGAGGAGGTGTGCCTGAATCTAGCCTGATGTTGGTAAGTGTCTACCCCCAGTGCGTCTTGGCCTATGTACTCACTGTCAAGCGTTGACGGTCCCGGAAGAGGCTCGGGCTCTTGAGAATAGTGTGGGTTTCTAGTGCTGTTTGCTCCAGCCTGTTGGTTTCGGTAAGTTCTTTCTTCGTCATTGCTGGGTGTCCATCTTGTATGTTGCTCCACTCTCAGAACCCCGTGGGTGGTACCGGGTGATGTGTACCTTTGGCGGACTGCCGCGTTGGTCGTCGCCTCAACTGCGTCGATGCGATCTGCAAGAGAATGCCACAAAGCACGTTGGATTTGCCCCCTTGTGCGTAACTTTTCACCACTCACCTGGGTACCCGGGGCTCTGTGCCCACCCAACTGGCTCGCTGCTTCTTCTGCGGCTTCGACTTGATGCGTGAGAGTAGATAAGTCGATTTCTTCTTCGTCGGACGAGGATGAGTAGATCACCAGGTTACGCGCACGTTTCGGTGGATGCTTTTGGGCTGTATTCTTTGCAGTAGCACTCTTGTTGCTTTTGTTGCTCGATTTCCTTTTTGACGGCATTTCTTCAGCTAACTGGCTCGCTACCTTGACAAAATAGAGAAAACCATTAGCATATACCATAATAAGGGGAAATTATGGGTGGGTTGTACCTGAGGTTTTGTAAATGCTTGACAGCGCTGTCGCCGTGCTTCGATGTTCAGTATGCGAAGGCTGTGTCGTCGCGAAGCCGCTCTTCGTGCCTGATGTATATAATGTTGCTATTTTGTTTGTAACTAGTCGCTTGACTGTGTGCGTTGCTTAGGGGATGCGCTTATTGTCAACTTCTAGTGCTGTTTGTTTGTTTATTTATTTATTTGTTTGTGTGTGTGTGTGTGTGTGTGTGTATGCAGTCCCCATCGTACCGGTACCTTCTTACACGCACACACACTCGGTGTGTGTGTGTATAAAACTTCCATTGTGTGTCGGGTGCCATCAACTGGTGTAGCCCTGGGGGGGATGCGCTCTCCCCGCTCAGGCGGAGCATTGTGGCTCCGGCCCTGGCTGTCCATGGCCCGGCCCCCGCCGTGCACGTGTTCTTCGTCGTAGATGATGATTGAAGTATCCGTGCCGATGGAGCTGCAGAGAACAAAGAGGGTGTGGTGCGGGGCTGCAGGGCCTAATATTAGCTCCTGTAACCCCGCCCCCCTACCTGAGGCGTACCTGCGAGAACTGGTAAGTCTCGCCTCACCTCCCCCCACGTCCGCAAAATTTCTCCCCGCCCACAGCTGCGCGTGATGCGGGGGAAGGTCATTATGATATAATTCCTTTGTCTCTCTGCACTTTTCTTCTTGCAATCTTCCAAACTCAGCTTTGGTATTCTTCAGATCATAGTATCAGGCAAACAGAGTTAGCCAAACATTTTGATGACAGCCATGTTGAGTGTAAACTAGTAAATAAGTGTTAGTAGGGGTGGTTTTTATAGCTTCCATATGAATAGTTTATGTATTTGCTCAAAAGTGTCCAAGATTCCTTGGTGAGGTCAGATCCCTGCTTTCATGGGGGACCCACTTTGTGTTGTGTGCCAGTATGGGTCAGGGGTAGAGGAGACCTCTGTGCCTGACACAGGTCAGCCATTATGGGCTGGCTTTGCCTTCACTTTGGCACAGTTAGTCTCCTTCTCCCTTGGCCAATCATGTTAGGAAGGAGTGATACTCAGCCAGAGCAGACTGAGAGGGAAATTCTTCCTTCTGGTCCACTCTCCTTATAAATAGGTATGCTCACCATGGATCCAGCCATTTTGTTGATGGCCTGCCCGTTTACCTGCCCTCTTTTCACATATTCTCATTGTGTTACTTTAAGTCTTTAAGTCTTGTTGGAAATTGCTATGGACTTGTGTTAGCCATGGGTTGATGAGGCTGGGAAGGAATTTCCCCTGCAATTTCAATCATGAGAAGGCAGTCAGTGACTGCCTCTCTTCTTCACTGACTGCCTTCTCTTTCCCATTTCCTGCTGTTTCCATCACAATTGTTCTGGCATTTACATCTGTTGTTGGGACATCAGTCAGGATCCTTAGTTGAGAGGTAAGTGTGGGTGGGCTCCCTGCTTCTTAACAGAAAGTAAAATCCCCCTTGGGTGTCTATCTCAGGGTCTAAAGCCATTGACACATCCCAGGGTGTTTGGGCAGCAGCTGCAGGAATGTCTCAAGTTCTCGGTGGATGTTGCTTTCCACCTTCCAAAGTTTTACCCAGTATGACCCAGCAGTTTGATCCTTTATGCCCTGCTTTACTACTGTAAACTGTGTGCCTAATAAAGTTGTGGCTTGCCTTTTCCTCCAAAAGGTGACCGAGGTGGTTCCTTCAACCTGCCCAGCTCCTGTGGGACAAAAAGCATGAATTAGGATTTATATGTTCAATGAATAACATCACAGAACTTGGGAAATTGTGCCATATATTGCAGTCATGAAAAAATGGGTGGTCTAATCATGACATGGTTGAACAGGAAGGGTCTATGCTCTCTCACTCTTCCACCTCCTATCCTATCTGAGCAGCACAACAGAACTGCCAGAACACAAGTGTGCCACCAAGAGTCCAGGGTAGAAACAACAGCACAACAGATCCAAGGGTCTACACTGGGTCTTAGGATACAGTTGCCGAGTTGCCTTCTCATGCAGTTAGGACCTTTGGAACAGATCCCTCAATATGCTCCAGGGGCAACAAGGCTCTTTGGGTTTTTTTTTTTGCTGCAACAGACTAACATGGCTAGTTCTATGGTAACTATAGGACTGTATCTTTATTTACTTCCTGTGGTATATGTGTGAATGCATGTACATCTGTGGACAATGCATTATATCAGATAAGATCTAAATTTGCACCATGTATTTATCTGGCATGCTGATAAAGCCAAATGTAAAAAGTGACCTTTGTAGGTGAACAAAACTATCCCCAACTCAGCATGAAGAATATATGAAAAAGCTAATCCAACCATTCTCTGTGTTTATTCTTCTTAATTAGGTGGATTCTCATGTACACAGACATCATTCAGTCACTTACCACTCACATGTGCATAGTAGTCATCATTCAGTGACTTACCACTCAACAGCCTTGACAGAATTACTTTCTGAAGGAACACTTCCTCACCTGATTTCCAGATTAGGCCTTGATTCTCCACCGCAGCCCTACACTGTTTTATAAATATAGTTAGAAAGATACCAAAAGTGTTCATGCTAAAACAAATAAAAATAAAAAGTCTCTCAGTCATAACAAGATGAAGAATTTACTCTTGGTACATTTTGTGCCTATGTTCATTTTTAAAAGTAAGATTTTTTAAATTAAAAGATAGAAAAAATATCTGGTGAAACTGATTTTAATTTGCTGAAGCATATTTCTCCTCTAATTATACCTTTCATTTTCTTTCTGGAGAGCGAAGTGGCACAAGCAATACTCCAATTTGCTATTTATAGGGCAAATTCTTAAAGTATTAGTTCCACCAGAGTGACTGAATTAGATTAGGGCAAAATTCAAGACAGATGTGGTGATAGCTGTCTATAGTATATATGTGATGGGGGGATGGGAATTTAGTGGCATTCATGTAAGAAAGGGCATAAATTAAAGGCCTGTATTTGACTATCAAATTTCATGCTAATAGTTCCATTGACTTTACCGATCTTTTGAACAGCAAATGGACAGTGAACTGAGAGAGGTTTTTTAATGAGTAAAATTTGTTTCTATAATCTGCAGGTCTGTCTCAGGAATCTGCTTGCCAAAACAAAAACAAATAAAACATGGAAAGTTATTGGCATTTCCCTTTTTCATAATAAATCTTTTGTAAAGATTATGTCCTCCTTCATGTGAGATGCAACTGGCAAAGCTCAAAATGCTCCAGTCAGAACATCAAAGTTTCCCCTTGTCTTGCAACCGTATGATCTGATTAGAAGGAAATGAAACAATGAATGTGACCATCGGAAACCAAAATATTATTTCTGGTAGGTAGTCTCCACTATTGGCTGCAGCTCTTTCGGGTTTCAGGATTAAGGTCTTCTAGGCTGGCAACAGGAGTGAATGGTGATCTAGGCTCAGCAGCTATGGTACATTTCAGAGTCAAGGGCAAGGTCAGGAATAAGTATAGAAGCAGAGCATGTAGTCAGGACAAACCAACATTTATAGGACTGTCTGTTCCAACATGATCCTGGCTGCTGCTGAGGTCTCAGGAAAAGGTCCTGCTCAACATTCTACCACTCTCCAAAGTGTGGCTGGTGGGAACACTGGGCAGGGCCTTCTCAGTTGCAATTCCCAGACTGTGGAACTCCCTCTCATGGAAGGCTCATCTGGCTGCTTCCTTATTAACCTACAGACATATAGCAAGCAACCACTGCTTTATTTCAGCAGGCCTTCAGTATTGGTTAGCTCCCATGGTCCTGATTGGTAATTTGCGCGGGTAAAGGGGGAAATGAAGAGACGAGACAACAATTATGGTATAAAATCAGGGCCACATTTATTGAATCGAAGGTCTGCGAAGGGAGAAGTGCGGGATTAACTAAGGCCGGCCCAAAGGCCAGTGGAGCATGCCTGGGCGAAAGCATCCCAAACTCGAGGGCGGCGCGGTGACTCGCCACCCTCGAATTCTGCACTCGGGGTGCTGGGGGATCTATCCAGGATCACCGTCCCCTGGCGCCATGGGACAACCGAGGAGGGTGAGATGGGTAGATCCCAAAGGCGACCCTACCTCTCACAAATGGAGCCACAAGGCATTGACATTTGTGAGGCTCGGGTTCTCTCCAATCACCTTAAAAGGTGCCATGGGATGCACACCGCAACCCTAACCCCCACTGCCTATTCACCGCACTTACCGCCTAACCTAAGGCCAATGTGACCGAATTAACAGGTAACCCAAAATAATAAACCCACCGCCGATTACACAGCATGGAGTAGGCAAAACACGCACGTTGCCCAGAGCCAATTAGGACAACGAGCCAAAATTCCTACTCGGCCCCATAAAAGGCGACCAGAGGAGCCCACACTGCTTCATCGGGAGTGGCTGGAGGGAGCTGCAAAGAAGGAGGCGTGGGGTGGGGTCTCCTGTGCCTAAATAAATACGACCTCAGGGCCCCACCCCTTAAGCCTAACCCCATCGGGTGACCAGTGTGCCCATGCCCTGATTGGAGGTGAAATCACCTCATCCTAGCCCTCACTCTCCACTCCCCCCCTCGCAAAACCCTCCCCCCCACAGGAGCGTGGGGTGCGAAGGGATACATGAGAAATTCATTTAAGTTCATTCTTGATCAGAATTTACCCAGTTTGCACCTCCCAGACCAAACACAGACTCAAATGCAATCTGTGGTCAAAGTTCATACCTTTATGAGATTGCAATGTGATTTGTGGACACAAAACACACAAAAAAAAGTGTTTCAAAGCATGTGCACTTTTGAAAAATGTGCACAAACACACTTTAATCAATGGAAGAAGAATGCATACATTTCAAAGATGCACACAATTGAGACATACATTTGGAAAAATATGCATCAAAATACAAACAGATTTTCATGTGAAAATTAAAAAAACATAGCTTGCAATCTGATAGACATGAGACAGAACAACCTTAGAGGTGGAATTTGGAGAATGTCAATGAGCTGAAGTTTTTGTTTTGTAGGCACCTCCCTAATTTAGAGGTTGCTGGCTACCCCATTGATTTGGTCCTGTACTCCTGCTGTTGGGGTTGTATGTTTAATTTTTATTTTGTTGAATTTCCATTATATTTTAATTCCTTTTTTTGTACACTGCCCTCTGGTTGGAAAAGAGGTTTATAAAGCATGATGATGATGATGATGATGATGATGATGATGATGATGATGACCACAACATATATTCCACCCAACTGACAAATGCCCTTGGGCAGTTTACGATCATACAAAACCCAAACTATAATAAGATAACAACCGAAACAATAAAACACTGTTGTAATTGCATCTATAGTCAAAGGGTTGTATCCAATGATAGTCCTATATACTGTAGGATGGACCTATTAACTAACTTAAGTCCTCTTCATTTCAATGGGTCTGTTCTAAGTAAAAATAACACTAGATACAACCCAAAGAGGTAATCCATAGTTGGTAGGTGTAAGAAACTCAGACCTTGAGAAAGACACTTAGGGAGGCTGAGCTGGAGGGCCATGACAAGTTCTTTTGAAAGCTAAATTGTTGTATAGATAATTCTTGGGTGGCAGCAGGGGAGTTACACTTAACCTGAAATTCAATATCTTCCATTAGTGCCAAGTTACAATATTTCCCCCATTTCTGAAATACAAGTTCCCAACATTCTGATGTGTTTATACATTACTATCAGTCCCAAAGCCCATGACAGCATAATCCTCAAGGAATGTTTATGTTCTTTTTGTGACTGATATGGACTAGAACAGCAGCCTCCAAGGTGATAATGAAGCATCTTCATCTGGAATTGTTTAAGCATATTAAAGTCATCCCCTTTCCCCAGGATATGCAAGCATCCTACTATTATCACAGTGTTTCATTAATTAAACTTTCAAATTGGACATTTTTGGGATGGCGGGAGCTTAGCAAAGCTGAAATTATGATTGGAAAGTAGAACTGCATCCATTCCTAGAAATGTCTGATCTGGCCACGGTCATCAATGCCTTAGTCATATCCCATTTGGACCATTGTAACATGCTGTTAGGGATGTGCGCAGAGCTCAGTTGGGGGGTGGAAGTCTGGTGAACTCGCCGGGATCGACCTCCCGAGCTCTGCTTGCCCTACCTTTTCCCTGGCTTGACTCGCATTCTCGCAAGCCAAGCTGAGGAATTGACCTGGTTTCCGGCGCTATGTTGTTTACATAGAAAATGGCATACGATACATTAAAAATGGCCACAATTTGCATAATTTGCAAAAATCGTGGCCATTTTTAATATATTTTATGCTATTTTCTACGTAAACAGCATAGAGCCGGGGACCCAGAAGTCTGGCGAGTGCCTCAGCTGGTGCTCTGCTTGGCTCGCACAGTGGGAACGCTTGGCTCATGCGCCATGAGTCAAGTGCTGGGTGGATTGCCCACCCCTACATGCTGCATATGGGGCTGCCTTTGAAAACTGTTCAGAAACTTCAGCTGCTCTAGTATACTGCAGCCAGACTGTTGCCTGGGGCTAGTTATAGGGAGCACATGACTCCCTTGTTACAGCAGCTTCACTGGCTACTGGTCTGTTTCCAGGCAGAATTCAAAGTGCTGGTTATGACCTATAAAGGCCTATATGGCTTGGGACCAGGCTACCTGAAAAAACCACCTATTCTCATAGATGTCTGCCTGGTTCTTAAGATCTTCTGGAGAGGCCCTTCTTTCAAGACCTCCACTTTCAGAGGCACGTTTGATGGTGATCCAAGAAAGGGCCTTTTCAGTGGCCACTCTCAGGCTGTGGAACTCCCTCCCAAGGAAGGCTAGATTCGCTCCCTCTCTGCAGTCCTTCTGTCAGCAGGCAAAGACCACTTTATTCAAGAAGGCCTTTGATCTGTAAGTGGATGTTGGGTTGGGTGCTGTTTTTAATTCCCTCCCCTGTAATTGTTATGGTTTTATGTTTTAATATATTGTTTTATTATTGCCATCAAAGTAATTGTGCCTGTATGTAAGCTGCTTTGAGTGTCATTTTTTGGTAGAAAGGTGGGGTACAAATCAAATCAATCAATCAATCAATCAATCAATCAGAAAGTTAAAAAGATTCACTTTATCAGAAGAAGAGTCAATTTTAAGAAAAGAATAATCTGGAAATTCTGCCCAAATTCTGTAAGTGACAGATGGCTTTATTTAAATCTGCATAGTTTCGAATGCACCTGCCATCAGTTGGATTTTATTTTTATCTTCAAAGACAAGCAGTCCTAGAAGATACAGCTATACAGTTACCATAACAGACTGAAACGTGATTTAAACTGATGAAAATCTTCAAGGAGTCACAAGCTGACACACATTCCTGAGCATTTTTCTTAAAAGTAGTGTCACTAAAATGACCAAAAAAATTGACGTGAGTTTGCCATTGTGTACCAAATATAATCAGACCCCCTCCCCTATTATATGGCCCATAGTTATATGTTAAGCTTGTTAATATGATATTCTTTTGAAATAACTAAGGATCTAACCAAAGTTAAGCATTTTAAATTAAATTTTATCAATGGAATAGCAAGGATGTGTTGAGTTCACTTCCCTTGAAACCATAGAAACCTAAGAGTAAAGCTGACCTGAAATGCTACTGAGACAACACTTTGGTTCAAATTTGCAGGTGGGGAGGAGACAATATCCTCCCCTGAAGCCCTACCCCAAATGTAGGCCCCCAAACAGTGAATTTTGGAACTGTTCACAGAAGAAGCAACTAAGATAGCAAAAGCAAGCTAAGTCTTCCACACAGCATCCAGCACATCACCAGAAAGTAGGGGGTGTCCTTGAATTGCCGTGGCAATGTAGGGATCCCTCCACCAGCACAATGGGCAATATCCATCCATGTTCATGCCTCCCCCTGATAAATTGGCAAAGGAGGAGTCTAATTTCACAGACCTCAATAAGGGCTGTGAAATTAGGGCTGATCTTGAGTGATTTTGAGCAACTACCTTTGGCTGTATCATGGTGTACAAGCATAAATGTAGGAGAATTTCAGACTTACTGTCACCACTGAAATGAAGGGCTGCAGGGTAAAGATGGATGAATAAGTGATGTTCAAGATCGCTAGGGTTCTCCAAACATCGTCTCACCACTCATCTCAAGTCCGATTCCTGTTTGTGATTGCTGCTTGCTCTGTGCAAATAGGAAAATTACACAAACTAGTGATGTACGCGTACCTGGTGGGGTGCTCGCCTTGTGCTTGGCGAGCACCCCCGCCTCTCAATGTCTCCCACAGCGACATGAGGCTCCCAGCACACTTTCCTGGGATCCAGAAGTGATGCAACGGGTCCCGGCGCTGTTCCAGGAACTGATGCAACGAGACCCTGGTGCTGCGTTTTTAGCGTAAATACCATAGAAAACCACCTTAAAACGGCCATGCGGGAGATGTGCCGAACCGGGGAGAAGGTAAGTGCCGCGGGGCTCGGGGGCTCGAGCGGGGACAAGTTTGCCTCCATTTCCAGCCTGATCGAGATTTGGGGACATCCCTATTGTAGGGATGTACAAACTTACCTGCACCCGTCTCATCTGGCGCTCGGCAATCGCACCCGCCACATGATCCATCTTGCTGCGGTAGCAAGGCACGAAGTGGACTTCCAGGTGCCCAGCACATCACTTCCGGGTCCCCGGTGCTGTGTTTTTTTACGTAAAGACCAGGGAAATCCACCTTAAAACTGCCACGAATAGCAAATCGCTGCTGTTTTAAGGTGGTTGCCCCTGGTTTCTACGTTAAAAATGCAGACCCGGAACTTCCTTTCCCCAGCTCTTCTCCTGGGAGTTGTGACAAGCCGGGGACAGGTAAGTCAGGTGGAGCTTGGGGGGGGGGGTCAAGCAGGGCAAGTTCGCCCAACTTCCACCCCCCAATCAAGATCCGCGCACATTCCTAGGTCCAGGTATGAGGATGGATCTCTCAAAATTGAGTAGAGGGACCTTCAGATCACTCCTTCACCACAGCCTACCCCATTCAACAGAGACCCATCCAAACCTCTGTAGTGTTTTCAAAGGGTTGGAGGGACTGCCATCATGGGGAGGAGGGGAAGTTGACTTCAGCCCTTCCAGTTGCATGTGCCTAAATCTGGATCCAACCCATTTCATTAAAAAAAAAGGAAAAAATAGCAATCCAGTTCTATGCAAACCTATGCCTAGTGAGTTTTTAGATGGATCAAACTATGTTGCACTATATCTGGTGGACCATCTCCTAATCACCTGGCTAACAACATGTGACTACCTACCTGAGGAATTTGGAGGAGGTCCTTTCTTAGTTTGGCTGCAGTTAAAAGAAAAAATAAAATGGTAGGCTGGGAGTTTCATGGCTGAGTGCAGATTTGTGCCAAGATCTCCCCTATCCCAATCCTTAGTGTGATTGTGAATAAACCCACTTTCAAATAGCAACATTTCCCCCCAAGTCTAATTAGGGTCAAGTGACTGAGGTGTTAAATATATGTACAGGCCTGTGGCTCACACTGGCTCAGCTTGTCTGAGCGTGGAAAGCTAAGCAGGGTCAAGCCTGGTTGTTACTTGGATGGGAGACCCCTCCTCTAGTTTCCTGCATTGAGCAGGGGGTTGGACTCAATAGCCTTGTAGGCTCCTTCCAACTCTATGATCTATGAAATCTATATATTTTTTAAACCAATTAGAATTTCCTTCAAACTAGCCCAAACTGGTGATCTCTAATATCATGCTGGGCAGAAGATGTACGCAGCACATCACCACTGGTATATGAAGGAGAGAAAAAATCTGCTTTGTAGAACTCATTCAGTATAGTCAACCAACTAAAAGACTGTGACAAAATGATGGAATGTTCTTTTGCTGTAGGTTACATGGATAGATTAACAATCAATACAATGAATGAAGAAATCATTACCCAAAGGAAAGAACCAGAACGTAGGTTCTATCAAATATAATTACAATAAATTGAGAAAAAGAATTTAAAAGGCCCCATAAGACATAACCATCCATCTAAATTGTTCCATGTAACATGGATAGTCTCTTTTAGAAATGACAATGGAAATGAGGCAATAAATCCAATCTGATTACTCAAATGTAATACAGGCATTTCACTGTAAGGTAGTAGACGACATTAACATGGATATCTAGGACCCTCCTAGAGGTGTTAAAATGTAACAAGCATGAAGCTGAATTATGGTTTTGTAAGCACAACCGCTTAGGAAAATGCAGCCACTTTTTTTTGCTAATGGGCTAGTTGACTGCTCAGTATATTAGGCTAATAAACAATCCCAAAGCATCCTATTCCAAGCCAATTCTGTTAAGAAACCACTTAAAGAAGCAGAGGAAATTACAAGAAAGGAAATGTGAGTTTTTAGTACAACCTTGTCCCACTGGGAAGAACAAAGCACTGCCATTGCAGCTGGTTTATTCTGAGTCCCTGAAAAAGTTGTGTGTGTGTGTGTGTATGCGTGCATCCATGCATACACACTGACAATTTTCTCCCCACAAATCAGAGCTGTATACAATTTCCACCACTCTCTCACCCTCCCATTTGTTTCTTACCTCTGATTCTGTCCTGTCTTGTAGTTGTAGCCCTCTTCAACAGTTATGTCTTGTGTCGTATGAGTGGGGAGCAGGCAAGCCCCATGCCTGACATCATGCACAGCAGTGTGCATGATGTTTGGGGCTGGGATAGCAGGTGTGGCTATCCCCCACTCGCACATTGTTTTAACTTGTGAGTATCATTTGTGAAGAGGGCTTATGCTATTTGGTGATTTGGCATTTTCAACTGAGACTTCACCTCTGCCTTGTACTCAGTTTCTTGGCCAACTTATTTTTCTCTGAGCCTCATCAGTCTGCTTTCTGTTATATGGATGTTGGAGCAATGAACTGTGGGTTCAAAAGAGGGGGTTTTGTGTTTTAAAGCTCAGACCCCACCTCTGTCATATCCTTAGGTTCTTGGGTAAGTTACTTTTCTTTTAGACTCACCAGTTTGCCTTCTGGGAAAATGGGTGTTTTGGGACTGGCCACATCCTCCATGGCAACCATTTTGTGAGGGTGCTCGTGACACTCTCTCAAAATTTCAATGTGCCCACTGACCCAAAAAGGTTGAGCACACCTGGCTTATGGTTTCTGCCAAAAGAGGATCAATTCCCAAGTCTGTTGAATTTTCTGCCCAGGAAGACTGCCTCCAGAAGAAGGAACAAAACCTTCTTTTTTAGAAGACCAGTGATGGGTTTACCATAACTGCAATGGAAATACTTTATATCATCACAGAGATGCTCTTTCAATACTATTTGCTGGCCACATTTCCATGAGTAGCTTCTGCATGGCTGTGATAATGTTTAAGTGACCCAACAACATTGGCCAATTACATCTGCCTTTTCCAGTGAAACTGACATATGCCTGCACATGCATGCGGGCACACACACATACACATGGAGCAGAGGAGGCTGCTTCTATGGGAAAGCCAATGTGATCCGTTCCATTTCATCTGGTTGAGACATTCGTATCCCAGCCAGCTCCCCAGCCACTTGAATAATTTGGAAATGGCCTCTTTTTTATTTATTTATTTATTACATTTATACCCCACCTTTTTTCCTGCAAGGAACTCAAGGCGGCTTACATAATCCTCTTCCTCGTCTCCATTTTATCCTCACAACAACCCTGTGAGGTAGGTTAGACTGAGAGGCAGTGACTGGCCCAAAGTCACCCAGTGAGTTTCATGGTATGTTTTGTATTCTTTTGTATGTTTAGAATGTTTTGAGTGGCCTTTCTTCTTGGAACCAAAGCAGGATATAGACCATATAAATACATAATATGATTCCATCATGATGTACTTACAATGACAGTTTAACACCATGTTTTCTCAAATCATGCTGGCAGAGGAAGTCTCATAGAATGCGTTGGGTAATACCCAAGACACGTAACACCATTCCTGCTGTGTGGTCTTAAAACACTCTGGATCAGACTTGAAATATCCATGCCAAGAATAGGAATACTAACTACCGGTAGTCTGGTCAGAAAGCTCTTTTTTTCAGAAGGGGAGGGATACAGCAAATAGAGTAGGATTCCTGCCTACACAGAGTCCAGCAATGTCCTGTATGGAACTACAGAGAGACTATGAAGGAGAATCAACATATTTGGGGAAGGATCTATGCTATTTTTCTTATTTGCCTATACTTTCATTTCTAGCGCTGATGGCTGTTTAAATGTAACAATTGTATGTGATAAGATTATATATAGCATGCCATTTTTAAATATATACAGCCTTCAACACTGGAAAATAAAAGTAAATTCTGTGTAGGCTTTATATTCAGCACAGATGCATAATTTGGACTACCGGTATGTTAAATGGGATAAATGTGTCTTCTGAGATACAAAGTTTGGGAATATATGAAGATGAAAGATCCCTGCATTAAAAATGCGATGGAATCTGAAATTAAATGTTAGAGAGCTGATTGATTTCAGAAGTGTAAAATTCTACAAAATCCTTCAGCTGAACACTGATTCAAACTTAGCTCCACAATGTTGGCTGTACACCTACCACAGCAGCATGCCAGGCATTAGAGAGGGCTTAAAGGGAGGGGAAGAGATGCTGCCTTCCTCCACTAGCAGAACACACAGAGACAAAGGTAAGGGGGTGGATGGGAGACAACTTGGAAATACAGGATAGGTTGATGAAGAATTTTGGGACTTGTAACGTTTGCTTCAAATCAAGGTGAACATTCCAAGCCTGCCTGGATTCATCTCCCGAGCTGTGCTCAAGTAACATTTGGATCCATCACTATTTATGTCAGTGGACAATGCACAGTGCAGCCTGGGTAGCTGGGCAGGAGAGGAGTTGCTTGCACTGCACCATGGATGGGCTGGTTTTCTTCATTCTGTTCCTCAGTTGCGCCTCTGGTTCACCCTGCACTGCAATCCGCTCCTCATACATCCCAGTTTACCTAGGAAAATGTCTATAATTAATTCTCGAACTGAAGCATGCCCAGTTTGTCATAGCTTTCTCTCACTTCAGTCCATTTACAGTCTTAACCGCCGCCCCCTCTACATTGCCAATGCCAACATGGATATATGCACTGATAAAACCCTGCAAAAAATGAACAATCTTGATTTGATTGCATGTGTGGTTGAATCAAATCAAGATTCCTTTTTGTGTGGAGCCTTAACAGTGCAAAGGAGTTCATGTACGCATCAGCAAAACACAACACACAAAGAATCTTACATTATGCATGCCATGATCATATGAAGATTGCCCTTTCCCCATCTTTATCCATTTATCAATTTTATCACTGTATTCGTGCACTTTGGTAATGTACAGCAGGGGAGACATGAAGGTACTGAAAGCTGCTGCAAAATTTGGATTATTAATATTTTTAAGGAACAATAGGAATTCTAATGCATCAGTTCCAGTTCTGAAACAAGACCAGGTTATTTTGACTACAAACCGAAATTCAGAGGAGTTTTCTGTTTTGTTCCTCCCTGAGGTAGGGATATGAATGCAGAAGCCCCATTCCATGTCCCTGCCCCCTAGATGAATACACACATCTGTCTAGGATGTTGCAAGCAGTTGGGAGAGGTGCTCGCAAATTCCCTTCTTGAATGCTTCTGGGCAAGACTGGGGAGAACACAGTCGTGCTTTCAGACTGCTGTGATCGGACCTATCTACACCCTGAACCTGTGAATTGCAGCTCCCACCTGCCCATTCCCCTGCCCCTGCCCAAGCTGAAGAATCTTACCTTGGGCCAGGTGAAGCCAAAAGCAGGTTCTCCAGGCCCCAAGAGAGCTTGACTTTCCTTCCAGAGATTCTGCAACTTGTAGTTCCACTCTCCGGTGGGAAAAGATGCTTCACCAGAGGCTGGGAGCACCTGCTGCCATGCCCCCACTGGAGGAATTATTTATTTATTTATTATATTTATACCCCGCCTTTTTTCCTGCAAGGAACCCAAGACGGCTTACACAATCCTCATCCTCCTCTCCATTTTATCCTCACAACAACCCTATGAGGTAGGTTAGGCTGAGAGTCAGTGACTCACCCAGTGAGTTTCATGGCCAAACGGGGACTAGAACCCGGATCTCCCGAGTCCCAGTCCAACACTCTCACCACTACGCCACACTGGCTCCTCATAGGAGGAGCTAGAGCTACCAGAAACTAAGAGCACCCTAGATAAACCTAGATAAACCGGAGGGGGAGATGGCTGTAGGTCCATCCATGTCAGGGGGAGGGGACTTTGCCTGAGGGCTCTCATGAGAAGGAGTGCTCACTTGCAAAGAAGGACTTCTTGGGAGAAAGTGACTCCTCATGAGGAGGACTCTGACCAGAGATCTCTAATGTACTACAGCTGAGCCTTGTGTGGCGCTCAGCAGGATCTGGCAATAAAAGTCTTCATTGTCTACCTAGCCAGTGCTGGAAACAAGGCTATTCTTTCAGCTCTAGTGTATTTTACTGTTCTGTGTTTGCTCCTGACCCTTGGACTCTGCTTCTGGACTATGTAACATATCTGACTTCCAAGGTATATTTTGACCTTGGCGTGCTATCTTGATCACTCCTGCCTTAGCCTGATCCAATGTATCTGACCGCTCAACCTGTGCTTTGACCTCTCCCTGCTACTTTGTCTGATCCTGCTTAGCCTGATCCCCTGGACTGAAACTTTTGTGCTTGAACATTTGCCAGTTTTGGTACCTTGTTTTTTGAATAGCCCCTTCACTTAGAGACTGCTTCAGCCAAAGCAGGACACCTGCCTCCATCTCTGCCTTCACTTGCCCCAAAATAAGTTTCTTTACTTTGAGGCAAGGGAAGGGCAGGTGGTGGCAGTAGGCACTTACTGAGCATTCTTGAGGCTTCATCTGTATTTGCATGTAACATGTGCATATAGCCTGCCCTTCTTCCCCCTTGGGGTGAGCAGTGGGAAACTTGTGCCTCCCTATATCTTTAGTTCTTTAGAAGATTTAAATACGTTTTCTGAACAGAAGAACACGTTTTTTATTATTTCCACCAGGCAGGATTAGGCATCAAAGTGATGAGAATCCTGCATGGTAAAAAGGCTAGAAGAAACTCTAACAAGGAAGGCCCTCTGCAGTATTTTTTCAGCAAACTCTCCAGAGGCATAATCTCTGAGAATGAAGTTCAGTGCAGGACTATGGAAGTGCCTGCACAGAGGCGATATTACTGGAGGTCTTAACTTCTGTTTGGAGAATATAGAGAGCAAGAGTTTTAACATCTTTTGTTTCCTTTTTACTTCAACTCCAAAGAATCAGACTTTAAAGACATGGGTAGGAGATTTTGTAAAACCATTTTATCTTTTCTTACACTTATGGACATTCTGTGTAAACACTCTTGCTTGGGCAAGAGGTATTAGAAGTCACTGTAAAATTGAATTAGAAACTGCCTGCCAGCCAAATGGAATTTCTGCCATGTGATGCTCTCTGATATTTATATGCATTATCTGAATGATTTTACAGCTGTTAATTAAGCTGAAGATGAAATGAATCGTAGATCTAGAAAAGTCTCAAGAAATTAATCTAAGGACAATATAATAACCAGTCTTGTTCAGTAAAATGCAAAAAAAAAAAAAAAATGCAGTCTGAAGAGCACCAATTACTATTTAGATCAGGTCTGGGTAACGTGTGGCTTTCCATCATCCCTCACCATTGGCTATGCTGGCTAGAGCTGATGGGAGGTGTAGGCTAAAGCCTACAACTAAATAGGCTAAATCTGGAGGGCCAAAGGTTGCCCAGCCTTGATTTAGATATACAAAGATCTTAATACAGTCATGCCTTGGATTGAGAGCATAATTCATTCCGGAAACGTGCTTGTAATCCAAAACACTCTTATATCAAAACAAAATCCCCCCCCCAAATTGTACAGAGATTTTTAATTTAAGCTGTACTACAGTACTTGTATTGCAAGACGTCGCTTGTATATCAAGTAAAATAATAATAATAAATATTTAAAAATTTGCTTGTCTTGCAAAACGCTATCAAACCAAGTTACTTGCAATCCAAGGTATTACTGTAGTCTCAAGTCAACTGATGCAGCAAACTGGCTGGCTGAAGCTAAGCAGGTCTTGATGCAGTTGTGTCTGGATGAGAGATTATGTGGGAACTTTCATAGAATCATAGAAAAGTAGAGTTAGGAGGGGCCTAGAAGGCCATTGAGTCCAACTGTCTGCGCAACGCAGGAATCCAGGTCAAAGCATCCCTGACAGATGGCTGTCCAGCTGCACCTTGAATGCCTCCAGAGTGGGAGAGCCCACAACCTCCCTAGGTAGTTGGTTCCATTGTCTTATTGCTCTAACAGTCAGGAAACTTTTCCTGATGTTTAGGTGGAATCTGGGTTCCTGTAACTTGTTTATGTATGCTTTCATAGGGATGTGCACGGAGCTCGAATGGGGGGGTGGAATAGGGATATCCCAAAATCTCGATCGGGTGGAAGTGGGGGCGAGCACCCCACCAGGTACTCGAACATCCCTAGGGTGGAAGCTCGTTGAACTCACCAGGCTCCCCTCCCGAGCTCCGCTTGACTTACCTTTCCCCGGCTCGACTCACGATCTCGCGAGCCGAGCCAGGGAAAAGCGACATCTGGGTTCCAGCGCCTATGTCATTTCCATAGAAAATGGCATATGCCATTTACATAAAGTTAATAGTGTAGAAAACAGTGAAAACGGCATTTACGCAAACAAAACAGTGTAGAGCCAGGGGGAACCCAGAAGTCCATCGAGCGCCTCGGCGAGCACCTCAGTTGGCTCTCATGGGGTGTCTGGTTCGGCTCGCGCAGCGGGAGCTCGCAAGTCAGGTGCCGGGCTCGGCACCCATCCTTATTCTGAAGCTCATGGAAGAAAAGTACCGTAAATGAAATAAGTGATGATATATATTATGCTTTATAATAACTAATCGTAATCAGCATTTCAGTATCTATCTATTTATTTATTTATTATATTTATACCCCGCCTTTTTTCCTGCAAGGAACCCAAGACAGCTTACATAATCCTCCTCCTTCGCTCCATTTTATCCTCACAACAACCCTGTGAGGTAGGTTAGTGGCCCAAAGTCACCCAGTGAGTTTCATGGCTGAGCGGAGACTAGAACCGAGTCCCCAATCCAACACTCTCACCACTACGCCACACTGGCTCTAAGGTGAAGATTGGTCACATGAATTCTGCTGCTGACCATCACCATTTCTTCTGCTCAGTAGAAGGATATCAGTTTCTGCTTTTTCAATCAGGATCCAGAAAAGTCAATACTCAGAAGTAGAGCAGCTTTTATCCATCTATATTAAAACTCTCCTCCAATCAGGTGTACTTGGAGTACAAAAGTACTCCAAGTATACTTTACATTGCAGAATGTACACAGAAGTAGACCTACAACATAGTCCTCCCATGACATTGTTGTCTTCTTAATGTCCCAAATTTCAGTCTCTTACTGTTTTCTTTCTGGAACCGCCCCCCCCCCCAGCATTTGGGGCATAAAATAGCCCCAGAAAATATTGATTTTGCCATTCAGGTGTGTCTATATCCCCAAAACAAAGCAACACTTTGAAGGTATAAAATGTTGCTCTGGGTTTTCCAAAGAAAACCTGTCTAAGGAAGCAGGCTTAATACATTGGGTATCAGTGCAGGTTGGCACAAACCATGGGATTTCATTGGGGAACATTTACCTCACCAGAGACAGATTTCTTATGGGGTTAGAGAAACACCCCACAAAACCAAAAATGTTGGTTCTTAATACGTTTGGCCTAAATTTTTACCTTGACAGTTATTATACTTTTCTAATATTTTGAATTTAAAATAGACTACTTCTAACATATTTCTGGTTGTGCAGTATTTTACCACCCCATGAGACATTGGAAAATAGCTTGTATTGGGATAGGAAAATGCCCCCCAAACTCATTTGTGTATATTTTTATGCGAGTTGGATGAGGGTTAATCTATTTGGACTCTCCCACTGAATCTCATATTTCAGTATTCATTGTACTTGCAATCTGCTGACCAGATAATCTAGGATAGTTCTATTCACTTTAATGGGATTAGTAAATGATGTGAGGGCTATTATTTATGTTCACCTCAATATAGATAACTAACTGTGCAAATGTGCTTAATAACGTATGTCATTCTATTTCAGTTTATCATATGTATTGTTCCTTACCCACCCCTTACAATGATCTACTGTTAGCTAGAAGACACATGAATAACTCCATTATTACACCCAGTTTGAGTCCTGAAAGTCATTTTGATTGTACGAATGTAATCTATTTATTGACAATATAGCTTAGTAAGGCCATATTTTATAAATTATTGTTGCTGCTTTATAAACAATTATTTTAAAATGTTTTATCATTGGGTTTATCTGCTTTGATTATGTATGTCACCCTGAGAGCTCCAGCGATAGGGTGGATTATAAACTGAATGAATAAAACAATAAAATACGGCAAAAGTGATTATAATAAACACTTGTCATCATTTTCACAATGAATAGGTAAGGGCACAATGAGGAACTCTAAACAGTTACCTTTAAAGCCCTGTTTAGTTGTTAAATCTTGATGTTATCACACTCATTTGAGAAGAGCAGGGCCACACTTGCTGTCTGCCAGCTCCACCCCTGTCCTACATATGTGGTGGGAGAAGGTCTGAATCATGGCTTCCCTGTGTGGGGAGCTTACATGCACAGACCAGGCTCCCCGCTTCAGACCTTCACCTTCCAATGTGTGAAGCGTGGTGATGGGGATGCAACAGAGGGGAAAGGGCCAGCAAGTCACAATGCCCCTCATGAGAGTGTAATCACAGGTGGACTTAATGAGGGAATAGGACTTAAATGTGTCCACCATTGTAGAGCTGGATGATTTCCCTGCTCTTCGTTTGCACTTAAAGCCTTCTTCAAAAGTTGGATATAATGAAAACATCATTACTCGAAATACAGCATTAGTTAGCCCTTGCATTCTTCAAAATAAATGGGACATTTTTGTCCTGCTGGTCTCTAACAACTGGGCGACATTAAGGATTTCAAACTGTTTCATTCCAATGTTTCCAAAGATATTTTTAGTCCAAAGGCACCCAGCAAATGACCATCCAAATATGAACATGAATAGATCTTAATGACTCTAATAGCTAATGAGAAATGGACAACACTTATTCAAACATTCTAATTAAATCACTGCTAAGCCTAATGTATTGCTTTACACCTCATTACCTTTGTGCTACAGAAATTAACCAGATTTGAAGTATCTATTCTCATGAGAAGAAACATTGATCATAAGCTTTAGGAGTCACCAGAATTCATCTGTGATTTTTATAGCAGAATTGAACTAGAAAGCACATTCTTCTAGAACAGTGATGGCGAACCTTTTTGAGCCCGAGTGCCCAAACTGCAACACAAAACCAACTTATTTATTTCAAAGTGCTAACACTGCAATTAAACCTGAATACCGAGGTTTTAGTTTTAGAAAAACAACTCATACAGTTGTCCGAACTAATTAGCATCTTTTGTCTTTAAAGAAAAACACAATAACAGAGCTTTCAATGATACAGTTTTTTGTTGAAAAAAAATCAACTAAAAAAATTATTATAGTACTACATTGTACACATAGCCTGAAGGGAATTTATACAAACTTTTTAAATAATTAGGCACATGTATTTTTGGATAAGGGATTCTCAAGCGTGGAAAGCGAAGCAGGGTCAAGCCTGGTTGTTACTTGGATGGGAGACCCCTCCTCTAGTTTCCTGCATTGAGCAGGGGGTTAGACTCGATAGCCTTGTAGGCTCCTTCCAACTCTATGATCTATGATCTATGAAACTTGTAATATGATTATATGCCAGACTGAAATGGTATGGGGCAAGCTTTACTCCGGGTCCTTTCCCTGCTTCTACAGGTGTCGAATTAGTAAAAGTAAAAGTCAACCTGTACTAGGATGAGCAAGATAAACAAGAAAACTAAACGTGCTTAACACATTTTAAACACTTTATGTCTTGGACTGCAAACACTGCATTAGGTAAAAGTTTGCATTGGGCATGCTTTTGCACAATTAATGTGATTTTTGCTATTGCATGCATGCTGATAATTTGTCAAACCTTGGCTCATACTCTGTTAGTTTGAGAGCAACACATGCAGCAGCACTCAGGTCAACTGTTAGGGCTTTACATCCAAGCCATGCTCTGTGCATCATTCTTCAAAATCTTTTAATTGTGATAACAATGTAGAAAAGAATTCTGTAACAGGAATTCTAGAATAAAATCATTCTGTTCCACACTGTGAGAAAGAACAAGATCATTAGTATTTTGCAGAAGGGGACAGTCTTGTTGCGATCTGGTGACCAATGGCTCGAGTGCCCACAGAGAGGTCCATGCGTGCCAGCTGTGGCACCAGTGCCATAGGTTCGCCATTACTGTTCTAGAAGTTGTAAATGACATAACAAGAGACATGAGAGACATGACAGAGTGTATAGGATAGGAAGCTGCCTTATACCAGGGCCAGATCTATACTTAGCAGTTATTGCAGTACTGGATTGCTTCTGTGACTTGCGGGTCACACAACGCACTCACTTTTCAGTTCCGGTTGCGTTTGTCTTGCATCCTCATTTCTCTGTTCTTCCATAATTTCCTGGACTACCTTTATTATTATTTTTTCCCTGTTATTGCAATTCACTATCACAGTACGTGGCTATGTGTGTTCTCACCAGGCGCTGTCCTTGCCTGTGTTGGTGTGGCTATAAAATTGTCCTAAGCAGTGTTAGGCAATTGTTTTCAAGGGGTGGGGAACATTCAGCTTTTGTCTCCCACAGCTGTATCAGAGCTTCGGCAAAGCAGAGATTGTTATCCCGCCTCTCTCCCTCTCCACCACGCACAGCTTCTCTCTCTTGCAAAGTGAACAGACGAGTAAGTGCTTCCCCCCCTTTTGAAAAAATAAATGCCCATTTCAACCCCCTACCCCAAAATAAAACTAGATGCAATACTCTGGAAGACAGAAACAAAATTCAAAGCAATCTCGATAGGCTAGAGTGCTGGGCCGAAAACAACAGAATGAAATTTAATAGGGATAAATGCCAAGTGCTGCACCTAGGGAGAAGAAGCCAAATGCAGAGTTACAGAATGGGGGACACTTGGCTCAACAACACTACAAGTGAGAAGGATCTTGGAATTGTGGTAGATCACAAACTGAATATGAGCCAGCAATGTGATGTGGCTGCAAAGAAGGCAAATGCTATGTTGGGCTGCATTAATAGAAGTATAGCTTCCAAATCGCGTGAAATTATAATTCCCCTTTACTCAGCACTGGTTAGGCCTCATCTTGAGTACTACGTCCAGTTCTGGGAACCACACTTTAAGAAGGATGTAGACAAACTGGAGAGGGTTCAGAGGAGGGCAACAAAGATGATCAGGGAACTGGAAACAAGGCTGTATGAGAGAGACTGAAAGAACTGGGCATGTTTAGCCTTCAGAAGAGGAGACTGAGGGGAGATACGATAGCACTCTTCCAGTACTTGAAGGGTTGTCACAAAGAGGAGGGCCAGGATCTCTTCTCGATCATCCCAGTTTGCAGGACACGGAATAATGGGCTCAAGTTACAGGAAGACAGATTCCACCTAAAGATCAGAAAAAATTTCCTGACTGTCAGAGCAATAAGACAATGGAACCAACTACCTAGGGAGGTGGTAGGCTCTCCCACTCTGGAGGCATTCAAGGTGCAGCTGGACAGCCATCTGTCAGGGATGCTTTGACCTGGATTCCTGCATTAAGCAGGGGGTTGGACTCAATGGCGTTATAGGCCCCTTCTAACTGTACTTTTCTATGATTCTATGATTCTATGTAAATGTGCCAAAATGCACATCTACTCAGAAGTAAATCACATTATCTTCAATGGCCTTACTCAGAAGTAAATCATATTGATTTCAATGGAGCTTAGGCTTGGGAAACTTAGCACGGGAAGAAGACTGCTTTGGGAAATTGATGATATACCATGTAGCGTAGAAGTAGATCTGGCCCAGGTCAGCCTAACTGGGCACCTTATCTATTGTTGTCTACTCTGATGCATAGTGACTCTCGGAGAGTTCTTTCACATCACCTGCAACCTGATGCTTCTTTTTAACCAGAGGCACCAGGGATTGAAACTGGGTCTTCCTGCATGCAAGCCATCTGCTTTACCCCTGACTGACTGTTGCTTCCTTTTGTATTTCAGTATGCTAAAAAATTGGGAGTTGATCGATGTTTGATGGTCCCCCCCCCCCAAGTTTTTTTACTTGGGATGAATGCTGTTCAGTTCAGTTCAGTTCAGTTCTTCCCAGCTCTGTTTCCTCCTAATTGCTGCTGACGCTGAACATAGTTTTGCATGGAAGAGCACAGTTCACACAGTGGCCAATCAGCTGCCCACAGGATCCCACAAGCAGGACATGAATGCAATAGCCCCCTCCTGGCCATGTTCCCTAGCAACTAGTGTACATAAGCATACTGCCTCTGATACTAGATGTCCTAACGATGTCCTCAGCATGATGGGATCCAATGCTGTTTTGCAATTGTCTTATTTTAAAAGAAGCAGCAGCTATTTTCTCTCTCCCCCCCCCCCCGCCTCAATAGCTCAGTTTGCTGAGCCCAATTCAATCTAAACTGAGTTCAATAATGAACTGAGGGGGCAGCTCACTCATCACAAGTGGTTGGCAGATCTGATCACTAATAAACGCAGAGAAAATGTAGTAGTAGTAACGTTTATTTGTGTAACCAAAGCCATTACAAAAATGATAAAATCAGATAAAATACTTTAAACAGATAAAAGAAACATTTGACCAACATTCCAGCAAATAAAACTATTCATCTAAAATATTTGGTTTATCGTCACTACCAAGTTTCCTTCTTAAAATTGATGCTCTAAAAGCAAAACAGGCCACCTTTTCAGAGATATAAGGAGAACTATCCCCTAATAAAAAATTAATCAAATACCTAACAGGTCTATTAGATGAAAGATCTAGGTCTATAAACAGGGCTGCTCTTAAGGTCTCGTAAATTGGGCAATCAAGTAGATACTGAGGCAGGTCTTCAAGCACATTAGATCCACATGGACAGACCCTCTCTTCTAGAGAGATCCGACGATCTGTCCTTCAAGTATGGCAGAGTTCATTGCTTGACATCGTAAGGCTGTAAATGCCCTCCTCCATTTAAAGTTTGTAACATTAGATACATAATGTGGAAGAGAAGTTTGAATAGGCAATTTAGCATACCAAGGGGCACATTTCGACAGGCAGACAGAAGCGTGGTTATTTCGAAAATCATGTTTTAAAATATGAGATTTCAGGTAGCGTGCTGCCATTTCAAAACTTAAGGAGTTCAAGAGATCCAAAGAAAGTCCATACATATCAATCCTTTGTGGGATTTCTTGATTCCAAGATGGAGCCATTCTGTTATTAAAGTTCAACATTTCTCTAAAAGCAGATAATACTAAGGAAGATCCCCTCCATCACAGAGAAAATGTGATGGCAGACAACTGTGCTTGCTGCTTGTGAGACACAGCAGCACATAGGCAAGTTTGTTAATCAGTACATCAATTGTTAGTAATAATGAGTTAACTTGTTTTGAGCAGTATTCATCAATCAGAAAGCAAGAAGGCTATCAGTGACCACTAGTCATCACAGCTACATACCTCCAGTATCAAAGGCAGTATACCTCTCAGTCCAGTTGTTGAATAACACATGTGGGAGGGTGCTGTTGCCCTCATGTTCTGACTGTGGGCTTACCATGGGCATCTTACCATGGCCACTGTATGAACAGAATGATACACTAGATAGGCCTTTGGTCTGATCCAGCAAGGCTCTTATGTTCTTAAGCAAAACATCATCTCTCCCCTCTCCTGATCAGTACGTGGTGCACACCTACTGTCTCCCTATGTTTCCAATTACAAAACTTGTAATTGTTTCCATACTCTAGTTGTTTGGAAATGTGCAGTAATAATGGTAGAGTTTAAGGCTCATCTTCAGACTGATAAACACTTGCAGTTACTAATCTACTATCTGCATGTATTGGCCAATCAGAAATCCCAGGTGCATCTGGGAAGCCAAGCCAACTGGACTTGCAAATTCAATAACTGCTTCCCTCAAGGTTCTGTTCTCACAGCTGCACATTTCATTCCTTGTATCAGCAACATCTTGCTACAGTATCTAACAAACTCATGAGGTTTGCGGTTATCTAATTTTTGCAACTCAGGCTATCAATCTTAACAAAACATACTCTCCTGTGGGTTCTCTGACAATAGAAGAATTTGTTCTGGCAAAATGCACACAAAATGTTTGGGTCCACTCTCTGCTCAGTTGCCTCTCTTGAGAATAAAATGATCAGTGGAGGGATTCATAGAAAACCTCCAATCTACCTGTTATAAAAATTAAGTTATCTGGCTGTCCTCTTGGCTCACAGCTTGAGGTTATGCCTTCATCCAGAAGAAGATACAATGCCATCTAGGTAAGAACCAAAGAATAAGATCACTTTTGAGTTTTATGCATGAATTCTCATAAAATGAACTTGGACTCCTGAGTCTCACTTACCTGTGATGAAACCACACATATCTGATTTTTATTTATTGTCTAGATCTCCACTGCTTTGAATGTAATAAGTTGCACAAGTACAAATATACCTTTAAAGTAAATAACTCCTATATTCTTCCTCCTAAAATCCAGGGAAATAAAAAGGTATATTGGCAGTACCATACCTGTTTTATGCACAGATCTACAGGTACTGTTATGCATGGACAGTGCTGGCCATCTGGTGTACCTGCCTATTATCTTTTTGCCTTTTTTGTTTCAGTTTGCTGTGACTTTTTTAGGACTTTTAATTCTTTAATTACTTCTTTTCTTCTTCTTCTTTTGTCCACCCTGGTACCATAATATGAAGGGTGATAGAAAATATTTTCAACAAATAAAAAAACCCATATTTTCATAAGGCTGCTTAAACTTGTGCAGATCCACAAAAGAAACACACACACACACACACACACACCAGTAGCTGGCAGGAAAATTATAAACCTGAACACTCACCTTCAGTGCTCCAGGTGCATAGTTCCCCTGTGAATAAAAATAGAACTATAGACTAAAAGTATTTCCTCTTTGTCATAAGGCTTTCTACCAGTCCTTTTGTCTCATGTTGGAGCAAGGTTATTCTGAAGGTAATTGTCAAATTGAGAAGCAGGGGCTTGTTTTGTGGGAGAAAAATGTTCGACTGCACTCCTCTGCTGTGTATTGCAGATGTTAGAAAGTCAAGACATGCCTCCAGCAAGGTCTATAGATTTGGTGGTCTCTATTGTTGTTTTGGAAGCACAGCTCTGAATCAGTTTCTGAAGGTTGAAGGAATTCATACATCATCACCATACTTATTCATCCCTAGAGTTAATCTTCAGGTACTTGGGAAAGTACTTTAAAAAAAAAAATGATCTAAGAAATGGATCTGCCTGACTGCTCAAAATATATTCCATATTAATCAGATGGAGATGTATGAAGATCTATTACATTAAATGAGCATTAGGGGCTACTTTCCATTAGAATAATTCAGCATACTTCTATTGCTACTAGAACAGCAGGAAAGTACCTATTAGAACAGAAGAAAAGTTGCTTTTCTATTCTAATATGCCTCTCTGATTTTTTTTTTAAATGAACACTGAATAATATCTTTAAATAACTTGCTTCTACACTTAATATCCACAAGCATAGCAGTTTTGATTAAAGTTTATAACAATATCAATTTAAGTATCATGAGAGTACTTATTTTGCATAATTTATCGTGCTTTCAAAGTTTAGTTTAAAATAGGAATGTTTGTTTTTAATAAAGAAGAAAATTGGAAAGAATTGATTTCTGAAAATATTGGATATCCTGTTATGTGCTTGCCACTGTTATGTGCTTGCTTCCCAAGAGAGAGAAATTCAATGATTAGTGTTTGGCTTTTGGAGGAAGACAGAGCTCTGGCTGGAGTAAGGATGGGAGAGAAAATTGTTCAGTCTGCATTTTAGTGTGAATGCACCTAATTTTGCAATTTTGTACCACTTAGGCATGTGTGAGGATTTCGTTTGGGGGGTGGAAGTCCAGCGAACTCACCAGGCTTTTTCCTCCGAACTCCATCGCACCTCAGCTTTTTCCTCCAAACTCCATCGCACCTCCATCGCACCTCCAGTTCCCCCAGCTCGACTTGTGTTCCTAGAGGTGGGGACGAACCTGTCGGGGGGGGGCTGCCTCGCCTCTCCGCGGCGGCGCCCCCCCCACCTTGTTCTTCTGAGCGGCGTGGAGCTGTTCTCCGTGCCGCTCGAGCTGCCTGCGCCGCCTGCGCTGCCCGTGCTGGTCCGTCGCATCACTTCCGGCACGCTGGAAGGGACACGACAGGACCCTGCGCCGGCGCGCTGGACCCCCGCGCTACATTTTTTGCAGGGAAATCAGGGCAACAAGGCTGTTTAAGCCCTGTTGCCCTGGTTTCCCCACCAAAAACATAGCACGGGGGTCCAGCGCACCAGCGCAGGGTCCCCTCGCGTCATTTCTGGTGTGCTGGAAGTGATGCGATGGACCAGCATGGGCGGCGCAGGCAGCTCGCCGGGGAGAGGCAAGCCGCCGCCAGATCCAGGTAGGCCTGTGCGAGGCTCACGCGGGCGTGAGCGGGACCAATTTCGCCCCGCTACGCCCCGCGAGGCGATACGGTCCACCCCTAGTTCTCCCAAACTGAGCCGGAGATGCAACTTCTGGGTTCCTGGGAGAGCATTTTTTACGTAGACAATGGCATAAGATACATTAAAAATGGCCGCAATTTGTGGAAGCAATTGATGCTGCATATGGATGGACTCAGATGAAAACTGTTTGGGGCTTCTCCTCCCTATCCCCCTTCATGTCATCCAAGCAAGGCCTCATCAAAGGCAAATTCCAACAGGCTCACTTGGTCCTTGGATTGGGATGGGTTTTTTCCTCTTCACTGAGCAAGTGTTCTGCTCTGCTTAGTGCTGCAAAATCTCCCAGCACAGGTCCACGTTGCTCTCTCTTTGCCTGAACTTGAGGTGATTGGGAGCTGTCAGTGACCTTGGGCTTTGTGGGGAAGAACACTGAGGTAGATAATAGGTGGAGGCAGAGCGCTTAAGCACTCCTACAAGCCAATTTCCCCTCCATCTCTAGTGCCTGCACACTACACCATGATAGCTAGACAATCACATTGCTCTTTGTCTCTTAGACTCCTCCCTCACCACAGCTAACTGGCTGCTTGCTCCTGCATTCTCCATTCTTCCCACCCCAGCCACCTTACATCTGTCGAATGGCAGGTCTCCTGACTCCTCACCCAAAAGCCATTTCTGGTAGCTCAGATCACAGCAGATGACTCACTGTTAAAACACACATCATGGCAAAGCTAGGTAGCTCCTGCTGAGAGTGAGCAGCTACTATCCAGAGAGAGAGAGAGAGAGAGAGAGAGAGAGAGAACGTGCGTGAATGAGGAGACATACTTGAGGTGATCTGGAGCTGCCAGGGGCCTCAGGCCTTGCAGTGAAGAACACTGCCAGGGTAAGACAACCTTTTTGGTGTGTGGACACATTTGGCAATCTGAGAAATGTTCCTCACTCCACCACAAAATGGCTGCTGTAGGAGGCATGGCAAAGGAAAAATAACCTGCCCCAAAGACTGATTTCAAGGCAGAGGTGGAGTCTGAGCCCCCAACACGCTAAACAACTCACTTGACTCCACAGTTTTTGGCACCAACAGAAACCTATTACATAGCAATCCCAGCTGCTCATAGGAAAATGTGTTCATTAAAAAAAATGGAAGGGGTAGGACACCTTGGTGGGTGCCAAGAAAAGTGTTGAGGGGTGCATTGGTGCTCATGGACACCAGATTGCCTACCCCAGCTTAAGCACTCCTGCAAGCAGCAAATCCACTTCCACTGCTCATGTCAGTTCCCCAAAAAGAGGTAATAGCTCTCCACTAGATGTCTTCAGCTCAAAATCTCTCTCTGCTTTTCTCCCTGACTCTTTGTTGGATTTGCTGCAACAGACCAACATGGCTACCCTGTTGGAAATTGATTTATTTGGTGTCTTCTGTCTCCAGCTACAGTTTTTTTTTTTTTTCAAATACACCTTAAGACACACCCTTAGTGGGAGTGGGAGGCAGGGAGAAAAGAAAAAGCCACCTTTCTGAAATAGCTCTCACTTTCCTGGAATGACCTCTGTACACCTCAACCATTTGCTCCTATTGAGGGTTATTCTGAGTTATTAACAAGCCATTTCCCTACCAAATGATATGGCTGACATAACAGTACCCACCCCATCTGCTTCATTTACCAGACCAAAACTAATCTGGTTTTATGTTTCTAGGACTATAGATTTAGTATTTTTTCCAAATAATGAGCAGATTGTATTTATGATGACATATGGACTGGTCTTTAGTAGAAGTACTGAGCAGTTACTAACAAAATGTCAGACATCTCCACCTTTCTTCCTTCTGATATGCTTCTCCCTCTACTGCACGTAGACTTCCTTTGCCTGCCAAGGCAAAAGCCTTTCCAAAATTACAGACTCTGGATGTCCAGTGAAATTCAACCAGAACAGAACAAAAAAGTATGTCAGAACCTACGAAAATGTCCCTCACTCTGAAGGAGTTTCAGCACCCCTGCTATATACATATGTAGGAATAGTTGTGATGATTAGGCTCTACTGAATTTTATCCTGTTTTAACAGTAATATTTTTATTTGTCAAAAACAGGGAAATGGGAGAGACTGTTCGGCAAAGAGAGACCAAAAGGAAAGTGTTTGTATTATTCTAAAAGTCGTTTATATGCAGGCAACCTGCAGAAGGATATTAAGGAAACACAGACAACATCTCAATAGGTGATAATTGCATGAACTGTGGACTGTCTGTAAAAAGCTGCATGGAAGGAAAAAAACATGAAATATTTCAATGTATTAGCAGTAGATGCCTATCATCCTTTAGAGAAAATTTTAGTCAGCTGTATCAAATAATGCAGAATACAATAAAAAGGCAGCAAAAGGAGACATAGCAATTGCCAATTGCACAGTTTTAAAGGAAAATCTCAGACAGATAGGGTTTCAATATGAATATTGTTGTCTGTGTGTTTTGTGGCTAAAAGCTTGGGTGCTTGTGCCCTTTCAGCGAACTGTAAAGATAAAGTAGCTTTAAACAATCTGAAGCAGAATGCAGAGCAAAACAAGGGATGTGAGGTGCAGTGAGCTTGGCTGAGTAATGTGTGATAACACATTATGTTATGTTAACACATAACACATTATGGATAACACAGCCATGTGATAACCCAGCAACCATGCTTAAAAATATATGGAAGTGTGTGTATTGCCATTGGTAAAGGTGACATATGAGATGTAGTTCTCCATTATAGTCTTAGCAGGGGGATTTCCCTTCAGTTGTAATATCTGATGCATTGCCTTCGTTGCATGATAAGCAAGGGGAAGATTGCCGTGGGTCACATAAGGAGGTACAAAGGCCCATTAAGCGCAGTGTTCTACTCCTAGCCAAGGCAGCATTGTAGGTCTGCCATATGTTTAGAATGATGTGCTGATAGCTTATATGAGACCCAGGGGTGAATGTCTATGCCTTTTCCTGTAGTGAATGTGAACACAGGGAATGGCTTTAAAACACTGGGTCAAAACAGTGCATCTTCCCCGTGCATTAAGCTCAGTTACCACTGCCAGCAGTTCTATAAAATGGCTTATTAAAAGGTATTGCTATTCTAGGATCATGTAAATGGACAGGCAGGCAGAAGTCAGTGAGAGAGGAATGGGCTTTAAATGATTTTTGAAGAGCAACATTATCTTTAAAATGTCATAAGTAATATAAGGAGCAAACAGAACAAAATAAATATGTGTATATGTTTAGAAATGGAAGTACTTCTAGAAAATGTTCTATAAATGAAGTTTGTTTAGGCCAGTGTTCTCCAACCTTGGGTCCCCAGATATGTTTGGCCTACAAGTCCCAGCATGCCAGCTTTGGCCAGATGTTATGCTGGCCAAAAACATCTGGGGACCCAAGGTTGGAGAACACTGGTTTAGGCCTATGCATTGGAAGTATCATGTGGAGACCACCTTGAAGGAGTTCCATATGGTGACTGACCCACGCATTGGTTGTAATTTGGGAAGCAGCTCACCACATGGGATGTCTTGATCACACGGCAAGCTTCCATGCCACCACTACAAACTGACATCAGGAATGTTGAGCACCAATATAGAGATTTTACATGTGAACGGAGTGATCCCTATTGCAAGCTGCATAGGACAATGAGTTGCCATTTGGAAGCTGTTTCAAACACAGCCACCATGTACAGATTGCAATGTGCAGATAGCTGCTCTTACAGCCATTTCCCTTCTTTACCCTGCACTAGAATCCAAGCACAGACTCAACCTACTATACTTGCCAGATCCAGCCAAAGAAACCACACACACACACACACACACACAAGAAGGAAAGCTTCTGATATTAGATCTGCTCCTGTTGGAGTCCATAAGACTCCAGCCTCTGACTAAGTTGAGCTTGGTGCCTCCCCTGACTCCACCAGCTACCAGAGTTTCGGAAAAATAAATTTGGTAACCCTGCCCTGCCAGTAAAAAGAAAGAAAAAGAAAGATCTAGATGGCTTTTAAGTGTAGTACAGAGGGTAAGGAAGGAGCAAAGGACAGTGTGGCTTCCAGACATTTGCCTGACCAAGGATAAAGACAGGAGGTAACATAAAAAGGGCACTGATGACACATTCATCAACCATGTTGTGAGCCCAGCTTCACTGCTGGAGGGAAAACAGAGCTGCATACTAGGAGACTGAGAGCTGGAATATCGGCCTTGAACCTTCCCACCCTCTACTATTGCATTATTCTCTTCCTCCTCCTCGACCAGCAGTTGAAAATTAGCAAAGCACCCCATAGCTGGTTGCCTGAGGCCAGAGGAAGCTGAACTGCTTAAGATGAGAGAATCACCAATACCTCCAACTGCAGCATACAGTAGACTGGAGGTGAACATGGTGAGCATGATCCTCCCATTTCAAGTGGTGCAGCCATCTTTGTTTCAGTATTTGATTCACTGGTGTGTGTGTGTGTGTGTGTGTGTGAGAGAGAGAGAGAGAGAGAGAGAGAGAGAGAGAGAGAAACTGGGCAGCTAAAACAAATCTGTTGTGAATCCGCCTTGAAAGGTGCATCTTTCACCAAACAATTTGGCCCAAAGAGTGTATTCCTTAATTAGAAGAAACAATCATAGCTCCCCTCATTACTTCCATTACTTATTAGTAATTTTTTGATTACTCTTTTTGTAATGCATTACTTATTGTAATATTTAACCCAGCAACTTTCTTTGCAAATCACACATTCACTGGTTAGAGTGTTGTACTGGGACCCAGGAGATCTGGCTTCTAGTCCCCACTTGACCATGAAGCTCACTGGGTAACTTTGGCCAGTCACTGACTCTCAGCCTAACCTACCTCACAGGGTTGTTGTGAGGATAAGATGGAGAGGAGGATGAGGATTATGTGAGCTGCCTTGGGTCCCTTGCATGAATAAAGGCGGGATATAAATATAATACATAAATAAATTTCCTGTTTCCTCCATGGAAGCCAACCATCTTCAGTGTTGCCATTTTCACTTATACTTACACACTTGTAACCAGTCTTCTGGAGGACCCCATAGATGTGCAGGATATTTAATAAGCAACATGTATGCTGTTTTTATCTGAAAGTATTCAGGTTTCCATCATGCCAAGCTGCACCTTGATTAATGAAATGCTATAGCTATAATTATTTTGAGACAGCATAAATTTGTAGAAAAAATGGTCAATATGGACATGTGTAAGACTGAAACATACCCTTCATCTCACATCAAACAATTATCTGTGACCTATGAGGTACAATTACTATTAAACGTGACTCAGTCAAAGGTAAACACATTTAACAGCACAATCCTACACATGTCTATTCAGCCACAGGTCCCATTATGTTCAAGCATTTATAGGATTATAGCCTTAGGGTGCAATGCTATGCATGTTTAGAGAGAGCGAGAGAAAAGTCCTACAACTCCCAGCATTCTGGGAAATTCTGGGAGTTGTAGGACTCTTTTTCTGCCTAAACATGCATAGGATTGTGCCCTTTGAGAGAAAGAAGCACATACCGAAAGTGCTGTCCTTGAAATGAATGGGGCTTAAAATGCTTTCCTTAAAATAAATGAGGCTTAAAAATGCTTAGGTTTTGGTGTATTGTGTCCGTTGTATTTTAACCGAACCCATTAATTTCTGAAATTGTATTGCTTTTCTTTCTTATTGTTAGCAGCCTTGAATGCTACAGAATGAAAAGAAAAGATGAAGGCGTCATTTTACTGTGTTCTGTTGGTATGTGTCTATCTGAGATTGTATGCTGTGCAAAATTTTAATGATTTAATAATTTGTTGTTTTTATTGCATTACTATTATGTTTTTAACTATTTGTACAATGCCTAGAAAACACTGTATGAGGCATTTAGGGCACAATTCTATGTCCCTTTGACCTTGTCTGGGGGGGGGACGACACATAGGAATTGCCATAGAAGGTGCTGCAAGCAAGTCAACCTCAGAGATCTCTTCTGAGGTGGCAGTGCCTTGCAGTAGCCGCCCCACCCCATCCCGTACCCGGTGCGGTTCTTTCCATGCTGGAAGGAAACTGCAGGGAATCAAGCATGGAAGACCGTGCTCAGTTCCCCCATGGGGGGCATTCCTAGGGGAGGGGGAGCGAAGCTCCGCCGGATTCTGAGGAATCCAGGTGGCACCTCAGCCTCTCCTCCTCGCAAAGAGAGGAAAAATATCTAGAGGGCTGAAATTGGCCGCCTAGATGTTTTTCAGGGTGAGTGGAGCACAGAGGATATCCTAGACTCTGCACTCCTCCCGCCCTGCATAGGATGCCCACAATGCACTTGGTTTGGAGAATTGCAGGCACCCTCATAGGATTGCACTGTTACTAAATATTATATACACACACCCTGCCTGCTCACTAGTTCAGAGAGCTTTGTACATGCTATTGAGCTACACATAGGTAACAGGGAGCTGCCTTAGACCAAGACACAACATTGGTCAATCTAGCTTAGTATTGTCTACAGACTCTAAATTGACTCTAAGTGGCTCTCCAGGTTTTCAGACAGGAGTCTTTCTGAGCTCTGCCTGGAGATGCCAGAGATTGAATTTAGGATTTTCTGTATGCAAAGCATGTGTTTATCACTAAGCTCTGTGTTCCCTTCATAGCTAATTACCAGAGTGGGACATGCAAACACAAGAGGGCATATTAACACTGAAAAAGCACCAGTTCATCATATCTATTATACAAGCTAACTATTAGCCAAACTAACTTTCCATTCAGGTTCAGATTAGAATGAAAATAGTCTTGGCTCCATTTAGAAGGAAACTTTGCTTCCTGAGAAGCAGCTTACCACAGACCCAGGACATCTTATGAGAATTCTTTCATCTTCTGCACTCAATCAGTTCCTCATAAATGTGTAGAACTGAACACATGGGTCTACAATTTAAAGAAAAGCAAAGAAATGAAATCCAAGTAAGAAATTAGCAAGGGGCTGTATAGTTAGAGGACAAGCTGAGAAGATGAAGTGGTAAGACACTGGAAGTTCACTTGGAAGAAATTTAAGATATATTTTTGGATCTTCTTTGGTAAGTGGAACAATTTTATTTCTAATAGTGTGTGACAGGTTTTTATGCAAAAATCTAAACATTTCCAAGCTACTTCATCTGATTTGAAATATTGGTCCCTTGAAAATGATGGAAAGAAACCTGAAAGCTGTGAAAGAAAGTTTCAATGGCTCTATAATGAATAGGTTCACATTACTAAGTAATCTCATGTGCAGAGTCAGAAAGATTCAGGACCATCAGATAGAAAGCCTTTTTTGTAATTAATGTAAGGGCATTTGGTTTAACTGTACTCTGTTCTAGAAGCAAATTATGCTGCAATCTATCTAAGCAATGAAAGAACACAAAATATGAGATGGTCCTGATTTATACAGTTTTACTGGGCCAGCACAATTTGCTTAGTGGAGGAAAGGTATGCCCCCTTCCCTTCCTCATTCCTGTGACACACGTGTGGCAGGCATTCCACATATGTGGCAGCCATCCCCAACCTCATTGCCCCCCCCAGATGTGGTGAGCTGCAACTCCCATAATTCCCAGCCAGTATGGGAGTTGCTGTCCAACATATCTGGAGGACACCAGGTTGGGGGAAAGCTGCCATAGAGTCTCATCTGCATGGTAAGGTAGCTTGTGAAGACTTTCCCCATCAAAAAAAGCGGGGGGAGATCTATACATGAAACACCCACCTGACGTACGTACGTGTGTGTGTGTGTGTTGCAAAAATATGCTCAGAGGTCCTTTCCCAGAGAGCCAATACTCAAGAAAAGAGAAGCAGCTTCTCCAGAGTGAGTTTTTTCAAAGTTTTATTCTGCGCAGAAGATCCAACTCGAGAGGCTCACGCCACAAACAAGAGTTGAACAAAGGAACAAATATGGGGTTCGCCTTTTATAGCAGGGAATTATGGGAACACATCATACAAAGCACATTTGTCTGATCATTTTAGTCAAGCGTTTTATCACCACCACCACCACCCTCTTGCTGGATTTGATATGGGGCATTTCAAGAGTTTGTTACTTTCGGAACTCCTTATCAATCCCTGCTAGGCTTCAAAGAAGTTCTAATTGTGGCAGCTGAAGGACACATCTGCGAGGGGGAGACGGCATGCAATATTGCAAAGAACAAAACAATCTTTCAGAGGCCTCTGGTTAGGGTAGGCAAAAAGCGGATGGGTAAGTTAGGCTAGTGGGGGGGGGGCAGATTTTTCTAATGTGTGTGTGTGTGTGTGAGTGAGAGAGAGAGAGAGAGTGAACGTGAGAAAGAGTGTGAGTGAGTTTGGCTGCTCATTTGCTATGCAAATTGGAGCAGCAGTCCAGTGAGTATGCGAAATAAGTTCAGCTTGACTGATTCCTCCTCTGCCTTCATGCAAAGAAGCATAAAGAAAAGCTCTGACATTTGCTTTAAGATAGGGGTGGGAAAGTGTTGAGTGAAATACAAAAACACCATTCTCTCTGTCACAAAACAGTGCCAGGCCCAAGGCATTTGGCTGCCTGAAATGGAGCTCAGAATGGCAACCACACACCCCTTCAGTGCTAAGGCCAACATTTTATACAGTCTTACTGCTCCGTTCAGTCATCAGTTGCCTTCATCTGTCTCCTTAAATTCCACTGCCTGAAGCTACCTTCATGGGCAAGGGCAGGAACTTGGTGGTAGAGCACATAATGTGCACGAAGAGGGTCCCAGGTTCAATCTTCTGCCTGAAGCCCTGGAAACTGCTGCCAGTAACAGTCAGTGTAAACAATACTCAGCTAGATGGACCAGCAGTCTGATTTGCTTTTTTTTTTTTTAATGTTTTATTAATTTTTTTCCAATCTTACAACTACTTATGAATAAAACAAAAATACTACATAAACATTGTGCACCCCCACCTCTTGTGACCAAGTTATATTTCTTCCCCAAAATATTATATATATATATATATATATATATATAAGATATTATTCTATATTCCAAAAATGTAACAAATCTTGACAAGGTTCGTTCCCCTTCCCCTTCACCAACACATAATCCAAAAATTTACCCCAAATGTTCACAAAAGTGTCTTTCTCCAATTGTCCTTTTTGACACTTAATATTATAGGTTAATTTATCATTTAATGCGATATCCCATACCTCTTTATACCATTCAGTAATTGAAAAGACATGTTGAACTTTCCATTTCCTAGCTATCATTAATTTAGCTGCTGTTAACAAATTCACAATCAATTGTATTTTTTAAACAAACTAACTTTTCTGTTATTGTTAACAATGCTAATTTTGGGCAGACTTCTAATTCCATTCCAATTATTTCTGATATTTCTGTAAACACTTTCTGCCAAAATTCCAGAACATTTTTACAGCTCCACCACATGTGGCCATATGTACCTGTTTCATTACACTCTCTCCAACACAATGCAGAGCAATTGTTATCTATCTGATTTAATCTTACTGGAGTTAAATACCATCTCCATACCACTTTATAAAAGTTCTCTTTTATCCTAGTTGACATAACTCTTACAATATGTCTATCCCAAATATTTTTCCAACTTTGTTTCGATATTTCCTCATCAAATTCATTATGCCATAACAATTTAAGAGAATCTTTATGTTCTTCTTCTTTTTGTAACATCGTATATAAAATCTTTGTTGTACCTCTTGTTGAAACATTACCTTCTATAGCTTCTCTAGTCAAAACTATCTTTTCAAAATTTGTTAGTTCTCTTTCGCTGTCAAACATTGTCCTCCACTTCTTTAACCACAGTTCCAATTGCATTGAATTTAACCATGAAATTCTCCCTCTTCCTACTATTTCTATTATATGTTCTCTAGTCTTCAATTTTTCCACCCAATCCATTAATTTAATCACCTTTTTTCTCCTTAGTATAGCTTCTATATGTCTTACATTTTCTGGAAAGTCCTCCATGACCACTACCGGGGTTAACGGGGATACCTCTGGTGTAAAAATTTTCCTTGTGCTATCTTTCTAACATACTCCTCAGAAAGGGATTTTCTAGTCCTTTTATACAGCAGTCTGATTTGCAGCTTCCTGTCTTTCAGTGCTCATCTTGGTGCATGGTAGTGCTCACCCTGTCACAGATACATGCCTAATCAGTATGAATTGTAACAAGCTGTCATACCAGATTTCAAGGCGGCTTTAGGTTTGGGGGATGGGCTAAATCCCCTTTGTTGGAACCCCTTAGGATTACTTGGCAGTGGCATCAGCATTCAAAAGGTGACTTGGAGCTGCCATTTTAATTTCCTGCAATGCCCCAGAGTGCCTGACATAGTGTCACTCTGGAGCATTGTGGGAAATTAAAATGGAGGTGCGGAGACCTGGCTACCCAATGTGGAGGACCTAGAGCAGGTGGCCCCTCTAGGAGCTCTAGCAGCTCTCGTAGGATACCAGGTGGTTATTACAGGCTTGCCAAATTGTCTTCAAATGTAAGGGTGACTACAGGCAATGTGGGGGAAGAGGGAAATTCTCAGGAAAATGCTGGTAGATTTGGCCATTGGTCAAACAGAAGAGATAATTTTTTGACCAATTGCAACCAAAGAAAAAATAAGAAATCAGGAAAGAACTGAAAATGACTCTCAGCCTAACCTACCTCACAGGGTTGTTGTGAGAATAAAATGGAGAGGAGGAGGAGGATTATATAATCTCCAGGAAAAGTAGCAGCCTCTCAACCATTTCACCATTAATAGATAGGTGAATACTGTAACAGCTTTCCTCAGTGCAGTCTCCAACTAAACATAAGCTTTGATTAAGCAGACAGTGAGCAAGTTTGGATGATCAAGTCAAGATATGAATTAGACTTTTGGTCATGCACAGAGCTTCTTTGTTCCTCAGTGATTAAATCAGGAAGCCTCTAAATAATCACAGTTTCCCATTTGTCTGAACTGAGAAACTATGGTTACAGGCTTTGGAACAAACCAAGATATTAAACCAACTTCAAACCATGGTTCAATATCCTGGTTTGTTCTGAAGCTGGTAACCATTGTTTTCCAGTCTGGATGAAATGGGAAACTGTGGTCAGTTGAAGATGTCTTGGGTTTTTGGTTTTGGTTTCTGCATCATGAAGAGAGGAGTGGAGGGGTTCTGTGCTTGGGGAGAAGGCTCATCCATAAGAGACTTCAGATATAAATGTCTGAACACAGTTAATAAGACCTTGCATGCTTGCAGCAACATCAGTTTCCGGCATCCTCTGGTAAGCCTTCCCATTAGCAAAATTTCTAGCTTTTGAGTCAGACCAATTTGGGAGGTCAAAGGCCTTTAACATAAAATGCAATATAAATATATTACAAAAGGATATAAATCCAGATCCACACTCTCTGGTTGGGCAAATTGGGTGTTGTTGTTTTTTTAAAAAAATAATGATTAAGTTCTAGAACAAAGCAGTACACCCTCTGTACACTTGTGGCATGTTACATGGATCTGATTTAAGTAAATTAAATTTTAAAACACCAGGTGTGTGTTATGACAGGGCCACTAGGCTGTAATCACTTTACAAGTTCCGTGCTCTGTCATAGTGTAACAAATAATTCTGGGTAGCAGTTTTCATCCTGGATATTCCCTGTTCTGTTCACAAGCATGCATGCCAAACAGCCTAAAGGCAGCAGGAAATGGACAAACTGCTAATGATATTTGTCATAATGTGCCATCCCCTTGCGGGTGATTCACATCATCCCCACTTGGCTTCACTGTGAGGTGTGGGTATCTGGATTTGATGTTGAGTCATTTTCACATGTTTGTGGTTTCCTGTTAAGATGTGTTAAGTGCATGGATGGTTTGAGGTGGAGTAGAAGAAACATGAAGATCTGTTCATGGTACAGGATGAGAGAGCCATGAGGACTGAATGACATAATTCACAAATTGCTGGCAAGATCCTCTGAGGTCTCTAAGAACACGTGTTCCCAGCACAGTGGGCCCTCATTCAGACAATCAATCTTTTTAAAAGTGAAGATGAAAGCAGATCGGATTCAGAACAATAAGTATAGTAAATTAAATTTCATAAATTGTTTTAACAGTTATTTCCAAAACAACAAAGGCCCTCCTAGAACATCATCTTTTGCCTTCACCTCAGTTTATGTTCCTTACTCCACACACCAATATTTATAAAAATCATAACTATACATGTGATAAAACCAAACCACTTACCCTTAGAATTTTATTTGTCAATTTAGTATTAGCTGTAAAGTGTGTGTGTGTGTGTGTGTGTGTGTGTAAAACAGGATGAAAAATAAAGTCAAGGGGAAAAAACTATAAGTTACACACTGCTATGAAAGGATTGATTACACCTGTGGTACATAAAGAAAGTAATCATAGATTTCATCGATTTCATAGATCATGTAATAGGCAGTTGGATGGAGTCAGATTCACATTTGATCAATTTCATGAAAAGGTGTCAGTAGCATAAAGGACATCAAGCTTAGCCTGCTCCTTGGAAAGGCAAATTTGGTTGGTGAGCTTTTCCTTAAAACCCTGTCCCAGACTTGGTTTTGCTCCATCACAATGGGCTGGTTTGCATGACATGACAGACCACTGTGGCTTAATTTACCCATGGGGACTGTCACATCATGCTGGGTGCCCACAGGCACCATTTTTGCATGGCACCCACAGGTGCCCAGTTTGCCATGTTGTGTGAACCCAGAGGGCTGGGGGTGTTTGAGGGTGAGACAAGGTTAATTGCCCTTTAGTTGTTTGAGGGTTAGACAATCCCCAAATAACCATAAAACAAGCCATAGCTTCTGCTGCCTGGGTTTGCATGACATGACAAGCCATGGCAAGCTGGGCGCCCAAGGGCACTATGCAAAAATGGCACCCATGGGTGCCCGGCATGATGCAACAGTCCCCCATGAGTAAATTAAGCCATGGTGGGCTGTGACGTCATGCAAACCAGGTCATTAAAAAAGAGAAAGGGTATGAGCAAACAGCTATGCTTAGTACCTTTAAAAGGACTTATAAATGAAGAGTCCAAGGGTTTATGAGTAGTCTAAAGGTGCACTCCTATGGGTTACACCCTCGAGTCGATGCTCATAAACCCCTGAACTCAGAGGCTTATCAGCATCCTATGCAGGGTGGTATGGCTGGCAGAGGCGATCTTCACCTGTCCTCCTGCCGTGCATTTTCGCTAAATGGGCTTTTCTGCCTGTCTAGTGAAAGCATTTGGGGGGGGGGGTGAGGAAGCTGGAGAGGCCTCAGAATAGCTCTTATCCTGGCCTCTCAAGTCTCCTTCCCTCCCTGCCCATTGGAATGAATTTGGAGAGGCAGCCAACACATCTCTTTCCACACTGACAGGGCCGGGGGCTGAGCTCCGATTCCCAGCTCGGAGGCCGGAGCACTGTCTCTGATATCAGAGCTGGGAATCCGAAATATCCTATGGCTCCTCAGATACTGTCTACGGCATAGGATTGCTCCCTAATTGGTGTGGATAATTCTAAAATCTGATCAATATAACTGAGAAATTACAGACTGTCAAACAAGCCCAAAGTTACCCAGTGAGCTTCATGGCCAAATGGGGACTACAATCTGGATCTCCCAAGTCTCAGTCCAACACTTTACCCAGTGTGCCACACTGGCTCTCCAATTTATATATTCATTCATTTATATGTTCATTTATTCATTCAGTTTATACACCACCTTTCTACCAAGAAAATGGTGCTCAAATAAAAGAGTAAGGCAAAAAGGCAGAGGTGAACAGAAACAGAGAGAAGAAGAGCGAGAAGGAAAGCAGGACAGAAGGAAGGCCACAGCTGTTGGGACTGGAGAACTGACTGAGAGAGCTTGGCTAATGACATTAAGATATTGCTTAGATAAGGTTCCTGGACAAAATGGGCTGCCTGCCTCTGATATTGGCAGGAGTTCTTCTTATCCAATTTAGCATCTATTACACAGTTCATATCACATCCTAAGGGTAAATCCTCTTCTTTGTAGAGTTCCAACTTATCAAGATTTTTTGTCAAGAAAGATTCCTGTCCATAGTTTAGGGCAGCCTTCCCCAACCTGAGTCCCCCCAGTTGTTTTTGACTGCTCAGAGAGAGAACAGTTGGATGTGCCAGTGATAATCATCATCGTCACCACCATCCCCTTTTATTTGTATGCTGCTTTTTATTTGTATGCCGCTCACAACATGACAAATAAATAACAGGAGATATAATTTACAAAACATCAAAGAACACTAAATATAATATTCAAAAAATAATTTACAAAGTATCAGAGAACAGTAAATATAATACACAAAATATAAAAAAACACTAAATAAAATATTCAAAAAATCCAATAGAAATAATTACAGATAACCATAAACAATTCAATAATAATTATACTAAGGTTAAAAAGGGGGGGCAAAAGCAGCAGCAGCTTTCATAGCTGGAGTCAGCCAGGCCAGGAGTAATAAGCCAGGGAAGCAGGGACCAGGTCTTGCAGGACTCACAGCTAGATGGTCTCTAGGTCTCAGTGATGACTTCTGCTTCCTTCAGATTTACATTGTAGCACTATGGAGAGTGATAGAGTTAGCAATACCCATCCTCAGATGATTTATTTATTTATTATATTTATACCCCGCCTTTTTTCCTGAAAGGAACCCAAGGCGGCTTACATAATCCTCCTCTCCATTGTATCCTCACAACAACCCTGTAAGGTAGGTTAGGCTGAGAGTCAGTGACTGGCCCAAAGTCACCCAGTGAGTTTCATGGCTGAGCGGGGACTAGAACCCGGATCTCCCGAGTCCCAGTCCAACACTCTTAACCACTATGCCACACTGGCTCAATGATGATGGCACCAATATATTCATTTGATCTTATTTGATTTGTCTATTATTTCCCATCTCTATGGGTTCCCTAAGGATGCTTTCCCAATTTTTAAAGAAATATGCAAATATATTTTATAAATAACAAGGAGAACAATGCAATTAAAGTATTAAGTCTCATTTCTATCACTTTTTGGGTGCAATCCTATGCCTGCTAAACAGAGTAGATGGCCATAGAGCACCCTCCCTCCACCCTCATGGCTGTCATGGAAAGAACTGTGCTGGCTGCAGCTCCAAGGTCACAAGAAGACCAACCTTGGAGCTGGAGGTTTGTGGGCAGGGAGGGGGCAAGGAGGGGAGGAGTAAGGCTCCACCAAGATGCAATGTATCCTGGCGTCGCCTCAGCCTCTCCTCGTCGCACACCAGGGCAAAAGATTTAGATGGCTGAAATCGGCCATCTAAGTCTTTTGCAGCACGGAAGATTTGTGGAGGCGACCTTCATCTCCGCACTCCTCCCGCCTTCCATTGGATGCCCATAATCCTCCAAGTTTGGAGGGTTACAGGCAGCCACATTGGATTGTGCTGTTCATTGTTTACATCACAACAAAGAAAACGAAACTGAAGGGCAAGTCAAGTCAATCTCAGACTTTTACATTTTGTCACCTATTTTGCATAAATAAAACTGCAGAGGTTATCATCTCTCTGTTGTCACAACAGCAGATGGAGAGTAGGCCTCCACTTTTGGTTTCCTTCCCTTTGTCAATTTGTGTCAAAACTCTAATATATTAGAAAGATTTATGATGCTAAATTTATCTTAGTGGCACGAGATAATGGCACTGTAATTAAAGTCTCTTTGGCAGTTTCATTTTCAGAAGTATGTAATTCATGGCAGTAATTCACCCGGGCTGAGCTTGGTAATAGAAAAGAAAAATCCCAACCATAGCTGTTTACATTATGGTGTCTGTTTTTCATAGTAAGGAACTATGCATTAAAGCTCCACTGCTGCTCAAAGCTAGATGATATTTTTACTTCTAAAACTTCCAATTTTAAAAACAGTATTTGACACTTCATGAAGGTGAGCTAAAGTATACATCTTTGATGTGTTTGAAATGGAGATAAGAGAGTTCTATCATTCTTCTGTAATGGCTGATCCTGTCATTAATGCTGCTCAGAACCAGAGTGCAGCATTTTGTGCCTTATCATCAGAGCTCTTAGTGATATTGTCTGCTGAAACCCAGGACCTAGTTCTTTGGTCCACAGAGGAAATAAGCTATGAGATTATCTAGTTTGTGCATTATGACTCTTACTCTTACAAGAGAAATTTATAGTTTATGTAGTGAGAGAGGCTAATTATTTGCAGTGTAATGATGGTTAAACTTAAGCTGAAAGCGTAATGTTTTGCATATACTCTGGGCATCTTTAAAATATCAGCTATTGGTACAGTATTTTTATCCTCCTAACAGGGGTGGTGTAACTGTGGCACTCCAGGGGATTACAACTCACACCATCCCTGACCATTGGCCATGCTAGCTGAGGCTAATGGGAGTCTGAGTCCAATAACATCTGGGGGACCACAGGTTCCCCACCTCTGCTCTAAAATATCTTGACCTGTTTTTACATTTGGTAGAGTAGTTGATGGTTTCCAGCTCAGCCCCCTTTCTTTGCAATATTATGTTCCCTTTTCCTTTCTGTTCATTAAATAATAAGGTATATAATTTAAAAGAACGTGTGCATCGGTAAATATTAAAGAGCATTCTAATACTAGATTTATCCGTACTATGACCTCTACCAAAAAAGAAGCAACCACTGGGCATTGCCAAAACATATGGGTAAACGAAGCATTCACAGTATTACACCTCCAACAGTTAGCTGACTTAGACAAACCCTTCTTAAAAATACGTTGTGGTGTCCAATAAACATGAAACAAACATTTTTGCTGAATAAGATGTAACCTAAGATCCATAGACCCTTCTGACACAGACACAAAAACAATGTTACATTGATTAGGCAACATAAGACCATCTAATTCCCTATTCCATTTATCTTTAAGACTCCGTGTATCATACCTACTTACCGATAATAAGTATTTATAAACATGAATTGTAGGTTGATGTAACTTCTCAGCCTCAATCAATGCATCCAATAGCAAAGGAGGCTCTGAAGCTGAAAAGCAGCTGGACCAAACATAGATTCTAACAAATGTTGCAAGTGCACGTATTGCCATTCAGCTGAGGCAGGCAAGTTATATTTAGTTCGCAAAGCCATGACAAAACTCTTAACCAACACTCACTAATTGATTCAAAGTAAAAATCAACCTGTCTGCCCACGTCCGCCACAGGAACATTTTCTTACCAGTTTTTAAATCTGGATTACCCCATAAAGTCAGTTTAGCAGGAGAAAATGGGTCAAACTGTAATTGACAAAATATAATACGCCGCACCTCTCTAACTGCCATAATTGTAGGAGGCACCCTGTCTGTTTTAGTATAACGAGACCCTAATGCCATCCGTTTGGAGAGAGTATCCAGACATAAGGATTCCAGAACTGACCAAGATGGATAATCTAATCTAAGTGGAAAATTTAGAATTAGTCAACAAATAAGCCCTATGATATAAGGCAAGATCTGGAAAACCAAACTCACCTTCTTTAGTTGCAAGTTGCATTCTTTTCAAAGAGATTCATGGAGGCAAGGAACCCCAGAAAAATTTGCAAAACAAAGCATTATGTTTTTGAAAATAATTGCCAGGTATAAATAGAGGAATCCCACACAAACTGGGGCTCTTTGCAGAGAGGCTTCTGCAGTCCAGGAGCTCTTCCTGAAAGCCTATGAGAGAGGTCGATGTCCCGTGGTCTCATGGGAGTACAAGAAGTGCTACTAGGTTGCAGAAGCCTGTCTGCAAAGAGTCTTGAGCTGCTGCAAGTGCACCAGGCATTTTTAAAGTGAAAGAAAGAAGATCCTTCAGCCACCTCCTAAATTTAAAAAGTTATGTGGAAACCTTGTCCCCCTCCCCAAGGAGAAAATTATTTGAAATTCTCCCCCTCCCTGAAAAAGAGGCAGAAAAGACACCTGTTTCACAGGGAGAGAGAAAAAAATTCCTGAAAATTGTGGGCTGGGTTTGGCACAGGACAATCATCCCTCCCGCAGCCTATGGTCTCTTCGGCTTCCCACACTGCCCAGGGGAAGACATTGTGAAGTAATTCCTCCATAGGCCTTTTTCAGGTAAGTAAGCGTGGGTAACCATTGAGCCGCTCATTGCTTTGCAAATCGTGCGGTGGAAGCGTTCATATAGCATGCTAATAGAAGGGCCATGGAGATGAAAAAGAAAGAATAATTTCACAAGGTGTGGTAAAGCTTAGGTGATACTTAGTTGAAGCTTTCGCAAAGAAGTGCTATTCGGTAGATGTAAGTAATATATGTCCCTTCAGTGTTGTGCTGTCTCTGACACAGGAGACACCTGGATGAGCCGCATTCCATTAATACTGTGAACAGACCTCTCGCCGCTCCCATTCCATTCCACTGGGGCATGCACAGGATCTGTTTATTGCCTTTGAGATGTGTGCATGGTTTTTAACTGCATTGCTCAGCTCTTACAAACCTGAACAGCTGTCTCTCCTTTCAAATCAGTGAGTCTTCAGAGGAGTAAAAGGGAAGAAAATGCAGTGATGAATTAGGCTCAAATGTTGGAACAGTTATAAGCCTTGCATATGCTCACCGATACTAAAATGTTTCCCCAGCTTGTCTTGTGCATTGCTTTCCAGTTCATGAGTTGGCCAAGAGAAAAGAGAGCATAACACATTTTTTCTTTTCTTTTTAATGCTTTTGTCTGTGACGGTTCTTCGGGGGGGGGGGGAGGAAATCACAAAGCTTTTTTCAAACAAGTAGCCTTGCTGAATCCTTGCAGATCTCTCCTTCCCTTCTTCCCCGCACCCTTTTTGTTGCTTAAAGAAAAAGCGGAAGAAGGAAAGAAGAAAAGCCACCATTCAAATGGGGCTTTTATACACAAGCAGCCCAGGGCTGACATTAGGGGGTCAGTATTGTTGAGCACCTGCCAAGGCCTGCCCCACACAGCAGGGGGGCACTGCAAGCCTCTTAGCCCCGCTCCTGTCCCTCTGTGATGTCTCTGTCTATTCCAGTGTTCTCCAACTTTGGGTCCCCAGATGTTTTTGGCCTACAACTCCCAGCATGCCCCAGCCAGTTGTAGGCCAAAAACATCTGGGGACCCAAGGTTGGAGAACACTGGTCTATTCACCTGCCCTCCCCATGATTATACAGCTTGAAAAGAAGGGAAATGGAGCAGGATCCAGTTGCCTTGCCTTCTTCTCCTGAGAAATAGTAATAAGGATCAGGCCCAGAGGGAGATGGCATTTGAACGGTAGTTGGAGAGGAGGAAGGCACCCACTCATGGAGGAGGGGCTGACTGAAACCATCTTGCCTGTCTTGCAACACGTGGCGGATCCGTCACTGAATGTTGAGACTACAACAATTGGAAACTCTTATTTGCCTATCCTGGAGAACTGAAACCCTTATCGCAGAGGCTCAAACCACACACAATATCACTCACATATACTTTCTCTCCTCCCCCACACCCACACACTCATTGCCTTAAAAAAAAGAAATAGCCTCTCAGGCTGTAGTATTCAATGGGAGATTGGTGTGTGTGCGGCACAAATTAACCCTAGGGTGGCCACTTACGCATCACCCAAATAAAGAGAAAAGACTAAAGATACAGGTTTGTGTAAAATGTGTGTATGCTAGTTTATATGTATGGTTGCTGCAAAGTTAGAAATAAATGCTACAGTTTGAATACAATACATCACCTCACCACAATGGGGAAGACCGACAGGTGGGCTGTGTGCCTTCGAGGCTGTGTGTGACTTCAAGATCCCCTGCTCGCCTCTCCTTGGGTTTCATTATCTTTAGACCAAACATGGACAGGACAGCCCTTCAAACAGAGGAGATCCTCAAATAGAGGATGGTCCTCTGTAAAACAGGACACATGGCTCCCTAGTTAACCCCTTTCTTTCTCTCAGTTTCCCACCTCCAAAGTGCATCTCCAGCTGCTTTTAACCTGTCACAAAAAATGTACCTTGGATTGCAAGTAACTTGGTTTGAGAGCGTTTTGCAAGACAAGCAAATTTTAAAATATTTATTTAAATTTTTTTTGACTTGATATACAAGCGACGTCTTGCAATACAAGTACTGTAGTACGGCTTAAATTAAAAATCTCTGTACAAATTTTTTCGGGTGGATTTCGTTTTGATATAAGAGTGTTTTGGATTACAAGCATGTTTCCGGAACGAATTATGCTCTCAATCCAAAGCATGACTGTACTTGGATCTAGGCGTGGGGCCGAGCCTTGAGTTGGCTCGTGGCTCGCTCCTGGCTCGGCCCTCCAAGGCGTCGTCATCCCGATCTCGTTATTCAGAGCCGCGCGGAGCATTCTCTGCGCCGCTCGAGCTGCTGCCGCTGCCCCTGCCGCCCTTGGAAGACCCCCCCGCCCCTGCCCCCCACTGCTGCCGCCAGACTGCCGCCGCTGCCGGACCCCCCCGCCACCCCGCCGGACCGCCGCCACCGGACACCCCCCTGCCACCCCCCCCGCAGCCTACCTTGTCCGCGCCGCCACTGCCGCTGCTGCCGGAGCCCCGCCCGCGCTCTGTTTTGGCAGGGGGAACCAGGGCAACAGGGCTTAAACATCCCTGTTGCCCTGGTTTCTCCCGCCAAAAACAGAGCGCGGGGGTCCCGTCGCGTCACTTCCTCCGCGCCGGAAGGATGCGATGGGACCAGAGGATGGGGAGGCAGGCTCGCCGGAGAGCCTGCTGCAGGTAAGTCCGCGGTGGCCAAGTAGCTCCTGTCTGCTGGCTACTCGGTCACATCCCCACTTGGATCTGATTCTCCAGTCTCCACCACGAAGACTCAGACTGCAATCCAATGCACATTTACTACTGAACCTGAGGGGCTCACTTCTGAGCAGGCATGTTGCGTGTGTACAGGTTAGATAAAGAAGAGTCAGACAGAGTATATGGTTTCAAATCAGGGCCACATTTATTGAATTGAAGATCTGTGAAGGGTGAAGTGTGGTACTAACCTAGCCCGGCCATTGGCTGGGAAAAATTCCCATATTTGGCAAATACATCCTAACCGAACCTGAGGCGGGATGGCCCGCCACCGGCCAGTTGCCCTCCATGTGGAGCTGGAGGGCCTTACCATCGTCGGTGGTAAGTGACCAATGTTACCTGACTCTTCTCTCTTCCCCCACATGCAAATCTTCTCCCCGGCCCCAGGTGAGGGGCCGGTGAAAGTCTGTTATAGGATTGCAGTGGGAAAGCAGTTTGAGGGGGACAATATGGAGGTGGAAAAGACTGTGTGTGATTAATAACATGTGAAGTTTGAGCCTCAAATTGATCTCAGTTGCCACCTCACTGCTAGAAAGACCCTGTAGAAAAGAAGTTTTGTAATCAAGTGGTTTGCTTTTCTTAACAGGCTCCTAAAGGATCCACTCGGTATCGCCCACTATGTAAAGATCAAAAGAGTAGAAAGGAAAGGCCAAGTGGTGTCTGTTTGTTTGTGCATTTAATACAAAACAACCGTTGCTCCCACTAAATACAGCCCTTATTTCAAAAGATTTATCAAATGATTCATTTGAGAGTTTAAAGTGGATATGAGTCCTGTGAGTTTAAAGTGGATGCAGCTGGATGGAGTGTATTATTAAGGAGAAAACACAATGATGTGCTCTGCTGACTGTCCTTCTCTTGTTCCCTGTTGCTTTCTATAATGTCACAACAATTTGTGTATGCAGAGACATAAGCAGACCTATCAGCAGGACCGGTGCAGGGCAGTTTGGCGCCCCAGGCGAAAACCTATTTAGCGCCCCCCCCTCTCCAAAGCAAAAAAAAAAAAAAAACCCTGCACCTACCTTCCCCCCCCCGCCCTGGCTGCGGCGGCGGCTGCTGCTGCTGCTGCGGCTGCTGCTCCTAAAGTGACGCGCGACGCGACGGGACCCCCCCGCGCTGTTTTTTGCCCGCGACGAAGGTAGGTGACGGGGGGGGGTTGGGGGTGACGGGGGGGGTTGGGGGGGTGGCGATGGCGGTGGGAGGCGCAGCGGCAGCGAGCGAGCGGGAGGGCGGAGGGCGGGTGGAGGCGCAGCGGCGGGCGGGCGGGCGAGCGAGCGAGCGGGTGGAGGCGCGGCGGCGGCGGCGGCAGGCAGGAGGGTGGGGAGGCGGAGGCCTGGCGGGGGCTGCGCAGCGGCAGCGAAGAGGAGCGCAGGGTTTCCGCGCCCTCTTCGGCCGCGCGCCCTAGGCGGCCGCCTAGTTGGCCTAGCGGTAGCGCCGGCCCTGCCTATCAGTTGTATCTATTGCTACCTGAATACAATCTGGTATATTGGCTCAATGTGAAGGTTTATAATGTGCAAAATGCAAACCATAAGCGAGAGAGAGAGAGAGAGAGATAATGTAAATCATGCTCACAACTGTTTATTAATAAAGTTTTAAGCATACACACACTGTAATGAACATACAGTGCTATCAAATCTTCACATGCCTTTCATAATCATTGACAACAACATGATTAATCAGCCTTGGTTAAGCAAAGCAGGTCTAGCGTCTAGTCTGGTCAGTGTCTGCATAGAGACCTCTTGGGAACCCTGTGTATACCAGAGCCTCTTGCGCTCCACGATGGAACAAAGGTGGAAGATACACACACACACACAGTATATCTCTCTCTCCCTGTAACTTAGGTCAGTATTATAGTCAGATTGGGATGGGCAAGGGTGAAATATAGTGGTTTGCCTAAGAGTACCTAGCAAGTTCATGACCCAGGTCAGATTTGACAGGATACCCTGATTTTCTCTACTTTCCCAAAATCATTACAAAAAAATGTTAGATTTATTTTATTTTATTTATTTATTATATTTATACCCCACCTTTTTTCCTGCAAGGAACCCAAGGCGGCTTACATTATATTATCCTCCTCCTCCTCCTTCTCTCCATTTTATCCTCACAACAACCCTGTGAGGTAGGCTAGGCTGAGAGTCAGTGACTGGTCCAATGTCATCCAGTGAGTTTCATGGCCGAGCGGGGACTAGAACCCGGATCTCCCAAGTCCCAGTCCAACACCCTAACCACTACGCCACACTATGCCCAGCCCAGTTGTGTCAGGATGTGGATCAGTCCCAGACCTATATCATAGTATGTCAATGCAGCAGCTAGAGTGGTATATTAGCTAGAGCATTGGACTGAGCCTTAGAAGACCCTGCTTAGCCACAGAGGTCACTGGGGGTGACCTTAAGTCAGTCGCAATCTCTCAGACTAGCCTGCCTTGTAGGGCTGTTGTTGTTGTCTTCCCTAAAATGTGGGGAAGACAACTATTTGTGCTGCCCTGAGTGTGTGGAAGAAAGGCACGTTGAAATGTAACAAATAAATAAAGTGTTTGGGAGAGCTATTATTTATTTATTTATTTATTTATTTATTTATTATATTTATGAATCGCCCATCTGGCCAGACATCCGGCCACTCTGAGCGATGTACAATGCAATAAAATACAGGGGGGGGGCACACACACATACACACAGTATAAAACACAATTAAAACAGTACAAAACTTAAAAATCCTAACCCACCCCATATTCCCGCCTGAATATTCCCGAGGAATATTCCCACCCCATATTCTCGAGGTCACTGGGGAGAGAGTTCCATAAATTGGGGGCTGCCACAGAAAAGGCCCTCCTCCTAGTCCCCACCAGCCTGGTTTCTCTGGCTGATGGGACAGGGAGAAAGCCATCCGTCCTGCTCTGCCATGAAACCCACTGGGTGACTTTGGGCCAGTCACTGACTCTCAGCCTAACCTACCTCACAGGGTTGTTGTGAGGATAAAATGGAGAGGAGGAGTATTATGTAAGCCGCCTTGGGTTCCTTGCAGGAAAAAAGGTGGGGTATAAATATAATAAGTAAGTAAGTAAGTAATTATGTTGTGATATATTGTATTTCAATATATTCTGAGACATTCTGTTTGTTACTCTGTAGTTTGGAAGTAGGGAATAGGGGAGCATAAAAATTATAGAAGACCAGAAGAGACTCAATTCCTTATGGTTACATGCTTTGATGAGCATCAGTCTATTAGGTAATAGCAATTCTAGTGTACAGAGAAGGTCTCAGGAAGGGACCATAACAGTTATGTGAACTTTGCCAAGAGAGTGTTGTTTTGGATACATAAAATAACAACCATTTGGGAACTGAATAAAAATGTTATATGGAGTGTACTGGTATATAAACATTTGCTTTGGTACTGCATTGATGTTTGGACAAATGATTTGAATGTATGTCTACAACAACTGCAAAAACAATAATGGTCCTATATATGTACCTGCGGGTGATGCTAGATGTGGTCAGAATATATGAGTAGGGTACAACTATGGGCAGCTGATATGGACTTAGGAAAATACGATGCTGCATTATACCAGGTCAGACTATTGTCCATCTAGCCCAGTACTGTTTACTCCAACTGGCAGTAGCTCTCCAGGATTGCAGGCAGAGGTCTTTCACATCATCCACTGCCCGATCCTTTTAATGGGCAACCTTGTAGGCCACTAGGTGTTATTGGACTGCAACTGCCATCATCTCTCACCATTGGCTATGCTGGCCCTAGGGCTGATGGGTGTTGTAGTCCAACAACATCTGGAGGGCCTCAAGTTGCCCACCCTTGTTTAAACTGAAGAAGCCAGGGACTGGACATGGGGCCTCCTGCATGCAACACATGTTATTTTCCTCCTGTGACTGATGTGTTATTTTTACCCACTCTGTTCTAATTATTTCATTGTTTTTATGATGTGCTGTTTTAGGGCACAGTCCAGTCGAGATGCCCCTAGCCCTCCAAACTCAGAGGATTACAGGCATCCTATGCATGGTGGGAGGAGCTCCTCCAACCCAGCAGCTCAGCTAGCTGGTCAGTTTTGGCTGTCTAGCTGAGGTGCCTCGGAGCGGGAGGGAAGGAGGCTGAGGAACTACCGGGATACCTCGTATTGTGGCAGTGCTGTTCTCTTCCCCTCCCCCCCTGAAATGCCCCCTAAACCCCATCTCTGGGGTCACCATTCCAACCTCGGAGACACAGCTGGCATGGTCCTTTTTGCGCCAGCTGTGGGGTGGGGGGCACTCCAAGTTCAGAGTCCCAGCTCCAACCTTGCAGTGATCTTCCGAGGTCAGATTGTACCTGGGATTCTGAAAAATCCTATGGCCATCTAGGCCATAGGATTGTGCTGTTAGTGTGTGAGGGCGGGCGGGGGTGTGTGCTTAATTGTTTTATGCTGATTGTCAGCCACCATGAGGGCATGTTGCTGAAAGTATGGTATGCATTTTCAAATATAATATTCTTAAATTATAAGCAGAGTAATATGTTCCACTGCAAAACCAGTGCAGGCCAGCAAAGAGACCTGCTGCTTGACACAACTGTTTTATTTTATTTTATTTTTTTGATGTAACTATCGATTTATCTACATTTTGCTTAATGATTTTACGTACAGACATGAAACATTTACTCTTTAAGTACAGGACAATATGAAGAGGGGAGGAAACCTAAAGGAGAGGGAGTGGGGGCAGAGGGACAAAGAGTTTACTGCTTTTATTGTACTGGAAAATGAAAATAAAATCTAATAAACTGTTAATAACAATACATACACACACATGAAATATGCATTTTTCAATGTGAAATATGCAATGAGCAAACTATGGTGTCAAGCAGCAGGATATATAGATAGATAGGTAGATATAGATATCATCTATATCTACCGACATGGGACGGAGACGGCCTTGGTCGCCTTGGTGGATGATATGAGGAGGGCTTTGGATAGGGGCGAATGCTCCTTTCTAGTCCTCCTCGATCTCTCAGCGGCTTTTGATACCGTTGACCACGGTATCCTCCTGGACCGTCTGGAGGGCTTGGGCTTGGGAGGCACTGTATTGCAGTGGTTCCGGTCCTTCCTCTCTGGAAGGTATCAGAGGGTAGTTCTCGGGGAGGAGGCTCCTCAGCTGCTCACTTGTGGAGTGCCGCAGGGTTCCATCCTCTCCCCGATGTTATTCAACATCTACCTCAAGCCGCTGGGAGCTATCATCAGGAGGTTTGGGGTGCAGTGTCATCAGTATGCGGATGACACGCAGCTCTACCTCTGTTTTAAGTCCTCACCGAGGTTGGCCGTTGAGACCCTGTCCAAGTGCCTGGAGTCAGTGGCTGGCTGGATGGGAAGGAACATGCTGAAACTGAACCCCGACAAGACCGAGTTACTTCTGGTGGGGGACAAGGGAGGGTTAGGGGATGTTGACCTGGTGCTGAATGGGGTACATCTACCCCTGAAGGACCAGGTCCGCAGCTTGGGGGTCATTCTAGACTCCCAGCTGTCCATGGAGGCTCAGGTGTCAGCTGTGAGCCGGGCAACGCTGTATCAACTCAATCTGATACGGCAGCTGCGCCCCTACCTTCCTAATCACCTGCTCCCATCAGTGGTTCATGCCTTGGTCTCCTCTCGCCTAGACTACTGTAATGCGCTCTACGTGGGGTTACCCTTGAAGACGGTCCGGAAGCTTCAGCTGGTACAGAACGCAGCGGCTCACCTGATTAAGGGCAGCCGCCGGCGTGATCACATCACGCCAGTGCTTAATGAGTTGCACTGGCTACCAGTTGCTTGCCGAGCCGAATTCAAGGTGTTGGTTTTGACCTTTAAAACCCTACACGGCTCCGGCCCAGCTTATCTCAAGGAGCGCCTCCAGCAACATCAAGTAGGCCGCTCAACAAGGTCTGCCACGGATGGCCTTCTCCTTATCCCATTAGCCAGAGCAGCCAGGCTGGTGGGGACTAGGAAGAGGGCCTTCTCTGTGGCGGTCCCCACATTATGGAACTCCCTCCCTAGTGACCTTCGCCATGCCCCCTCCGTGATGAGCTTCCGCCGTGCATTAAAAACATGGCTGTTCAGGCGGGAATATGGGGTGGGTTAGGTTTTTAATGAGAATGTTTTATATTGTTTTAATTATTATATTTTATTGTGTTGTTTTGTTGTATTTTAATTGTACATCGCCCAGGGTGGCCGGGTGGCCGGCCAGATGGGCGATTGATAAATATAATAAATAAATAAATACATAAATAAAATAAATAAATCTGTAGTGGCCCTGACGCCATAATTACCGAAGTGTTCATGTGTCATAAATATATCATTCACATATTATCCTAGGCCTTTTGGGGAGAGGATAGATTTGAATCAGGGATAGCCTGACTAAGAGCACAGTCTCAATAGTCACTACCTTACATTAGCTCTCAAGTTTGCATTCTACATTCCCAGGGGCGGCCCTACCATTAGACAGAGTACGGAGGGCACTTCAGGCAGTAGGTTCTGGGGCCCAGAAAACACTGGCAAGGTTTTGGAGAACAGACCTGTTTGTGCTACGTGGCCTGCTCTGTGCCCCCTTAACTCACCTGCTGCAGTACAGGTACAGTAAAAGACACAGTCTCCTCATCTGTATTGAAATAAGATTCAACTGCCAGTCCAGTTGGGTTTTGTATGTGGAAAGGGGAGAGGGCACCATCTTGTCCTTTGCTTCAGGAAGCAAAATGGCTTGGGCTAGCCCTGCATATTCTCTATATCAAGAGAGCACAACCTTTTTGGGCGGAGGGGGCACATTCCCTTGGAGAAAGGTGGTCAGAGGCTGCATACCTTTTCATTCATCTGTTCATTCTGTCCTCCCCCCCCCTCTCTCTCTCACATACTCACACATATGCATTCATCCATCCATCATCTCAGGGAGGGAGAGCAGCACAGTTTCAAACACAAATAAAACATACACATGCAGTTAAAACATCAAAAGGTGCACTGTGGCTTCCTGCCCCTGTACCAATCTGCCAGGGGGCAGATTGGCTGGCATATTTGCATGGGGGCAGGAAGCCACAGTGGATCTTTTGATGTTTTATCTGTATGGGGCCTGCAGGTTCCTCTCCTGCTTTCCACCCTCTGTGCTCCCTGCTCCTGGAGGCTCACCCAAGACAGAATCACCTTTGCACCAGAGAAAAGCTGGCAGTCAGTCAGGAGGTAGTCAGGTGCATGTGCAAGCTAGCAGGTCAAACCATAGAGCATGGCATCTAGAGTGCCAATCTGAGAAGCAGCTCTAGCCACTACACTGTGTGCTTTGGTCACACATGCTATCTGCCTGTCAGTTGGCCATTCTCTTCCTCCAGTGCTACTGTTCTCATTCTCCAGTGGTGGCAGGGCAGCTGAGGGGTGGTAGGAGTCACCTAGAAGGAGGGCAAGGGCCACAGTTGCCCACCTCTGCTCTCTATAAAGCCCTCAAATGTGCCACTGAAACAAAATAAATGCCTTTCCGTGTATATCAGTGTAATACTTGGCTTTATCTCTAGACCTGATTCAAAATTGATCTGTTCTCTTTGCTCTTTCAGAGCAGATGAATGTAAAGAATGTGCTCTTGCATGACCTCTACTACACTGACAAATCCAACCTCTGTGTTTCTACCTTGCTCAATACAAACCAATCACAACCTTTGCCACTATTCTTGGCTTCTTCCACAGGACTGGTTTAATATTGATGGTTTACAGCCTAGACGTATTTTCAGCCAAACTAACGCACCATAAATGATGGTGCATATTCTTCAAACTTATTAAAGCATGAAAAGATATTTTCAGATGAGGATTTTTCTCTCTCTCTCTCTCCCTACCAGACAGGATGTTCAACATAGATTTGTTCATGCTCAGAGTATCTAATCCTTGAGTGTCTGGGCATAAAAATGGTTGCATGAATATCTCAGATGTTTAGATTTCTTTGCTCTTTTTTGCCTTGTCAAGTGAGACAATGGGGACCACCCCTCCCACTACCCCCAAGTATATTTTAAAGACATTTTGAGAGGTTTAAAAATCCTCCGTTTTAAAATGTTGCATGGGTAGCTTTGACTGTACTTCCAGAATTGTGCCAAAGTGTTGTTGTTTTTGTATCGGAGGAACAATACATAGTTAGACAAGTTTTGAGGAGAATTCTGCTATGAGTTTAGAGAGACATTTGATCTGAATGACTTGATTGATTTCCTTTCCTCCTCTTTTTTGGCTTCTTTGCAACATCCGAAATGAGGGTTGTGAAAATTTCCCACCTCCCATGTGAGAATTGTACAAGCTCGTATTTGGATGCTACACGAAAGCATGAGTAATTCAAGTGGAGACTCATGTAAAGTGAGAGGTCGAGACAGGATATCTTCACATTGTTTTTGTTGGTGTTTTTGTTTGTTTGTTTTTACTTTAAAGTGGCCGTAGGTCAGGGGAGGCACTTCAAATCTGATCAAAGCAGTGGCACCCCACACCATTTCCCCAATCTAAACTGTCCTACCCCACCATGAAAAAACAACAACTGGCATTTATTTATTTATTTATTATATGTATATACCACTGCTCGTAGCAAATCACAAAGCGGTTTACAAATAAAAAGTAACAATATGAAACAAAAGTACTAATAAACCAATACTGTGAAACTCTAAAAATTCATCAAAACCAAACCAGCAGCAAGGAAAATACATAGAAAATACTGTCCAGCAAACAAAAGACACAGATTTTATTTGTTTCATTAAATAAGTCTCAGTGGAGATTGCTGCAGGATGGAGGAGGCTTTAACTTCCATACCCTCCCCCAGCAATCCCTAGATCTCAGCTGGCAGGAAGAGGAAGTTTACCTCCCATCCCTACATGCTGGTGTGTGTGTGTGTGTGTGTGTGTGTGTGTGTGTGTGTAGTGTATGTGCATGCATGTGCATCCCTGGGGCCCCAACTGACACCACATCTGCCTCTCAGGGCCAAAAAGGTTGTGCACCCCTGTTCTAGGCTAAAGGCATGGAATAAACAATCAAGGGGACTTATTTAAAATATGTTACTGTTTAAACTTATTTTCAGAGTAGGATGTTCTGTTATATAAAAGCAGGGCCTGCGCTACCGCTAGGCAGACCCAGGCGGCTGCCTAGGGCGCGTGGCGGAACAGGGCGCAGCGTTTCTGCGCCCCTTCCTCTCCTCCGGCGCTTCTGCCCCACCTGCCGCCTCCGCTGCGCCTCCCCACCCGCCTGCCAGCCACTGCCGCCGCCGTGCCGCCGCACCTCCCCCCCCGCGCGCGCGCGCCTGCCCGCCACCTACCTACCTTCCCGTCGTTTCTGGAGCCCCACCGGCGTTGTTTTGGGGGGAGGAGGAACCAGGGCAACAGGGCTTAAACAGCCCTGTTGCCCTGGTTTCCCCGGCAAAAAAAAAAAGTGTGGGGGTCGCGTTGGAGGAGGAGGCAGCAGCGGCAGCGGCAGCAGCGGCAGCAGCAGCAGCCAGCAGCGGGGGCGGGGGGAAGGTAGGTGGTGGGGGGGGGCGGCACGGGCTGCTTTGCTCCGGAGCCCCCCCACGGCACAAGGGGGGCGCTAAATATAATTTGGCCTAGGGCGCCAAACAGCCCTGCACCGTTCCTGTATAAAAGATTAGATGTTATTAATAGGCTTTAATGGCTACTTCCAGGCATGACCCCTGGAATACTGATTTTCCCCACAAATGTAAAAAACAAAAAACAGACTTTGAAATTTATGATATGGTCATTACCATTTAAAGAATGAGAGTGTGTTGTTAGACCACAAAAAAATTCTGGTTAAAAAAACACACAATGGCGGCTGGTGCCTCTTGCGCCCCAAACAACTGGTAATGTTCCAAAGTCCACCCAGCTAATTCAGTTATGCCCATCCAGATTCCTCCTGGTTTTCAGGGGATTTTGAGATCATTGTTGCCCTTATCATGCCAAAGTCATTCTATGACTTACTTACAGTACTTTATTTATTTACTGTCATAGACCAATCATATAATACATACTTCACAATATTTATAAACAAAGGAGTAAAATTACATACAAACATAAAATCATACATACAAATTTGTTTGTTTGTAAGGAGAGATATGTTAAAAGGTGGAGTGATTGTCTTATTTGCCAAAATTTAAAATGCATTTACCATATGCTTCCTAATAGTACAAGCCAGAGCACAGAATTTTGCTACTTTAAAGGTCTCTGTTCTTACACCTGAGAAGGAAAGAGGTGTAAAATGTATTGGGTCTGCCTGGTACGTTTTTTAGATTGGGGGTGATATAAAAAGAGCGAATATCCTTATAGTATATACAGTATACACATGAGTAATCGTTTTGACCTCACCCGATTGACATGGTCAGGTACGTTGGGAATAAGGAATACTCAGGAATCTACCCTCCAATAAAGCTGAAGGTAAGAAATTAAAACGCACCAGGGTAAAGGCTCTGCGATATTTCAGGTTCACCAGGAAATGAAGATAATCTTCAGGGGTGAAATTCTTGTTATAAGTCAAGAGTGGCATATAATATAACGGACAGCCCGAGCTTTATCTTCCTGCAGAGCAACATCCCTAATCTGGTTATTAATTATTTCTTTGGCCTTTTTTTTTTTTTTACAATTTTAAGGGTCCCAATTGTAGGAGAGCCAAGGGGGGAAACCCATGATATTGTAGTTTTTCCTCGACCATGTCTGCCCAGCCGCCTGACAAGTTATCAGCCAAAATCAAAGGGGCTAGTCCTTGTGGGCTGAAATTTAATTTAAGCCAAAAATTAATTACGTTTCTCCAAGCTCATGCTTCAAAAGGAGTCAAACCCACTTCTAGTCTAAGTAAAGCATTAGGTGTGCCACGTGGAGTGCCAAATACAGCTTGTAAAAATTTTGCCTCCTATGACTATGAGCATGACAGGGCACTCACAGTACAATCCTATTATCTACTCAGAAGTAAGTCCCCTTGAGTTCAATGGGGCTTACTCTCAGGTAAGTGAGTATAGGATTGCAGTCTGTGGAGGCTGGGGGCTCCAATCTCAGCAAGGCTGTGTATCCACTCTGGATTTCACCCCAAACTTTTAAGGAGCTATCCATGGTGTCAAGCCTATTTTGGGTGTGGGGTTCAGCACCATGGATAGCTCCTTTAAAGTTCAGACTGAAATATGGAGTAGATACACATCCCTGCTGACATTGGAGCCACCGGCCTCTGCTGATTGCAGTCTTAAAGGGTGTAAGGGGTGACTTAGGGACATTGTTATTTATTTAAATTAGGTATTTAGCTGGAGAATTTTCATAACTTCAAAATGACTATTCTTATTCAGCCTCTGCATTTCTGATGCTAACAATACTTCAATACAAAAATACACAGAGGCATTTGAGTTTAATTTATTTATTTATTTATTTATTATATTTATCAATCGCCCATCTGGCCGGTCACCCGGCCACCCTGGGCGATGTACAATTAAAATACAATAAAACACAATAAAACATAATAATTAAAACAATATAAAAAATTCTCATTAAAAACCTAACCCACCCCATATTCCCGCCTGAACAGCCATGTTTTTAATGCACGGCGGAAGCTCATCACGGAGGGGGCACGGCGAAGGTCACTAGGGAGGGAGTTCCATAATGTGGGGGCCGCCACAGAGAAGGCCCTCTTCCTAGTCCCCACCAGCCTGGCTGCTCTGGCTGATGGGATAAGGAGAAGGCCGTCCGTGGCAGACCTTGTTGAGCGGCCTACTTGATGTTGCTGGAGGCGCTCCTTGAGATAAGCTGGACCGGAGCCGTGTAGGGTTTTAAAGGTCAAAACCAACACATTGAATTCGGCTCGGCAAGCAACTGGTAGCCAGTGCAACTCATTAAGCACTGGCGTGATGTGATCACGCCGGCGGCTGCCCTTAATCAGGTGAGCCGCCGCGTTCTGTACCAGCTGAAGCTTCCGGACCGTCTTCAAGGGTAACCCCACGTAGAGCGCATTACAGTAGTCTAGGCGAGAGGAGACCAAGGCATGAACCACTGATGGGAGCAGGTGATTAGGAAGGTAGGGGCGCAGCTGCCGTATCAGATGGAGTTGATACAGCGCCGCCCGGCTCACAGCTGCCACCTGAGCCTCCATGGACAGCTGGGAGTCTAGAATGACCCCCAAGCTGCGGACCTGGTCCTTCAGGGGTAAATGTACCCCATTCAGCACCAGGTCAACATCCCCTAACCTTCCCTTGTCCCCCACCAGAAGTACCTCGGTCTTGTCGGGGTTCAGTTTCAGCATGTTCCTTCCCATCCAGCCAGCCACTGACTCCAGGCACTTGGACAGGGTCTCAACAGCCAACCTCGGTGAGGACTTGAAACAGAGGTAGAGCTGCGTGTCATCCGCATACTGATGACACTGCACCCCAAACCTCCTGATGATAGCTCCCAGCGGCTTGAGGTAGATGTTGAATAACATCGGGGAGAGGATGGAACCCTGCGGCACTCCACAAGTGAGCAGCCGAGGGTCCGAAGCCTCCTCCCCGAGAACTACCCTCTGATACCTTCCAGAGAGGAAGGACCGGAACCACTGCAATACAGTGCTTCCCAAGCCCAACCCCTCCAGACGGTCCAGGAGGATACCGTGGTCAACGGTATCAAAAGCCGCTGAGAGATCGAGGAGGACTAGAAAGGAGCATTCGCCCCTATCCAAAGCCCTCCTCATATCATCCACCAAGGCGACCAAGGCCGTCTCCGTCCCATGTCCAGACCTGAAGCCCGACTGGCACGGATCCAAATAATCGGCTTCATCCAAGTGTGCCTTCAACTGAGCACCCACCACCCGCTCGATCACCTTGCCCAGAAATGGTAAATTGGAGACTGGGCGAAAGTTGTTTAAATCCTGGGGATCCAAGGAGGGCTTCTTTAGAAGCGGTCTTATTACTGCCTCCTTGAGGGCTGATGGCATCACTCCCTCCTCGAGGGAGGCATTCACCACCGCCTTGATCCCCTCACCCAGTCTCTCCCTGCAGCTCATGATGAGCCAGGATGGGCAAGGGTCAAACAAGCAGGTGGTCGGCCTCACAGATGAAAGCACCTTGTCCACTTCATCAGAAGGAAGAAGCCGAAACCGATCCCACAAAACCGGTCTGCCATTGGCCTCCTCCCGCTCACTCCCTGTGTCCACGACGTACGATATCCCACTCCTAATCCAATCGATTTTATCTGCGAAGTGCTTCGCTAAAGCCTCACAGGAGGCTTTTGACTGTTCCAGTGGGTCCGGAGCGACTGGACCGACCAGACTCCGGACCACTTGGAACAGCCTCCTGGGGCAGCACTCTGCAGACGCAATGGAGGCAACATAGAAATTCTTTTTTGCTGCCTTCACCGCCACCCGGTAGGCTGAAGATGCAGCTCTAACCCGTGTTCGATCGTCTTCGGAGCGGGAATTTCGCCATCAGCGCTCTAGCCTTCTCACCTCTTGTTTCAGAGCTCGCAGCGACGGAGTAAACCATGGCGCCGCGCGAGCTCTGTTTAGGCAAAGAGGGCGCTTCGGGGCAACTCGGTCTAATGCCCTGGTGATTGCAGCATTCCAGTCATCCACCAGGGTCTCGACCGAGCTACCGTTTGTGTGCTCCAATTCCCCAAGCGCGTTCAGGAATCCATCCGGATCCATAAGACGCCTGGGGCGGACCATTCTAATACGTCCCTCACCCCTGCAGAGGGGTTGTGGCACCGAGAAATCCAACCCCACCAGATAGTGATCTGACCATGACAAGGGGGTGGTGGATATACCCCCGATCTCCAGATCATTTCCCCCCTCTCCGGAAACAAAAACCAAGTCCAGTGCATGACCGGCTACATGGGTAGGTCCAGTTAATACAGGGTGCAGCTCCCAGGAAGCCATGGTCTCCATAAAGTCCCGAGGTGCCCCAGTGAGGGAAGCCCCCGAATGCACGTTGAAGTCCCCCAGCACAACTAGCCTGGGGGACAACACACGCACATCGGAGACCACCTCCAGCACCTCGGCCAGGGAGTCTGTCGTGCAGCGGGGTGGACGGTACACGAGCAGAATCCCCAGGCAGTTTAATGACAGGGTTATATGGTTTTTTGTTGATTATGAGGAAATAATTTATATTCCATCTAGTTCATTGTAGTCCTCTCCTTAAATCTGGCAGACCCTCCTAGTGAGGAAGGCTGGCTATGCTCTTGCTCAGGTCCCTTTAGATTTTCTCCCAGCCATGGGGAAACTGCTTAACTACGACCTGTTCCCATGCAGCTAGGAGACCATATAAGTGAGTGACCAGACCATATGGGGAGAACTCAGTTATGTCTTTTGCAGACGTTCGTCTGCTGCTACTGATCATCTCATGGATGAATTCTGACAAGCTTCCAAGGACTCCACAGTTCCCTCTAAAACAACTATGAAAACCACTGGCTTAGGCTATTGGAGAGGCTAGTGGACTGATATTTTAGGGGGGTAGACTTTGATTCCTCTCTTCCATTCCTATGATTTGTTGTGAGTTATGGATCCAATATTCTCCAACTATGTCAACTGTTCTATCAGTAACAACATTTTAGACCTATAATGTTAAGAGTTAAAAAAACAAAGCCAAACATACGAGATCATCCATCAATGAAATTGTGTTCAACTTTTTGGAAATCACTTTATCCATAATATGTAGGCCCAAAATACTTCTGTTCCTTTTAATCATTCCTGACAGAGGCCATCATTAGGGCAATAAGTGATTTCTCATGTAATTAGGATTTCACCAGTTTTACCCATTCACAATAAAAGAAATATTTTGAGTGTGGTCCGGCAAAGAATGAGTAGACAGCACGCAAGAGTAATGTTCATTCCTGCCTGGCACAGTATAGTTGATGGAAGTGAGCCATTTCATTTTGCAGTTGTTGCTTTCATTTTATACAAGCATGGATGGACTCCATCTGTACCCACATTTTTAAGACTTCCACAGAAGTAATTTGCATTTCCTTAACTTTAATGAAAAGCACTTGGCTCAGTGTAGTGTTGACTTTGACACTGGCATTTTGTGATGAGTTCGAGTAAAAGTAGCCTTCTTTGACTGTTCCAAAGTGAAATGCACATGGCCATTTCAAAAAGTGATGACTGCAGTGTATCAAAAAATGCAATTACTCTCCAAAATATGTTTAATTATTCATTCATTTGCACTTCAGAATTTGACTGTGACACAAATTTAAAATAACTTTAAGGGAATACTTGAATTTATCTCTAAATGATATTCACCATAGAAGGCTGTAGAGGACTACTAAGTTCACAAAAAAGTATTTTACAGCCACAGTTTGGGGAGGTGGGCAAGAAAGTGGCCAACAAAGGGAATTCTGCAGCTTGCAGAGTGCGGGTTGTTGTTCCCCATGGAATAAAGCAATAAAACAACTTCAATGAAGTCCACAATAACCTTTCAGGATATGAACAATGGCTTCAGGAGGGAAACCCCAAAGGGCTGTGAAAGGGCTGTGTTTGTACCTAATAAAAGCAATACAGAGTTTTAACTCAGTTAAAGTCCAGCAATTCCACGCTAAACACAGTCACTTGCAAGCAAGCAAGTAGTTTTGATTTCAGTCAAACTTGCTTCCAATCAAGTACTGCTTACATTTCCAGCCTTTCACCCTAACTCTAGTTAGTTGGAAGTATGTCCAAATGATTTCAATGCAGCTTACTTAAAGGTTATGGATGGCTGTTACTCAGAAAGATTGTTTGGGCAAGCAAGTGGCAACAAAGATATTGAAAAACTCCCCAGTACTCTATATTTCCCATATCTGCTTCATTGTGCATGTCAAAAGGAATGGATTGACAAAAGGAATGATCAGCTCAATGTACTGAAACAAAAACAGAAACCCTTCTGGGAAGGGGAGCTCTGATTTGTACATCTGGAACAAATAAATAGCTGGAGGCAGGCCACAACAGCCCATAATCATGGAAGTGATACTGATCACACACCTGGGCTTTTGTCCTCCATTTTGTCTTCCATACCACCACAGACTGGCAGTTTGGACCTTCATTGGGGGAGCAGCTAAACTTGTGAGGGGGAAAATGGTTCAGCACATGGATCTAGCATGCTTGCTTCAATGTTGCAGCCATTCATCCTGATCCAGTGATTTCCAGTTTGTTCCAGCTGTGCGCCACTGTTACACATGGTGCTCTCTTTTTCTGAATGATTTGCTCATTCATTTCAATAGTGAACTGTTCCTTCATTTGCATTTCATTGTGTGTACACATTGGCTCCTTCTTTTGAAATAAATGGAGAATCTTATATGGCACTGCAACATTCATGGAATTCTGGATCAGAGTGATTTTATTTGGCATGGGTGTGCTACTTTATCATTGACTTCTGGATGCTTTAGGTCTTGTAAAAAGTATAATATTTACGCTTGACAAGAGGATAATACTGCTATTATGGGATCAACATTTCTAGTATATCCATTCTGAATCTCTTGAGACTTACTAAGGCTGTATGATTTCTTCAGTATTCATAAGTGATTGTATATTTCAGTGTGGAATGAAATTAAGCACTTTCCTAATATTCATCTTTGAAAACAATTTACTTCTCTTCCATGGAAAAAAAATTATGCATCTGATACCACATTACAATAAAAACGCATACAGTAATACCTTGGATTGCAAGTAACTTGGTTTGAGAGCGTTTTGCAAGACAAGCAAATTTTTAAATATTTATTTAATTTTTTTTTACTTGATATACAAGCGACGTCTTGCAATACAAGTACTGTAGTACGGCTTAAATTAAAAATCTCTGTACAACTTTTTTTGGGGGGATTTCGTTTTGATATAAGAGTGTTTTGGATTACAAGTACGTTTCCGGAACGAATTATGCTCTCAATCCAAGGCATGACTGTAAATACTTAAGTGAAAATGTAGAGCAAAAATTGAGCTTTTTTCCAATATACACCATTGGCAATGATAGCTACATGTCTGCACTTCATATATTAATTCTTTGAAGTTCCTTCCAGTCCATCAGTACCTACAAGCATTAACCAGCTGAGGGCTGTTTCATACATTATGGTTCCAGTGTACCAGAATTGGGAAGCTCATATCTTTAGGTACTATCACGTGAAGTACCCATAACTGAGAATAGTGAATTAAATGAATAGTGACGATGAGGAAAATTGCAAGACAAAAATATAAATGGCTATAGTGTGTTGGCAAAAGCTTGTGTATTTTTGGACTAGATAGTAGGAAAAATTAATAATTTGTAGTCAGTCTGGTAAAAAGGCAACATGAAAAGGGCCAGGGGCCAACCCAGGTTATGAAGCATTTTTTCTACATTTTCTCAAAGTCTATATTATGAACATGATCAGTAAGATTTCACAGATGCACACTTACATATTTTTACAGTTTGATACATTTCTGTGGAAGCAGTTCAAGAAGGTTGAGGGACTTTCCAAAACAGTATGGAATAGGGGTGAATTAATCATTCAATTTTGTTCTTTTCAGTTTCTAATTTTTCCAGTTTTAACATCAATTCATTCCTCTCTCTCTCTCTGTGTGTGTGTGTGTGTGTCTGTGTCTGTGTCTGTGTCTGTGTGTGTGCATGTGCAGTTACATAAAAATTTCATAAGCATTTTTGTTCTGCTACTGCATGCATCTGCATGCATTTTTGCCTTATATACAGATTTTTGCAAGCAAATTTCCTAATATACTGCATTTTAGAACATTATTTTCCCTAATATATGCATCTATGTATACCTTGTTTTGATTGGAGAACTCCCGCTCAAAATCCAGAGAAGTGCAAATTCTGAAGGATAATTGAGTTTCAGTTTGCATAGTGGTTTGAAAGTGTGAAATTATGAAAGTTCACATTAAAACTGTGCACTTGTCTAATTAAAATGTGAACTTAACAAACTTCTCCCCCATCTCTAGACTGTGGAAGGTGGTCTGGGGGGCTGTAGCCAGAAGGGGGAATTGATTAAAATCATCCCACTCTTCTTCTGTTAGTGGAGGCATCTGCTAGAACAAAAGTCATTGCGCAAGCAGAATGGCACCATTGGATCTCATTATACCCCATTTGTATTTCATAGATTTCGTAGATCATGGAGTTGGAAGGAGCCTACAAGGCTATCGAGTCCAACCCCCTGCTCAATGCAGGAAACTAGAGGAGGGGTCTCCCATCCAAGTAATAGCCAGGCCTGACCCTGCTTAGCTTTCCATGCTCAGACAAGCTGAGCCAGCGTGAGCCACAGGCCTGTATTTGTTTTGTTCTTGTATCTATCTGCCCTCTCTAATGTTCTCCTCTCTTGCTAGTGATCATTTCCATGCAGATGCCTCCCTGTATTTGCATAGAAGATCCCCCCCCCCATCAAGCAGCTTCCTAAGCACATGCCTGCAACAGAGCTACATAACACTAGCAAGTTAAATTGTAAAACAAAATGAACCAATTTGTAACATTGAAAAATTGAAAACTCATCAGTGTTAGAAAAATAATTTTTCTGGACATTTTAAAATTTGTATTATTCTTACATATCACAGAATTTTGTAGGGAGCAATCCTATGCCCCCTAGACAGTGTCGGGGGGGGGGGGGCATAAGATACTTTGGATTCCCAAATCTGAGGTCAGAGAAATCACTCTGACCTTGGAGAGGGGGAAAACAGGATGTTTCTGTGGGTGGGGAGGGGAGGAGGCTGGAGTGGCCAGGATATGAGCTATCCTGGGGCATCTCTAGCCTTCTTCCCTCCCCTTCCAAAATGCCTTCACACTAGCAAAAAACCCATCTAGCAAAAATGCAGGGCGTGAGGACAGGGAGGCAAAGATCGCTTATGCCTCTCCTCCTGCCATGCCTAGGATGACTCTACGCCTCCAAGTTTGGGGGCTTACGATCATCACGATAGGATTGTGCATTATTATTATTATTATTATTATTATTATTATTATTATTATTGAGCAAAACATGTCAGAAACACTTTCCCATTGACAAAGAAACATAGCAAACACCTTTCTGGAAAACCAGCTGGACCAGTAGATTAAACATTATGTTATTTCAAAACATAACTTAGGCATGTTCAGGAGGAAAAACTCCCATTTTCCTCAGTAGTATTCAGCATTCCACTCCATTCCACAGTTCTGTACCTACCACCAGGGACACTGTACAGAATGATGTTCACTCCAGGTGGACTTCACTTCTAGTCAAACACACACGCACGCAAACAACAACTGGATTTTGGCCATAGAAGCTGCTCATCTCTAATGCCTACCTAGCCACTATTGAGAAGCAAACATCTTAATGTGCAGTAAATAAGCTTTTGTACTGACTAGCACTTGGAAGCTTAGGCTTGAAGTTCACTTCTGGTTGGCTTACACTTCCGCTGAATGATGAGATGTCACACCTCATCAACAGAACTAGCCAATTAATTCTGCAATTGTCCAATTATCGAAATTTGCCCAAAGAAGTAGTTTTAAAAGATACATATATTAATGTGTGTAGAGAACTGCATAATGCCCCATAACCTGTATGTGCCTGAATGGATTGCAACGGCATAAAGGTTCAGTAAACACACTGTACACATACACACTATAAAGTTTATGCCAGACATCAGGGCCAGCTTTACCCTACCATTAGGCAAAATAGGTGGTTGCCTCATGCAGCAGATGCTGGAAGGCAGCAGCAAGTTGTTGGAGGAGAAAATTGTATGTCATGCAGCCTGCCCTGCTGCTTCAGCTAGCCTTCTTCCTTCAGATGCAGTGGAGAACACTGCCCAATCATCAGAGTTGAAGAAAGCTTCAACTGCTAATCCAGGTGGCTTTTGTACATGGAATGGGAGGGCATGCCATCTTCACCCCGGGCAGCAAATGTCTTGGGCTGGCCCTGAGAAACATTATAAGGGTGTACAAAATATCTCCTGGAATGCGTAAATGTTGTCTTCCAGTATGTGACTGACTACCATGCTACTTTCTTACCATTAGTGTTCATTATATGAGCATTGTTGCTATCACATCAAAACCGAATGTATCTGTTTAAATAATTTAATCAAGCAGTCTATAATGTAACAGATGCTGTTCTTGTCATTATCTTCATACCCAAAATAGCTGCAGGTATGTGGCTTTTTCCAAATGCACACTTTATTGGATAGCTTACAAAAGCACCCCATAAACATTGTACATATTTCTTTTACATTTAGAAAATCATGCAGATTTAATGAGATGCTTCTTAACTATTGTCACATTGCCTTTTGGAGCTTTATACTTCCTTTAGAATTGTGCTATGCCTCAGTTACATGCTTAATCAAGTACAGCTAAAATAACAATATAGAGCAGATTAATTTATTGTTACCACACAAGAACTGGAAATAGCCTCCTGGCAATGCATTTATGCTATCTCTTGTGTTTAATAAAACATTCATGTAATAACATGTTGATTTAACTGCACAAATGTCACTGACTGACCCTTCATTTGGGATTCGTGGCCCCCTCTAGTCATAGTGGAGTTCATGTTCACAGTGATGCACAGTGTTTCATCCAAGCAATTCTCAAACACATCAATCATTTGATGGACACCATGATCCTTTCTAACTTGTAGACTTCGAAATAGGGTCCCTTGAAATCAGTGGACATATTTCCAAGTACATCATTTAGGATCAAAGTCTTAATCAAATGTCATACTTTAGAAATTAAAGACTAGATAACTTGTATATCTACGGAGAGCAAAACACAAGAGCTGAAGGGGCAAAGGAAGTTTGTGCCTGCTTCGAGATGAAGCTGAGTCACAATATTTAGCTTGTCAAATGTTGATGCATAATCTACAGTGCAATCTTATGAATGTCTACTCAGCACATGAGTAAGTACAATTGAGCTGATTTGGGTTTACTTCCAGGTAAGTGAGTATAGGATTGCAGCCTCCATACCAGCTCCTCACACCTGCAAACTAATCCAGATAATACTATTTTAGTAACATCATGGTGGGAGGCTGATAGATTGGGTTGAGCTACAGTAAAAAGTAGGTTTGAAGCCTGGGGGGAGGGGGGAGGGGGTTGTCAGAACTGTTCACTTTGATCCCAAGAAAATGATGAGTCAGCTCCAGCATTAATTAAGGAGACAACTTTATTGAGTATCTTTTCAGCATGCATGCGTACTCAGACAAAGACTTGGAACAGACAAGCATGCTCAGAGTCTGAACATGGAACAAAGCAGGCAGTAGCTTCTTATATACTTTTACTGTTTACACTTGTTAGGCTATACATCAAGGCTACTAGCATTTGAAGCTGACAGCTAAGCAAAGCATTACTGCTGCTAAGTTAATTAGCAGGCTGAGTAATGTTGGCACAAGCATTTGCAATGGGGCCTGGTATCCACACTTGGTACTGGTTCCCATCATAGCTGGCTATTGCGCAGGCACACCTGGTGTAGGTTCCCAGCATAGTAAACCTAAACACAAATAAGTGCGGACACCTCCTCTTCTCCCTCTACATGCCAAGAACCAATTAAAGCTTGCCTAGTCCTTTGACTCATCTGCTGTATCTGAAACATGAGGGGAGGGTTGTGCCAAAGGAGCAGGCAGTCAGGTAAGGAGAGACACAGACACAGGAAAATTGCTCTCAGAAGCCCAACATGGCTGCTCTCTGGTCAAGGGCCTAGCCTGAATGTGTTCAGGCCCAACAAGGTTCAACTACCTACACATCCCTGAAGTAACCTCACGAGTAACCACGAGTAACCTCTTACCCTGAGCAGAGATGTTATGAGCATAAAGAAGAAAATACAGTCATGCCTTGGATTGAGAGCATAATTCGTTCCGGAAACGTGCTTGTAATCCAAAACACTCTTATATCAAAACGAAATCCCCCCAAAAAAAATTTGCAGAGAGATTTTTAATTTAAGCCGTACTACAGTACTTCTATTGCAAGACGTTGCTTGTATTTCAAGTAAAAAAAAATTAAATAAATATTTAAAAATTTGCTTGTCTTGCAAAACGCTCTCAAACCAAGTTACTTGCAATCCAAGGTATTACTGTAAAAATAGAAAGTGTCCCCAGCCATGAACCTCGCTCACACATTATTTGTTAACAGCCAGATATGCTTTTGCACAACTTTGGGGCATTGTTCTGCCTCCTTGTATTGCATTCCACATTGGTGGCTAAAATGTCTACTTCATTAACTATATGTCAACCATGATAATAATATATCATTCTCAACATGGTTGAATTTTCTGTTAGGATGTTGCATACTTCATTGTTGGTGCCTTTATCCTCCAACTGTATAAAGATGTTCAATTAAAATGTAGGATTTTTTAGGAACTGGTCAAAGATACATTCATTCTGCACTGTTATTTTTTTTCAGTAATAGAAGCAAACCTGACCCTATAGTATGTGGTTCTCATGTAATACACAACAAGAATGCTCTAAACCAAGTGCTCTTACCAACATGGGAGATCTTTCTTCAAATTATGCTCAGCCATAATTCTGATTGCATAGTTTTAACAAACAGCAACACATTGGACCTGCAACAAAATGTTACAGTGGGGCATTTTTTATTCAGTGTTCCAGCCAATCAGCTATGCCTTCATCCAGGATACTCCATTCTATTCCAACCCACAGGGCCGGATTAAGATAGGGGCTATTGGAGCTGCAGCTCCAGGCCCCTACCCCAAAATAGGCCCACAACAAATAGGGACGCCGCACGTGCGGCGCCGCGCCGGGGAAATGAGGACGCTCACCTGCGCGGGGCGTTGCCGGAGGCGAGCACGCCGAGGAGCAGAGGTTGCCGCCCATTGCCACCACGCTGAGCTGTAGAGAGCGGAGCGGCCCAGATGCCGGAGAAGGGCCGACGCTGACCCGCGTGAGGCGCAGGCAGGGCGAGGACTTCCACCGCTCGCCACTGCCAGCCTCGCCTCGAGCGCACCCACCAGCGAGGAGGACATCTCTGGAAGTGGAAGGAACTTCAAGGAAGAGAAGTTCAAGCGGAGCAGGCAGCTGCTTCCCAGCCCGCCCCCGGCCCCGCCCGCCTCGGCCTGCCGGGCCTCGCCTCCACCGACAGCAAGCTCCCCGCCTCCGCCGACAGCAAGCTCCTCCTCGCCTCGTCCGGCTCGGAAAGCCAGCCAGCGACTCCGGTAAGGGTTGCCCGCGCGCGCACGGCACGCCTGCCTCTGACCCGGTTCTCACAGTGGTGGCAGGACTGGCGCGCCGGCGGCGGGGAAGCAGCAGCGTGCGCGGCTCTCTGGCTGGGCGCCGACGGACTCCCCCGGGTCAGCCTTCCCCAACTGGGTGCCCACCAGCGGTGTTGGACTACAACTCCCATCGTGCTGGCTGGGGGTGATGGGGGCTACAGTCCAGTTCACCTGGAGGGCGCCAGGTTGGGGGAGGCTGGCCGGGGGTGGGTGGGGACAAAATCCTCAGCACCAGGCCCATAATGGTCTTAATCCGGCCCTGCCAACCCCACCCCCAATTACAGGCAGTGACCACTGAACATGACTAGATGTCACTGGGCTGTTTGAGTGGTGCGGTTGCCCACTTAGGGTTTTTTCTTCCTAAAGATTTGTTGCACTTCTGCAAAGCTCAGGGTTTCCCTGAACATGCTGATACCTTCCTCTTGTTCATGTTCATACCTTCCTTATTTTTGGCTACATAAGGATAGGTACTCAGAGTCAGAGAATTAGTCTGCTATTATTAAATAACAGCAAAAACAACAATGAATGTGTGTGGCATTTTACAGGGACAAATCATTATTCCTTAAGATAGCCCCATAGGGTCATTGTGAGGTTAAATGGACAATTGTCACCCCCATCATCTCCAGTTAAAAAAAAAAAAAAAAGAAAGAAAAATTATTAAGTAGCAGGTAAAGTGAAAGACCTCAGCCTGGGACGTGGAGAGCCATTGCAACTGAGAGTAGAGAATGAAGAAGCACTCTGACCTGGTACGAGACAGGCTGTATGTAAAAAGCACTTTGTACACTGAAAAGTGTCATACAATTATTAATTATTAAACTGATTAATAATGTGCTAATGGACCCAGGGCTGGCTCAAGACATTTTGCTGCCTGAGGTGAAGGACAAGATGGTGCTCCTCCCCAGGCCATGTAAAGAAGTCGACCGGACTGGCAGGTGAATCTCACTTCCACACTGGTGATGGGATAGAGCCCTCCACCACACCTAGGGGGTAGTTTAGGGGGAACAGGACAATATGTGCCATACACAGATCTTTCCTCCAACAGAGGGAAACAGCCAGAGAGTCCATGAGGAACAACCGGAAGGCTGCCACCCTGCATCTGCTGCCTGAGGTGATTGCCTCACTCTGCCTCATGGTAGGGCCGGCTCTGAATGGACCGATAGTTAATTAGTACACTTGCTTCAAAAGAGCTACTCTTGCCCTTCGCATGCAGGGGGTCACTCCTGCACAGTGACCATGCTCTTCATGAAACTCAGTGCAGTAACAGAGGACATTTCCATTGTATTTCCCCCCCACCCCAGCTAATCACTTAAGAGTGTTTTAAATTGCTTTCAGTGTGCTGCACTGAAGAAGTACAAAGAAGATTTAATGGAGGCCAGGATATGGGCCTAATTACTTTTCTGGTAATAAAAAATTAATCAAGATAGGCACTGTGTGTACCTTGTCATATAATATGAGGGATTTATGTAATTTGTGGTTGCAATAACACCCGGTCTCAGGCTGTTATAAAATATGTTTTGGGGAAAAACATGGCCTGTAAAAACGGGCCGTTTCCCTCCATTTAAACACAGCAGGAGTGGTCAGCTCTGCTTTCCGTCACACAAATTAATTTTATATAGAAATTAGTGAGGGGGGGAAGCTTTTTTTTTTTAATGAACCAACTGGTCTTCTATTCTACAAAAGAGTTTGGGTTAGGTTTTAAACTGCTACATACATCAAGGTGTTCCTGACAACTAACAGCTTTCATGTGTCTGCACGAGAAGTCGCAGTGCACTTGCTGCAGCGGGGTTGATGGAAGTTCAGTCAGATGTACATGTCTAAAAGCAAAGGGGAGCATTCCAGACTGTAAATGTGAAAAACAGCAGATCATATACACTGTAGTGCAGATGATTTTAACAAATGGAATCATTTTTTCCACCTTGCCTGAGAATATACAGATGTGAACTTCTCAAACCTGAGGGAAAAAATGGAATTAATGAGGGCCTGGTAATACTTCCAGATAAATGGACACACACACACACACACACACACCTTGAGTCAAAAGGAAAGGGAGGAGAACTCTACTAAGTATTTTAAGCACATCAGAGAGAGCTGGGGGCAGGGAAACCCACTTAGGGAGTAAGCTTTTTTTGGCTGCAATCCTAAGCACATTTACTTGGAAGTAAGCTCCACTGAAATCAATGGGTTACTTCCAAGTCAATGTCCTGAGAGTCAAGTTATAAGTTTGCAAATCTGGCACAGCCTTCAGTCTGGAACAAAGCAAATGGGAAAATTTTTAATGTAAAAGAAAATGAAGTAGCCTGGCATAAATAATACTCATCAAATAGTGAACCAGATGGAGAGTAGGAAGAGGTCTTTAATAGGATGGAGATGGCACATCATCACTAAAACAGAAGTAAGGGAAATATATGCTGAATTTGGGAATGGCAGGAAGGAAGTGAGACGGGAAGTCTAGTTGCACTGCTTTGTAGAACAAGGCACAGACAAAGAGAAAATCCAGATTAAATCCTCTCAAAAGCCTCCAGTGGGAGTGGGTGTGGACCGGAAAGAACAGGCATACAAAAAGCATAGACAGACATGTTGGTCCATAGAAAAAAAGCCAAAATCCATAGCAGGGATTATTAAAAGCAACCAAGCAGTCACAAAATAGTGAGACCTCAAAAGTTTGCTCGTTATTTTATGGCATGTTGATTGCTCACAATTAAGGCATTTCACTACTTTGAATCCAGGCATGGGCAGCGTGGGCTGGCACTATCTCTTTGCGTCTCTTTTAAGATCAACACAAGTCCTGTGATGACTGGACTTCACATGCATCACTGGGCCTGTTGTAATCACTTCCTGCCCCACTTTTTCTCTTTGTGCCTCTTTGAGATTAAGACAATTTCTGTGACATCATCACTGGGCCTAGTGTGATTACTGGGCAGTATCCAACAAGGCTGCTGCAGCCCTGCTGATTGTGTTGCACCAGCAGGACCGACCACTTGCACTTCTAAAAGTAACACCAGAAACTAGTGGAAACTCTCATTTCCAGATCAGGCCAGGTCAGTGGAGCTCCTGTTTGCAAGCTCCACTGACCTGCCCAATTCTGGAAATGACTATTTGTACTCATTTTGGGTTGCTTTTAAAACTGCTAACTCCCTGTTGCACTACCAGTTCATCCTGCTGGCCACAGGCACAATAGGATACTGTCCACTGTTCCTCCTGTCCTGCTAACAAAGCAAGACTGGAATGATTGTGTTAGCATCAATTACTGCTGTTGTGAATCTTCCGTTTGCTTATGTTAAGCTTTATAGAATTTGTCAAAGACTTTCTTTCTGCATTTCATTGCCACCCCCCCTTTTTTTCACTCTCTCTATACATAGATTTCATAAATAGAGTTGGAAGGAGCCTACTACAAGGCTATCAAGTCCAACCCCCTGCTCAATGCAGGAAACTAGGGGAGGGGTCTCCCATCCAAGTAATAACCAGGCCTGACCCTGCTTAGCTTTCCACGCTCAGACAAGCTGAGCCAGCATGAGCCACAGGTCATGTGGGTGGGTTTCAAGTCTACAAAATCTCTCACCATCAAATCTCTTAGAATTTAAAATTTCACAAGACCCTTTGTTGTTGATTTTGCTCTTCCTTTGTCATCCACTTTATCCAAAGTTCAAGTGTGGCATCAGCCAGTTGGGATGTTTGAGCTTTTGAATAGCTCTTCCTATGCTTCTCCAGGCTCCTGTGCTTTAGGAAAATGTGGTGTAGTTGTTGCACTGAGGACATGATATTCTAGACTGAAAAGGAGGGGTGTGATGTTAGCACATGAACTTGGCACTATAGAAACTTGGCTAATAGTATTTCTCACCTCCTGACCAAAAATCTAATGATAGCCCTCCAAAATCACATTAGAAGCCTAACCTCGTTCTCCCTTCAATCTATTCCTGGCATAGCCCCAACCAGGAAAAGCCAACCCAAACATTGAAGAAACTGAGACATTCCAGAAGATACTTGCTTGGATTCTGAAAGCTGTATAAATCTTTTAAAGCTACTCACTTTGTTTTAGAAGTTACTGAAGTTGAGAGAGAACAACAATATAATGGATACTTTTTTTTCATTTTGTAAAACACCATCACAATGATTTACCACAATCCCCAAATACCTGAGGAGGCTTAATCAAGGGAATATCAAATAGTTCCAAGAGCTGTAATTAAATGATCTATGATGAGCCATATTTTGAATCTGATGCCAGTCTGAACCATATGCTACACTTTATCCTCTGCCTGCACATCTGCACAGGCTGTTGTACAAACAAACAACATACCCTCCAACATTTCACAGATGAAAATAGGGACACACATGTGAATTTGTAAGAGGTATGGTTAAGCAACATGAAGGTGTGATTAAGAGGGTGTGGCCAGGCAACATGAGGGCGTGACCAAGGGTATGGCCAGGCAACTAAAGGGCATGGTCAAGTACAAAAGTTATTAGAGGAAACATACAAAACTGCAGTATTTTAAGCACATAAATCTTTGAATTTATAATAATATTTAACATTTAGTTATCTCTGAGTGTACAAGTGGTTCACAGGCCCACCCTGGAAGCCCCTATTTTCTCCACTCAGAAAACAACAACATGTGGGCTCTATTGTACTTTATTAAAAAAAAAAAAAAAACCCAAGAAGAACAACACTGTGATGGAATAATAATGCCAAAATGGAGTGATGATGTTTGTTGCTGCTATTTGAGGTAGTTGGGATTTTTTTTCTTTCTCTTGAGGAGGGTGTGTTTTCTGCTAGCTCCCTTCTAATGCATTTTTTTTTAAAAAAAAACACCAATCCAAAATCCCTGCAGAATAATCCTAACCATTATTGTAGAGAGCTTTCTCCATTGCACTTCAGCATGTATTAGAAAAAGACTTTCACAAGGTACGCAGGTAGAGACAAGTAAAATTTACCACTGCTCTGAAAACAGAGTAACAGTGCAATCCTATGCATGTGTACTCAGAAGTCCTATAACGTTCAATGGGACTTACTCACAGGAAAGTGTGTATAGGATTACACCCTAAAGTACAGAAGTCCTTTCCACAAAACTCAAACCGGAACAACACAACACAAGCAAAGGAGTTACTGCCACTTAGTTTCAGTGTCACCAGGGAGCCTGTTTCATGTTTTATACCAAAGGAAAGCACTCTGCAACATTTAGAAACAAGGGTCAAAGTTACATAGTGCATCAGTTGTGGATTTGGAAAGAGCCTCAAAGCAAATTCGTACCTTTTATGGCAGGGGTGAGAATTGTGCAGCCCTCCAGATGTTGTTGGACTGCAACTCCCAGCTGCCCTCACCAGCAAAGCCAATGGTGAGGAATGCTTGGAGTTGTAGTCCAACAACATCTAGAGGGCCACACAATTCCCACCCCTGTTTTATGTAAACCAAAAATTGACCACATTTGGCACAGAGAAAAGTACATGGACAAACAGAACTGCTTGCAGGGCAATCTCTTTCTTTTTTAAAATTGTCAGGATTGACACAAATTCAACAAGTGAAGCTTACCCACCCACTCCACACCCCCAAACATGGTGCTTCAGAGAGAAGGGGAAGTTTCTTGCATTTCCTTCTGACACTGTACGCTCACCTGTTAGAGGCACAGAGTCAGCTCTCTTAGGAAATAAAATCTTTGGCAATATAAAGATAGGAATCATGTGATACATTCCCTCATTCACCTCTCTGTTGATCTAGGCCAGCAGGTGCAGCCTCCACCTCCTTTTCTTTTCACCCAGGTAATCCCTTTCCCATAGCTACGTGCAGCAGAGGCAGCAGGTAGAACATGCGTGCATGCACACACGTGAATGCGCGCACACACTTACCTGGACCTCCCAGTTTAGCAGCGTCTGTTCCCTTCCTGCTTACTGCAGCTATTCGAGCCTAAGCAGAGAGCTACTCTTAAAGGGGCCATGGGCAAAATTGCAACTAAGCTAAAACTGCAAGCTTAGCTGCAATTTTGCCCATGGCCCCTTTAAGAGTAACTTAAAATAAGGGGAAAAATCTAGGATTACTAAAACAAGATGGTATAAAGCACAAAAAGTAGGGGGTTTGGGTTTGCCGAATTTAAAATGGTATTATATAGCGAATCAATTAAGACATATAGTGGATATTATAGCACGCCCTAAAGAAATAATGTGGTTGGAGTTAGAAACATGTGAACTACGTAGTACTTTGGGGAATATTTTTTTTCAAAATAATAATAATAAATTGATAAAAAATATAGACAACCCTTTTCTTAGAAATTTGTTAACAATATATGGGATAGACGGATTGTGAAAATGATGTCAATTAGGATAAAGGAAAATTTTTATAAACTAATTTGGAGATGGTATTTAACTCCAGTAAGATTAAATAGAATAGATAATAATTGTTCTGCATTATGTTGGAGAGGATGTCAGGAAAAAGGGACATATGCTCATATGTGGTGGAGTTGTAAAAATGTATTGGTGTTTTGGCAAGAGGTTTTTACAGAAATATCGAAAATTATTGGTACTAATTTAGAGGTCTGTCCAAAATTAGCATTGTTATCAATAACTGAGAAACTTATTTGTAATCAAAATACGAAGGAGTTAATTGTAAACTTGTTAACTGCGGCCAGGCTAATGATAGCGAGAAATTGGAAAGTACAACATGTTTTCCTAATAACAGACTGGTATAAGGAAGTTTGGGACATAGCCCTAAATGATAAACTAACTAGTAGTATCAAATGCAAAAAAGGATTGCTAAAGAAGAATAATTTTATGGAGATATGGAATCAATTACTAGACTATGTATTAATAAAGGGGAAGGGTAACATGTCTTGTCAGGATATGTTATATTTTTGGAATTTAGACTTTATTTGATCAAGAGGATAGAAGTATATTAATTGGTCCCTTGGAGGGGGGAGCACTTTATGATTTATTGTATGTTGATTGTGTTATATTTGTGTGATAATTTTGTATTTTGTTAAATATATATTTTTTTGTTATAAGTTGTTTTGAAAAAAATAGATTATATATATATATATATATATATATATATATATAAAGAGTAACTTAAAATAGTTTGCAATTGTGGGAGGCAGGGGAATTCGGGCCTCTGCATGACAAAGTAAGTTTACAAAGCTTAAAACCTAAAAAATACATTAGAAAAAACCATATACATGGAAACATATAAACAGGCAACACACAGAGAGACACATATATCTAAAACAATTTTGAACAATCAACAACAAGAAAAATTCAGGACCTGATTAAACCATCATCATATGCTGCCCAATGCCTGAGAGAAGAGGAAGGTCTTAACCTGGCACTGAATAGATAACAATGTTGGCGCCAGGTGGGCCTCGATGGGGAGATCATTTCAGAATCTGTGGGCCACCACCAAGAAGGCCCTCTCCCTTGTTGAAATGACCCAGGTGGTTGACACAATTGCTCTTGAGTGCCCTCTCCAGATACTCCAGAGGTGAGAGCGATGAAACAAAATAGGTGACAGCTTCAGTGCAGATGGAAAAAAACTCCTAGTGGATGCAGTTGAGCAGAGGTGTGTGCCTATGGTCACGTATATTCAGGTGCAGTGAGGGTAGCAAAGAAACAACAACTTGCTGTCTCTATTGAATCTTCTATGCAGATTAGAGCTGGCTCAAACCAGCAAATAATGAGCCTGGGAGAGGTTTTTTGTTTGTTTGTTTGTTTGTTTGTTTTCTCTTCAGCACCAGCCAGGAGGTACGGTAGTTTCTCTCAGGCAGGTAAACACAGTCCCGGGCACAGCCATGGGGTAAGATGGTAAGTTGGCCCACCTGTCCCTTAGGATGTCCCAGCTGCCTTACTCTGTTTGTCCAGGGCCTTGAACAATGTCCACTTTCACAGTGTTCTTACAGTAGAATATAACAGACCACCAAGTAATTGTGGTATTCAACCAGTGCAGGCTACTAGTACTCTGAATTCCCAAACACAATAATTTATTCTCTAGAGCACTATAAAATTCAATGATTAAAAAACCTGCTGCTTTAAGACCAGGGCTATTTCACGCTGGCTAAAGCTCCACAAAGCCAGGAAATTGGCAACTAAGGCCGATGCCTTAACAGACATGCCTCGTGATCAGTGATGTTGTTGTGCAATGTCACACATTGTGCTGGCTTACAACTTACCCTCCATCCAGGTACCCATACTTTTCCTTGGTCTTTCAGTCCAAATCCTGATGGGGAGGATGGAGGGCCTGGGACCAGCAAAGATGCCCTACATTGTCCTGGACCTGTATTGCCTTATGAAGCATCTGAGCCTTACTGTTTTGCTTGAGGAATCCTCCTGTGAGCTGCGTCATGCCTGTTTGTTGCTTACATCCGTAGCTGGCAGAATGGGTTAAACAGTGGGAGATGGAAGTCTCCTCTGATACAGTAGGACTGACTCTCAGCCTAACCTACCTCACAGGGTTGTTGTGAGGATAAAATGGAGAGGAGGAGGATTATGTAAGCCGCCTTGGGTTCCTTGCAGGAAAAAAGGCGGGGTATAAATATAATAAATGAATAAAATAAATAGATAGGACTGTGAGTGGTACTGCTGCTAACAAGATAGTGCTTGAAGCCATATTTCCTAGCACCATTATGATTGAAAATGATGCCAACAATGAAAAATGTCAAAGCAAGTTTGACGTGCTTCCTCTTTTCTCTCTATCTCTCTTCCTCTCTGAGAGAGAGAGAGAGTGTGTGTGTACAAAATTTGAAGGTGTGGTGGAACAGCTGTAACTGAAGAAAAACAGAGGGACTGTCATCCACATTTTTAAAAAATTGAGGGGTTAAAAAGTGAGTGGAGGGAGGTGGAAGGAAGCCATCTGCAAGGAATCATCAGAAACAATGATCTGTTTCTTCATTTTTAAATCACTTTAAGTCACTTTCTGAACTACACAATTGCTTGTCCATCACTCACTGGATTTCCCCTCACAGATCCACCTAGCAAGAGGTGGTGCTTCAACCAACCAGAAAAGGAGAACTAGAAGGCGAAGCTTTAATTTCACCAAATGATGGTAAACATTAACATCCTGTTAATTGCTGCAGATCAAATAGCTGTTAAGTGCTCAGGTATAAGGACTGGTTCAAATGCTGGAAACCCTAGTGGTCTGGGACAGGGAAAGCCTGCCCTGCAAACTTTTCTGTATTAAACATGAGGCTTTTGAAGGCACACGAGGAGCAGGTACAGTTTAGAAAGGTGACATCCTATAATCATAAAAAAATAAAACTAGAACTAGCCCTCTTTGACCAATTGGAGGAAAAGACTGAAAATTCCCCCTCACGGATCTGCCTAGCAACAGATGGCACATCAACCAGCCACATATTCCCGCCTGAAATACCACGTTTTTAATGTGGTATTTCAGGCAGGAATATGGGGTGGGGTGGGATTTTTTTTTTTTAATTATACTGTTTTAATTGTGTTATGTCTGTTTTATTATTATATTGTTGGAATGTACATCGCCCAGGGTGGCCAGGTGACTGGCCAGATGGGCGATTCAAAAATGTAATAATATAATAAAAAATCTGTTCAGGGTGGGGTGCATGCCGGCAGTGGGTGGGGCCACATGCAAGCAGTGGGTGCAGTCAGAGACCTGGTGAGTGGAGCCAACCCCTTCTCTCTTTCTGGCACCCCCTTTCCTTCTCTCTCTTTTTCCTCAGAGGGAATATGGACTTTGACAGAAAATGTTTCCCCACCCCTGGCATAGGGGGACAAGTGGCACTAAACGTATGTAAAGCCCAATATATTTAGAGATGGTCAGGTCAAACACATCTTACATTCAGCCTATATAAGATGGTCAGGGCAGACCTTCAGCTACAAGCACATCATGTCCTTCTGATTAGTCCAGGCAGGTGTTGTGAAGACGACAGACTTCAATTAGCAGGAGATCACGTTACCATCTTTTGAGCAGGTTCTACTGAGCAGGTTCCCCAGCTGGCCCATGGAGGCTTTGGATCCCTCTATAGTTCCTTCCCCAAGCCCTGCCCCCCAGATGCTACCAGGGGCTTGGGGAGGAGGCAGGGAGATCACAGGGGGATTCCTCTTACTTAGCATGATGCTTCCCCCACCCTGACCCTGCATCCTCTCCAAAGAGTCTAGACCAGGGCTCTCCAACCTTGGGTCCCCAGATGCTACTGGACTACAGCTCCCAGAATCCCTTACCATTAGCCATGCTGGCTGGGTATGCTGGGAGCTGTAGGCCAGCAACATCTGGGGACCCAAGGATGGAGAGCCCCAGGGATGGGGACTCTGACTCCAGGACTCAACTCGTGAGTCGGACTGAGTCCCCCCTCCGACTCGAGTCTGACTCGAGTGCCAATATTTTTAATGGGACTCGAGACTCGACTCGAGACCAAGTGCCAGAAGGAGTGGAGAGGAGTGCGATCGCCAGCAAAGTGCACATGGAAGTGAGGCACGCCACTGCTCGGCCACCATGGACGGCTACCAGGAGCGCAGCCCCAATGGTGTGTCGAGATCTATTTTGATTGATGTGTTGCGCACTTGGGAGAGGCAGAGGAAGGACCTGAGATTACTCTGTGTGGCTGCTCTGAGTGTGTTTCTGGTTCCAGCAAGTTCATCACCAATGGAGAAGGTGTTCAGTGAGGGTGGAATTGTGATGAGACCTCACCGTTCCAGAATGGGGGCCAAACATTTAGGAAAAAACATGTTCCTCAAATGCAACATGGATAAGTTTTAGGAAGTACAGCAAGTTTATTTTTTTAAATCATTTTCCTAAAATGCAACCTTTCAGACATTTTGGGTTTGGCTGCCTCTGCCTGCCTGTTTGGGGTTCCCAGCCTCCTCTGCCTGCCTGGTCTCTTCTTGACCAGTTCAACAGTTTAAATTGTCCAAGACAAAGGCCTCTGCCTGCCTGCTTTGGGGTTCCCTGCCTCCTCTGCCTGCCTGGTTATTTTGGGTTTGTCTGCCTGGTCTGTTCTTGCCAAAATCAGTTGCAAAGTTTTGAAATAAAAAGGCACACTTGTGCCTAGAATTTATTTAAGCCACACATCTGAAGTAGCCTTATTTTTGGGGGAAAAAACCCATTGATTTTAATAGGGACTCATGGAGTCAGCTTTGGAAGTGACTCGTGACTCGTGAGTCACTATTTTGGACCAAGGACTCGGACTCGAGACTCGGGTCCAAAGACTCACGACTCGACTCGAGACCAAGGACTCTTCAACATCCCTGGAGAGCCCTTTTCTAGATCCTCAAACAATCTATCATCATGTTTAATTGTTACAATGGGAAATGCAGCTATGTCTTTGCGAGAACAGCATTTTCAATTTTGCATTTTAACAAATAAAAATAAAAATCTGTTCTGACATTTCCAGTTGCAAAGTCCACCAGTTACATTCCATATTGTGTACTATGTCATAATAAAAATAATAATCCAACAAGACTATTTTTATTTGTCTGTGTATACCATGTGGTATATGTCACACATTGTCAAAAGCTAATGAACCCTACAATAGAATAAATCATGAGTCTGCCTTTAGGCTTGAATTGGAAAAGGCCAGCAAGACATTTAACATCAAATTGACTTTTGAATTTGAAACCACATTTTACACAAAAGCATAGTAAGTAAATTACACAGGTGTTTTCCTCGATTTTCATTAAAATAACAATTTTACCCTATTTTGGGTTGCTTTTCTGATAAAGATAAATCAGAAATGTTTGTATTATGGGGCCGGCGATCACTGTTGAAGGAAATGAAGAACACCTATATTGTAAACTGTGTTGAAATGAAACCTTATATAACTGGCACTGGAAGAGCCATTACAGGCTGAAAGAAATATCGCTGAACCTAAAAACCTAGGACTTATTTCTATTTCCTTGCCTCAAGTTAATTTCCTATCTAACCAGGTCCTTACTTACAGCAGGCTTCAGTCTGCCGCTAGCTGCATGAATGTCTCTTATAGAGTCTCCACTAATGCTCCAGGTATATGCCAACAATGTTTGGGGGGGGGGGAAGGAAAGATTACCCTGAGAATTCCATTTTCCCTTTCGTATTAGAGGAGGTATTTGATCTTAAACCTATTATCAGAAATCTGGTATAATCCAGGGGCTTGGATTGAGGAGACTGAAACCGTATTCCTGGGAAGGGCAAATCTGGACACAGTTATGTATGTCCTCGTTACATCTAGACTGGCTTAGGGCACAACCCTATGCATGTTTAGACAGAGAAAAGTCATATAACTCCCAGCATTCTCCAGCCAGCCATGGGGAATGCTGGGAGTTGTAGGACTTTTTCCCTTTCTAAACATGCATACGATTGCACCCTGACTGTAATGTACTTGTAACCAGAAGCACCCACTCCAACTTTCCTTTTGAGGTGGAAGCAGGCTTGGAGGTGCCCTGTGTATTATTTACACATGAATAACTGCCACACCACCATGATAGATATCCTAAATCTGTACACATGGAGATCCGGATCTGCAGAGATTTTAGGGGGAAGAGGAAGATCAGAGTCTACCCCCTTCTAGTACTTAAGGAGCATTCAGGCAGAGCAGGCAGCTGTGAGTGAGATCATTCAAGTAAAAGCTCTTAATCAACTCCAGGTTTCAAAATCAAGATATATATTTTTTATCAAATTACTCAAAATAAAAGAGAAATACATAGGAGTTTGCATTAAAATAAAACAAACACTATATCTTAACTAGCCTCACACAGTTACGTACTTAGTACTTTCAAAACAAGTTCAGCACTTACTTAGGAAACAGCTTCCTGATATACAGGCCTGTGGCTCATGCTGGCTCAGCTTGTCTGAGGGTAGAAAGCTAAGCAGGGTCAGGCCTGGTTATTATTTGGATGGGAGACCCCTCCTCTAGTTTCCTGCATTGAGTAGGGGGTTGGACTCGATGGCCTAGGCCCCTTCCAACTCTATGATCTGTAATGGGAGTTGCGGAAGATGGCGAGGAGTGCAGTGTTGCACAACAGTCCTGCCTTGATGCTCTGTATTATGCGCTGTATTATACTATACTCTGTATTTTGCTCTGTAATAGCAAGGCATGACCTTGCCTGAATTGCTAGCATGTGAGTTGGCTGCTAACAAGGAGTTGTCAGCCGACAGGCATGTGGCCTGGCCAGGCTGATGCAATCCCCAGTAATGTGTGACCTGGCTGCTGGCCAGAAGAATGACACTGCACAACAGCACAGGTGCTATCATTTAAATACAAGGTCTGCAGCCCATGGAGTTTGGTACTAGAATTGTATATAAGACTAGCAAATGCAGCCTGAAGTGTTGGTTGGTTGGTTGATTGTGATGGTGTGGTGTGGTGTGGTGTGGTGTGGTGAGAAGGAAGGAAGGAAGGAAGGAAGGAGAGAGATCCAGGAACCGTTTGGCTGCCAGCCTGAAGAAGGCCAAAGAACCAGCAGGAGCCCTGACACGGACAGAGAGGGAGAGAGACGTCAAGGCTGAGTGGCTACAGCAAGGACCCAACTGATACTGGAGGCAGAGCTTATTGACTGGTTGGTTGGTGATATTGTGCTTGCTGCCTGTCCAAGGGGTGGGGCTCTTACTAGAGAACTTGGGATTGTTGTACTTTGTATAATAAGGATCTTAACTCGTAATAAAAGATGTTTGGCTTGATCCTCCTGGATTTATTATGGCATGAGAATTCATCAAAGAACTCCTGCCAAGCCCTTTGGGAAAACATTTGGCAGAACATGATCCTATGATTCTATATTTATCTTTTACATGGGACTCTTTGGTGGGCAACAGCAGAGGATCCTTAGGTAAACAAAGATGGAGAGACAATGATGTACTCAGCCCACTTTATGGTGTTTCACAGAAGGGCTATGAACATGTAATGTTCAAGATTTCAAGGTTCTCCAAATTCTTCCTTGAAGCTTGATTTGCCTCATTTGCGTTCCTGAACACTTGTATCTTTCTTTCCTTCTTAATTTTTTTCCTGATCAGGCAAAGTGTACATTTTTTGGTCAGGACCAATGTGCATTTTTTGAAAGAGTGTAAGTTTTCCCAATTGAAAAAATGTGCATTTTTAAAAAATGCATGTTTTCCCAATCAAAAATGTGCATTTCCCCACATAGGCTATGAAGCATGAAGATATGCTTCATTTGGGGGGGATTTGTGCAAGTGTGCATTCACCCAATTGCACATTTGCACAAGTGCGCACTTTTGAAGGTGAACACAAGTTTGGGAAACTTACGTTCTGGCTACGTTCCATGATTTGCAAACAGGAATTAAATTCTCATACATCCTTAGCTATGATTGACAGATGGGCAAGGGAACTGTCTTATCAGATGGGACCTTAGAGTTCACCAGATCGGCCACATATGCAGGATGGCAATATGTAGCACTTGGATGCTCAAGTAAAAGGCTTTTGGAAAGGTATTTTGCCCATAAACTGAGCATCTCCTGAGATGGGTGTTTAAGTACTTTGCCATTCACAGAACCTAGGGCAGGGGTGGGCAACATGTGGCTCTCCAGATGTTTTGGCATACAACTCCCATGATCCTGTGTCATTGGCTATGCTGGCTGGCTAGGACTGTTAAGAGTTGTAGGCCAAAAGATCTGGAGGGTGACAAGTTGTCCATCCCTCAACTATGGGAAGAGAGGTGCAAATTTGGACGTTTAATGGAGGGGGGGGTGCTTTTATTGAAATGCTCCATTTCTCTCTATTAGAGTAGAGAATCTCTGGCTAAAAAGGGGGGATTTCTTATGGGACAGAGAGTTAAGGATTTGCTTTTGGTGCAGCACTTTCCATAGGGCTGCTCTGAAGAGCATTTAGAAACTTCAGCTGGTGCAACAGCAAGGGTTTCAGCCAGAGCCAGTTTTCTGGAGCATGTAACTTTGTAGTGTGTGTGTGTGTGTTTGTGTGTGTGTGTGTGTGTGTGTGTGTGTGTGTGTGTGTATGCACAGTATATAAATCTATGAAATAAAAACAACTATTATACTGGCTTCTGATCTGGTTCCTAGCTCAGAACAGCGATGAGACTACTCAGTTTTCTCCTGGAACCTTTTGTCCACCCTGATTTTAAATGTGTACACTGAATATGTACATTTCTCCATGTCATCCCTTCTGTGGGAAGGGATCATTTCCAAAAGAAAAAGAAAAGAAAAGGCTGTCAGGAGATGCTGGGATCTGTGGACATCTGCCCTGTGTGGTGAGCCACTGAACTGCAGGTGGCAGCTTCTTAGTAAGTACCTTCAAGCCCTGGACTGACTTTGCACACCCAGGTGGGACATTGGATCCTCCTCGGCAGTAAGGAGCCTAACAGAGCTTCCTATTCCAGCTGAGCCTTCCTTGAGTAACACAGCCTTCCTGAGCTCTGGAGTATTCCTGTATCCTTGGTTGTGGTTCAGTCCTAGCTTGCTCATTGACCCTGCCTCCTGGTTTGTCCTTCAGCTCTGTTTTGATCTTTGGTCCTGACCACGGCACTGGCTTGTTCCACAACTCCTGGTTCCTGGCTCACTTCAGACTGCTGCCAGTGGGTCAGCCCTGACCCATTGCTCCTTAGGGAAGCTTACATCAGACTTAAACGAGGGAGGGAGGCAGTCCCAGGCAAAGCAATTTCATGAACATCAGTGAACACAGTCTACTTAAAACATAATGAATTGCTTTGCTCAAAAACAATTTGACATAATCATGGGATTGTATCTGCATCAATGAACTGGGAAATAAGATGGCATGATTACCTTTAATAATCTATTTGATAAAGTGTGTTCCTTGTGCTGCATAGAAAAGTATTTTTGTATAACCATAACCCTATAAATGTTTAAGGGAGAATAATAGGTTTTTAAATAACATTTGCCACTGTGGAAAAGTGGCAGCAGGAAGCCTCCTCCATCCGTCCGAGGCCATCTCACCTCACAATGCACCTGAGAAAAGATTCCTTCCTTCCTTCCTTCCTTCCTTCCTTCCTCAGATGCATTCTGGGTGAGATGGCCCTGGATGGATGGAGGAGAATTGCTGCCACTGCAGGAAAGCAGCAGCAGCAGCAGCAGCAAAAAAAAGCAAAACAAAAAAACAAACCTGTTTAAAAAGCAAGCAAGAAGAAAATGGGGGGGGGAAATGTTTTAAATGGAGAAGCCTCTGACTGTGTGCTGCATGGAAGAAAATCAATGCCATGAGAAAGCAGCAGCAGAAACTGTTTTTAAAAAGCAAGCAAGAAATAGCTTAAATCTTCCCATCTGCAAATATTATCTGAAGACGGTTATCTGAAGAATTTCTCCAGCCCACCCACGAATGCAAAGAAACTGCCTTCATGTCTTTGCAGCCTGAGAATGGGGCAGCGAAGGTGTGAGGATACTTTCTGATAAGCCTTAAAAACATGCCAACTTTAGCAGCTGGAATAGGTTATATTCTGGAATGTCTTCTTTCCCCAGAGATACTGAAGAAAAGACTGGGGAGGCACTCTACATGGGTGCTTGACCCATAGAATATCTTGCCTTGACCAGAGTTTGGATTAGATTATTTGACAAACCAGTTTAAATTGGAAGTGCTGGTTTACACACTGTTGATGTATGTGTGGTTGGTTTCTTAAGTTTCCTTATAGCCTTCTCTGGCTGTAAGTTTAAATGTGCATCAACTTCAGGTCCAAACATATGATTAACCGTTCTTTTCAACTTTGGATAGCCAAATATTGGCTTGCTTTTTGTCCTTGGCTGTCAATACAGAGGAGTTTGCTTAGGCATACATGAAGAGAGAGCAAACATCACTGTACCCTGGTCACATAACAAAGCATTGGTCTTATACAACAGAGATGTCAGCTGAGCAAATAATGTGCACTGCCCCACTCGCTCCACCCATCTCAACAGCTATTTCAATCATTGCCTGTAATAGGGTGAGACACATCATTTCATTTCTACGGGACCAGAATGAACATATTGCACACAAGCCAGCAATCTAGGAAAGAACAACTACATGATACTGCCCTCTCTTAGTTTGGTTCAAGGCTCCCAGATGAAGCTGATACAAAGGAGTGGCACTTTCAAGAAGGGCAGGGTACCATCCAATAGAACACAGTCACATCAGGCTACATAGGATCACTACAGGCAAGGCCATGTAGGATCAATCAGGCCCTTGGGTAGATCACTGTGGCTGATGCTTACTGGAACTTGCCCAAAGAGAGCTGTTATCTCAGTAACATGCTGAAGCCATCTAAAGCCTTCTGAAAGCTGGACGGTCTGGACCTGCAGTGAACCCCACCCAGTGCTGTAGTAGTAAATTTTGAATGACAGTCTCCATAGCCACGCCCCCAAGGAGAGTCCAAAATTGCAGGCAGTTGGGATGAACCACATCAACAAAATGGTGGAGTTTTCTTCTGCTAGGAGTAGGTCTTTTGTAAAGCTAATCCCCATTCAAGACCAAGCCAGTTCAACCCCTAAATAATTTACATAATAACAAGGAACAATATATTGTTGCTGGGAAAATTCATTGCCCACCTCACCCTAGCTACTGTGAGGATTGCAGCTAAGCTCAGAGGACAGGAAAGTCTGAGGGGAGAAGCGGTGTGTGTGTGTGTGTGATGTCAATGTCCCTGGTAATAAAAAGAGTGCTTGGCACTAATAGGGATGTCGGAGAAATCCACAATGGATTCAATGACCTCAGATTTCTGGGAATCCAACCTGTGGATTCCGCAGCAGACCGGTGTTTCCCAAGTCACACAAATTCCACGGAGTTGCAGACCAGCCTATTACTTTCTGGAATTTTGTGCAAACATAGACATAGACATAGAGATGATGATGATGATGATGATGATGATGATGATGATGATGATGCATTTCCCCCTATAGGCTAAAGCATGAAAATGCATATTTTGGGAGGAATTTCTGCATGTTGAGGGGATTTGTACATTTTCGCAAGTGCAAATTTGCAGAAGTGCACACAAACGCAAGTTTCGGAAATTGAGAAAAATCCAATTCTGTCAATGAGCGGACGACGGAACAAAAGGCGCTTGACAATCCGTGAAACACAGACAGCATGGAATTAACAAAATCCATATATCCCTAGCACTGCATCCCTGTATGGTGGATCCATGACACCACTTGCCCCACCCCCTCAATAGGCCAAACTAAATGTTACTTTTATTTACACTCCTGCAAGCAGGCATGGCCCCAATTTGGATTGGGACCATGGAGGCTTTCAGCTTGCTCCCTCTGTTTTGGTCCTAAAATTCTGCCCCCATGGGGGAGGGGTTAAAAAGGGCGGGGGGGAAGAGGCTCCATTAATTCCAAGCTCCACTACATGAGCCTAAAGGAATATTTAGTTTGGTCCTGAGCTGTCTGTGTTCCTTAAAGAGCCATTGCCAGAATCTGTAGCTGCTAGCATGGCATGGGATTGGTGAGAACTGCATAGGGGCAGGTGCCTGGTAAAGAAGTCTGGTAAAGCCTTGTAAAGAAGTCTGGTAAAGCCATACCCATACCCTCTGGCCTGGAAAGTCCTGCAGTAGCAGATGATAGGTCATCAGATGATGCCTCCTCCCCCTCTAAGTCTTCCTCTGAGCTGGGGGGTGGGGGATTGAGGCCAGAAAACATGACAGATCAGACTTTAACAACAACAACAACAACAACAACAACAAAATAAGGACTACTTTGAACTGTGGTAGGAGATATTTCATCATTGACGGTTTTACAATAAATGATTGAAGGCCCATGTAGTTAACAGAAAAGGGGAACAAACTTCTGTGGGACTTCAAATTTAAACGTTATATATATTATTATTTATTGTATTTCTAATCTGCCCAATAACTAATATTCTCTGGGCAGATTAAAAACAGTTACAAACAAGTCCTATGGTTTTACTTTTACTCTGAGCGTACAGAAGCTACTAGAATGACCATTTGTGGTGAAAATCTAACAGTGTTTGGACTCTGGAAGCATCAGAGCATGGCTAAAAAGGGCACCATTAAAATTATTTGTATCAAGACTGGAGGTATTCCAAAAAGAAATGTCTCTGACACACACTGAAGGGAAAATAACGGACAGTTATTCCATGACCTCTGTTTTTAATCAGGCTTTTCCACAAACATTTGCAGTATGTAATGATTTAATGCTACAATAGTGATCTATGGTGATTCACCACAGAAATGGGTAATTATAGGTTGCTTCTTATTGCTTAGAAAGCTTTTGTGTGGCAGCTCGACAGCTATGTCAGTTACAGAGTGCAAAATTGTGCTAGCTGTGGCTCACGGTCTGGTTTGGGGTTTCATTATGTATTCAGGGAATAGATACTGTGTTGGCAACTATAAAATAATAGTTTAGCAGAAAGCTGTTTCTGAAGTCAGTGTCACAGTTACAAGGAAGTATAATAAGCCACATAAAATAGAGATTTTGTACTGAACCTAGCAGTAACAGCATAATTGTAAGGTACATGAGCTTGCCTTTAATCAATAAAAAAATGCCACCAGAGAGCTCTAAGATGTGCATTTGTGTGTAGCATGTGTTGTTAACCCCTAACTTTCTCTATTAAGATGTTTGAAATTCTATAACCAAGAATCTCAATTTCATGATCAGAATAAAGTGTTTCATGCACGTCAAATTTGCATACCTTTTACAGGGCAATCTTATAGAGTATATGCCTTCTCGGATTGCAGCCTTAGCATTTTTAAATTATTATTTATTCCAGGTTTGAAATTTGGGGTTTTTGCAGAATACAAACTCCGTAAACAATAATAATACAAAAGTACTACGGAAGTGAAGTGGAAAGCCTGTCTACAACACATAAGAAATCCATATGTATTCCCTTGGCTATATGACACTATGGCTGCAATCTTATACACACTTACCTGGGAGTCAATTCTATTGAACTCAGTGGGGTTTACTTCAGAGTAGACGTGTACAGGCTAGCACTGTAAAATTGCCTTGAGCTAAATGGGCTAGGTGACTTGATAGATTGCGATCCTCCCCTTCCAAAGTCATATAAAAATAAAATTACTCAGAGGCTAAAATATATAGCCACAGAAAATTACATGTGAGGGTTAGAGTTTCCCATAACTTGCCGTTTCTAAACTATATAAAACTGCAACTTGGGATGGAATTGTACTTGTCAACATAACCCATTACACTTAAAGGGAAGCAATTTAGGCTGCAGCCCTAAGAACATTTTCCAGGAATGAGTTTCTCCTTCCTTGTCATTCTTCAGCTGGGCTCACACATACTAGAATGTAGCAGCTATTACCTGTTATGGGAGAGCTGCATGTGACTGCCACATGCGGATTGAAATGGCCTGTTTCTCTCTAGTATATGAGTGCTTGCAGGCTATACATGTCCATTACATATGTAGTCTGTATCCACAGTTCTGCTAAGAAACAAGCTAATTAAATGGGTATATGGAAGGTATGTATGAGCTTCCCATAGCATGTAATTGCCAGTGTACTATAGCATGTGCATAACTGGTTGAGGGACGATGGGGAAAAGAGAGAGAAAGGAGCTGTTTCATAGATCTTTATGGGGATCCCCTCCTTTACATACAAGTGAAACGATGGATCATACCCTGTTGATTTTTGACCCATTTTTATTTTTTGCCCTGTAAAAGGTATGCAGATTTGCCTTGTATGAAACACTTTATTCTGATCATAAATTTGAGATCATACCCTTTAATTTTTATATTTGATAGTAAATATTGTTTTGAGAATTGACCACTGGCAAACAATGGTGATCAGTGCTTGATAGCTGTCGTGCAATAATATTTAGTATTTGACAGTATTTGATAACTGACTCCAATGTATTTACAATTTAACCATCTGTATAGTAAATCAGACTGTATCTGACAGTTGCAGCTTTGATCTCTAACAATCAAATAATCAAGAAACTGCTAAGAAGTCCATCGCATTCACATTTAAAATCTGCATTTGAAGACCATTTCAAATTCAAAATTCAAATCCCACCATTTAAAAGTTGGTGAAGTTTGAAAAATTTCCAGAATGTTCTTTCAACTGTAGTAACTACAGTTGTGCTTTAGTTTACTGTGTGCTGATGTAAGTTTACTATGTAAGTAAACTATGTAAGTTTACTGTATGCTGATGTAAGCAAAATTTCAATCCTATACATACAAGCCCCATTGAGTTCAATGGGGCTTACTCCTAGGTAAGTGGGTATAGGATTGCAGCCTTAAAATGTTCCTAAGTTGCACTAATTCTATGGGTGTAAGTTGGACAGGGAAGGCTGGTGGCTCCTATGTCAGTGGGGCTCCTTATCCATTGCAGTTTTTATTCTGAGCTCTGTAGGCACTATCCAGAGTGCTCCATGCTCAAGAACTTCTTTTGGATGGAGTTCAGCACCATGAATAGCTCCTATAGAGCACAGAATAAAGGCTGCAGTGGATAAGGAGCTCCACTGACAAAGGGGTCACCAGGCTCCCCAGAAGTTAATGTGAATGAATCCTTCTTCTACCTGTTCTTGCCAAAGTCAAATGTAAATGAGTTTTTCTTCTTCTAAAATGCATACGCTAGATGTTGGACTATAATACAAGAATCACCAGATAAGGCTTAAAGGTCGGTGCTGTATCTAATGACTGCAGAAGTCACTTGAAACCTAATAATAAATCAATGGAACTTACACAGCATTTCTCTCTGAACAGATAAGGGATAGGTGAGCCTAAGTATATAATGAGTTCTTATCTCAGCAGTTAGGAATTGCATCTAAGAAGTCTAACTGATTACAACTAGAAGCAGGATGAACTGTGCTGTCTCTCGACATGTTAGCAGTGAGCAATCCCAAAGATCCACTGCTGTAGTTAAACTGCTGAAGTTAAACTTTTCTAAAACCACGCTAAAAACATGTTCCCAAATTCCCAATGTACTCTGGCAATAGAGAGATCCTGAACTTTGCTCTAAAGACTGTAGGTTCCCCATGCCCAAATTCATATCCTTGGTGCTTTGCTGGGGAGGGTGTGTGTGTTGGAATCGTGGATGTGTGGTGCTATGTCTTTCCCCTGGTGCCAAGGATGTTTTGCTCCTCACGTGGCTCCCTCATGGGACCCCAAAAGTGCATGCCAAGTTCCTGGCCCTTAAGTGTACCACTGCCAATCTGTGTAACTGTAACTGCATAACTGCTAGGAAAAGGAGCAACTCGCTGCCCAGTTAAGTAAACAGTTAAGCTTCAACTGTCAGTTGCCCTGGGATCGCAGAGCCCATCCATCAGTCACAGCGCTAGGGATGGTTTGGGGTGTGTGTGTGTGAGAGAGTATAATCTATTGCAGGCCGCCTTGGAGATCATTTGATCAAAAGGTGGGATATAAACCTTTTAAAATGAAATAAACAAATCAGGGCTGAGGCAGCTCAGCCCTGAGAGCTGAATCTGACCCTCCTGAGGTTCTCAAGATGGCCATGCCCCTTCCACTGGCCCCACCCCTTTCCCCCAACCACCAAACATTTGGTGGTTTCCCAGCATTCATGCCATTTTTTCCCCATTCTAAAAGGCTGAGATGCCTCTCCTAAGGCTTAACTACTGGCAGTAAGAGCTTTAAGCTACAATATGCTAGTACAGTGTTCTCCAACCTTGGGTCCCCAGATGTTTTTGGCCTACAACTCCCAGCATGCCCCAACCAGCTATGCTGGCTGGGGCATGCTGGGAGTTGTAGGCCAAAAACATCTGGGGACCCAAGGTTGGAGAACACCATACGTGTGTGTGTGTGTGTGTGTGTGTGTGTGTATAAAACCTTGCCCCTTTTGCCTTTGGCCCCACCCACTTTGCCTTCAACCCTAACAACCACTGGAATACAGCCCCGAAGAGCTTCTCCAAAAGTGAATTCAGTTTTCAGGCTGAAAGAGGTTCTGCACCCCTGTCATAGCGTTTCCACAGTTTTGCGAAAAGAATGTGTGATTTGTATATGGAACAATAAAATGTATTTTTTGATGATGATGATGATGATGATGATGATGATGATGATGATGATGATATGGAACAATAAAATGTAATCATGCATTCATTTAGCAAATGGTTATCCAGGCAATATTCACTCATGTGTGTTTTTTCTCCTCTGATATGAACAATTGCATAGGTCATTATGACAATTCATGAGTTCTTTGCTAATATGAATTACTTCATAGATTATTAAGGAAGTACAAGGCAAAAACATTTCCATGCTGAGTCTGCTAAGAGTTAGTGGCACCATATGTACATGATCAAAGTGAGAATATTCTCAAGATTCACATGGACTGAATGGAAATCGTTGCCATACAATATGGTGATCGCCAATGGACTTTGACCCCATTCTTATTTCATGCGTGGTTTGTTTGCTACTTCTCCATAGCTTCTTCCTTTCAGAATGAGGTCTAAGCAGGGCCAGCTCTTCCATGAAGCAGGCTGAATCTCCCACCTCAAGTGGCAGATCCCAAAGGTCAGTGGATCCTGTGTGTCCTGATGATCCAGAAAGCTGTGCTGGCCACTCACCTGCTGTGGCAAATGCCATAGCAGGAGAGTGGCTGGCACAGCTCTCTGGAGCACCACCTGACCCAATGCCTCACTTTGAGGACCCCTCAGAGCACGGTATTGGGTAGATAGACTCTCTGGCTGCTCAGAAGAGAGAGCCAGCAGCTCTCCAGAGAGTCCAGCCCAAATGCCTGTCTGGGAGGGGTCCTTCCTCAGAGTGAGGAATGGGCAGCGAGGTGACCCTGGAGATAAGAAAAACCAGGAAACCACCAAATGACCAATAGTTAGAGGAAAGGGGTTGGAGCCAATGGAAGGGGTGTGGCCACATGGACAATGTCAGAGGGCAGGATTGGGATCCCAGGCGGGACAGATTTTGCTCCTGGACCTAAGGTTCTGCACCTCTGCACTATGGGTGGGATTCAGACTTACTCAGGCTTAGAGAAGACCCATTGAAATCAATGGGACAAGTTAGTTACAAAGAGCTTAAGTCCTGTTGATTTCAGTGGGTTTACTCTAAGCAGAACTACATCTGGATCCAACCCAATGACATCAGATTTGCCCTAGTGAAGAGCGTAATCAATCATTTTTCATCACAGTTAATGTAGGCAAAAGTGGTTTTACTCACAATTGCAGTTAGTTCTACTTGTGGGTCCAAGAACCAATTGAAATTTTGAGTGACTTAGGGCCTGATTCTTGAGACCCACTTAGCAATTCTACAGTATGCTGTTCAGACATTAAAACTCACACAATGTAGAATGCATGGGGGGGGGAGCAGAGCGGTCTCATTTCCCAGTCCCCCTCCAACACGTCACTGTACTTGGTTCCACAGCTCTATATTCATTGAAGGGCAAATGTCTACAGCAGGAAGTCTACTTTACTTGACTAGGCTCTCCACTGCAGATGTTCACCCTACAACATGTGGAGAACTGGGGAGCAAGAACAGCAATGCAAATGAGGAGGCGGAGCTAATGAGCACATCCCCCCCTGTGCCCTCATGCATTGTTTATCTCATGAGTTTAAATGAATGATTATAGGGGATCTGTTATTCCAAAAATAAGTGCAGTTCAAAACCCTGATTATGGGGTGGGCGGGAGGGCTAGGAATTCAGCATAGGCCTCGGGGTTGAGGAAACAGGGCACAGTGCAAAGTGTGGCAGGATTTCATCTGTTCACACTATATCCATCCTCAGTTTATGGAGCAATTTCTGGAAGGCGAATCCAGAAGTTCACCCTAAACCACAAGCATCGTAAAAGTTAACAGCATCTCTGCTGCAAAGCGTATTAGAATCCTTGCCCCCAGACCACTGACAGACGATAAACCTCTTAGCGCATAGTTGAGCTCCGTTACCCATAGATGGTTATATAGGATCTTCTCTTAGCTTTATATGTTCTGAATATAACTGTGGGTGAAATTTCCAAAATGCTTATACTTTTGCTCAAAATGAACAATTCCCTCCAACACATAATAAAAGTCACCTCCTCAGGGACAGCTATTCCTTTTCAAATGTCACATCTCAAGTCTCTTGCTATTTTTCATTGTCTCTGTGTTCCGAGTCTGTTGAGCTATATTTCTCACAAACAATGGCAATACTCTGTGCTATATTAGCCAGAACATTTTAGATGCAGATACAACTAGGAAAAGTTTGAACCTGACAGGACAATGTTACAGTTTTACCCTTAAAGGTTAAAAAAAAAAAAGTTATAATTTTATCATTAAAGGCAGCCTGAAATAATTTTAAACAAATTTAAACAAAATAAATAGAAAGATTGTTGAGAGAGAGAGAGAGAGAGAGAGAGAGAGAGAGAGAGAGAGAGAGAGCAACCTGAGAATGCAATTCTGACAGTTTCAGTACTTGGACTTTTGGAATACACAGTGTAACCATCAAACCTTCTTAAATTGGTACATGAAGACTCACCACAGCCAGCTATCCCACTGAAACCAGCAGGAGAGGTCTGCAGATCACAACCATAATAAGAGAAAAGTAAAAGATTCCAGAAACTAGTTTGTACGGTAGTTTTCTCAACGGAAATGCAAACTTTAAATGAGCCTGCTCATACAAAACTGTAGCTGATAACAAGTCTCACTAGGCTTCCCAGAGTCAATGATTCCAAACATCTTCATTCACTCTTCTTATCATTCCTTTCTTCTTCTTCTTCTTCTTCTTCTTCTTCTTCTTCTTCTTCTTCTTCTTCTTCTTCTTCTTCTTCTTCTTCTTCTTCTTTTCTTTTTAATGCAGAAGACATCTTGGTGGCAGTAGAGGGACTAGGGTAGAATCCTGAAATCACTTCAGCTTCTGAGTTGTTTTTACATGTTCAAAGCTCAAAACAGAAATCAAACTAAAGTGAGAGTCCACAGCCCCGGGAAAAAATTAGAAGCGCTTGACCTCCTAGGAAAACTGGTAACTACCCTGTAGCTTGGAGGAAATTCTATCTCACACACACAAACACACACTGTTTTAGCTGTGCCTTTTCGTTTGTGGTCTGATTCAGGTCTGGGTCCAGGTTTGAGTCCCACTCCTGACAAAGTGACCTCTGAAGGGCCCCCTGCAATATCAGCACCCCCCCAACTTCAGTGTCTCCTCAACATTAGTCCCCACCCAAGTGGGCTTACCAACAACGGCAGACAGTAGCCACCACAATATGTGGTGAGTGGCTGAAACACCTCCTCCCCCACACACACTTTAATTACCCACTATGCCCTGATATAACATTGCTCCAGGAAATTGTGGGGAATTTAAAATGGTGGGCAGCTGCAAGCCAACTAGCCACTAGCTAAGCCCAAACCTGGGGAGGGTGTGCAGTCAGGCTTATGCACAGAGCAGGCAACAGCTCCAATATCCTTGATGTGGGGCTGGAGCCCTGCCAGCTGCCCAAGAATACAAGATTTGGAGCATGAAGTGGTGAATGCATTGGCGCAAAGTGAACATTGTGATACAGCTGTATTTTGGGAGAAAAGCAGTAATAGGAAGCAGAAAATATCAATCAGTGGAAAGGAATTGTAACTTTTAGTTCATCTTCCTTTGTCTCTCTAGACCAAATACTTGTGAGCCCTTTGGGGCATAGAGACAAGATATAAAGTGATGTATGCTGCCCTGATTCCTGAGTACATGACAATAACCCCAAGGTAACAAGTACAACCTCTGAATTTGGATTGTGTAAGCAAACCTTTAGCTTAAAATGTTAGATCTTCCACCTGGCATTCTTTTAAAAAAATAAGAACAGCAAAAGAAAGCAAATAGAATAGGAGAAATAGCTAATGGGTGCTAGAAGGAACCAACCAACCTGGGTCACTTGCAGAAACAAGGTAGCTCAGTGAATACCAATATTATTTGGAAGCATCCATTTATCACAAAAGGTAGCCATCAGCATTGCTCTGCATTTAAAGATGCCATTTTATTATGTGAACTCAAGAGCAGGAACCAGCATCTGAACTGAATCTTATTCTGCTTCAGTCATAGGATCATATCACATGAGCATGAAAGTTCATTAATAGTATTTTTCAAGAATGTCTGAAAAATATGTCACTCCTAATATAGATGCTACATTGCCCCATCATTCAGAAGGATGGCACAAGCCCTTTTTGCGCTATTAAGATCACATGAAGGGGGAATGTAGGGTAGTGCGCATTGGCCCTGCTCCTGCCATCATGTCCTGCCCCAGGATTGTTCATGCACTGGGGGATTGTTTGTAAAGGGGAAGCCTGTAGGGTCTCTGTCCCTGCTTCAACATGTGTCCATTTTACAGACAAGCCTTCAACACATGGACAACATGGGGGTGGGGCCAGTGGGGGACTTGATGGCATGGTTGTGGCCAGTGCACCTGGCCACACTCTGTCCCCACATGTATAATGTTATCTAAAGGCCACAACTTTATTAAATACAATTCTAATCTGCACAACTATTTAACCATCGAGTCCAGTGCGAGAACCTTTCTACCAAGGTATTGGCTCAGGGACTTCCATTAGTGACTTATACAGTCAACACCACCCTGGCACTAAACCAGGGATGAAGGACCTCTCAGGCCTGTGGGCTGAATCCATCCTACCCCTGGGTCCCAATCTAGCCCTCCGGGGTTCCCCAGATGGCTATGTCCCCTTCCCTTGACCTCATCCCCTTTCCCCTACTGCTGATTGTTTGGTGGTTTCCTGGCTTTTGGATGTATTTCCCAATTCTAAAGGGTTAAAGTGCCCCACCTAGGACTTAGTTATGTGCAGTAAGAGCTTTAAGCTAAAATATGCTAATATATTTGGTATGTTGGCCCTGCACCTTCTACCTTTAGCCCCACCCCATTTTGCCTTTGGCCCCGCCCACCACTGGAATGCAGCCCCCAAGAGATTCTCCAAAACTGAATTTGGCCTTTGGGCTGAAAGACCCAACACCCCTGCTCTAAACACAAGATCAGCTTTACTTGGCCTCTGCTCATCCCTGCTAACACACATAACCGGGTGCCAAGAAGACCCTTAGCTTTGTTGCTAAGAAGAGATAGACTTGGATCTAACAAAGCTCTCAGACCTTGGATGACACCGAGTGTCATGCAACCAATAGATTTGTTAAAATTTGGTAGATCCTTGTTGTTTTAAAGGAAAACATTTTTTAAAACATACATGGCTTACATATCTATCCAGTGCAATGTGTCAATAATCACATTAGCAAGGATCTAGCTATTTAAAAAGCAAATTGTATGCAAGATAAAGCATATTTTGTGTCTGTCCTTGGATTTCTTCCCCTTGCCCCTAAGCTATGCCTTTCATACATTATGTCAGTTTTACTGTCATGGAAACACCGATTCCCTGTTGTAATCATTCCTGTTGTAAAACACAGCTGTCTAACAAATGTATGCTGGAGCCATTTCCCTTCAGCATCTGTTAAACCTCAACTTGGAGCTCCTAGTGTATACAAAAGAAAACTCTCTCTCTTTCTCTCTCTCTGTGTCTCTCGAATACATCAATCACAGAAGAGTGAGATGAAATTAAAGAGTTTAGCCTTCCTTGGCTCCCTTTGTGTCTAATTTAGGCCTCTACGACCCATTGCCATCTTTGTTGTGCTTGTGCCAGCTGGTTCTGATTATTAAGAAAAGCAGTCTTACATGCAGAATTTAGAACAATAAACTATCACTGGAGGACTTTGGCCCCAAAGGGATATAAATACACACATAATAGAAGTAAGGTAACCTTAGCTGGTGATCTCCTGAAACACAGTTTGTCAAAGAATGTGACAATGAAACTTAAAATCAACTGGCAAGAGAAAGGAATTCTAGGATTCAAGTTCTTCATTCTATGAGTGTGTGTGTGTGTGTGTGTGTGTGTGTGAATTCAGATACCTTCCAAGAGTAAACTGTGTAATACACATATATACAAAGGACCCAAGAGATGTGAACATGCATGTGCCCACTATCATTTTGGTCAAATCCTCTGCTAATGCCTCTCTCTGTCCCAAGGGCCCAAAAACCTGCCTTGAAGCAGGGGGAGATGGCAGAGCTAGCAGAGGTTGTGGGCACACCCAGTCCCTGGATTGAGCACCCCCACCACCAGCTTTTCAATTGAACCCTCAAAAAGCTTGACACCTTATGGCTGGGGTGTCCAACTCCAATGTGGAGTTGGGGGGCGACATGCTCACGGACATGTCTCTTAGCATCTGCCAGGTACCCTGCCCCTCCTGTTTTTTATTTTATTTCTTAATATTGATTTTTTTTTAATTAAAAAAAAATTAATTGGGAAGCTGGTATGCTGCAAAGTGAAGTGCTGCCCTCCAGTGCCAACTTTACTTGGGTTCAAAAGAGTGGTTTTGTGTCTTGGTGCTCAGACCCCACATCTGCCTTGTATTTAGGTTCTTGGGCAAGCTACTTTTGCTTGAGTCTCACAAGTTTTCCTTCTATTTTGTGACCAGTCATGCCCACCATGACAGCAACTTTATAAATGGGTGAGCCCTCCCTTGTGGCAGCCATTTTATCATAACACTCTCTCAAAAATTCCAACTATGCCCACCAACCCAAAAAGGTTGGGGACCCCTGGAGAATGGTAAGGTCACTGATCAACCCTAATTAGAAGACTGGAGATGTTGTAGTTCTCAACACTGAATAGAGCTCTTGCACAGCTCCAATTCATTTCAATGAAGAATTTACTAGTGGTGATTCTGCTCATAATGTATCTCATGTTGTGACCATGTCTTCTAATAGTCAGCTCTGATGATAGAAAACTGAGTGAACACATGAGTGCTCCCCTTGTGTGGGCAATGCAATGTATGAACAGCCAACTCATATGATCTTGTATCTTCTCTTGCACGAACCGAAAAATTACAAGTTGCAGTGCTTGAGTTCACTGGAGGGAATGGGGGATCTCACATCTTCTTAAAGCACATCTGCACAGAGCTTTCGAAAGGGGTTGGAAGTGCATTTGATACACTTCTGAACTCTAAAATATTCATGCCAGGAAATTTTGGGACTGTATTCGTCTTCTGCTCTTTGTACTCCACACTACAGAGGAGATCTGTCAAGTATCAGCACCACCTATATAGTCTACCAGACTGGTTTGCTGATTCGAAAGTGGGGTGAAAGCTCTCTTCTTTCCTTGGGGAGGGGGACATTCTACACATGTTTCCCATTTATCATTGTAGCACATAAAGCTGATTATACAGATAGGCTCTAAAGAGAGTTTCTAGTGGCATTCGGATGAATAATGAACAAGCTTTTCCTATCCCAGTTTGGAATAGCCCAAATGCATTAATCCAGGCCCAAGAGGCATAAATCCCAAATTAAGGCAGCAATCCTATACACACTTACCTGGAAGTAAGCCCTCCTTGATTTCAAGGGGGGGTTACCTCTGAGTAGACATGTGTAGGATTGCACCGGAATTCATTTAAGCTTGGAGACCAGTTTAGAGGCTCGGGCCCCAGTGTCACCCTGTCGCTACCTGATGCCATGACGAGTACTCCCTGCTGCTGTCACCCTTCTTTCCCAAACTTACCTTGCCAAAGGGGAGCAGCACTGCCGTAGGCATGGGCGAATTTGTCCATTTCAGTTTCTACCAGTTTCTCATTTTTCCAATATTAACAGTACAATTCTGTCACCCTCCACCCTCGATGCATGTAAACCTCCGAACTTGGAGGCAGGCTTATGAGCATCCAATGCACGGCGCGAGGCACAGCGGCAGCAATCTCCACTGCCCCACCCCCTGTGCCCTGCTTTTCGTCTAGATGGCTGTTTTTGGTCATCTAGGTGAAGCTCTTTGGAGGAGGAGGGAAGGAGGCTGGGGCACCATTTGAATCAGAGAATCATAGAAAAGTAGAGTTGGAAGGGGCCTACCAGGCCATCGAGTCCAACCCCCTGCTCAATGCAGGAATCCAGGTCAAAGCATCCCTGACAGATGGCTGTCCAGCTGCACTTTGAATGCCTCCAGAGTGGGAGAGCCCACCACCTCCCTAGGTAGCTGGTTCCATCGTCTTATTGCTCTAACAGTCAGGAAACTTTTCCTGATGTTTAGGTGGAATCTGGGTTCCTGTAGCTTGAGCCCATTATTCCGTGTCCTGCAAACTGGGATGATCGAGAAGAGATCCTGGCCCTCCTCTGTGTGACAACCCTTTAAGTACTGGAAGAGTGCGATCATATCTCCCCTCAGTCTCCTCTTCTGAAGGCTAAACATGCTCAGTTCTTTCCGTCTCTCCTCATAGGTCCTTGTTTCCAGTCCCTTTATCATCCTTGTTGCCCTCCTTGTTGCCATCATTTATCATCCTTGTTATCATCCTTGTTGCCCTTGTTGGATACGGAGTAAGCCGCCAGCCCCAGCCTCTTCCCCTCCCCACCTCCCAACACTCCCCCTTTCCTTCTCTCCAAGGCCAATTTGTGACCTCAGCGACGCAGCCGGTGCGGTTCTTTCCTTGCCGGCTGAGAGGGGGGCGAGGCGAGGGCCAGCTCCGAGTCCCAGCTCCGAGCTTGCAGGAGCTCGGAGCTGGGAATACAAATAATCCTATCCCCCACCCCCAGGCAAGGTCGGAGGGCCAGAGGATTGTACCCTTAGATCAGCTCACCTGAACTTTGAGAATTTTTCCAACCTTAACTTCGGTTTATCTCAACCTTTGAGAATTTGTTAAAAAGTTTGCATGAAAATTTCACACACATTTTTCTGCACATAATCCAGGCATTCCCCCCCCCTCATGCAATTTTGCCTAATATACCCACTTTTTTGCAAGCCGTTTTCCTAATATAATGTATTTTTTTAATGTTATTTCCCCTGATATATGCATTGCATGCATGTTTTCCTGATACACACATTTCTTGAATGGAGAACTCCTTTTCAAAATTCAGAGAAGTGCAAATTTGGAAGGATAACAGTTTCCGTTCATATATTGGTGTAAAAACAGAAAATCTGCTAAGTTCACATTAAAATGCAAACCAAACGAATTTCTCCCCCATCCCTAGCAGTGGGGATATCTCTCATCTGCATAGGCCTGAAGTTTAAAGTCTGGGTGCTGCAATGAGGCCTTGCCACCACTGCCCCTTGCTTAAGTTGGGAAGCAGGAAGTGGCACAGAACTGAGTCCATTTCAAATTGGGCAAAAACCAGTCTGGGCTCAGTTCAAAAAGGGCTTGTTGGGACTGAGTGGCTGAAATTTGTTTATTTTTTAGCCCATTTCCCAAATTGAGGCTTGGCGCTGCCCCTAATTCAGCTATTGTTAATATTATCCTATTTAGCCATTTCACTTCATTCTACTTTTGTTCTTGTCCACTGGAAAGGTAACAAATATATGTGCACATTTTGGGAATTGTATTCATTTGGAGGGGGATTGATAAAATATGGCCTTTCATAACAACGAAACAGATAGCAATGATTTAGTGAGTGTTTGATATTTTGGAAGCTCCAGAATTTCTCATACTTTGCTTCAAGAACTTTAAAATTTGGTAATTTTTAATTGATTTTTTTTTTTTAATTAATTGTTTTTTAAAAACAATTAAAAAAATTGTTGATCTCCTCCAGCTCTCTTTGACTATTGAAAGAGGATGCTACACTGGAGGTTCTCTACCCTCTGTTGGTCATTCCAGCAAGGGGGAGATCTCCTTAGTAGCAATAATATAGATTGTATTTGTTGGCACGCTGCTGTTGACATACAATAGATAAGATATATTCTCAAAGGTCCTTGGCGCATGAAATTACAAGCTATTCATTAAGCCTCTTAAAACACAATGACATAACGAAACATTCTGTTATTACTATTATTCTCAGAAAGATGAAAATATCTCCTGGGAGAAATTAAAATGCACTGGGAGAAACTAAAATTGTCTTTGCTGGGTAGGATCTCTGTGATAAAAATGAATGTTTTACCAAGAATGATGTTCTTATTTCAAACACTACCGATTTTAACTAATGATGTGCCCTTTAAAGAATGGCAAAAGGACTTATCTAAATTTATATGGCAAAGAAAGAAACCACGTGTTAAATATATAGTTCTACAGGATGCGAAAGAAAGGGGTGGATTGGGTGTACCTGATTTGAAATTGTATTTTAATGCTTGCTGTTTTGTTTGGTTGAAGGAATGGGTGACATTGAGAAATAACAGACTTCTAGAATTAGAAGGGCATGATCTAAGGTTTGGATGGCATGGATATTTGTGGTATGACAAAGCTAAGGTTAATGTAGATTTTAAGAACCACTATATCAGAAGGGCGTTATTAAGAGTTTGGAACAAATACAAGCCCAGGTTATGCCCAAAATTACCCTTATGGATATCACCCCAAGAGGCATTATACAGGAAAGAAATGACAAGCAATGAGAACTGGTTAAAATTCAGAGAAATATTGGAATTGCGTCAGGGAACACATTGGATTAAAACACGGGATTGTTTAGTAACACAAGGTCATAACTTACACTGGTTTTCATACATGCAATTGTTAGAGAGATTTAAAGTGGATAAAAGAATGTATGATATAGAAGAGGATAAGTCTGAATTTGAAATACAATTGTGTACAGGTGATGATCATGTAATTGCAAAAATGTATAAATTTTTGTTGAAGTTTGGGACAGAAGAAGAACAAGTTAAAGACTGTATGGTTAAATGGTCAAGGAACTTTGGATATAATATAATGATGGAACAATGGGAACACATGTGGACTAAAGGTATAAAATTTACACTGTGTTCTGATCTTAGAGAGAATTTTTACAAGATGATGTATCGTTGGTACCTAACTCCTGTGAAATTGGCTAAGATGTATAATAATGTGTCAAATGTATGTTGGAAATGTCAAAGTCATGAAGGAACATTTTATCATGTTTGGTGGACATGTAAAAAAGTGAAAACATATTGGGTACAAATACACACATGGATACAAAAGATTTTAAAAGTGAATATTAAACTGAAACCAGAAATGTTTTTATTGGGTATAATGGACTTGCAACTTGAGAAAGACTATGGAACATTATTACAATATATGATGACGGCAGCAAGAATAATCTATGCTCAAAAATGGAAAGAAGCAACTATACCAACTATAGAAGACTGGCTGTTGAAAATGTTGGACTTAGCAGAGATGGCAAAATTGACTTGCTTAATTAGAGAAATTTTTTTAACTTCATTCAAGAAAGACTGGAAACCTCTGGTGGACTTCTTGGGGAGGAGGGAAAGTGACTTAATAACTTTTGGTTTTGATTTCTGAATATGGGTAAGGTGATAGAAATTCATTATGTGAAAATAGAAGAAACTTATATATTGGATAAGGATTGGTAATGTTTGTCAGACAATGAGGCGGAAGCCAAATGTTGTTTTGGAAAATTCAATAACAAAAATTTCAAAAAAAAAGAAAAAAAAAAGAAAGATGAAAATAATGCTTTGCTAAACAGGACATGAAGGTTGCCGAACTATTAATGCCTATTACTAATTATAAGACTTAGCGGAGAAATGTACAATGTTGTTTAAATGAAACACTTCTCCAAGGTCCTCAAGGGAAAAGTAGAATAATACAACTGCAGTCTGCATCTCTCTTCATATATCTTTCACTATTTAAATCTATCATCCATCTATCTAATCTATCTATCTATCTATCTATGCCAGGACTTTTGACTGGCTGTACTAGGAGTAAAAATAATGCCGCTTTCCACTGAAAGGAATTGTATCTTCATTGTATAAACTTTGCAGCACTTGAATTACAGAAAGTACTTAAGAACATGCTGATGCTATGTTACTCAATATATATTTGATTAATGTTTGTTATTTTAATAGTATTTTGTAAGAAGCCTCCCGCCCCCGCTGGCTTGGCTCTGATTTCATGTGTTAAAGTTCACAGTCACGTATTGCTGTCATTTTGGTTTAGGGTGACCACTTATGCTTTGTCAAAAAGGAAGAAATGCATCAACAAAAAGAAGGACAAAGGAGGACAGAGATTTGCATACAACTTGCATGTGCTACCTTATATGGATATATGCATACTTGGAAATAATTGCTATAATTTAAATAGAAATACAATACATCTCACCATATTAAGGAAGTTGGTGACTGTTGATTGGCAATTTCAAGGCCCTTGCTCTCTCTTTTGATGGCCCTTTATCTTTAAATGGTACTTGAACTGGAGGAGAGAAGAAGAATAACTGGACAGCCCTTCATATAGAGGACTGTTCTCTATAAAGTTGGACACACATCTACCCTACTTTGGAAGTAGTACAGTCTTTTTTCAAGATTGGGCCTGATAAGACCTGATTGCATGGCAAAATGCATAGCAGGGACATTTCCTCTGAAATACGTCAATATCCACCAGTTATTTTCAGGCTTTAGGAAGCCTCAAACCCAGGTCCTTCGTATGGTTGTAACTTGTAAGGCTACAATCCAGAGAATTATAAAATATTAACTAGCCCTCTGGAATTTGACATATTGATACTAACAAGAGAGGTTCCATTGCTGGGCCTCTTTTTTTCTTTGTTCTACTCAGGGCTCATTGCTCACACCATTCTCCATCTGCTATGGAGAAGAATTCAAATCCCATTTGCTTTGGAAGATGGAGGAGGTGTATAAGTGATAGGACCCAAGAAGGAATGGAGCCAGAGGCAGTGCTAGGTACTGAAAAGATCCAGGGCTCTGGCCCACAGGACAAAAAAAAATAATGCAAAAATTTGCATATGCTAATTTACATGTGCTCTAAAGTCTCTCTCTCTCTCTCTCTCTCTCTCTCTCTCTCTCTCTCTGTGTGTGTGTGTGTGTGTGTGTGTGTGTCTTTAAAGGACCCTGTCTCCTAAGGGCACCACCATTTGTAAAAAGGAATGTATGGACATGTGAGAGGAGGGATTTGATTTCAGGGAAAAAAATGTCAGGCAGAAAGATTCACAGGGGAACAGCAGGAGGGGAAGCGCATGCCGGCAAAAAGCCAGCTAACTCAGGGGGATCAGATGCAACAGAGATCATCAGGGCCCCTGTACCTTTATTTCAGCAAGTGCCCATGGACAGCAGGTTGGTGGGGCAGATGGCCTCTCAGAGATTCAGGGCTCAAAATGAATGATTCAGGGCTCCAGCCCTAGTGGGCCACCCACTAACACTGCCTCTGAATGGACCAGGATGTACAATGTAGGCAACTTCTCCAGTGCATCCAAGGAAATGTTCTCTAGGTTACAACCTGGCATTCCTATAATTTCTGAGAACTGAATTGTATTTTCATGTCTCTTCCTCCTTGGAGCTATTGTGCTTCTGGATGAAATCAACCTTTAATCATAATGTTGATGCCAGTGTCCATTGTGGAAAACTCTACACAGCACAGGAAAGAATAAAGGTATATGTGTGGGGGTGGGGTGAGGATAGAATTGTCAATGCAGCATCTTGGAGACATTATAAGTACCACAGTGCCATGTATGTTGGCACAAAAACATAAGTGCTAGATTGCTAACAGTAAACCACTGACACAGTAATAGTATTAGCATGCAGTAGAAAAGGACAGCCATGTTTTGGTCAGATGCTACATTAACAATACGTCATGACACAGCATTGCATCGTGCATTGCAGCTGCAATGTATCTCTTTAAAATGATTTATACATTGATCTAAAAAGTACTGACATTTAATGTGCTATTGAAACACAAATATGAATTCACCCACTGTCTTGGGTTTGAACATAAAGTCATAAAGAGTCATACTCATGGAGATACCTTCTGTTCTTCCATGTTCATATTGGGAGATAAACTTTAAGATCTATGCATGCTCCTGGCTTTGTTTGAATATAGTCTGAATGATTAATCTTCATGAAAACTGGATTAATAAATCCTGGCATTGTTATTTCTTTTCTAACCAGTTGCCAACAGTTAAACACAAATTGAAACGTGTTGTATGTGATTACAGTACTCCATAAAAGCAGCATATACAAAAGTACATCAAATGAAAGATCATGTAATTCAGAACTAGTTCAGATATATCAGAAACAAGTTCAAAATCTTTTGTTTTTCTTACCTCACTAAAATCTTTCTATATATAGGTGCCATTAATAATAAAAAGTTCCCCGAGGCCAAAGTGGAAGCGGTCATGAACTGTCTGTCCTATTTGTGAACTCAACATGACACCATCAAAGACTTTACATCTTAGCTCTTTGGTGTGTATGTAAAAGCATTCTATCCCCACCCCCATGAGCTCTTTTTACTCATCTAGAAGAATAGGAAGTTTTTGTTCCTCAGAATAGCTGATCTCATCTTCATTTCCCCAATATTATCTCAAGGCAGTGCTCCACCAAAGCAAACATTTTAGGAGCCAGCTCAGCAGTCAACTTTTCCAAATGTAGTTATGAATTCTGATCATGTCAGAATTCATAGGAAAGGCTTGACGGTTTGAATGCCTTTTGGAAACCCTTTAGAACAGGGCTCTCCAACCTTGGGTCCCCAGATGTTGCTAGACTACAGCACCCAGAATCCCTTGCCATTAGTCATGCTGGCTGGGTATGCTGGGAGCTGTAGGCCAGCAACATCTGGGAATCCAAGGCTGGAGAGCCCTGCTTTAGAACACCCTCCCCCAACCTGGTGCCCTCCAGATGTTTTGGACTTCAACTCCCATCAGCCCCCCTAGCATGGCCAATGGTCAGGGATGCTAGGAGTTGTAGTCTGAAACATCTGGTGGCTGCTTGAGAAGATTAACAACTAGTCCTTCTGCAGTGCCTATCTCAGCCCAGAGAACCTAGGGAATGTTTGGCTAGCCACTGAATTTGAATACATTGCTTTGTAATACCAGGTTGACTGTTAAAAAAACAAAAACAAAATGTGGCCAAGATATGCCCAGCCAGGTTCTCAGGTTTGCTTTGTATCAGTCTAGAACTAGCGGGGTGAGAAGGAGTGTCACTGTGGTTCATGAATCAGTCTCTATCATAAGATTGTGACAACCAGTGAAGAAGACAACCAAAACTGAGTGCTTGTACATAAGTGTTAGGCCAGAGAGACAGCTAGTGATGGTGTAGTGACCACCCTGCTGCCTAATGATCTCCCTGTCAAAGTTGTTGGAGGTGGCCTCCACCTCCACAAATCAACTTGTGCATTTTACATCCATGTTTGTACTCAGAAAATGCACCAAATGGCTTTCTTCTTAAATCCTGTGTGCGTGCCCTTTGGTATGTGTAGATCCTTGGTCTCTTAGCCATAGATGCTCTATGACCAATCAATGTCTAAAGGTCATGTAGGTTTAGCAAATGTGTGTCCTTGAGAATGTGGGCAAGGGTATACACATGTCTGCATAAAAGGGAACACATTCGGTAACACCTGTCTAAATCCTAGTCAATATCTGGAACACAGCATTGATGCAAATGGTTATCACTAGCCCCAAGGCATTCTTCCATGTGCTAGAGTCCATACATCCCCTTGGTATTCCAGAGTGTAGCAGAAAATGAAGCAACAGATACACTTGTTTGAGCAGTCAGGGCTGGCCCTACTATTAGGCGGAATGAGGCAGCTGCCTTAGGCAGCAGATGCTAGAAGGTAGGAAGTGACAATGTGGTATTGGAAGACGGAACTGTGTATGCCACAAAGTTTGTCCAGCACCCCCTAAGCTAGCTTACTAACCTCAGGCATGGTGGAGAATGCAGCCCCATCACCAACGCTGAAGTACATGGAAGGGGACATCATTTTGCCCTTCTCCGCAGGCAGCCAATTGCTTACATCCTGCCTTATGAGTGGTGGAAGCAGAAATCTCAGAATGAATCTGACCAGGCACAGGTAAGATTCTGAATTCCTTCACCATGTGATGGTAGTGAGGCAGTTGCTTGGGTGATCCTCAACTGATTCCCCCTGATACTGTAGACGAGGTTCTTGGAAGTGTTCACCTCATGATAGGTCAGCTCTGTGAGGCTAACCCAGAGGAAGAAGGAGTACCTGCCAGCAGCAGCAACAGCTCAGAAGCTACCCAAATATTGTCTGTTCTCTTAAACAGCCAACCATTCTGCCTTGCTGTCCCCTGTGCCTCAAGCCCCCTTTAGAACATCTAACTTGTGCCACCTATGTTTTCTTTCCAAACTCTCCTCCAAGTCCCTCTTTCCCCTGAAAGCTTTGGCTTAATGCTCAACAAAGCCTACGTACATGTAATTTACACATACGTAATATTCCAGCCTCTTCCTTTCCTCATCTCTTTCTATTGTCTTCGCTAGTGTCAAAGGGAGATTTTTTGTCCAAGGCAGGGATCTCTTTTCCTTTCGCTTTTATTCTCTGTTAAGTGTCATGTATGTTGATATAATTATAATTGGTATAAAATTATTTAACATCAGCTGCTTACAAAGGAATAAGAGGCATTGTTCAAGTATACTGTATGGATGGGCCAAGTACCGAGATAGGAGTTGAGAATCTTTCCTGTCACGCTTGACCTACCTCTAGACATGTGAATGCCCAGGAAAAAATGAGGGCCCCCCCCCAGGAAAAATGGCAAAATTTAACCCACCCCGTTCCCCACCCCCTGCAAGAACAAAAAAAGCTGCCTTAAAAAAACTACAACAAGGTTTCTCCCCCCAAATTTTCTCTTGTTTCCCCCACCCCATTTTTTCTTGGGCCTTCATATCTCTACCTACCTCAGGTTCTTCCAAGAGGACATATATATATATATATATATATATATATATATATATATATATATATATTAATATTAACATGGACCTCATTGATAAAATCACATCATGATATAATCACTAGGTAAAAATCCAATGTAGAAGTACCATGGGAATTTCAACATTTTAGGAATAGCAACAGTTCAATGTGCCTTTAAAAGCTGTCCTTTAAAAAACAAAAAACAAAACACACACATCACCTGATTAGATTTAATCAAATAGCCCAGTACTGAAAGCCTCTATATTCCCTGACCATTCCCAAGAGCCTTCAGTTTTTGTCATAATTTAAAGATTGCTCTGCAAGCTGTTGAACATTTGCTCAAGTGGCATGTTGTTTCCTTATCCTTTGTTTGCCTAATTAATCCAGGTTCTGCACTCTGAACCAAAAGAGGTTAGTTTAGAAGGAAGAGCATAGTGACTCACATAGCCAGACAGAAAGAAGTCATTCCCCCCCCCCAAAATGCTCATTACTAGAATACTGTGCATGCAATTAACTTTTGTAGCCAGTCATAGCATACATTGTAAGCCACAAGTACAGCCGTGTGCTTTCTATATAGGAGGTCTTAATCACCAGAAGTAGTACGTATTTTACAAACTGTCAAGTATTTGCCTCCTTGGGACAATAACCCTTGTGCTTTGGGTCCAAAGGAAAAGACCTCAGTGACTGCATTAATACAGGAGAGCTATGAAACCATGTATACAGTCTCTTCCATTTCCCCCTGCTTCTTTCAGGAACCTGTTAGGTCCTGGTTGGCTCCCAACCAGCTTGGATAGGATATCCTATATTAAAATCCTTGGCAGTTATGTGGGATGGGACATTTTCCAGAAAATGTTCCATGTTTCTGTAGAAAGTTTTCCATTTCAAAAATGCATTTGATTCATAAAATTAATTAGTAACATAATGAATAGAAAGCAGTCAAGCTGATCAGTTTCAAAATACTGATAGTACAGAATATAGTCAACCCTTTTCAGGTTGACTATTCTGTATCTTACACACACACACACACACACACACAGAGGCTTCAATACTATACTTGGGAGTAAGCCTTACCGAATTTGGAAAACTGGTGTATGACCCTTTAATTATAAAAGGGAGTGGCATGTTGAGCTGCCCATGTTTGGCTTTCTGTTTGGAGGGCTGCTGGGTCTGGGTGTCTTTTCCCCCCACCTCACAGTTGTTGCTGTGGAGATCTTGAAGGCGCATGAGTGATAGCAGAGCTCCGCGTGTGCTGGATGGGAGAATTAAAAACCTGTCTGTGCATAGAGGCCCATTATTCTACACACAGATCTCCAGATCTCACCCCCCTCTGCGCAGCGTTCCAGCGTGTCGGTTTGCAGTTGCCAGCCAGCTTGCCTGTAATCCGACTCCAGCTTGTAGCTTCCCCGGTTTGCAGATTAATCCAAGTAGCAAGGAAACACTCTGTAACTTCACAGGTCTATTTCTACCTGTTTATTTACTTAGCAAGTAATATTCTACAGAGTATACATTTCCTAGTTACAGTCCATGTGCAGAGTACAATGCATAGCAAGCATTAGTTCCAGTGGAGTAGGTTTGAGCTTCACTCCACCTCAGCAAAGACGTTACATTGTTGCTAAGTCCAGCAAGCAATAGCCAGAAGAGAGAAAGAATAGAGAAAGCAGTCCCACTCTTCTCTAAAATGGCTTCAGACAGAAAAACAAGTTAGCACGTCATTCAGAACATACAAACCATGTGACTAGCTCATAATGATCCTAGGATCTAGCTTTCCCATGAGAAAGAACACGGGAAAGTAGAAAGACACAACATACTTGTTTACCGCCATTCTGTTCCTCTCCAAATGTAAACAATGTGCTGCAGCTGGTGATTGTGATACACATCACAACAGATCTAGTTGGGATCTTAAATGCTGAACAGCTTGGCTTGGGTTTGTCCTTCTTTTCTCTTCACATCCTACCCTTTTGTGCCAATGTTTGGAGTTATGAGTTGTATTTCTATGGCTCCATTTTGGAATACGTGGATGGAGAACTCATCTGGACTTTCATTGTGGAAAACATATCTTGTTGCTCATATTGAGAAAGAGGAGTCGTCATTGAGTATTGGGACTTATTTTTACAGTATTATTTATTATTTGTTTAATATATTTCTTAGACCATGGTCCTTCCAAGGTGGCTTACAGCATTAACCATACACTTTAGTATTAAACAAATTATAAAAGCACCTTAAATGTAAACAATTGTAAAATAATCCAGTTAAAATAAAATGTTCAAATATTTAACAGATTTAAAACCTTTTTCAATTAAAACCTAGAGAGCACAAGGGTGTTTTTAAAACCCTCTTAAAAGCAGCCCCAGATGGAGTCAGCTGTATCTCTCTCAGGAGGTAATTCCGTGAGAGAGAGGTTACAGAGAAGGGCTATCTCTGGTGCCCACCAACCTTACTGATCTGAGAGGTGGGCTAGTGAGTAGCATCTCCAGTTATGATCTCAAAGCACAGCCAGGTTCATACAGGTGTAGGTAGTTCTTCAGTGGGTGTTGGTCCACCAATTTCCTTTGTCCATTCTTATATTAGACTCTCTATCAAAAAGTTATATTGATTTATATTATCAATGTACTAATTTGGTTAATTGCCTTGGATTGTCTGCTTTCATGTTCCTGCTTACTTTCATTAGTCCTTCTTACATTCTACTGAGGAAAGTAAACAAACATTAAAAATTCAGTAGGACTTACTTCAGAGTAAACATACATAGGACTGCATAAGGAGGCAGGGTTAATCAGGGGAGGAATTAAAACCAAAGGTACTTATAATTCAAACACACTAAAGTGGATCCCAATTTATTTAAGACACCAAATAGTTTTCTGGAAAGCCCATAGTAGTGTTTCCTGAATCAGTTTTTTGTGGGTTTGGGGTCCTCCCTTTCTTACCCCTTATACTCTACTTGTCTGGGCCCAGTTCATGCTTCCTTATGCTTAATCATTGTTACTTGTATCATCCCTGAAACAGACACTAGATGAGCCATACCCAACCCAACTGTCAACCTTGGGCCCTCCTGGCTGAACCACTCACAGTTGGCAAGCCCAGTCTAGACCCCTGGAGCAGTATCCAATACTGCCCCCATGCTAGTGGGACCTACCACTAGTGCAAAGGAACCTAGTGGTTCCTGAAGCCATTCGAAATGAGCAGAAACACTTATTTACAGAATTGGGCAGGTCAGCGGAGCTTGCAGAAAGGAGCTCCGCTGACCTGTCCCATTCCAGAAACAAATATTTCCATTCATAGACAGAGGCTTGTTCAGGAACTTTCTTTGAGGCACTTCTGCTGCTCACTACCATCTTAATGTGTGCATGGAAGTGAGCAGCTGAGGTACATAGGGGGAGAACTCTGACAGATCCTATTCTGCAGTACACATGGAGGACAAAGGGGTAAAATAGCCCTGTTCTTGTGTCTCAGTTTGGGGGGAAAGTGGCCGAGATATTACTGAGAGCATGTTAAGAGGGGAGATCTTAGCACTAGGAGCTATTACTGTAGGAAAACCTTTGAAGGATAGATTGGGAGCCTCCAGCTTCATATTCATAGTTTAGACCTGGGGTAGGCAACCTTTTTGGGCAGTGAGCACATTTGACAAATTTGAGAAAAAACTCTTCTGGGTACCACCACAAAATGGCTGCCATGGGAGGCATGGCAAAGGATAGGTAACCTGCCCAAAATACTGGGTACAAAGCAAAGATGGGGTCTGAGTCCCAACATACTAACCAACTTCTCTGAACCAGTTTTAAGCACCAACAGAAACCTATTTCACTGTAACAGCAATCCCAGCTGCCAGTAAGAAAACAAGGTAATTTTTTTAAAAAATGTGGGGAGTAGGGCACCTCGGTGGGTGCCAACAAAGGTTTCTGGGGGGGCACATTGGTGCCCATGGGCACATTGGTGGGAAATAGACCCCCAAATTCATCACCTACGTGGGAATAAATATGGCAGATTTAACAATCTATAAAGTGTGTTGGCACACAGTCTAATCAAAATGGTTATTTAAGCAGAAATTAACTACTGTTCAGCCATTGTCTGTAAAACTGGAGCTCCTTTTTCATGCCCATGAATGGTGATGTGATAACACTGAAACTTCAAAATAATTCAAAAAAAAGTGGAAGTAATAATATACAGCTATCATTTAAAAGAGATTGCAACTGTTTAGTGGATGTAAGCACATGCATCATAGGAGAAACTAGATTTTATATGTTATGCCCCTAAGCTTATTTTGTATTAATTTCCTTGTAGCTGTTACGCTGTCCTATTGCAAACATCCTGGTGGATTTGCAGTACTTTAAAACCAAATCCATTAAAAAAAAAAAAAAAAAAAGACCTGTATGCATGAATCCAGCCAAGTCTAAGCACTTTTATGTTCCTTAGTGAGTACTGACTCTTCACTTCTTTAAGAGAAGAAAGAATACTCGCAGATCTCCGATCCAAGAGGGTGGGGGAAAGAGGATAGATGGTGATGATAATTGCAGCAGCTCAACAGTTCGGCACTGCACAGTAATTGTATTAAAAGAAACGGACCCTGTCTGTAGGCTTTCCTTCTAAAAGGCAACATGATGAGGAAAGGGAAAAGACACAAAAGGCAAGCAGAAACAGGAGACTCAGAGATCAGAGGTCAAAGTCTTGGGAGAAGAGGTACATTTTCAAGTGCAGTTTAAACAATTGCAAGGAGGGAGAGGAGCATGTGTTGAAAAGCCATGTATTCCTGAGAAAAGGTGAAAGGATAGAGGCAAGAAATAAAGAAAGCAATCTTTAGTGATGGCTTTAGGTTTAGTGAAGAGGAAACTATCAGCAGAGAGGGGGCAACAAGAGAGCAACTAGAGGAAGAAGAAAAAGATAAAGGGGGGGTGGGGGCAAAGACTGAAGACTTATAAAAACAGAAGTAGTTGCTTAAACTGGATTCAATAAGGAAACAGAACAGAAGCAGAACAGAACAGAAGTAAAGAGAAAGTAACAAAAGGAGAGTGGTGGGGAGAACAAGATACCGGGTGAGGGGATATATGAAGTGAGCCACAGGGTTGAGAACGGAGGAAAAGGTGAAGCTGAGGAACAGGGCTGGCCCTACCATTAGGCAAAGTGAGGCAGTCACTTCAGGTAGCAGATGCCGGGAGTGGCAGCCAGGTGCTGGAGGAGAGAGCTGTACAGTACGTGCCACATGGCCTGCTCTGTGCCCTCTAAGCTGGCCTGCTGCCTTCAGGTGTGGTAGAGGATGCTGTCCCATCACCAGCATTGTAGAAAGATTCAGCCGCCAGTACAGTCAGTTTTTGTACATGCAATGGGAGGGGCACCATCTTGTCCTTCGCTTCGGGCAACAAAATGTATTGGGCCGGCCCTGCTGAGAAAGACACAAAACCAGTATTAATCAAGCCAGAAAAGAATACGAGAACAACCCAGCATCTTTGCAATAGAAGGAGATCTTTTAAAAAGAAGGAAGGAAAGAAAGAGTAAAAAGAACAAATTTTAGCAATGTTAAAGTTGGAAATGACCCTTCATTGTAGTAGCTTGAATAGAGAACGAAAGGAAAGATCCGGAAGACTCCAAGGCTCCATACTTAAAGGACTGCAGCATCTTAAAGAGTGGAGAGCAGGAACAGGTGTCAGAATAATTGGAAACAGCAAGTACAAAATATTCTCAAGGCATTCACTTTGGAGTAATCCCATTGTCATCATTGATATTCTGGAGTAAATGACTTCAAGATTGCTATCATAAATCCTTCCTGAAAGTTATTTATTTTATAACCAGAAAGATCTTCACTTAACATTGAAACACACATTAATTTAAGACACATAGCTAACATATTCAAACATAATATTTAAGACACAGAAAGGCTGACTTGATTATAAGTCTTAAAATGAAATCCAAACGTTTTTGGACAACCTATCCAGGCTTGGATCTCCTTGCTTACACATTCCTTAATATAATTCTGTTGGAATGACTGCCAGGAGTTCTTCTAACTTTCTTTCAAATTTGTATATAGGAGTGGTAAAATTACCACTGTGAGAGAATATAATAAAGGTATGTTGGCAAATGAAAATAAGTCCTGAAATGCATGGTGTAGAAATCCACTCTTGGGTTACATGGTGCCAAATACTACTTGAATCAGAAATAATTTATCCCTCTGTGAATAGTGATTGTATTCTTTAAAAAGTCATCACGGTAGTTTGTAAAATATAACCAAAGTTATAATATTTTCCCTTCCTTAAATGGCTTAAAAATAAGGTAGAATTATTAATTTTGGAAATATTATAATAGCCAACTTTCCACAAATGTTTATTAATACTATATCACTCCTATGGATTTATACACATTGTACTTCTTCAGGTACCCCGAGGTCTCTATCTTGAATGCAGAGGCTGCCTCCTGCATGCAGATTTCTTCATTGTTTTAAATAGAGGCATGCCAAAACAATCTGGCTGCAGCTAGGGATCTGGCCTTCAGTCTCTCCTCATAGGGCTTTGTTTCCAGTCCCCTTATCATCTTTGTTTTTATTTATTTATTTCTTATATTTATTAATCGCCCATCTGACCGGCCACCCGGCCACCCTGGGTGATGTACAGTTAAAATGATACAATAAAACAATACAATAAAATATGATAATTAAAACAGTATTAAAAAATTATTTTAAAATCCCACCCCATATTCCCGCCTGAACAGCCATGTTTTTAATGCATGGCGGAAGCTCATCACGGAGGGGGCATGGCGAAGGTCACTAGGGAGGGAGTTCCATAATGTGGGGGCTGCCACAGAGAAGGCCCTCTTCCTAGTCCCCACCAGCCTGGCTGCTCTGGCTGATGGGATAAGGAGAAGGCTGTCCATGGCAGATCTTGTTGAGCGGCCTACTTGATATTGCTGGAGGCGCTCCTTGAGATAAGCTGGACCAGAGCCATGTAGGGTTTTAAAGGTCAAAACGAACACCTTGAATTCGGCTCGGCAAGCAACTGGTAGCCAGTGCAAGCAACTCATTAAGCACTGGCGTGATGTGATCATGCCGGCGGCTACCCATAATCAGGCGAGCCGCCGCGTTCTGTACCAGCTGAAGCTTCCAAACCGTCTTCCAGGGTAACCCCACGTAGAGCGCATTACAGTAGTCCTTGTTGCCCTCCTCTGAACCCTCTCCAGTTTGTCTACATCCTTCTTAAAGTGTGGTGCCCAGAACTGGACGCAGTACTCAAGATGAGGCCTAACCAGTGCTGAGTAGAGGGGAACTAGTACTTCCTGCGATTTGGAAGCTCTCCTTCTATTAATGCAGCCCAAAATAGCATTTGCCTTTTTTGCAGCCACATCACATTGCTGGCTCATATTCAGCTTGTGATCTACAACAATTCCAAGATCCTTCTCACTTGTATTACTGTTGAGCCAAGTATCCCCTATCCTGTAACTGTGCATTTGGTTTCTTTTTCCTAGGTGCAGCACTTGACATTTATCCCTATTAAATTTCATTCTGTTGTTTTCAGTCCAGTGTTCCAGCCTATCAAGATCACTTTGAATTTTGTTTCTGTCTTCCAGGGTATTAGCTATTCCACCCATTTTGTGTCATCTGCTAATTTGATAAGCATTCCCTGCAGCTCCTCATCCAAGTGATTAATAAAAATGTACACTGCTCGTTACCCCTCCCCAGTTTGAGAAGGTACCATTGATAAGCACTCTTTGAATCAGATTCTGTAGCCAACTGTGGATCCACCTGATAGTTGTTCCATCTAGCCCACTTTTAGCCAGCTTGCTAATCAGGATATCATGAGGCACTTGGTCGAAAGCTTGTGGCCCTCCAGATGTTTTGGCCTGCAAGTCCCATCAACCCTCACCATTGGGCTGATGGGAGTTGTAGGCCACAAGTTGCCATCCCTCCTATAAAGGGTGGATGGACACCTCTTGCTGAGGGAGGCCCTTCTGGCTCACAATCCACAAGACTCTGGGTATGTGCTTGACATAGGGTTTTGTTTCCACATCACTGGGTCCTACAACCAAAAGGACAAGTATTGGGAACCCCCTCTCCCCATTCCTTGCTGATCTTTTTCCTGCAGTACCCTGCCGTTATGACCAAGCTATTTAATGATAGCATCACCCATCGCAATCTCCCACCATCCCTTTTCAGGGTAGTACATAGTAGGCCAAAATCTCCATCCCCAAGGCCAATCAGGGGGCGGGGGGGGAATCCTGCCTGGCGCATAACTGACCAGCTGAAGCCTGTACTGACCCCACAGTGTGGGTGAATAGCAGGCACTGACAATGAAAAAGGCTATCACTGCGCCGAGGCAGGCTTTAAACTATCCTGGTCCCACCTCCATTGCATTGCATGATCACATAGGCCTGTGCTCACCTCTCCAGGGCATGGGCAAGCAAGCCGTCCATAGTGGTCTAGCGTGGGGGGGGGAGCCCCAATTAATATAGCAGAACACCACTATGTATACCACCCTGACAGCCTTCAAAAGTTCTTTCTTTCTTTTCTGATAGTAGGAGGGCAAGTTGATCACCAATATATTGCAACAGAAGCAGGATCCAAGGAGGAGCCTGAGTTGGATGTTCCTCATAGAGCTGGGATTTGATGTATCTTGGCTGCAAATGAAGTATTTCCACCAGTAAAAGACAACTTCTGAAATGTGAAAGGGGACTTTAAAACTCAGATTACTGTGCCAGCAAGACTTTCTCATCAACGACCATATAATTCCTACAGAGGCCACTAAATTTAATGACTCAAACTGGCCCACCTACCTTGGGGATGCATTGCCAATCTGAAGTTTAATTTAAGATATGGAATCTATTACTAACAGCTAACAAATCTCATGTTCCATCTTCTACAGATAGCATGTAATTATCTGCAACTCTGGTCAACTCAAGGGGAGTTTTGCCACTAATTCTAATGAAGCTTTAATTCCATCCAGAGAAATATCCAGAAAACCATGGGCTGTTGATTCATTCTTTCCTTATTTCTTTCCTTTCCTTTCTTTCTTTTTGAAAATCAGCTCCCTGCCCCTTTTGGGGGGGGGGGTGTTTTTGAAACTAGGGTGAGTTTCAAAATCAAGGAACCAGCCATTTCAGAGGGGGAAAACATACACATCTAATTTCAGTTGGTGTATGGAAAGGAATTGCCCTAAGGAGCTTCAAGATTGTGCCCCTGCCCCCTTTACCTCACCCTCACCCTCACCACCACCCACTACCCATTTGTATTTGGCAAGTTACTTAAAGCTCGGTGAAGTTTTGTTGTTATGAAAAGAGTTACTGCTGGTTTCCACAGTGGTGTTTGGGAGGAGGGCATAAAGGTCGCTTATTTGACCCACTCCAAGGCATTTTGTTTACATGAATACAAGTGCAGAGAGAACGAACAGGGGGAATCTTCTCTCTCTCTCTCTCTCTCTCTCTCTCACACACACACACACACACACACTGAACAGCTACCCCAGGAGTCCAAAGTGCAGAAAATAGCAACCAGATTTCTTACAGCCTACAGCAGCTGATCTCTCATGCTGCTACAGTTCCCAACAGAGACAAGGGTGGTGGTGTTGAGTGAGTCTGCTGCTTCTGGAGGACCTGTGTGGAGGCTGCAGCTCTATACCCAGCCACTCTGGAAACCAGGTGTTTTCATTTTCCCCAAGGCAGAACTCACCATGTCCCCCCCACTCTCATGCTGCTGCTGGCTGCCCAGTGGCTGCCTCCCCCAACCTGGTGACCTACAAATGTGTTGGACTACAAGTCCCATTGGCCATGCTGTCCGGGGATGATGGTAGTTGTGGGCTGAGCCACAGGCAATTACAAAAGTCTCTGTCAAAGCTGTAATTCTTTGGGTGGAAATAACTATTTCACTCAGATGAAACCAAAACAGAAGTTTTTGGCAAGGGAAAGTAATTACTTGAGTTCTATTGGAAACTGACCAGGACATAGGTTCATAGGAGTAAAATGAAGAAATGGGCTCTTTACAACAGTTCAGGGAGCAAATTTAGCCTCATTAGTTTTAAAAATGGTGCTGAATACATTTGAGGGGTTTATTGTGTGATTAATTTTAATCTGATTTTTTTAAGGGACAGTGTATATAGAGCAGGAAGGAGCTTTTCTCCACTAAGACTCTGATGTTGTTTTGCACCATGAAGACATCGGAGACGGAGACAGTTATATAGTTATTCTGGACAAAGCTGTCTCATGCTAAAATTGGAGGTGTGGGTGGCGTGCAAAGTTCATTTGCTTAAGCCAGCTGTAGTTGCTTAGTAGATGTTCCTTTTCCCACAGACACCACTGAAATGTGGCACATCAGCCCCTGTAGCTTCCTGCTTGTGACACCCTTTAATTTGTATGATTGTGCACTGGATTGTTTACTACTACTACTACTACTTTGGCTAATGAGATAGAATTATTTGGCTATGAACGTTCTTACTGGATTGTGACTAAATGACTAAGTTCCCTGGAGCCCCGTGATTCTGTGGGAACACCAACAGAGCAGCTTCCAGTATCTCTGCTTCAATGCTATTCCACACTGAAGCAGGTATTTTTCCCCTGGAGCACCAATAGCAGCATGTCTGCTGTTAGTACCACAGTATAAGATATGCTGCCGAAATACATCCAATCCACCACCATCACCACTAAATGCATGGCCGGTGATCCAGGATTTTAGGGATGGACAAATCTGTCAGTTTCCCTTTCTCTCAATTTCTCATATTTCCAATCTTAAATTTAGTTCATCTTGAACTTTGAGGGGGGGGGGTTTGTTTTGTTTTGTTTTTTGTTTTTAAAAAGACATTTTCATGAAAATTTATACATATGAAAATGTGTAGGCATTTTTGGGCACATTTCTCCTAATACATGCATTTTTATACATAATTTTGGTTAATATACACTCTTTTGTAAGCAATGTTCCTAATGTCATGCATTTTTAACATTATTTGCACTAATGTGTGCATTTTTGTATGCATTGGCTTGCTAATTCCATTGCAAAACTCCGAGAAGTGTGAATTTCGAAGGTTAACAGAGTTTCAATTTGCACATTGGTTCCAAAGTGTGAAATAAGTTTGCATTCAAATGCAAACCAAATACATTTCTCCCCCATCCCAACCCAGGGACCATGCACATACACCAACTGCATTCTTCTGAGAGATTGTCCCTTCTTAGGTGTCTCCCATAGAATTCCAAAGCATGAATGCAATTAACATGGATTGACATGCTTCCACTATCCCCATACATACATACAATGTTTTCTTTAATAAAAAAAAAACCCACTTGACCAAATCTCCACATTGCTTTTGATGTTATTGTTATTTACCATTTAATTTTATATAGGACTATTGTCAATAACTCCAGTGTACAGGTTTGATGTGTATACTACTTTTTATAAATTATCCTTTTTAAATTATTAATCTGGGTGTATATTATTACACTGCCAGGAACTTTATTGAAATTATATATTAAAAACTGGGGGAATTGAGAGTTTGGGGTTCCATGACTCACCCAACAGGTACAATGTGGGCACCTGTGGTGGCTGTTGTGGACTAAGGCTATCATGCCTAGGTGTCCTGATTTTATAAAGCTTATCCATACTGGTATAATAAATATATCTAGTTAATACTGCCTGAAAGGTTCTTTCTTTCCATAAAAAATGTGCAGTCATGTTTTAATGAAACAACTGCTCATCCAGCAGTTCCATGCCTCCTAAACCATTATAGTGCCACTATTATTGCAGAGTGAAGAATTCTTCCCTCTGAATTGACACTGCATTTTTCAGCCCCATGAGTTTTCCCATAGAAACCTAGTATACATTTACAGTCTTTACTAATCAGTTACAATTAAACCGGTGTAAATGTATCATCCAGTCACATTAAAAACAATCAGAGACTCTCTGTAAAGTGTATTCAAGCATTGACAGTAATACCAATGTGCAAGGTAGTTTGCTACCTTGCACCTTGGTATTACCGGGGCTTTCTCAAGGTAGTGCTAAATCTCCCTTGCCAAAGGGTGGGTCCCACTTGTGCAACAGAATCAGTGGGACCCAGCACTTGTGGAAGGGAATTGACTGGGTCACGCCAATTCTGTTGCACAAGTGGGACCCACACTTATCAACGGAAGGGAATCGACCAGGGCATAAGCTCCCCATTGGATTCTGCCCAGTGAATGCAGAAGCCTTCTCATCAGCGTGTATCGCATTTTGAAAGTCACCAGTGCAACCATGTAAATCTTGCCCCTTGGTGATCCTTTTTGTCCCATGGTACTACAGACGAGAAAAGAAACTATGGGAAATTCATGTCCACAAGAATGGAGAGAAAAACACACACACAAACATACTGGGTCTAAAAACCCCCAAAGAGGAATTAGGCAGAAGGAAAAAGAACCGTGTAAGATAGAGCAGTGACCTTCAGACTCTACTACTCCATGTAATCTAAAACCTGCTGCAGCTCAACAGCTAACCAGGGAGAGACTGGCACGCTGGGGGCCTGCCTGTGTCCAGACAAGGATTGCAAGGTTCCTCTCAACCTAAGGGAAACTGATACAATAGCTATTTCCATTGGATTTAGTGTCATCTTGTTATTAGCCTTATTTTTCCATCATATGTAATGTCTGTCTGTCTTGATTCTACTTGCAATGCTTTCCATTTTGTTAAATACTGTCTTTTGTTATTGCTTTTTTAGTCCACTGAAAGGATTAAAATTGAAAAGGAAAGTCTCTGAGTTCAGGTTTGAGTTGGATTATCTATGGTACATTATTTGTCTACTTATCAGTTCACACATATACACAACCATATACTTATCAGTTCACACATATACACAACCACACCATTTAGAAAATCTTGTGGTGAGTAGAGACTGCAAGCACCAAACATACAGTTTGAGACTTCTGGCCTTATCTTCTTCAGCCATACGTTGGACTGGGACTCGGGAGATTCTAGTCCCCGTTCAGCATGAAACTCACTGGGTGACTTTGGGCCAGTCACTGACTCCCAGCCTACCTCACAGGGTTGTGAGGATAAAGTGGAGAGGAGGAGGATAATCCTGTGAGCCGCCTTGGGTTCCTTGCAGGGGAAAAAGGCGGGGTATAAATGTAATAAATAAATAATTAAATAATCTTTGATCCAATAGATCCTCCATATCAGTGCATGGTACAGATGAAGCCTCCCCACATCATCATGACTCACCTGCAGGAAGGGGTGGCCATTGTGGGGCTGGAAGAGGGGATGCTGGCTGTCAGCTGCAGCAGCTTCTAGCTACTGCTCCCAGAACTAACCTTGTGTTGGCCAAGGATCGCAGCCATCACAAGAGAAATATCAGATCTTGTGAGATGTGGGATTTCTGCTTCTTCCAAGACATGGGGGGGGGAGAGATTTGGGGGAGGCCTCTATAAGACCTTGCCGCATGTGGCTCAGCTTCGGATCAACTGGGCAGACAGCACAACTGGGGAGCCACCCACATACCCTCATAGTTTAGGGTTACTCCAGGCATTTGCTAGTCACCTGATTGGGGGCCAGCAGGGAAATTTTTCATGTTGTCCAGGTTGAGTCAGAGGATGGGAATTTTATTTTATTTTTATGCCTTCCCTGGGGTTGTCTCTTTGGGTTCTCTACATAAATTTTATGCTGCATGTGACCCTCACAACTTTGGCAGGTGGAAAGTAAGGGGGGGATTAAGGCACAGAGAAAATGAAATCAAGTGTGCCTGTGATTAGAAGTTCTGGGGCCCTGTAGGAACAACCCTGCAGGCTTGGTGCAGGTGCAGGTAATGGGAACCACACTGAGGTAAAACTCAAGATTAACATAGGAATTCACCAGAGCAGAAGGTTCGGGTTAGAGCTGACCAACTGAGAAGCCAAATGTAGCGTGGACAGCCAGTCCAGTTCCTAGGGTGTAATGAGTGGTAGGAAGAATGGACCCACTGCCCCCCTTCTAATCCATTTGATTCAATTATGCTTGTAAATAATAAAGTTGTGGCCAAGTTATGCTGCAAGATCAGTGTTTGCCTCTTTATTGCCGATTGCAATAGGGCTCCACATCTGTTTTTTACCGTCACAAATGTCCTCTTGCAAATCTGTTATTATCTCCTCAGACTTCAGAGACTCCCTTGGGATAATAAAAAAAATACACCAGGAAGTTGCCGTTAAAGACAGGGATATGTTTATGAAAGATGGAATTGAGAACTCAATGGTGTTTCACACTACTTTCTCTTCTCATCATTATCCAGTCATTTTCCACTATGTGTTCAAGTTGATTGTTGATTGTAAGAGCAAGCCTGCAGGCACGAACCCATCCTAGGCATGATGAATTCAAAAGCATGGTTTGTGCTTACATTATATTGTTTCACAATACTTCAGCCTTTATTTATAACGCTCATATACAAAAGATGGAGAGAAGATCTACTTTACTTCAAATGTTGGTTGCGTGTAATGGTTAGGACCATTACTATTTGGCCATTTCCTACATTGCATTTTCTACTTCTTTTGGTATAAAATGAAATCATATCATGAAAATAACTTCCAAATAACTGCCTGTAAACATATTTCACTTCCAGCATTGGTGAAGACTTCTCTGTGTCAGCCAAATATATTTATATGAAGTGTTGTACTAAATACAGCAACTATTTTATCTGCCAGAAAAAGAATCTGTGTGAAATATTCTGATTTTGCCAAAAAACAAAACAAAAAAACACCCCAACAAAAATAGCATGTCAACAGTTCTTACTCAAAATGATCTCTAAGGAATCACTATCCTTTGAAAGAAAAAGTAGTCAAGTTGTATTTCTTTGATCAGTTTATCTAGGCAAATTAATCCCGAGGTATTTGACTTTACTGGAGTAACAAACATGCTGTTACCTATTAGTGTGTGTCCTGCAATGCACCATCCATAGACATTTTTCTGAAACTTCTGCTGTGATTTACTCAACATACAGGATTTTAGATATTCACTCGGAGCTCTTGCTGTAATTGTGTGTGTATAGGTGAGATAATGAAGAGTCAGACACAAGTATATATGGTTTAAAATCAGGGCCACATTTATTGAATTGAAGTTCTGGGAAGGGCGAAGGGCGGTGCTAATCTACTTCTGGCCATTGGCTAGGAAAACCAAGATTTCAGCAATGCCATCCTAACCGAATTGGAGGCGGGATGCCCCACCACCGTCCAGTTGCACTCCATGTGGAGCTGGAGGGCCTTACCAGTGCCACCTCCCACTGGCGCCACGGGACAGCCAATGTAGGTGAGAAAAGGTAATACCCCAAAGGCAGCCCAATCTCCCTCCTGCCAAGCCTCAAGACATTAGCGAGGGAAGCCTTGGGTAAATGCCAGTCACCTTGAAAGACCCTGCATCCCCGCCCTGAGACTGGGCTGCCTTTGGGGTATTACCTTTTCTCACCTACATGAAAGGTGCCACTGGATGATCACCAGAACTCTAAGCCCCGTTGCCTAATTCCGCACTTCCCGCAAAATGCGACCAATTTAGCTACGATCCAATTGAGCGAATCAAAAATCCCTCAATCAAAATCTTTGTCCCCCCACCCTGACTCACAGTGTAGAGTAGGCGAAATACGCCCATTGCTTCAGCCAATAAAGACAATGGACCAAAATTCCAAACGGGCGACCAGAGAAGCCTACACTGCTAACAGGGCGGGACGGGAGGGAGCCAAAAAAATGAAAGAGGCTGAGGGCGGGGATGCAGGGTCTTAAAAGAGGCTCCCCGCCCCGCTGCAGCCCATTGGCCCAGCCAGCGTGGCCTGGTAGGGGACTGACTCCCCATCCCTCCCCCCCGCGCAAACTTCTCCCCGACCCCAGAAGGCGGGGCCGGGGGAAGTTCAATCTGGTGATTCCTCCATGCATGCAGTCTTTGTGCACATACTGCTATCCCCTCCACTGGACTAAACGTGCAGCCCGTGTACACTGAAGCTCTGTATACACATTCAAGGTGCATATAGAAGGGCTCTGGATGGGGAGAGATACGCATTAAGGATCTCTGCTCAGTGCTTAGTGAGAATTTGCATAGGTTGCCACCCACTGCTCCTTTACTACACAGTAATCTCATGAAAACCACTAGCTTGTGGCCCAAATCAGATTTACAGTGTAATCCTATACATGTCTACTCAGACATTAGTCTCATTGAGTTCAACAGTGCTTACTCCCAGGTAACTGGGTATAGAATTGAACCCTAGCGGTTTTGGAATTGACAGGAGGACCAAGAATCATTTAGTAGGTTTTTGTGTTCATTTCAACCCAAAGGTCAAAATCTCGCAGTAAACGTTATATTGAAAAACTTCAGATTGATTTAAATAGGGACAAGTGAACCAGAAGCTAGGAATAAATATTGGCTAAAACCTTTAGGGTGCAATCCTATGCATACTGGCTGGGGAATGATGGGAATTGTAGAGCTTCGGCTATTGGGCGGTATAAAAATGTATTAAATAAATAAATAATAAATACATAAATTGTAGGACTTTTTTCTGTCTAAACGTGCATACGATTGCACCCTTATAAATTTATTTCTGACTTACACCAAATACTGATTGCCTCGCCGGATCGTCGCTGGATCGTCACCTTGAAGTGGTGAGTGGGCTTGCGTGTTCCGATGAATCCTGTGAGCAATGCCATCGGGAGCTATATACTCCCAGTAGGGTCACCCATGGCGGTAAGGTCCGGGGAGAGGAACCAGACAAAGAACGATCCAAAACATAAAGTCCTCAACGGCAGAACAGGCGGAAGATAATTAAACCTAAATTACAACGGCTGTGAAGGCGGATGAAGGCTGCAGCAGAGAATGGTTTTCCAATCGTCAGGGTAACCGTGCCATTGGATCTCTGCCGTACTCTATCAAGTTTGTGTGGTGATTCGTTGTGCACCGATCTCCCCACATAAAACAGTTTCACGCACAGGCGTCTTCCAACCCAACCCAACCCATCCAACCCAACCCAACCCAACCAACCAAAAAAAAAAAAAAAAAAAAGTCCCATGGCGACTGGCGAATGGCAACGGGGGCAGGACTGTGAATCTGGAAGCCCCTAGTCATGGACCAGCACATGGGCGGTGGATGCAGACTCAGTCGCCCTGTTCAAGGAACGAGGTAGTCGAGCAGCTCGGCAGCTGTATCCATGACTGAGCAGCCCTATTTAGGATCCACTCTGCTCACCCCGTATGGGGAGGGGGCTAGAAAAGGTGCCCTAAACATAGTCTACCTCTTTCTCCCCTGACTGGATTACCGCGTCCAGTGGGGTCACCATTTTAGCGGTCGAAAAAGACATTTGAATTTTGGAACATGGAATATACGGACATTGCTGGATAACATAGATAGTGAACGCCCTGAGCGTAGGACTGCTATTATTGCAAGGGAGCTGAGACGGTTTAAAATTGACATAGCAGCACTTCAAGAAACTCGAAGGGCAGGAGAGGGACAGCTGAAAGAAGAAAAAGGAGGTTATACCTTCTTCTGGAAAGGACTACCTGAGCAGGACCGACGAATACATGGTGTAGGCTTTGCCATCAAAAATGAACTAGTGAACTCTTTGTCAGAAGTTCCTACTGGCATTAATGAACGCCTGATAACTCTTCGATTAAAGCTCGCCAATAACCAACAGGTAACTATTTTGAGCGCTTATGCACCAACATTAGATGCTGATGATGACATCAAGGAAAGTTTTTACAGCCAGTTGGACACTCTCCTGTCAGAGATACCTAAGGAGGATAAAACTATCCTCCTGGGCGGTTTTAACGCAAGAGTCGGGCGTGACTCTGATTTATGGCCAGAAACTATTGGAAAAGACGGAGTTGGTAATAGCAACCTGAACGGACTCTTACTTTTGTCTATATGTGCAGAGCATAATCTCACTATCACAAACACGCTCTTTCGACAAAAGAATAAGTTTAAAACAACATGGCAGCACCCACGGTCAAAGCACTGGCATCTTCTGGATTATGTAATTGTCCGTGTTAGAGATCGCCGCGATGTACTTCTTACTAGGGCCATGGTGAGTGCCGACGACTGCTGGACAGACCACCGACTAATCCGGTCCACAATGGTTATCAACATTGCTCCCCAACGTAGGCTTCAAGGAAGGAAACCAAGGCGTAAAATGAACATCCAAGTCCTTCAAGATCCTATTAAGCAAACTCGTCTTCAATCACTTCTTAAGGAACATCTACCTACGGAACCTCCTGACAACATTGAGGACCATTGGTCTAAGCTGAAAACCTCCATTACTGTAGCTTGTGAGCAAACTATTGGATATGAAACTAAGAAACATCAGGATTGGTTTGATGAAAATGACAATGAGATTAAATATATAATTGACCAAAAAAGGAAAGCCTTCCAAATATGGCAAAATGATATTAACTGCGCTGCCAAGAAAAAAACCTATGCTAGCGCAAAGGCTGAGGTCCAAAGAAGAACAAGAGAACTTAAGAACGCTTGGTGGAAAAAGAAAGCAGAAGAAATTCAACAACTTGCAGAATCTCATGATGCACGGGGCTTTTTTAAGGCTACAAGGGCCATTTATGGACCAAAAACCTATGGTACAAACCCTTTACAATCAAAAGATGGCACCAAACTCTTAAAAGACAAAGAGTCTATTGCACTGCGTTGGAAAGAGCATTATTATGACCTTTTAAATCGTAAATCTAAGGTGGATAATGAGATTTTTTCGCAAATCCCGCAAAAACAAATTAAAGAGGAACTTGCAATACTCCCTACTTTGGATGAAGTAAAAAAAGCCATTAATCAAATGAAGAACAACAAAGCCAGTGGACCAGATGGGATTCCTGCTGAAATCTTTAAAGAAGGGGGGCCCGAACTTGTACAACATCTTCATAAACTCATCGAAAAAATCTGGATAAGAGAAGAGATCCCAGAAGACTTCAGGGATGCCATAATTATCACCCTCTTTAAGAAGGGTGATAGAACAGACTGTGGAAACTATCGGGGCATTTCTCTCTTAGCAACCGCAGGTAAAATATTTGCTAGGATTCTCGCAAACCGTCTTCTATCTATTTCAGAAGAGATCCTCCCTGAAACTCAATATGGTTTCCGCCCCTCTAGAGGGACAGTAGACATGATTTTTACTGCACGTCAGCTCCAAGAAAAATGCCGGGAGCAAAACCAACCCCTTTATATGGCATTTATCGATTTGGCGAAGGCCTTTGATACTGTAGACCGTACAGCTCTCTGGACTATCCTTATGAAAATTGGATGCCCCAATAAATTTGTGAATATCTTGCGACTTCTCCATGACAACATGACGGCAACGGTTTTGGACAACAACGGCTCTCATGGTGCTCCATTTAAAGTGGGATCAGGTGTTAAACAGGGATGTGTTATCGCCCCAACATTATTTGCCATTTTCATCGCCATGGTTTTACATCTTGTCAAGGAGAAACTTCCCACCGGTGTGGGAATTATATATCGAACAGATGGAAAGCTTTTTAATCTCAGCAGTCTGAAAGCAAAAAGTAAGGTAATTACAACCTCCGTTGTGGAACTTCAGTATGCTGATGATAATGTGGTCTCCGCACATTCAGAGGATGATCTCCAAACTATCCTAAATGCTTTTGCAGAAGCATACGAAAAACTTGGTCTCTCACTTAACATCAAAAAAACCAAAGTGCTTCATCAGCAAGTGCAAGCCAATCCTTTGGTGATGCCATCTATCCAGCTTGGCGGGACAATACTGGAAAATGTCGATCATTTTCTCTATCTTGGCAGCTATCTTTCTGTTACAGCTAACATCGACAGTGAAATCCAGCATCGTCTGAGCTCCGCAAGTGCTGCGTTTTCTCGAATGAAACATAGAGTGTTCGAGGATCGGGATATCTGTAAGAAGACCAAAACGCTGGTTTATGAAGCCATTGTATTGCCAACTTTATTGTATGCCTGCGAAACATGGACTATCTATAAACGTCACTTCCACCTCCTTGAAAGGTTTCATCAACGTTGCCTCCGGAAAATCCTGCAAATTACTTGGGAAGATAGGCGAACAAATGTCAGTGTACTGGAAGAAGCAAAGACTACTAGCATTGAAAAAATGATCCTTCAACGCCAACTTCAGTGGACCGGTCATGTTGTTCGAATGCCTGACTGCCGTCTCCCAAAGCAGTTACTTTACTCCCAACTCAAGGATGGAAAGCGGAATATCGGTGGTCAATATAAGAGGTTTAAAGATGTTCATAAGGCTAATCTAAAAAAATGCAATATAAACATCCAAAACTGGGAAGCTCTGGCCCATGAACGATCTAAATGGAGGTTGGCCTTTCACAAAGGTTCCATGGACTTTGAAGAAGCCCGAGTGCAAGGTGAAAGGGAGAAACGTGCTAAGCGAAAAGCACGTCAAATGAATCCTTTACAGGACCATCTTCTATCTGGTAACCTGTGTCCTCACTGTGGGAAGCTGTGTGGATCTAGAATTGGCCTCCACAGTCACTTACGGACCCATCGCTAGAGTCTACACAATCTTCTTTAGAATTTCCTCCTTTAATCCCGGAAGACAATCTTACTCGGTCACGAGTGATCGCCTGATGATGATGATGATGATGACTGATTGCCTAACATTTATCCATTGAGATATTTATGTTGTCCTGCTTAGACATTTCTCCACCATTTAAGAATAGTGTGCTAAACTTGCTCACCCACTGAGGTTCTTAAATCCACAGGAGTATATTGCATCTTTATCTATAATTCCCACATTGCAAGGCAGAAAAGGCATTCTGCCAGCTGCCATGGTACTCTTCTATTAGACGGTTAGACTTCCAGATTTGTATCTGCTACTATTTACCTCACATTATTCTTACTGTCAAGAAGACACAACCCCTGATGTGTTTCATTTTTTCTGAATAATTCCTAGTCAAAGGTTAATTACAGAAGGGCTTTAAGTATCATTTAGCCTGGATTTTTTTTAAAAAAAACACCAGTAAGCAACTTTTCAGTCACTTAAGTAATAGCTCCCAGCTTTGTTGTGGTTTTGATCTCCTAGGAATTTTTAGCAATGCATTCATCAATTTTAGCAGCAGTTTTCCTCTTTCAAGTAATTATTCTTATTCCTCTTATGAATAGCCAGGAAGATTGGCGCAAACCACTTCTTAAATTTCAGTACTGAAAGTAACAGGGACATTTCTCTGGGCACTTTTCATTCATTCATTCATTTCATTTCTATACCGCCCCACAGCCGAAGCTCTCTGGGCGGTTCACAATAGTTTGTACATAAAAACAATAAAAGCATACAAAATAGTTAAACAGATTAAAAACCAAATTTAAAAACACAGTTTAAAATAACAATCCAAGTTAATAAAACTAAGCCTACAGGTGACAATTCCCCCCCCCATGCTATTTTGAGCTCTTAACTATTAAATGCCTTGGCATAGAGGGAAGTCTTAACCTGGCGCCAAAAGGATAGCAATTGGGGGGCTACCACTGAGAAGGCCCTCCTCCTCGTTGCCACCAACCAAGCCTCTCTTGGAGGTGGCAGTCGGAGGAAGGCCCCAGATGTTAAGCGTAGTGTCCGGGTAGATTGCGGTTGGGAGAGACATTCCGTCAGGTATTGTGGTCCTAAGCCATGTAGGGCTTTATAGGTTAAAACCAGCACCTTGAATTCATCTCGGAAGCATATTGGCAGCCAGTGCAAATGGGCCAGAAGCGGTGTAATGTGCTTGGACCTTCCGGTCCCCACAATAAGCCTGGCTGCCGCATTTTGCACAAGCTGCAGCTTCCGAACAGTCTTCAAAGGCAGCCCCACGTAGAGTGCATTGCAGTAGTCTAGTTTAGAGATCACCAGAGCGTAGATTACTGAGACCAGGCTATCCCTGTCCAGATAGGGCGTAGCTGGGCCACCAGCTGAAGCTAGTAGAAGGCACTCCTTGCCACTGAGGCCACTTGAGCCTCAAGTGACAAAGATGGTGTGGCGGAGTGACAGGCAGAAGCCCAGGGAGGGGCCAACCTGAACATTCCAGAGGCTCTGATTGGTTGAAGGAGAGCATAGAACCCCAGGGAGTTGACAGTTAAGGGAGTTGGTTGTCAGTTGGGGAAGAGAATGGGTTGGAGTGAGAGAGGGAGTGGAAGGTTAGTAGAGTAGGTAGGGAAAGGTGGTACTGAAGAGAAGAGTTCAGACAGGAAATCTAGTACTAAGTTGCAAGAAAGCAAACGTGAAGGTGTTAGTATAGAACAATTCACAGGAGTCTCCACTTAGGGAGTGAAGGACCTTCTGTCTGAAGAAGAAGGAGAAACTCCGGACTAGTGTGAGGGACAGTTAAGTTCCCTAGTCTGATACTGTAACTTTCAAGTAACCAAGCCAAATTGGCCACTACCCGCTCAACGACCTTGCGCAGGAAAGGAACATTCGCCACCGGCCTAAAGTTAAGATCTTCCGAGTCCAGAGAGAGTTTCTTCAGGAGTGGTCTCACCACCGCCTGTTTCAGGTGGCATGGGACCACCCCCTCTTGCAAGGAGGCATTGATCACCTCTGGCCCAGCCGGCCATTCCCTCCAAGCTAGTTTTTATAAGTCAAGAAGGTCAAGGATCCAGAACAGACGTGGTTGCACGAACCCATCCAAGCACCTTGTGTACTGGGAGTCGTGGAAGATGGCGAGGAGTACAGGAGTGTTGTACAGAGTTCTACCTCTATGCTCTGGGTTTGCTTTAAGAAAGTAGGTTTGCTTTAAGAATCAGCAACTGGCCTTGATTACTTGGCTGCTTGCCAAGCTGATGCAATCAAGAGCAACTCACATGTGGGTGATCTGGCTGCTGGCCAGAGGGATGACACTGCAAACAGCACAGCTGCTACCAATGGAGCACGAGATCTGCAACCCAAGAAGCTTGGTGCTTGAAGAGTATCTAAGATGAGCAAGTGCAGACTGAGGGTGGGGTGGTGGTTGTTGGTGGGAGTGCGGTGGTTGTTAGTGGCGGTTGGTCGGTTGTGTGTGAAGTACTGAAGAACTGGAAGGAGCGAGGAGGAGCAGAGGACGCTGTGCAGAGAGCCTTGCAGAAGCCCAACGTGGAAACCCGATACCCAGGCAGAGAGCTGCTGGACTTAGCATTTGGGTTGGTTGAACAGTGACTGTGCAACTAAGGGGTGGGATTTCCACCAGGGAACGGGGAGGATAGCATTGTTGTACTTCAGGCTTAACTTTACAATAAACATGTTTGGCTTTGACTTCCTGGAGGAGTATTTATTATGGTCAGAAAATCCCTCAAAGAACCTTTGCCAATCCCTTTTGGGGATCCTGTGGCAAAACACCTTGTCAACATCCTCGAGCTGTACCAACTGAAACTCATCCAAAATAACTAGACCAGGCTGTGCTCTGGGTACCTCTCGTGATTCTACTGCTATAACATTGGAGTCTAAGTCCCTGCGGATGCAAGAGATTTTTTCCTGGAAGTGCCTAGCGAATATATTGCAGCGGGCATCAGATGGGTCGATGATGTCCCTGGGGCCAGCGTATAACAGGCCCCGGACGACCCTAAAGAGCTCCGCTGGGCGGCAAAGAGATGATTGGATAGAGGCAGTGAGATGTTGTCTCTTTGCCACCCTCACTGCCTCTAGGTATACCTGGCTTAATAGGCATGTACCAGGGCTCAATTGCATTCACTAGGAGTTTTCCTCCACCTGCACTCAAGCCGTCTCCTGTTTTGCTTCATCACTCTCAGCTCTGGGGTATACCATGGAGCCGTACTAGCTCTACTAGAGAGAGGGCTCTCAGGAGCGATCGTGTCAACCGCCCGGGTCATCTCTCTATTCCAGAGATCAACCAGGGATTCGACAGGACCGCCAGCCATATCAGCCGGAAACCCCCCAAGGGCCCTCTGGAAACCATCCGGATCCATCAGCCTCCGGAGGCGGAACATCTTAATAGGTCCCCCACCCTTGCAGAGGGGGAAAGCTGCCGTTAGCCTAAATCTCAGCAGGTAGTGATCTGACCATGACAACAAGGGGACTGATTCAAAGTCTCCCACCTTCAGATCATCGTCTCCATGCTCGGCTGAAAAAAGTCTAGAGTGTGCCCTGGTACATGTGTTGGGCCGATGACATGTTGGGACAGTCCCATGGTTGTCACGGGGTCCATGAATTCCTGAGCCACACCAGACAAGGTGCCCTCAGCATGGATGTTAACATCCCCCAGGACCAGCAGCCTGGGGGACCTCAGCATCCCCAGCAAGACCACCTCCGTCAGCTCAGCCAGGGAGTCTGTTGAGCAGTGGGGTGGGCGGTACACCAACAGAATCCCTAATCTGTCCCGCTGGCCCAACACAAGGTGCAAACATTCCAGACTGGTAGTCAGACGGACGGGGAGCCTGGAGAGAGAGAGAGAATTCCTATATACCACGGCAACCCCCCCTTCCCGGCCCTCAGGTCTACCCTGATGCTGCGCCAAGTACACCGGTGGGCAAAGTTGGGAGAGACAGACTCCTCCCTGTTCTCCCACCCAGGTCTCGGTAATGCATGCAAGATCGGCCGCCTCATCCACTATTAAATCGTGGATGAGGGAGGTTTTATTTTGCACCAATCTGGCATTTAGAAGCAGCATCCGGAGACCCGAGGGTAGGCTGATAGGGCAACCGCCAAACCTGTGGGTGCAAGGAGGACCGGAACACGGCACAGCCATTAAGTGTCTGGGCCGTGTTCCTCTTACCTGGCTAGTCCTCCTCCCAACGCCATATCTCCCTCTACCCTTCACTACACTAATAGGAGGGCCCACAGAACCCCCCACTTGACCCCATAGCTCCCCTCCAAGGCACATGCTCAGGCCTTAGACAGGGAAAAAAGCAATCCCCCCCACCAAGGGCACCGAGCAACAAATAGCAGTGTTAGGGGGGTGGCCTTCAGGGCCGTCACCGCCGGGGCGTCGCCCCCCTGCTCCGGGCCAGCAGATAAAGGCCTGCGGTCCACAGGGCCGGTGCAAGGCAGTTTGGTGCAGTTTGGTGTCCTAGGCAAGATCAGACATTTAGCGCGCCCCCTTCCCACTTGAGCCCTCCCTCCCTATTTCTGGCGCCCCCTTTAGCCCTGCGCCCTAGGCAGCTGCCTAGTTGGCCTAATGGTAGCACTGGCCCTGCCTGCGGAGCGTCAAGCAAGCCCAGGTGGCAGGCATCCTAATCAGGCAGGCCTGGGGGAGTCGCCCTCCTCTTGCTGGCAGTGGAGCTTCTCCCAGGAAAGGGGCCCCAATCCAGCCAGCAGCAGCGTCAGCCAAGACATAAGGCTTTTTTGGTCACACCAAGAGCCAGTGTGGTGAATGGCTAGAGCAGGGGTGGGGGAAGTGAGGTTCTCCAGATGTTGTTGGACAGCAACTCCTATCAGTCCTTGCTATCATAGCTAATGGTGAAGGATGTTGGAGTTACAGTCCACCAACATCCAGAGGCCCATACATTCCCCATCCCTGGGTTAAGAGTGTGAGACTAGGGCTGGGGATACCTAAATTCGTAGTGGTGAAAGTGTTGGACTGGGACTCGGGAGATCTGGGTTCCAGGGATGTTGAAGAGTCCTTGGTTTTGAGTCACGAGTCGAGTCATGAGTCTTTGGACCCGAGTCTCGAGGTCAAGTTCTTGGTCCAAAATGGTGACTCCCGAGTCACGAGTCACTTCCAAAGCTGACTCCATGAGTCCCTATTAAAATCAATGGGTTTTTCCCCCAACAAAATAAGGCTATTTCAGATGTGTGGCTTAAATAAATTCTAGGCACAAGCGTGCCTTTTTATTTCAAAACTCTGCAACTGATTTTGACAAGAACAGACCAGGCAGACAAACCCAAAATAACCAGACAGGAGGCAGAGGAGGCAGGGAACCCCAAAACAGGCAGGCAGAGGCCTTTGTCTTGGACAATTCAAACTGTGGAACTGATTAAGAAGAGACCAGGCAGGCAGAGGAGGCTGGGAACCCCAAACAGGCAGGGAGAGGCAGCCAAACCCAAAATGTCTGAAAGGTTGCATTTTAGGGAAATGATTTTGAAAAATAAACTTGCTGTACTTCCTAAAACCTATCCATGTTGCATTTGAGGAACACGATTTTGGAACACGAGTCCTTGGTCTCGAGTCCCGAGTCAAGTCTCGAGTCCCATTAAAAATATTGGGACTCGAGTCTGACTCGAGTCAGAGGGGGGACTCAGTCCGACTCACGAGTCGAGTCCTGGAGTCCGAGTCCCCATCCCTGCCGGGTTCTAGTCCCCGCTCAGCCATGAAACTGACTGGGTGACTTTGGGCCAGTCACTGACTCAACCTAACCTACCTCACAGGGTTGTTGTGAGGATAAAATGGAGAGGAGGAGGATTATGTAAGCTGCCTTGGGTTCCTTGCAGGAAAAAAGGCGGGGTATAAATATAATAAATAAATTAGCTTAGCCTCCCTCACAGGGTTGTTGTGAGTGTAAAATTGGGGAAGGAGGGAGCCATCTACACCACTCTGAGCTGTTTAGAGGAAGGGTCGGATACAAATAAAAGAAAGAAAGAATAAATGCGGCTGGTGTGTTGGATTTAGGTCTGTCAGAGCTGAGATATCAAGTGGGAGCCAGAACCACAAAAGAAGCCAAGAGACAGTAAAGACTATAATTGTCTAGGCAAAATCTCAATCGGTCCTGAATAGGAAGCTTGTATACTTCCTTCCTGTTGAGGAGAGTCAATGGGCAGTCTGGGTGGGCAGAGTCACTTCTATACCATAGAGAGGTTATAACTCTGGTTGGCTCACTATTCAGAGCAGCTGTGAAAAAGCTGCAATGCTATGAACTCATTGTGTGACCTTGAGGAATTGCCATTCCATCCCCCAAGACACACCACACTCCCAATCCCACTTGACTAAAGAGGGAATATAGTAATCTATCTTGCAGGGCAAATAAAAGCAAAGATTTTCAACCACGTTGCAAATTAAACATGCTATGTAAACTAAAAAATAATTAGTTCTTTTCTCTGCTTCCCCATTCCCAGTAAAAGGATCTCCATTCCCAGCTATATATACACACAACAAGTAGCAATAGGCCCAAGTGCTATTTCAATTCATTCTCACTCTCTCTGTGTAATTTAGTTACTATCAAACATACTTCATTTCTGAAATCATTTAGTGCTGAAATCTGTGTAAACGTAATCCTCTGCAATAGGCATCTGTTCATGACACAAATCTTATTGCATGTAAATAAGGCAGGCTTATCTTTTTTGAGAAAGGAGAAAAGGAGATGAGGTGTTATGAATGTGTTCAAACCGGCTGTTTTATTTGCCTCCTTCTCCCTTCAAATTCTTTTCTCTTGTATGACTCATAAAGTGAAGCATTAATGGGACAAGTTATCTATCCATCAGGAATCCTCATTTGCAGGAAGTGAAATGTACAGTATTTTTCCATGTATAAGACTATACTTTTTCCTAAAATCGTTAGACTAAAAATTGAGGGTCGTCTTATACACGGAAGTAAGCAGAGGAGAGAACCGCGTGGTTGCGAAACTGCCCAGTGGTGGCGTCTTATACATGGGGGCGTCTTATAGACGGAAAAATACGGTATGCCTCCATGAAAATGTATGTTATTTGAATGGGACTTTGCACTAATATCAATGTGCTGTCTGACCAACATGCCATTTTTCTAGGGAAGGACATATTTAAATGAATGAGGTTTGCACAAATTGAGATTGTGGGCCAAAACCACACATGTATCTTCAAGATCTTGAATGCTGATTCTGAAATCTTCCCTGCTTCAGTTAATGTGCATTACCACAATTCACAAGCTATGTGTTTCCTGCTTTAAATGTCACGACCCACATGTGGACACACAGAGAGAGAGAGAGATTTGGGGGGGGATTCTGAAATGTATAAAATTCTGGAAAAAAATATGAGTTGAGGACTGAAAGTATACTTCAGACAGAACAAATATTGAATAGGCATATAGGATTATGCTGTGAAGTAAGCACCTTGCACATATAGTACAGGTAGAAAACCTGTGGTCCTCCAGTTGTTCTTAAATTCCAACTCCCATCAACCCCAGCCAAATGGCCAATGGTCAGGGTGATGGGAGCTGTAGTCCAACAACATCTGGAGGGCTACAGTCTTCCCGCCCCTGCCATACAGCTAACATTGTTGAGATCTTAAGCTAAATGACATTGTTGGCATCTCATCTGGAAGCACACATTACCGTCTCTGTTTCAAACCTTCCAATAACTCAGCTGGCTGAAGATCAGAAGATGATCAAGGATGGATTCTCTTACCAAATGGTCATAATGAAAATACCTGCTAGCTGGATCAAAAAAGGATGAAAGACAAGTTAACTTTTGAAACAATATGCTTGCAAAATTTTGCCAGTAGATGGTTCATGTAAAAGAAGCTCCTGCTAAATCATACTCATGAGTCACATTGTTTTATCAATAGGAAGAAAAATGAATCTTCCGGAGTAGGATTATGCATGGCATCAGATGAAAGAGAGAATTACGTAGCTGAAACTATAACATTCTCTCTTTAACCAGCGGAGACAGATTCTAAGCTAGTATGTTACCATAGAGATCCAAATGAAGCAAACAATATTGACAGCATTTTGTCAGGCATGTGGTCATTGGGCAGGAATTCTCCAGGCACAGCCCAAAGGCAGCCTCTGGGCTTGGTAAAAAGGCAGCATTTTGTCACCAGCTCTATGAGTTCAAAGAGCTGAGCAGAGATCAATATCCAAAGAGGGGCAGGGCAGAGAAACAGGATGTCCCTAAACCACTAGAAAAGGCAAATTTAGGGACAAAGACCACCAGGTACCAGAACAAGCAAAACAGAGGCTTTCCTGGGGGCACTCGGGGGCACTCAGGTCCTAAATGGCTCTCAGCCTGCTCCAATTGGCTCAGCCAGGTCCTAAATGGCTCTCAGCCTTCCCCAACCTGGTGCCCTTTAGATGTTTTTGAACTACAACTCCAATCATCCTTGACCATTGGGCATGCTGGCTAGGGCTGATGGAAGCTGAAGTCCCAAACATCTGAATAGGATCATGCTGGGGATGACCTACGTAGGCTATCTAGCCAATCGGAACATGCCAGACCTGAGGAAGTGCTGTTAAGAACATAAGAAGAGCCATGTTGGATCAGAACAAACTAACAAAGGTCCATCTAGCCCAGCATTCTGTTCACACAGTGGCCAACCAGCTGCCTGTGGGAAACCCACTCTCCTGCTCATGCTTCCCAGCAACTGATATACATAGGCCCTACTGCCTTTGACACCAGAGGTAGCATGTAGCCATCAGGACTAGTAGCCATTGATAGCCTTCTCCTCCATGAATTTGTCCAAACCAATGCCCTTTTAAAGCTGTCCAAACTGGTGGCCATCACTACATCTTGTGGAAGTGAACTCCATAGTTTAACTATGCACTGTGTAAAGAAGTACTTCCTTTTATCTGCTCTGAATCTCCCACCAATCAGCTTCATGGGATGACCCCAGGTTCTAGTATTATGAGAGAGGGAGAAAAATGATTCCCTCTCCATTTTCTCCACACCATGCATATTTTTGTACACCACTATGACATGTCTGCCTGAACTCACCTTTTCTCTAGCTAAACAGTCCCAGAAGTTGTAACCTTCCATCACAGGAGACTTGTTCCAGTCCATTGATCATTTTAGTTGCCCTTTTCTGTACTTTTTCCAACTATTCAATATCCTTTTTTAGGTGCAGTGACCAGATTGTACACAGTATTTCAAGTGAGGTCATTGCACCATAGATTTTTATAAGGACAGTATGACATTTGCAGTTTTATTTTAGATTCCTTTCCTAATTATGCCGTTCATGGAATTTGCCTTTTTCACAGCAACTGCACACTGGGTCAACATTTGCATTGAGCTGTCCACCACAACTCCCAGATCTCTTTCTTGGTCAGTTACCACTAGCTCAGACCCCATCAGTTTATACTTGAAGTTGGGATTTCTGGCCCCAACCTGGATTACTTTACACTTGCTTACATTGAACTGCATTTGCCATTTTGATGCCCATTCTCCCAGTTTGGAGAGACCCTTTTGGAGCTCCACACAATCCCTTTTTGTTTTAACCACCCTAAATAATGTGGTGTCATCAGTAAATGTGGTCACCTCACTGTTCACTCCTAATTCCACAATATTTATGAACAAGTTGAAAAAAAATAATCCCAATACAAATCCCTGTTGGCCCCCACTGTTTACATCCCTCCATTGTGAGAATTTACCATTTATTCCTACTCTGTGCTTTGCTTTTTACCCAGTTAAGAGGACCTCTCCTCTTATTCCATGATTGCTTACTAATTTTATCTTTAAAACATCAGTTCAGTCACAGGTAGCTGTCCTATATCTTTTGCAGTGAAGACAGCTTAAAAGAATTCATTCAGCTCCTCCACAATCTCCTTAGCCTCCTTTAACTCTGTTGTCATTCTGTGGTCCAACTGCCTCCCTAGTTGGTTTCCTGCTTCTGATATATTTAAAGAATTCTTTATTGTTGGCCTTGATGTTAATATGTTCCTCAAAATTCTTTTTTGCATCTCTCATTGTCTGCTTGCATTTCCTTTGTGCAAGTTTGTGTTCCTTTTTGTTCTCCTCATTTGGGCAAGACTTCCATTTTCTGAAGGATCCTTCTTTTCTCTAATAGCATCCTTGACACTACTCATTAACCATGCTGGTGACCTCTTGGACTTAGTGCTACTTTTCCTAAATTGTGGCATACATTATAGCTGAGCTTCTATTATTGTGTTTTGAGTAACCTCCAAGCATTTTGAGATACAGAGATTTTTTCCCTAACCCTTGGCCCCACTGTAATAAACTGTAATATGGTCTTCCACTGCCATGTTAGGCATGTTAAAATGTGAGGCTTTCTAAACTAATCCTATGCACAAATAGACAGAAAAAGGGCCTACAACTCCCAGCATGCCCTAGCTAGCATAACTGGCTGGGGCATGCTGGGAGTTGCAGGGTTTTTTTTCTGTCTAAACCTGCAAAAGATTCCACCCTAGATGGCTTACATTCTCTGACATCTTCCTAAAAATGTACTTTTTTTTACTTAACCTTTTTTTGAAAGATAGAAATTTACTTCTGTTTACAGTCACGCCTTGGATTGAGAGCATAATTCGTTCCGGAAACATGCTTGTTGTAATCCCAAACACTCTTATATCAAAATGAAATTCCTCCAAAAAAATTTGTGCAGAGATTTTTAATTTAAGCCGTACTACAGTACTTGTATTGCAAGACGTCGCTTGTATATCAAGTACAAAAAAATTAAATAAATATTTATTTAATTTGCTTGTCTTGCAAAACGCTCTCAAACCAAGTTACTTGCAATCCAAGGTATTACTGTACTTCCATTTGAAACTGCCTAGATTTCTCCCCAGGTTTTTCTGGTGCCTCAGCTCGATTGGCAGGTAACAGCTTGGAGAATGAAGTTGTATCAGACTTGGCAAAATGATATTACTATCTTAAAAACCCAACTTGACTTTGTTGTTAAGTAGCAATTTAGCTTCCTGTGACAGTGGCCATACTAGAGCTTTAAAATGTTACCACAAATCTCTCTTAGAGTACAATACACTAGGGCTGAAATCCAACTGGTACATTCACTGGCGAATGGACCAATGGGATGGACCATCAGCACAACAGGGAGGGGTGGGAAATCACTCCCTGAGCCCTTTCCCAAAACTGCTCTGGAGGGCTGGAGGACCTCTGGAGATTATTTGGGGTGTGTGGGCTTCAGGGGCAAAGTGGGTGGTGGGAATGTTCCATTGTGTGAGCAGAAGTCTACTCATGCAACGTTGGATGTCATCCCAGATTCCCTGGGCTGCTCTCTCTTCTACACTGACATTTAATGAATAAAATTAAACTAAAAGTGACCTACCCTTAGAAGGAGAGCTGAACCTCTAATTCGCCCTCCCACTGCCACCACCATCACTTTGCTAATTCCCTCTCCCTGCCATTCATCCACTCCCAACAGCTTGATCATATTGCTTAACCTTGTACTGCTGTTCTCCACAGCAGTCCCATGGTGGTCTGTTTGGGGCATTTTCACTGTAGTTCATCTTCTGAGTCATTAAATGATGTGCCCTCCACAGATGTTGAACTGTAAGGATTCCAAATCATTTGCAAAGACTCGCAGAAAATAAGAGTATGTAAGTGTATTTTTTCTTCATGGACAGTTTCCCTTTCTTGCTACCACAGACATTAGTAAACACAAGCTACTGTGTTCTTCTGCCACCCAGTGGGTGGAAAACAACTTTCTGATTCAAGTATTTCCATACCATAAACCCACAATGAAGAATAAATGCTATGGCATATCATTACATGGTATTAGCCAAAAGAAGAGGGAGCCATTTCTTGAGGCTATTCATGTGATGTAGTAGATAGGGTGACAGACATTGGCCTGGATTCAAATCCTACACAGTGCTGAAGTCACGTGAAGCCTTTGGCAAATCTCTGCTCCATTTGCCCCATCTGTAAATAAGGATAACATTAAACCTAGTTATACTGAGGATTGATAAGGATAACAAAGCTTTCTAGCATGACAAGAACAGTACAAAGATGGTATATCACTAATGAGAATATAGTCTTCCAGGAACCTATCAAGGCTGGCTTTTTCTTGAGTTATATTGTCCTGAATATTGGCCACAAAATTATATATAAGCCTCCTACTTCTGCTTATGTTGAAGCAAATGTTACCAGTAAGAATAAACATCAGTGTGTGTGTGTGTGCATGTGCAGGTGCGCACGTGTGCAAGTGCACTCATGTAAGTGACGGGGACCAAATGTATAAGGACCAATTCAAATCTCAAGGATGGAGAACACTTGAATGGAAGAAGGAACTATAGAAAATACCCATGTGTTTGCTTCCTCCATAGGTTATCAAAATGGCATACAAAGCAGCAATAGAAAGGGAGCTTCTTTTACACAGCTTATGGACTAAATATATGATGATGCTTTACAGAATTCTATGTCCCATTTCATTCATTTCTTAAAGTATGGTATTACCTATTTGGTTCCAACTTCAAACATAACAGTACCTACCAAGTCAAATGCACTTCCCTAGCCAGACACTTCATAACCATCCTGTTGGGGTTTGTTTTTTGCAATCCCAGGCAGGCAGCAAAAACAAGAGTTTGAACAGAGCTGGTGAGCTGTATTTGGCTTGGTGTGTCATAAATTTTACAGGTCTATGTTCGTCAACCAGTTGATCATTTGGAAAGCTTCGCATATGGTTGCTTGCAGGCTATTTCTTTTTTCTTTTGTTTCTACAGGCAGCAATTTATTTAAATCTGCAACAGCTTCTCTGAAATATTAGATTTCAGTTACTTTATTTCATCTGTGAGCAGTTTGTTTTTAATAAAAATGAAAGAAATTGAACTCATTTATATATAGTTAAAAATGAAGCTTAGATTGGTATACGACTTTACTGAGAATCACAGCCTTTTGTTGCTTGTGATATTATGTTATTGATCTCAAAGCAATATTTTGCATGGTACCTATAAGCTGCAAACCTTCTGGGATCCTGTCTGTAACTAGGTCTTCATATAATCACTAACAGTTATGATATTTGGATCACATCTGGACAATGCCTGAGTAATATATGCTCTCTTTACAAAAAAATAAAATGTAAAAAGCTTATATTGCTTATCATGGCCTTCTTGTTCTTAAATGTTTATTCTTGTATAGCGGGATAGTCTGTGATGCCTTACAATGATACATTTCCACTGACATAACTCATCCTGAACTCTGTACTGAAGCAAGCTTTTTGCATGGTATGAATGCACAGGCAAAAGGGTGCTAGTCGAGACATGCACTACCTAATGCTAGATCTCTGTGTTCAGCCTTTGGGTCCTCTTCCACGGTTCCTGACACTGCTCTGGCACCGCACATGGAACAAACCAATGTTCACCACTTTTAGTTCTGACCTCTGATTTAAAGTTCCCAACCCCACCTCAAGTGACCAACCTCTGATGACTTAGCACTCAAGAGAACCTGAAGCAGGGGGCACTGCCTTGCATCCCCACCCCCACCCTTACAGCCACGCTGATTCCAACACTCACTGACTTGAAGCTGATGATGCTAGCAGGGCCTCCTTGGCAAACTTTCCAACTGTGTGGGAAGTGAAGAGCCAAGACTAGATACAGCAAGGTTCCAGTGCTTGGAGCCAGGTTAGAGGCTTGTTCATACATGGCGATCAGCAGGAGATGGAGTTTCTGAGCTCTCACCTTGGTAGCAGGTTTGCCTACACTGAGATAAGAGAAGCTTGCCTTAATTGGTTGCTAAGATGCATATTATTTCAACCATTTCTATCCCACCTGTAAAGGTATACATCCCTATAAGGTGGCTTATAAATAAAGTTGGAACATAATAATAAAATCACAATAAAGAAGCAACTGCACCTCCTTATCTGTGGCTGGAAATGGTGGTCCTTGGTCAGAGAGGACATCCACAGCTGGAAGCCTCCCCAGTGTTTAAGGGGTAGGGCTGGGGAGGCTGTGAATCTATAGTTTCATTCCCTGGACACCACCACCCAAAATAGGCTGAATAAGTACACTAGCCCTAGAGCTGACATATGAAATACCCATTGCAGCCAATGGAAAGGGAAATTTCAAAGAAAAAAGCAGAAGGCAAAAGAAACAGTCTGAGCTGGGCAGGGGGTGTCCCTGTATGCAGTGGTAGCTGCACCATGGATCTCCCACACCCATGAAAGTAGGATTGCTCGGTTCAAGTGTCAAATCCAAAACACATCAGGATCATCCCCGCAGGCAACTGGTGGTAGATGGCCCATGTGTTGTGGAGGGGACACTCTAGCGGAAGCAGCTGCCAGGTGTTTCCTTCAATTGCCTCCCTTTCTCTTCTGTTCATTCCCATAGAGCAGTTGGTGTTAGATGCAGGGCTAGCCCTACCATTAGGCAGAGGGAGTCAGAGGCTGAAGGGTGAAGAGTGGCAGCAAAATGTTGGAGGTCAGGGCTCTGTGTGCCATGCAGCCTGTTCTTCATCCCTCAGGTGTGCTGGAGATTCAAGTGCCAATCCAGTCTGATTCTGTTCATGGGGTGGGGAGAGGTGCCATCTTGGCCTTGGTCTCAGGCAGTAAAGTGTCTTGGGCCAGCCCTGGTGAGAAGGCCCTGTGGTGGTGAAGGGGACAGCTCAACTGGGACAAGAGCAGGCTCCCGAGGCTGCCTTCCCTTGCCTCCCCATCTCTCTTCATGTAACGTAACAAAGCTGTGGCACATAGTCTTGCCCACACGTTACATCCAGTGTCTTCATATCAGGAGTGCAGGGAATGAAAATGATATGCTTGTCTTGAATCCCCACAATATTATATTAGAACTCTAAGATCAGTAGTAAACTTGAATGACATTTTTCTCAAGATCTCCATTCCTGTCCTTGTCCACAATGGGTCAGCAATAAACAGCAGGCATGCTGGACCAATGTCACTATCTATGGGTGAATTATATATTTTCCCACTGTTTTTCCAATGTCACTGTCAGTGACATAGCATTTTCTTTTTAACAATATGCTCTCTGTAGAGTATTATTCATCATGTGCATAGATTCCTCTGGGCAGGACGTGGAGTCCATTTTAGATTTCAGATATGCCGAGTTGGAATTAATACTACTGGCAATTATAGCATGAAATTGCAACATCGCGGATAATTAGCCACTCTTCCTATCCTTTATTTACTCACCAAAAACCTATTCTATAGTGTTAATAGCTGGAGGCTACACATGTAAGAAGATCTTTGGTAATTAAGCTTAGTTCAGGGAAGAGGGAAAAGGTTGGCTGCCTTTAATTTAAGACTGTTCTCTGAAAAACTGAGTACAGCTTTCTTTTCTTCTGCCACTTTGAGACATTCACCTCGTCCTTTGGTGTGGCAAAAGGAAATGAACAGGTTTGCATCTGGGAAAGTTAAATATGCACACATTTGGTGTTGCAAAGCTGTTCTATTCAGAGTTACTTGCTCATAGTATAAATTATTTGGATCTCATATATAGATAGATGGAAGTTCATGGTTGACAGAAATCAAGGAGGCACATTCTGTTCTTATCAAGATATTACAAGATGCTAAGAAGCATAGGTTTTATTCAATGAAGTCATCTTATGGCCAGTTGGTGCTGCACATCCTCATTCACAGAGACACACAAACTGTGTATATACACGTTTAGTGACTGACACTGGTCTCAGGGGGCCTTTCAGCAGAGGTGTGGTGAACACAGAGGATTTATGCACTATGTTCTGCATAATGGGGGAATAGCTACTTTGAAATTGGGGGAAATAGCTCAAGTGCTCATTCAAAGTCCAACATCATAGACCTTATTTTTTTTTACAGATTTCGTTCTCAAAACACACATGTACATTCATTACCAAAGAGAAAAGTGGCTCTGTTTGTATATCTACCCCCTAGCACTTGGACCAGTATACTAATTCTAATAGGCCTAAGTAGAAAAGATGCTGGGTCTGGATTGGTCAATTCAAAGGTACCCTACTGGGTTAGTTGGCTGGGTTGCAACCAGGCAAATATTTGCATGTTTCCATAGTTACAGGAAGCAACTCCCTTGTAGCACATCCACTCTATGGCTGCCTCCTGTGCCTTTCTGGAGGTTCAGAGTCTTAATGGCATTCTATGCAGCTCTTCAGGATGTGCCTTCCAGAACCAAAATGGAATCTTGAGCCAAGGTAATACCAATTAAATCCATAGCACAAAATACCTGTGTCAGAGAGTCAGCATGTCTGCAGCTCCTCTGTAACACAGTGCCATGGGGTGCTATTTTAAAGGAGGGGGGTGGGTTGAATGACTGGAAGGTTCACCTTCTAATCATAGAAATGGAGAAGGCTAAATTCACATATTGATTCAAAACAACCATTTTTTTAAAAAATGGCTGCTGGTCTTTACATGTTAGGAAGTGTTATACACACACACAAGGTACACACTGACCACAAGATTCGACTGGCCCCTGATTCAGTGCTTTATAAAATGGCATCAGTGCTTCAGAAAATTTGGAGGCCATCTGTTTCAACTCAGGTTCTGAATCCGAACTGAGATTGGGAAACCCAAGGCTTCGTGCCTCCTATTGACTATGATGGAAAGTAAAAACAATGGTTATAACTTTTTCTGTTTGCAGACATATTAGCCTCTGGGGACAGGGAGAGATTATGCCTTCCAAAGGTTAGGAAAAAAGGTAAAGGGTCAGCTTCGGATCTGGACACTTTTAGAGAACCCATATTATATATATGGTGTGTAGCACAAAAAACACTTAATAGGGTTGGATATATATATATATATATATATATATATATATATAGAACTGTCGATTCCCCCCCCCCCCGCATTTATTTCTTGGCAGAATTGGATAAAGATTGCAAGGATAGTTGCCTCTTCTGAGGGAATACAGCCTGCCATATTTCAGATGAACAGGTTTGGTGGTGGCAGGTAGTGGAAGAACAGCATTTACTTTTTGAGGGTACCCAGAACAGGATGTGTTTATTTCCCTGTGTTCCTTGTGAACCATTCTTCTGAAAATGACAGACAATATAGAGGAGGTCCTAAGTAAGAATACTGCAAGGTTTCAGAAGGAAAGATGCAGCAGTTTATGTGGAAGGGGAGTCCTCAAAATGGGGGGGGTAGTTATTTGCTTCCCCTTCCCTCCTCCCCCATGTTTTGTTGGGCAATTTGTATGAGCATGGCACACATAATAGAGGCGTATCTAGGCAAGAAACCTGCAAAATAGCAGAAGGATGGGTGCAGGGGCTAGGGAGTTATGATGATTGAAAAGCACTTTGATGCTTTTTTCATAGTGATGCCTGATGATGTTGGAAGAATGATCATCTCGAGGTCCCATCTTTGCCCTCCCCAAGACACATTGATTGGAGAACCTGTGGCAAAATGTGCCCTATGATTAGAAGATGGACCTTTCATTCATTCAACCCCACACACCCTTTCCCCATCCACATTTAGAGAAAGAAAATAAAAGATACCATTTTTGGAGATCCTTAATAGGGTTGGATCCAATGGAAATCAATGTGTCTTGTTAGTCATGACTATGAGGTCCTATTGTTTCAATGGGTCTACTCTAGGTGTTACTATGTTTGGATCCAATCCACCTGGTCTGCCTTTAAGCCTAATCACTAATGAAGCCTTGTGCAGGGTCAGCTTCGGATCTGGTCACTTGTAGAGAAAAGCCCATTTTACCTCTAACAGCACCAGAAATGGTCTTAAAGGGCCCAATTCAGCTCAGGCTTTGGCCAAATCCAATGCACATCGTGTGTGTGTGTGTGTGTGTGTGTGTGTGTGTGTGTGTGTGATCATATAGTAGTCTGTGAATAAGAATGGAAGATTAAAAGCTGCATGAGTTTCATATTAGACAGAATTACTAAAAGAAATCTGTGACACAAAGAAAATGGAAGGAGCCCATATCAGACATCACACAATTGCTTGCTGTGTCACAGCAAGAGATGAGCTTAAACTGCATGACTAAATGCTTGGTCTGTGTATTCATAGCTTTTTCAGTGACTTACAAATTAGGTCCCTTTATACAATACAAATGAATGCTACATAGTTAAGGAGAAAGTGAAGAATAAATAGGGAACCAACATGAAAGGTTTGCTAAGATATTTCCAAGGCTGAACATGAACATACACACGCACACACTCAACAAACAAGAGCTTATCAGAGTAAATCAGTAGCAATCAGCTAAAAGAAAGGAAAAAGCTGAGACTCCAAGATCCCAAACTGTGAAGCCAACAGTGGGAACAAATCCAGAGAGAAACCATACTGAGATGTCAAATGGAGGCTGCCTACAACCCACAGAGAATGTTCGTTAAAGCTAAAGTGGTAGTCTAGGAAATTGTCAGTTCTAGAGACCCAGGGAAAGACCAAAAGAAAATAATGAGCATGAACATAAAACAGAACTCCATTGGCTCATTTTCAGAACTACATTTTCTACACTTTGTCATGTTGCCTAATTAATTATATCTTTCTTTCACAGTAAACATCCAATAGCTGGTTCTCTGTACATACCTTAACTAAAATATATTAAAATCACTGGAATTCATTTATAACATGAAGTAATATTAGATAGGAAATTTAAATTTAACTACAAAAATCAGTTATGTCATTTTACAATAAAACACATTCAATAGCAGATCTAAATACATAAGCACATTCACATGCAAATAGAAAATTGGTTCCTTTCTGCTCCCCCACACCTACCCACCTTTGGAAAATTTCATGGAAGGAAGGACAAAAGTGATACTTGTCAAAATGTAAAAGAACCTCTGTGTGGATTTTACAGAAAAGTATATGTAAGAAGAACCCTTATTTCTTACCCGCTCCTGTTCATTTCATACATCTTTAGCTGATACATTAGATTTAACATATCAAACTATCTCATCTTTCAATCTAAAGCCTTACCTGCCTATTCATCTCAGTCACCAAGCAACCCTGCTACTTGTTATCTATGCATGTAGCTTCTGCTACATATTTTACCGAAACTACTTCTCCATTGGCCATCACTTCAAGAACGGGACCTAAGGCCTGGACTATACATATGGTTGAATGGAGTAGGGATGAAATGCTAGAAAGCAAACCAGAACCAGAAGTGGTAAAACAGAGTAACATTTCATACTACAGTTGGGGAAACTCATATTTCAATTATCCCTTATGGTTAAAAACAACAACAAGACCTTGAAGTAGAAATCTAGGACAATTACAGTGGCCACTTATGCATCACTAAAACAGAAGACAAAAGAAGACACTGCATAGAATTTGCATGTACAGTAATACCTTGGATTGCAAGTAACTTGGTTTGAGAGCGTTTTGCAAGACAAGCAAATTTTTTAATATTTATTTAATAATTTTTTTACTTGATATACAAGCGACGTCTTGCAATACAAGTACTGTAGTACGGCTTAAATTAAAAATCTCTGTACCAATTTTTTTGGGGGGATTTCATTTTGATATAAGAGTGTTTTAGATTACAAGCACGTTTTCGGAACGAATTATGCTCTCAATCCAAGGCATGACTGTAGTAATGTATACATATAGATGGAAATTTATATTACTAAAACTTAAATAGAAATACAATACAACTCATCATAGCAGGGAAGACTGCTCAGTTGTATCTGCCCATCGTCCAAACCACAATCCTGTATTTTTACCAGACAAGTATGACACCAGATTATTTTCCAGACACAAGTTTAAAAATAGGGTAGTCAGGTATAAAAGAGGACATCTGGCCACCCTAATACAACAGGGTGGACTAGAATTGTTCGCAGTCTTGTGCCATTTTTCTTATTCCAAGCAGTTGCGTGCTTCTTTATTTTTAATGGAGAATCCATTCAAAATGGTATTCCCTCACCTACAGTCTGAAATGGTGTAGTCCATCCTTCCACAATTAGGCCCAGGGGTAATTTGAGCTCACCAGGGCTCAGTCTGGTACTAATTTTTAGTGACTGGGTTTAATTTTTGTAATCTGTCAAATATAATACTAAAAGTGGTTTGGCTTCTGAAGGTGTGTTTCCCTCACCCCTGCATAGGCATAACCATCTCAGACATTAATGACATTGTAAAATGTGGAGAAAGCCTGAGCACACACAGTGACATGAACCCTGACACAGTTTCCCCTGTTACACTGGCACCACCCCTTTGCATAATCCCCACCCAGGGGGGGGGGGACGGGACAGGAGACACAGACACAGTTCTAGCCAGACTGGCTATATGTGATCACATCTGCATACCCGCAATAGGGCACATTTACATCGAGCCACATCGAAGGGCATAAACATTCCAAAGGTGGGGGACAGTCTCAAAGAGCTGCAGATTACCCCTAAAGTATCCAGGAGGTGCCAAGAAACATGAGGCGCCACCCCCACCTCCCCAGAGGGCAGAACCAGCCCACCTGGTCCTCAAGGGTGGGGAGGGGGCGGGAGAGGGTAGAAAAAGACAAGCACAGCAGAAAAAAGATTGTTGGAAACACGGTGCAGGCCGGCACACATCAGGTCCCTGGCTCCGGTCAGGTTCAAGCAACTTCCAACCCCGGGCAGGCACGCCCGGAGTTGAACAATACAGATCGCTACGCTAAGTCCATAAGTCAGATTCTCTGATGTAAAGTTAATTCACTTTCTGTAATACCTCTAGATTGAAGCTTTCCACTTTGGTGAGGTTATGACCTGCTATGTTTATAGTGTGAAATTCCTAGCAGTCTATTAGTTCCGCTGCATTAGCCGTATAGTAAATAAAGTCTATTCTTTGACCTAAGCATGGTTCCATCTGTCATTCATTAGGTAGCAGTTGTGTTCTAAACACACAGGAGCTGCATAAAGGGCATTTTCTCAGTGCCGGTTAACCCGTTAAGTGCCGAACTCACACCAAGGACCAGGTGTTTGGTCCTCCACATAAAAATTAAGCACTGCCCCAGATCCAACCTGTGGCCAAACTGTATAATTTTTCAGGAATGGAACATTTTATTTGTTGAACCTGAAGCACGGAGAAAATGGGAAAGCAACAACACTATGGCATCAGTTGTAAAATAAAGGGTATTTTAACTTTCCAGTAGTGTACAATAACTGCACACTTGACTGATCAGTTGCACTTTACCAGTAGTGGGTGAGGGATCAGCAGAGAGAATTTATGCTATTGCTAACCTGCGTCACCATCAAGCAAACTGCTGGTAATCACAATTAATCAAAATCAACAGGGGTAAACAATTAAATATGCTTCTCTATTATCAGCATGGTGCAATGAAGGGGGAAAAACAAAGAGAGTCTACTCTGATCTTTTAAAATCTTTTAACAATTGTTCTGAAGCAAGGAAGTTAGTTTCCTCTTTCATGCCAGGGAAGGAGAAATAGAATCTGTCAGTCATTAAAATGGAAGGCATATAGCACTGGGGCTGTCTGCAGAAGAAATTGGATTGCTGTGTCTGGGTCCTCCTGATTCCTTTTTATTCCACAAAGCAAATTGCTTTGCCATAGCTTCAGTATAAAACAGGAAAGGCTTCAGCTGACAGAGATAACATTAAAAGCTCATTAGGAGCCATGCATTGTATTCTCTGCTGAACAATGTGTATTAGGAGACCAGCTCTTGTAAAAGGCAAAACTCATTTTTGAAGCGTTAGGCAATGCTAGGTGCTTGCTCGTTTTGCTTCTACCCTTTTTTATTTTTTTATCCCCTGGTGTGTTCTCCTACCCCTTTTTCATTTTCTTGCTGTCCAAGACATCACAATTTAACATTTTATTGACAGTTCTGTTCTTTTAAAAAAAAAAAACCACAGCAACACACATACAAGAATCCATTGGTGACCCAAAAAATCATTGAAATGCCTTCAACCAATTTATGCACACACGCACACACGCACTGGTGCTGTTGTTTGTTTGGTTAGCGCTTATTTAATTCAGTGTGTGTGTGTGTGTGTGTGTGTGTGTGGTAAGCCTCCTTATCCTTCTTCAACTGTTATTTGTCTGAAGGGGCACCACACCAAGGAGAAGGAGCAGCTGCAGCTGGGCCATTGGCCCTGGTCCTGACATCACACAACACCCTAGCCTAACACCCCACTCCCTGATGTCCATGCACAGACATCTGCATAGGGAGCAAATAACACATGATGGGGGCTATGGGGCCTAATTAAATAAATCCCAGTTATGAACTGGCTATCGGTCTATCAAAGGGATAGTCAACCAGCATGAAATGATAGATAGATCTTAGTTGGAGCTCTTGGGAGCACCTAATAGCTCCTGACTGGGGATGCTGGGAGTTGTAGTCCAAAACATCTAGAGGGCACCAGGTTGGGGAAAGCTGACCATGAGTATCATCTTCATTCGCACAGGAACTCAAGTTATGTTGTAAGAAAAGAAGAGGAGGAGGAGTAACATATCTATACTGCCCAAAAGCCAAAGCTCTGATTGGGTTACAGTGTTCAAACCAGCAAAAGCCAAGCTCATTGAGGTTCTCGGAATTCCACCTTGAAGCTCATTCCAAACCTGGTCCATATTAGATTGCAATCTTTGTTTTGTTTTTCAAATGAAAATTTGTGCACATTTCCCCACATATATGCATCAATTGTGCACATTTCTGAAATTGTGTGCATTCTTCTCCCATTGATTAAAGCAAGTTTGTTTGCATTTTTAAGAAGTATACATTTTGATGCGGATTTTTCAAATGTACATCTGTTGAATTCATTATTTTTTAATTTTTAGTCCATGAATCACATCACAAGCTTGGAGATGTATGGACTTTTTAAAATAAATTTTAACTGGATATAATAGTTATACAATAATTTTTCAAATAAAAAAATTCATAACAGGTACAACAATAATTAACTAAGTTCATGGGGGATGTCACGTGCAATAAAATCAATAAAGTCTATCAAAAACTCATTGGGGGTTTTTAGTGTTCAATCATATTGTTAAAACACATCTTGCAACAGTTCTCCATTGGTTTTTGGTGGGCTTTTCCTCTCATCCCATTTGTTAATAAAGTTGATAAAGGCATACCATATTTCAGGAAATGTATCTGATTCCTTTTGCTGTCTTTGTGCCCTGACTTGTCTAGTCTAGTCAGCTAATATAATTGTCCATACATTGTTATACCATGCTTTTATCAATAGGCCTCTGGAATCGTTTCAGCATTTCTCAATTATTAAATATGCTGGGATGCCACCACTGAAAAGGCACTCTCTTTAGTAGCCACCCACCTCATTTCATTTAGCAGGGGCACCCAGAAGAGGGCCTCTGAAGACTATCTTGGGGTATAGACAGGTATATATGGAAGGAGATGCTCCTTCAGGTAACCCAGCCCCAAGCCTTTAAGGGCTTTGAAAGTTAATACTAGCACTTTGAATTGGGCTCAGTTGTATCATTCTGCTGATGGAAGCAGTTTTATTAGTAGAACCCCAGCCCCCCACAACCTCAAAATCTGCTCCAGAGGGCTGACAAACACTCCAGAGCAGATTTTCAGGCGGCATGGAAGGCTGCATAGGGGAGGAGAAAGTCCTACTGTGCTAGAGGACTTCTGCTTATGCTAGTGACTTCTGCCAGATGATTTAGTCCATCAACTGGAAGCACACCATGGTGCACTTTGCCTCTGGGACCTGAAGGCTAGTAAACTTGCTCAGGGAAGGATTCCATCATTTAGGTGCAACATGTTAAGGGAGATCTATGAGCAAAACTGTGATTCTATGGGAGTTTTGCTCTTGCTGGATCCATGCACTTGTATTAAAAGAGGGAAAATCACACCAAAAAGTCATCAGCCTCATGGGGATGAACAAATTATTTAGTTTGGGTGTGAGTTTGCATGAAGCTGCCATGTTTATCAGAAATAAATATATCAAGCAGCTACATAGTAGCTCAGTTTAAACCTTTGACAGCATGAAGTCATATTTTTTGGCTAATTTCTGTCTTTTTGCTTATACTATTTATCTTTCCAATGATGTTGAATAAAACTGGAGAGCTTTCTTTATGGAATTGGTAGGTGATAAAAGAAATGTTTGAGCCAAACCTTAGCTGCTTTTTTTAAAAAAAAAACAGGACTGATCCAAACATTCCCTTCGTAATCTTTTGTTTGGGAGAGCTTGAAGAATTTTGGAGAAAGTGGGCATCACATCTCTTTCATTCATTTCTGTAGTTTTGCCTTTCTCAAGTTGGAAGTCTGTTGAGTGCAGACAGAGGAGTCTAATTAAAGGATTTCATTCCCATGACAACTTTATAACCTGGCCATTGACACCTTTTGGAATTGCTGGAGGGCAGCTGAAAAACTCACTCAGCCTGTGATAGATGCAAGTCTTTCATCCATGGATGGATTTTGGCTGTGTGCTGGGGTAAACCTAAAAAGTTCATTTTTATGATTAGAAGCAGCATGCCTCAAGGATTGCAAGTTTTCTGGAGACTTTTTAATAAGAAACATATATTGGACGAGATGGGATATCCTTCCCAACATTAGCACCTACAGAATGATCACATTTCTGATGCACCCTAATAGGGTTTTCTCACCTTTTCTTCCTCCTTCCCATAAAGAGACTCTAACAGAATCCACAGAAATTCAACAGGAAGAGGTTCCCCCATCACTGCACCCTCATGTTGGAGAAATACTGTACCTGTTGTATTTCTGCAGCAGCCGTTAAAGGCACAGGGAGCTTAATTTCAAACATGAAAGACCTGTGGCTCAAAAACCTGCCTAGATTCCACTCCTGATCGAGAAGATAAATCCCATTCATTCAGAAGGGGATTTAGGGATGTAGAGTCTGCATTTGTTTTAATGACTCAGTGGCAGGGAAGGTTGTAGCCTTGTAGGGACTCTATGGTGCTGAGATAAAGGCATCCTGCACATGCTCAAAGGCAACCCAACAGTTGATGAGTGTCCTCTGGCAGGCTATTCCACAGTCTGGGAGTAGCAGAAGAGAAGGTCCTCTGGGTAGTACTCACCAGCCTGGTCTTGGCTGACTGGAGTAAATCCCTTCCAGAGGACCTAAGTGCACAGGGCAGATTGTATGGGAGAAGGCGATCCTGCAGGTAACCCAGACCCAAACCTCTGCCATGATGCAAAAAATAATAGAAATGTTCAGTATTACAATAAGGGGTCAAGCAAGGGGCAGCAAGTAGGTTCCTGTAGCTCAGCCTTCCCCATCCTGATGCCCTTCAGATGTTTTGGAATTCAACCTCCATCAGCCCCAGCCAGCATGGTGAATGGTCAGGAATGCTGGGAGTATAGTCCAAAATATCTGTAGGGCATCAGGAAGACTGCTGTACTCTGTCTGGTCTACACAGCTAATGGGAATTGCAGAGCACGATGCCAGCTTCTAAGATTACCCAAGACCTTCCTGGTAGGAAGCCCAGCAAGAAAAGAAAAAGGCCCATTCATCTGGAATTTAAAGCAACAGGAAGTGTACAGCAGGACCACAGCAATGATGCTATGCTTAGCAATTCTATTTCAAGCATGCAGTCCCAACAATTGTTCAGTTCTTCCCTCGTCTCTTCATCTGACAACTCCATGAGCTTTTTTCTACATGAATTTAATGTGTGCTCATCATTCCTTACTCATGGTTGTTTACTCATGGGTTCTTTCGACAGTTGTGACCCTCCAGTTTTGCTTCTGTTTTTTAAGAGCACTTTTCTGGGCCGGGGGGAGAATGAAGTATTATTTCTGAAAGTGAAAGAAAGTGTATTTTCCTACTTGTGTAATTGAGTTATTCTCCTATTGCACAGCACCATCTAGAGGTTACATAGTGGAAAAGCAGGAGAGGAAAAGCTCTTTTGGTAGTGCTTGGACCTCAACTCTGCAACAAAACCAAAAGTAGATACAGCAGATTAAGAGCCTCATGCAGAAAAGCTCCATATAAAAAAGGTGATTCCCAGCTTGCCCTGTTCTCTATCATCAAGACCTGGACCCCTGTGCTCCCACCAGATTCTTTCTATAGGTGGCTGGGGAAGAGACAGAAGTCCAATAAGCACTAATTTGTTCCTTAACATACTTGCACAATTAAACATATCATATAATGAAGCTCATGTATGTGAGATTCCTACCATCTCAAAGTGACAACAAAGTCCATGTCTCCTGCATTAGAGAGCTGCATGCTGTAGTTTTCAAAAGTTCTGTACTTTCCCAGCAGCATGCAAATTGGGATAGGAGAAACAGGGATGATTGAGATAGTCAACATGCTCCATACTTCACTTCAAGGGGGGGGGGGGGTTACCTTGCTCCCATTTCATTTGTGCCCTGTTTTTCAGTTTGTTCTAAAGGGGAAAGTGTACACTTTTCAAAAGTGTGTATTTCCTTCCATTGGGAAAGGCGTGAAAATGTGGGGTTGGGGGGGGGTACACATTTCATTTCAAATGCCATCCCAGCAGGCTGTACTGAGGGAGAGCAGGGCCATCACAGCAGCCTTGCTAAAAAAAATTAAGTTTCCCCCCACTTCCCTCATTCAGATTCCTTTACCTGTGTGTGCTGTGTTTTTGTTTTAATTGTAAGCCTGCAGGCAGGGACTGTCCTGTGTAATTGATTATACATAAGCTGCTCTGGGAGTCTTTTTGGCTGAGGAGTAGCATACAAATAAATAAAAGAAACAAAAATAAATTTCAAAGTGCACATTTAAAAAACAACACATTTTTTAGAATGTGATTGCAAGTTTAGGAATGTGCAACCATTAAAAAAAAAATGCAAACAGGGCAAATTCAGATCATTCACAAACTGAAATAAAATTCTGGTACATCCCTACGATGCAAACTTGTGCTTCAGACTAATGAGTCCAACAGGTGTACATATATTGACTGATAGTACTCATACACTATCTGTCCTGCTTTGGCCTGATCAAGCTCAGCATTAGGCTAAACTAAGGGGCAATCTAAAAGCAAGTCAATAAACCAGCAGTAGTCAAAGGCACAGTTTTTTTACCAGGCAAGAAGGAGAGGACAGTATCTGATCCTATACATGTTTACTCAAAAGTAAGGCTCGGTGAATTCAGTGGCAGCTTGCTCTCCAGGAAGCACACATTGGATTGTGCCCTAAAAATACAGCATGGCAGCCATAGTTAAATTACTAGGAATTGCATCTTTTCCCTAACCTTCTCCAAGTTACTGTCATGGGCAGATTTTTCAGAAGAAAAAAGGGGGGTGGCGGGGAGAAAACTCAAATCCCAGAAAAAGGAAGATGGGGAGAGAGACAGAGTCTGTCTATGCACTCTGTGCTCCAGGCATTTGCACAAGTTGCCTCTTCTTCTTGTTGCCTCCAGGCAAGAGTCAGATCTATCCAGACTACAAAGATGACTGACTAAATGTGTGTTGGGAGTGAGGGAGAGTATTGTGCTATTTGTTTTCTCTGTGCGTGTGCGCGCACACGCGCGCTCGTGCTCCTTTTGAAAGTCTGGCTTCTCTGCTAGCTCCACCAATTGTTTAATGTTTGAGGCTTGAACAAGTTTTTCAAAATGGCTGTTCTTTCTTTCTTTCTTTCTTTCTTTCTTTCTGGGTAGATGTCTCACATAGGGTGGCTGTAGCTTCACTTTTGCACTAATCTTCCATGCAAAGAGCTGAACAGTTGTTACTTGTTAACAAATCTTTAAGCTTGCCTGAAAGGAATCTTTGTCATTGTCGCCTCACCCCTCCCTGCCTTTTACAGCTCAAATCAGACTGTCTGACAAGAACTGCGGACTCCACTTTCTCTGCTGCCCAAACTACCTACATGATGAGATCAAATACAGAGAGACTCAGCTCAGTGAGAACAGCTTTCCCTGCTTATCAGGCCAGACTCAGAAAATCCCTCAGGGAAGGACTGAATTGCCATGTGAAAAAAAAGCTGCCTCTCCTTGCTGTTCTTCACGGGCTCAACTAGATTTTTAGTTTCTGTGCACTCATCTACAATTACAAAATGTTGGGACAGACCTCGGCACCCAAAGCAAAGAGTCACAGGTATAAGTTAATGGCCATTTGTGGTGACCTAGCACTTGCATTTGTAGATTCCTGGTAAAGGGAAACAACAACTCCTTCAACTCTCTGAAATCCTGGAAGGGGACCCACCAAAATGGTGAGTGGATCTGCCATCAGCAAGCAAGTGGGGAGATTTGTAGATCCACGTTTATCATATTATAAATGTTGTGAGGAAAGTGTTCTGAGAATTACCCACCCACCGACAACTTCATAACACCTCAAAAAAGGATATTGTCGAGTTAGAAAAAGGTTCAGGAAAGGACAACCAAAATGATCAAGGGGTTGGAGCATCTCCCTTATGAGGAAAGGTTACAACACCTGAGACTCTTTAGCTTAGAGAAAAGGCGAGTTAGTAAGGGCAGACATGAGGTGTACAAAATTATGTATAGTGTGGAGAAAGTGGATAGGGAGACATTTTTCTCTCACACACCCAATACTAGAACCCAGTGGGGTCATCCCATGAAGCTGCTTGGTGGGAGATTCAGGACAGATGAAAGTAAGAACTTCTTCACACAGTACATAGCTAAACTATAGAGCTTGCTACCACAAGATGGCCACCAACTTGGATGGCTTTAAAAGGGGATTAGACGAAAAGGTATTAAAGCCAATTCACTGCTTTAAAAGCTTTCCGCTCACACTACAGAAAATGCTTTGAGGATGGCAGCAGTACTATCTTCTTCATTAATTAAGTGCCTTGTTCCTGCATATTCAATTCTTTCTTCTTTAAGACATTTCTGTGCTTAAGTATGATTCACTGCTTTCTCTGTTGAGTGGATGACAATAGCAAGTCTTCATTTCTTTTAGCTCAGCATGTGGGCTAAAAGGTACTGATAGAAAAACCTAGAAGTGATGTTGGAAGTGCTTATTTTGCATATCTAAAAAAGATGAGGGCTTTGAAATCTGTTCAAACTATAAACTCCAAGAATTGTCATGCTCAGGGCTGCATGTAAGCTGCTGTTCCATGAACAGAGTGACTGGGTTCAGACATGATAACCCACATTCAGGGGTTGAGTATGGGTTGTTCTTGAAACATGGGTTATTGTGTTGTCTGAACCCAGCTGTGCTAACAAGCCATGGTTTGTTAACCACAAACAATCCATGAAGAGAACCCATGGTTTGTTGTTGGGTTGTGAACTTTGGGTTGTTCACCATGGTTTGTTATCTCACCTGGGTTCAGACAACATTATAACTCATGTTTCAACAACAACCCACAGGTTAATGACAACCCACACTCAACCCATACTCAACCCTTGAGTGTTGGTTATCATGTTGTCTGAACCCAGTCAATGTACAACTACAGTTGTGGGTGATATTCCCCCCCCCCATTCCCACCCATTGCAAATATGCCTATCATCACTACCCACCTGGGCCCCACAGTCCCCACAGCACATACAAACAGAGACGTGCACGGGATCCACCTCCACATGATCCATCTCCACATGGACATGTAGTGCCAGTGTGCAATAATGACATGCTTTCATGCTTCATTAGCCTCACCCCCAAAATTATCTATGTTGCAGGCAGGAGGGCCTTACACTGCTCCTCTGCCATATGGTTGAACACTGGTGAGCATATGAGCTGGGACCATCCCACTGAAAACAATTGGATGGATAGTAGTAGGTCATAACCAACTTACCCCTTTGATCTCAACAGGTTTGGCTACAATCCTATGTTTACTAGGAAACCAGTCCTATTTAACTCAGTGACAGCTACTTTTGATTAAAATGCTCAGGAAGACTGCAGTGTTAGAAATTACTAGCTTTTGCTGGACTGTGCCCTTTAGCTTGGTTAGTCATGCAGCTTTTCATTGGATCTTGTTGCCTTAGTGCAGTGACTCATAGGACTGAACCCAGCATATTAGCTTTGATATTTAATAGTGTTTAAATATGGTAGAGAATAGTACTTTTTTTAAAAAAAAACATAACAACTTTGGTTCTGTTAGATATTTTGCACAGATATTTTGAGCCTCAAAATCCTGCTTGCACTTCCCTGTGTAAACTCAACATCCCATGTCTCCTTTAATGGAACATTTTTAGAAGGCAAAGTGCGATTTGTGTCACTGTTTGATTTAACTCTGAAGTATACCTAATCTTCAAATGCGCTACTTGTATGCTTTGCCATGGTAGATGAATACCAGAGACGTTATTTATTCTACAAGATGTTTGGATTTTGTCAAACTAGTATATACTAGTAAAATCTAAATATTAATGAAATGAAAATATTTAACAACTTGACGGCTTGGGGAAGGGGAGAAAGCAATGGAAAGACTATTCCAGCACTTCCCTCTATAAGTGCACAGATAGTTCTACAGTAAATTAATTATGCATTTAGCCCGCTCTGGACAAGAGGGGAAAAAGGTCTCTACATGCTGACATTTTGCATTACGCACATCTTCAATCATAGATTTCATAGATTATAGAGCTGGAACCATCGAGTCCAACTGCCTACTCAATGCAGGAAACTAGAGAAGGGGTCTCCCATCCAAGTAATAACCAGGCCTGACCCTGCTTAGCTTTCCACACTCAGACAAGCTGAGCCAGCGTGAGCCACAGGCCTGTCTTTCAGTTTCACTTCCATTGTTAGCTATAAACAATCTTCCTGCCAGAAATCTGGAGCTATTCTTAATATCAGGACCGGTGCAAGGCAGTTTGGTGCCCTAGGCAAGATCAGATATTTAGCGCCCCCCCCCTTCCCACTTGAGAGTGCTGTATTTTTTTTCAAGGTGTTTCTGGCGCCCTCTTTAGCCCTGCGCCCTAGGCAGCTGCCTAGTTGGCCTAATGGTAGCACCGGCCCTGCTTAATATGAATTCCTTTCAATGAGTGTTAAATATGCATATCTGCACACCTTTTCTTTGAAAGGGGACCTCATACATGAGAACATCAACATTGACAAACAGTGCACTGCAACTGAGGAAAATATGACATTGCTACCAAGTCCGGCCGGGAGGAAGTGGAGCCTAAAAGAAACATTCAGGCTCTAGACCACTCAGATAATTCAAAAGGGCTTGTGTGGCTGGCTGCAGGACTGCATCAAGCCCAGCATTCACATCTAGCCCCTTGCCACAGGCTTACCTGGGTCAGTGGCATGTGGGGATATCAGCAAATTACTTCTTGCTTCCTTTGAAAAATAGCTGCTGCTGCTGCTGCTTTCCCATGGTGACACTGATTCTCCTCCATCCGGCACATAGTCAGAAGCCTCCCCTTTAAAAGATTTAGTTATGTAGATAAATATAACATGTCATATGCTAGAATGTATTTATTCTATTACCGTATTTATGTACCAATATTTCTGAGGCAAGCCTATCATTATTATTTCTGCTTCACTTGTAGACTGTAAACTATATTTAAAAGAACATGGTTACACTTTACTCTGTTTACCATTAGGAATATATATATATATATATATATATATATATGGAGTGGTGGAGGAGACAGCAGTCTTGTAATGGGATTATAGTTGGAGTCAATTGGATTAGGCTCTACTAGGTGCTATGCAGTTTTCAGGTTACACCTAGGATTGCTATGACAAACACACAATAGCTGATTTTTAAAAATATAAAATCCAGCAGTTACTCGGATATGTCTCCAGCCTTAAGTGAAATACACAGGTTCCTTACATGGGGCTCTCTGTGGCTTCCCTTCCAAACACTTACTTCAATAAGGCTACTACAACTTCAAAGGTACCTGAGTCATTTACTAATGGTTTTGCTATTCATCCACCATAGCATTGTGAACAGTAACAAATGAATCATCAGTGAACAGCAACAAATGATGTTCTGCAATGACACAAAGTCAAGTCCACATTTTAAATCTATTGCAATATAAATTGCATTAAAAAGAGAGAGGTCTTCTTTTCTGCTTAGGGTTCAAGATAAGCAATAAAGTGCACATTTATGCCCAAATCCATCCTCCACTAACTCAATCCTTTTTTCTTTTCTTTCTTTTTTTCAGACAGAAAAGCAGCAAGATAAGAATTCCTGGGTGATAAAGTGGTTTTAGCTAAGTCTATTATCCCACTATCTGTAACTAAATTCTCCTGTAGGGAACAGCCATTGACTTTCCATGAATAGTGCCCTTTAGCCAAGGACATTCAACACCACTTTGTACAATAAGCCCTCAAAATGGTTCAGCTTCTGATGTGAAAAATGGGGTATCATTTTTCTTCACGGAGGAGATGAGATAATAAGACAAAAGAAGGTTAAGCAACCTAAGTGTGAAGCTATGCAAGATGTCTGTGGGAGTATTACAATAATGTTTCTCTTCCTTAATTGTACTTGCTTTATTCACAAGATTACCTTTCCTCCTCATACAAACAGAACTTGTACTCCTGTTTACCTCTTTTGCTGTGAATCTCTAAGAAACTAAGAGCCTCACTCATTATGGGTGATGTATTACAGGGGTGGGCAGACCTCAGGCTTGCCAGATAAACTGTATTGCTTTTCTAGAACCTCAAGATACATCAAGAAGAGCCAGGTGCAAAAGACATACACTTAGAACAAAAGAAAAGGGTGCCTCTGAGCACATTCTGAGCCTAATAATTGGTTTTCAGTAACAGAACTGGAGCTCAGAGCCCTTTCACACACACACACACACACACACACTCCACCCCTAGTACTCCAAGCTTTTTTTTCATTACAGCAGTCTTGTTTAGGTGCAATAAGGTCCTATAGTTGCTCTACTGCTACACAATTGGGAGTCAGAAACCCTTGTCAATCACCCAGATATATATCAGTAGATCCCAACCTACCTTCTGCCCATTCCTCATGTGTTATAGAATAGTAAGAGTGAGAGATGATCCATACAAACCACTCAATACTAGGAAAAGTCAGCCTATGGTGATCGGTGTGCAAAGCCTCACTCCACATGTTACACAAGTCTGGTTGAACACCTGGCCATTTCCAGTTTTTGAGAAGCTTTGAAGATGGCATGCGTACACATTTTCCTATAGGTAGTGCATACTGAGTGGTTTGTGTACAGGCCCCAAATAAGTTTATTTCTCTTAAGGTATTATTAGTATCCCCATGTTTGCTCAAGAGTTACAGCTTTCTTAATGCTCAGCCAGTTCAACATAGCTTATAACTCACTTATAAGCTATGTTTATAAGTGTAGTGTAATTATTTATGTACATCCTACATTATAAAAAAATTATTAGTATTCTGAAAAATCTATTACAATTACATAGGATTTTCAATTATCAAATTGAGGCTTTAAATTATATGACTATCTAGGAATCAATTGACTGGGTCCCTTGAATCAATTTGACCTATTAACTTACTTGGTAGCATTTCCTTTGTCAGTAATAATTAGCCCAAAGTATATCCCCTAAACACTGACCATATAATTATAATAGTACAAGTCAGTAACAGCATTATTGTCTCAACGTACCAGTACAGATTTGGGCATCAGCACTTGGGTTACTGCAAGTCTCAAGTACAAGCCTACCACCAAGGAATGATCATTGGTGCATATGTATGGGGGGAGGACTGGGGGGGGGGCTATATATGACCAAGCACATGTTTTTATACTTATGCACATACATGGCAATGGTGGGTAAGTATTTATTTATTTATTATATTTATACCCCTCCTTTTTTCCTGCAAGGAACCCAAGGCGGCTTACATAATCCTCCTCCTCCTCCTCTTCATTTTATCCTCACAACTGTTGGGTTTTGCATAGGCAGAACGAGATTACCACCTGACATCGGGATTATCACCTGACCTGGTGGGTGTCTCTTGAGTTCAAGTACACAAGGTCTTTGGTCACGAGACATAGTCTCAAGATGATATGACTCAGCAACCTTGGACAGGTTTGGGGTAAACATGTTGATGAATAGGTTATACAACTGGGGTGAGTAATAACCTATTTATAGGTGCAGGGTCTGGTATAAAGCTAACACACTTGTTGATAGCTTCACTTCTCCTTCTCCTCTCGTCTTCTCGACATGTCTCGACTTGTTCTGGACTTCACTTCATCTAGCCTTACCACTGGGGTATTGGATTTGTATCTGCAATGATGTAGTGAGTAAGAGATGCATTGATTGCCTTAATCCCATGTAATTGGGTCTTACAAATAAACTCTTTAATCTTTATTAACTGCTGTTATCTCCTCCTTCCGCCTGCATGACTGGGACTGAGGGTCACTGGCTAGGGAAGCTTTTGAACCCGGGTCAGTCCAGCTCTCACAACAACAACCCTGTGAGGTAGGTTAGGCTGAGAGTCAGTGACTGGCCCAAAGTCACCCAGTGAGTAGCAGAAAAGGTGACAGTAATAACCATCAACATACTGTACTTCAGTTAACTTTTATACAGCAGTGTCTCATGCAGCATCAATAAAATGAAGGCCACCACATTCTCTCTCATTGCTGTGCCCCATCCTTGAAGCACAACCCATACCAAAGCAATAGAAGCAAAATATGGGGTAAACCAGCTTGTGGACAGGAGCGGTGCAAGGCAGTTTGGTGCCCTAGGCAAGCTCAGATATTTAGCCCCCCCCTTAATCGCCCATCTGGCCGGTCACCCAGCCAGATTTATGCACATGACTGCCCCGCCCACCCAAAAGGGTCAATTATTATTTATTTATACACAGAAAGGAGTGGGCCAGTGAGAGGAGCTCAACCCCCTCCACCCTCTGTGCTCCCTCGCTTCATGTAGGGGGGGCGTGGCTCATGGGTAGAGCCCCCACTTTGCATGCAGAAGGTCCCAGGTTCAGCCACCCCACCCCACCCCACCCCCACATCTCCAGCAGGGCTCGGAAGGGATCCTGCCTGAAAGCCTGGAGAGCCGCTGCTGCCCGTCCGTGTCGACAATGCTGGGCTAGATGGACGGGGGGGGGGGTCTGACTCAGGGCAAGGCAGCTCCCGGTGTGCCTAAGTGCTTTTCTCCCCCACTGGTTCACTTCTGAGGTTGGAGCTGAGCTGGGCAGAAAGTCTGCACGTGGGAATGAGAGTCCGCGTGGCTTCCCCCTCTGACGTGCACAGATGCCAGAAACACGCAGGTGGCAGCTGCCTTCTGCTACCTTTAGGCTACATAGGCTACGCTCACCCACAAACAGCAGCAGGACCCACTCCACCGCGTATAAGCGCCTGGCAAAAATCGGAGCTTCCCCTTTAACTGCCTGAGTAGCCGCGAGGGAAAACAAATGCCGCCTTCGTGTCTCGCGCCCAGCATATCCTCTTCATCCGTGCATAAGGCAGAGCAGAACCAACCGGCCGTCGCTCTCGCTTTTGCTGCTGCTGCTATTGCTATTTGCAGGCAGCCGGCGGCTGGGCGCGCCTGTGCACAGTATCCCTGCGTGCGCGCTGCTGAGCCTGGGGATTGGCTCGCGCTGCGCGCGTCCCCACAGGGGGAAGGGTTCACTGCCGCCTGCCAAGCGCCTGGGCCCTGCCCAGGGTCGGCCCAGCGCTCTGGCGGACTCCGGCCCTCGCAGCGCGGCGCTTCTGACTGGCGCCCCCGTTAGCCCTGTGCTCTAGGCAGCTGCCTAGTTCGCCTAATGGTAGCACTGGCCCTGCTTGTGGAATTAACCCAAGGCTGAATTCAGTTTCTACTACTACAAGAAATGTATCACTTCTTAGCTGCCTTGTGCAGTAAAGGAGGAAAGAAATTTGCCCCTACTCAGAAGTGGTGGAGGATGCGAGTGAAACCAGCCAGCTGCTTTGCTTGGGCAGCTTAGCAATCAGGGACAAGCTTTGCCCATGCCATTCCCAGTCTGCAGTTCTTATACACAGTGGCTGACCTATCTAATTTTTGGTAGTCCAGGATTAGCTGGCTGCCAGTAGGAATTTTTATTTCTCATCCTTAACTGGCCATAGGAAGGAAGCTTTGTTGTTGTTGTTGCCTATGCTGCACTATCATACTGGTTAGCTTTCTAAGATTGGCTTCATTTGGACTGTGGCTTTTCCCATATAAATAGGTTATAACCTATTTCAGTGTGTCCTGCTGTAAACTGAGTCCTGGCTCTTTGCTAAGCAAATACATGGATGTATACAATAGAGAAGCCAATTTAGCAGGCAAATGGTCAAGCAAAGCTTTACCAGGCACATAGGGGGTTTTCCAGAGAGAGGTCTGAGGTACAGCCAAGGTCAAAAGCCAGGAGATCAGTCAAGTAGAAGCACAGTCAGAAAACAGAGTCAGGTAGGAATCCAGGGGTCAGTAGTATGGAGATCCAAACATAAAGCAAGGTCAAAGAGAAAACAGGAGACTGGAGCTGAAGATAAGATATTATTTTCAGTAGCTCTCAAGTTACTTGCGCACGTAAGGGGGGAAATGACGAGCCGAGACACCTGTTTGGTATTTAACTGGGCCACATTTATTTGCATACAATGAACTGCAAAGGGATGGAGTGCGGGTTATTCTAATCTGGCCTCCTAGGCCACTCAATTGTCCAATTGGGCGGAGCATCCAAAACCGGGAGGTGGCGTTGGATCCGCCGCCGCCCCATTTTCCACTTTCCAGTGTTGGGAGCCTTTGTTGCGTCGCCCCCTCTCGGAGTCTCACGACAACAAGCTTGGCGAGCACAAAGGCATCACAGGCGTTCCTGATCCTCAGCTGACTGAGCCTACTGGCCCATCAATCTGAGGCGTCCTGAAACCGCCTGTCACCTGAATGGTGCCAAGGATGCTCACCTCACCCTATCAATATCCTAACCCGCACTTACCCGCCACAGAGAGGGACCAGCGCCTGCTTAGTCCCCTCTCCCCCACCTGCCCGGAACTAATTCCAGCAGGGCCCTTTGCAGGTCTTTGAGAAACACGTTGCTGCCATCTGCCGCGAAAAGCACTCAGTCGGTGCGATACAGCTCCCTCTGTGCTGACACAATCTCAGGATGGGGTACAGAATAACCATCCCCACCCACCTTTTAACATTTTTTGTTACCCTTCTGGCTGCTTAATTCATAATCTTGGAGCTTGCCTTGCTCCGCTAACAGTAGCGTGGCCGGTATGAAGAGGCAATTTGAACAGCAGGCCATCTTTGTTGGACCGAAAGTCTGCAAGCGCTTGCAGGAATAAGGCCTTGTTCTTACGTAAGTCCAGATCACTCCCCCCTGATACAGCACCTGCTGGTGCGGGGGTCGTTCAATAAGCTCTGATTGTCCCCTAGGATGCGGCACCTGCCGGTGCGGGGTTGTTCCTTTAGGCCAGATTGTTCTTCTAGGATGCAATCCCAGCCGTTGCACGGGTTGTTCATTAAGCCAAGATCGTTCCCCCCAGGATGCAGCACCTGCCGGTGCGGGGGTTCCTTATTGGGGCCAGATCGGAACAGGGTGATCAGTATGTTCTTCCACAACAGGCTGCTTCGAGCCTCCCAGGAATGAAGGAGTGACCATGCACCCACACACGCACTGGTCTGGCATATGAACATTCTGCAAGAAAGAAACAGAGGCCGCAGTATCGCTCATAGAAATGTGAACATGTTAGGATCTACCATAACTAGCAGGTGATGGGGAGGGTTAAGAATATAGGAAGCCACCTTATCTTAGATCCGGCTAATGGTCCCGATGCCCAGTAATGTTGACATTGACTGGTCGCAACTTTTTTGTTTATTTATTTATTATATATACACGCTGCTTTTATTTTCTGAAACGGACCCAAGGCGGCTTGTACATTTCTCAGTGTTATCCTTACCACAACTCCGTTAGGCAGGTCAGGCTGAGAGCCAGTGACTGTCACAAGGTCGCCCCGTGAGTTTCGTGGCTGAGGAGGGAATACAACCAGGGTTTCCCTAGTAGCAGTCTACTGTCTTCACCACTACACCGGGTTCTGGCAGGATTCTTTCTTATACCCACTTGAGAATGCCGGGGATTGAGCTTGGGGCCTTTTTGATGCACAGCCTGAGCACTACCACTGCGCTATTGCCACTCACTGCGCGTTAGACCGCTAGGCCTGAGGTCACCAATGCCTCTTAGCCTGGATCATTCCCAATATGCGGCATCTGCAGGTGTGGGGGTTGCCCGTCCACAGTATCTTGGACGGCTATGTTCAGATAATCTGCCCAGCGGGCCGTCTATTGATGATCCAAGAGTCAGCCAGCGCTTGCAGACTTAAGGCCTTGTCAATGAGTAATCCCGTATAACTCACCCAAGATGCAGCACTTACGGTTGCATGGGTCGCTTATTAATGCCGGACCGGAACCGGGTGGTCAGTAGGTTCTGCCACGTTATACCGCGGCAACCCAATCAATGGATGTACGCTATTGTTCGCTTTGCAGCTGGGTTTTCTGGCTTGGGGTTATAACCCTTCGTACAGCACAGAAATGAAGGAGTGTCAACGCACTACTACATTCGTCGGTCTGTCCCCTGGTATTCTGAAGTAAAGAAACAGAGGTCGCAGTATTGTTCCTAGAAATGTGCACGCGTAATGATCTACAATAATTAGCCGGAGAGAGATAGGAATAGGAACATATTAAGCTGCTTTATGCTGAATCAGACCATTGGTCTATCTAGCTCCAGTATTGTTGCCATTGACTGGTAGCAGTGTTTTGGGGGATTCTGACAGAACTCATTCATAGGTTGCCCCCGCCCTATAGCCTGGCTTCTGTCCTAAAGGAAGCCCACCACCGTTCTGTATTGTCTCGGCATCTGAATGATTTGCCCAAGTGTTGAGCATGAGATGGAAGACCCCATATGCCGAGGCTCCATATAGCCATGTGATATGTATGATTGGCATCCGCCCTGCGTTGGCAGATGTATGGCAAAAGCAACAGTGCCTCTACTTTAATGGGCCATGATCTTTGCTTGCAAAATTGTCTCTATTAGCCCGGTGATGACGCACCTATGGCACGGGCATCACAACTGGCACGCCAGGGCTTCTCTGTGGTCCTTCGATACATTGGTCACCGGATCGTGAAAAGAATGTCACTTTCTGTGAGAGACTAAAGCTCTTGTTCTTTCTCTCAGTGTGGAACAGAATGATTTTATTCTAGAATAAATGTTACATAAATCTTTTCTACATTATTATCACATTTCATCGATTATGAAGCATGGTGCACAAAAGCACGGCTTTTGTTGTACAGCCGTCATAGTTGACCTGAGTGCCGGATGTGTTGCTCTGAACTAGCAGAGTATGAGCCAAGGTTTGGCAAATTATCAGCATGCATGCAATAGCCGAATTACCTAATTATGCCAACGCGTGCCCAATGTCAACTCTTCACGATGCTGTGTTTATAATTGAAGACCTAAAGTGTTTTAAAATGTGCTAAAGACGTTTAGTTTTTCTTGTTTATCTTGCTCATCGTAACACAGTTTGACTTTTACTTTTACTAATTGAGAACCTGAATAAGCAGGTAGAATCTTGCTCATCGTATCACAGGTTGGCTTTTACCAATTGAAGGGAATGTTGGCACCTTGAAATAACTAAGTTGGTTTTGTGCTGTTGTTTGGGTCATCATACTCGTAATGGTTTACCATCACTGTATTGGACTGACATGCAGATTAATTGTTGTATGACGAGCACTGTCTTAGACTGACGTGCAGATTAATTGTTGTATTAAGAGCAATGTGCACCAAAGTGCATACCTTGTGATGAACTAATTTTAATCATAGAAAATTCTCCATGATTGGGATGAATCAATTTAATATTGCAAAATTGGCAATCTAAATAATGGTAATGACCAGGCCTGGCCTTGCTCGGTTTGTCTGTGCTTGGACAAACTGAGTCGGCGTGGTCTACAGGCCTGCATAGGATTAAACATTTTTATGTATTAAAGTATTATGTATTTATTAATTAATCATTGAATCGATTAAATACCCGATGAATTAAATTAAACTTAATCAATTAATTAACGTAATAATTATTATTTCCATGATTTGCTGTAGTAACTTTAGTCAAACGGTGGCCTCAGGCTTGCATATTATTATACAGTGCTATGTATTAAAGTATTAAGTATCTATTAATTAATCATTCAATCGCTTAACTAATATTTATTAATTAATCATTCAATCACTTAACTAGTCAATTGATTCAACTAAAATTAATCAATCACAGTAATAATAATAATTATTATTATTTAGTCAATTAATTCAAGTAAAATTAATCTATTACAGTAATACTTATTATTTCAATAATTTTCTGTAATAACTTTAGCAAAACGGTGGAAAGTGGCTGGCGCGTGGCCATGCCGCCATTGTTGGCTCTAACTCAGGCGGGGGGGCGTGCTATCCCGCCCGGAGTCGTCCGATTCTGCGCCAGCTGGCCCCGGCCGGGCAAGTTGGTCGCCGCGCCGCATCGCGGCGGCGCGGCAGGAGCCTCGGATGAAGGGGCGGCCTGTGGGGGTGGGGGGGGAGGCGCCACCCCCACCCACGCTGTATCGAAGGCGGCCGGGCCGCACTATCACCGCGCCACCCACGGCGGCGCGGCAGGTTCACTGGGCGAAGCCCCGGGGGGGGGAGAAGCGCCGCCCCTACCCCCCGCAACGGGAGTAGCCGAGGCCGGCCGGGCATCCAGCTGGGCCCGGCCGGGTGAATTGGTCGCCGCATCGCGGCGGCGCAGCACAGAGCCTCAAGTAAGAGGGCAGCCTGAGGGGGGGGCGCCACCCCACCATCGCTGCGGCAGAGGCGGCTGGGCCGCCCTATCGCCGCGCCACCCGCGGCGTCGCGGCGGGGTCACCGGGCGAAGCTCCGGGGGGGGGAGAAGCGCCGCCTCCACACCCCCCACGACGGAAGCAGCCGAGGCCGGTCGGGCATCTGCCTGGGCTCGGGCTGGCGAATTGGTCGCCTCGCGGCAGCGCGGAGGGAGCCTCGGGTAAGAGGGGGGCCCTGTGGGGGTGGGGGGGAGGTGCCACCCCCACCCACGCTGCGGCGGAGGCGGCTGGGCTGCCTATCGCTGCGCCACCCACGGCTGCGCGGCGGTGCCACCAGGCGAAGCCTCTTGGGGGGGAGAAGCGCCGCCTCCACCCCCCCGCAACGGGAGCAGCCGAGGCCGGCCGGTATCCACCCGGGCCCGGCCGGATGAATTGTTCGCCGTGCCGCATCGTGGCGGCGCGGCAAGGACCTTTGGGAGCAGGCACAGCCCGTGCGTGGGGGGGGGGGCGCCGCCCCCACCCCCGCTGGGGCTGAGGCCGCAGGGCCGCAGCGCTCTCTGCGCACGGGCCGTCCCCTGTGCTCCCCCATCCCTCACCCTCCCCTCCGTTCTTCAATCCCTTAGCTGACCTCATGAAGCACGTGTTGCTCTTTTCAGCCGATGAATTCTTGATCCGTGCCTCTGGAGCTGCAAAGAACGAAGAGGGTGTGGGTTGGGGCTGCCGGGCCTAATATTGGCTCCTGTAGCCCCGCCCCCATGCTAGCTAATTACCTGTGTAAACAGGTAAGCCTCGACTCTCCTCCCCCACGTCCGCAAAGTTTCTCCCCGCCCACAGCTGCGCGTGCTTGGGGGAAGGTCCATGTGAGAGCTGATAGCTAGCTAGAGCTACTAGAGCCCTATCCAATGCTCAGCTGCATCATGTTAGAGCAGGGCTCTCCAACCTTGGGTCCCCAGATGTTGCTGGACTACAGCTCCCAGAATCCCTTGCCAGTAGCCATGCTGGCTGGGTATGCTGGGAGCTGTAGGCCAGCAACATCTGGGGACGCAAGGTTGGAGAGCCCTGTGTTAGAGGCTTGTTGTCAGATGCCCTCCTCATGAGGATAGCCCAGCTCATGAGTACTCCTCTTCAGTAAGCAGGCACTCCTTCATCTGGCCAGTGTCCTATCATGGATCTTAAGGTGCTAATGGTCTCAAATGAATGGCCTAGCATCCCCTTCTGCCTCAGAAGCTGAGCTCTTTGCCTCTCCAGGATGCAGATTCAAAGGCATCGCTCCTGAGGGTCCTGGACTGTCTTTGGTAGCACAAAAGTCCTCTGAGGGGCCAACTGGCTCTGAAGGTTCTGGCTCCTCCTTTGAAGATGGTTCCAGTGGTGGATGACACCTGGGACCATGACACAGTGAAGGTTTGAGGGATGGAAAGACATAGTGAGCTACAAAGACCAATAATATCATTGATCCAATGCTTAGAGCATGGATTGTGTTGCCCATACAAAGTGATGTGGCAGATCAAAAATGCAAATGAATAAAGTTGTAGCTCATAGTTCAACTAACATTCACTGCCCCACTTCTTTCCAGGATTGTGGAGCAAAGCATTTGAACTATGCAAGAGAAGAATAAAACTTTGTAAATTTAACCACTTTTCTTGCAATCCAACCTATGCACAGCACATCATTGATTTCATTGTTACTTCTAAATATACATGCACAGGATTGGGCTATAAATCATTGAAGCAGGTGTAGACACAGTAACAGCAATTAAAGATCCAATTCTAGAAGAAATTCTTTCCTGGCCTTAGAGAGCAAAGTTCCACTTTGACTCCGGGACTTAACTGGCAGTATCTGATTACAACCTCATGCATACTCAAGAAACATAAGGCAAGTAGTTAGGACTTTCTTCTGTGTATAATGCTATCTAGCAGCATGACTGGCTTAGATATGCAATAAAACAATGAATGCCAGATAGCAGGCACTTCCCCACTGAAGATGTTCTCTAAGATCAAACATATCAAGGGTAGAAAGAAATAGTTTCTCAAGGGAGATTGTGATGTAAGGTTGGGAATAAGGCCGACATCTTGGAAGAACCTTATTGTACAGTTGAAGTAATAAGCTCAGAGCCATGAAAGAAACCTATAGTCACAGAACAAAGAAACAGGAATTTTAAAAATATTATTATTCAGACAACCATTTCAATTAGGAACAAACATGTTGGGTTATTTATAGAAGAACCTGATAGATCTTGAAAATACACAATTGTTGTTGTTGTTTCCAAAAAAGAACAATGAAGAGAAATTGAAATCCAGGAAGAATGAAATGCAGGGCAGAGCAAATTCACAGAACAATAAAGGAAAAGAACTGAGGTAGTGCTGGCTGGTGTGCCCACTGGGACTGGTGGGGCAGAAGGCAGTTGGGAAATCCCATCCCTACTGGTAATAGCTATTGGAAGCAGATCACTTTCATTCCAAAAAGTTCATAACAATTGAGTTAAGCCATTATATTATATCGAAGGGTGGGAATCACTGGTTTCTAGTGTGGGCAGAAGCATTTTCAAAGCAGGTGCACCAGGATCTACTATTTTCAAGCAGATTATGGGCTAGGGAATACAGGGAGGGGAGGGGAGGGGCAGTTCTTAGCCATTCACATAATTCCAGTGCCCCTCCAATCTAACAGGTTGGGGTGGGCTTAACCTAGGTGTATAGTAAAAAAAAATCTCTCCCTAGCTGGACTGGAAGGGTATCAGGAAGGTGGGCTCTGGGCTGTTCCCCTCATCCTGATGTCCCTCCTATCCTGCCCCCCCTCTCAACTAGAGGTATTCCTTCCTGTGATGTGCAATAATCTCCACATTGCAGGAGGGAATGCAGGGCCGGATTAAGAGCATTATGGGCCTGGTGCTGAGGATTTTGGTGAGGCTTTTTATGGAAATAAATAAAATGAAGACGCAATTTTATATTAAAACAAATTAAATATTTTAATTACCATTGAAGTGCCAAAACAGAAACATATTGAAAATATTTTTTTTGTAAACAATAAGCTTGTTAACTCAATAAAACCGTTATAAATAGAACATTCACAACAACCATTTTTAAATAAACATAAACCATATAAACAATTTAAATATAAGTGTATGATGTTTGGCTCATAAAAATTTGTTCCTTAAATAATAATAATAATAATAATAATTATTATTATTATTATTATTATTATTATTATTATTATTAAAGCATCATAATCAATAAAGCCTGCGTTATGATTATGGTGCAGAGAGTAACTCTTGAAATAAATAGCAACCACTAGTTTTAAACACACAAACAGGTTATTCACTGAACTCTAACCTGCATTTAAACTAAATGAATCAAGGTGGTAGATTAAAATAAAATTACACATTAACTTTTCTTGCTTTTTTACTTGCAAATTCCTCAATTGTAGAATCAAGATTAAGCTCGTTCAGCAAACCATTTTCAATGCACAACAGAGAGAGCGCATTTAAACGCTCCTGACCCATGGAAGACCTTAGTTCATTTTTCACACGTTTTAATGCTGAAAATGAACGCTCACCTTTTCTCTGCAGCAATTACACACCCAACTCTCCCTTACTTTCTCTTTTATCCACATGCCGGTTAAATGTGCTGGGGATGCTACTTTTAATTAGAGAAGTCTCTCTTTGGGGACAGAAATAGAAGTCACTCTGAATGTCAGGGCTCTTTGCACTGCCCCATCTCAGTTATGGGCAGCCGGTGCCAAAATTAGTAGCCGAACAATCCCGCCAAGGTGTTATATCTTGTCTCCAACTCTCACAAAATTGTGCGCTCTCTCTTTTGCAAACGAGTGAACCGGAGGTTCTGCTCCCTGTTCCAGACCAATCCTTCATTGCTTCAGGTTAACAGGCTAAGCCAGAAGCCTTGATGCCCCACCTAGCAAAAGTTTACATACCTCATGCTCTCTAAACCAGTGTTCTCCTACCTTGGGTCCCCAGATGTTTTTGGCCTACAACTCCCAGCATGTGGGCCTATTTTGAGGTAGGGGCCTGGAGCTGCAGCTCCAATAGCCCCTATCTTAATCCGACCCTGAGGGAATGCCTGTGCTCTCAAATTCAGGCAAAGTAGGCCCTGAAAGTTCCTTTGGCCAATAGGCATTCGGGTGTGTGTGTGTGTGTGTGATCTCATCCCTAATGCTCTCCCTAGGGGGAGTTACAGTATTTTGTTTGTTTTTAAACCTATCCCTCTCTTGATCAAAAACATTTCCCTCCTGGATTTCTGAGAGCACTCCACATCACCGGAGGGAAGGAAGGGATAGTTGGAAATAAAATACAGTAATGGGGACTGTTGTTTTTTCACCACTCTTGTGCTTCCAACTAGCCAGAGTCTGGTAAAACAAACAAACAAACACAACCCCTTACTGTATTCTATTTGCAGCAATGCCATCAGCATGCAGGGAGTGGTCTATTGCTAGACCTCCACCTTGCACAGTGTTCCTCTGATCCAGCAGAGTGGCCCTCCAGATGTTGTTGGACTACAACTCCCATTATTCTTCACCATTGGCTATTCTGACTAGGGTTGATGGTAGTTGCAGTCCTACACCATCAGCAGGGCCACATGTTGCTCACAACTGCAATAAATGCTCCCCGGCATTGGAGTAAATTGCAGAAGCCATTCCAGCTTCTGCAATCCACCATTCCAAATTCTGGGCAGAATGCATCGATTGATTTCATTCCTCTCTCTGCCAGAACTCCGCGAATGAACTGGCTTCTTGCTCTGCTCATCCCTAATTATACTTTTTTTTTGTTTTTTTTACGAAGTGTTCGTCACAATTTGTAGCTTTCTATGGACACCTTCTTGCGTGTATCTGAGAAGTAAACAACATGTTCAATCAAAAAAATTGTGTAAAATGTTTCACTTGCAGTAAGAACAGCAAAACATGTCTCAACAGTGCTAAACATTTGCATTAATTAAAACTCACTTGGTCTCTTTACTACTGTTTCTATCAAACTGAAATTGCCAAAGAAGGCAATTTAAGTCCCCAAATGTTGTTGGTTTATACATGTACTATCTTGTGATTACATTTCCACATTTAAAAAAGAAAAATCCAATCAGAGAAATTGCCTTTTAAGTTTGCAATACTAGTTCATTCTCAGCTGAGACAAATGTGCATGTCTAAAGAAATACAGTGCAGTGTAAATAATGCAAGAGGGAGCCCTGTTTAAAAGAAGCAATTAACTCTGCTAGTATATTTGAAGTGAGTAAGCTATAACTGTGATTTTAATTTAATTTTAATTTTTTTTTAACCTAGCTCTGGTTGACAGATTCTTGATAATCTAGAATTTTAGACTATTACACCATATTTAGAATGAAGGGGTGGATTCAAAGTAAGGCTGAGGGGAAAGTCTGCCATGGAAAACTTTTGACTCAGAATTGGTGATGTGTATGAAATGGGGCCCAAACTTGGGGAAGGGTGAAAGTTGCCAAATGTTTTCAGGGGCATGGTAACCATTTTGCATGGATGGATTCTTAACAGTCTTTTATCTTTATTTTTCTTTTCTTTTTTGGGACCAGTAGCAGAGCTCATAACAGAAGTCAATTCACCACTGTTGCCATTTCTCTCCCAGAATGCTCTGGAATTATGTTACATAATGATACTGAGAGGCATTCTGGGAGGAAATGGTAGTATCATCATTGGGGGGTGGCCACCATGAAGAACTCTGCTGATACCATTACAGTGCTTTGCAGAAGAATTCACACACACCCTTTGACTTTTCCACATTTTGTTGTGTTACAACCTGGAATTGAAATGGATTTAATTGGCATTGTTACCACTTGATATACACAAGATACTCAACACTGTGAAGGTGCAAAATATTTTTATTGTGGCACTTGTTAAGTAAGTAAAAGTTAAGTAAACAAAACAAGCTTGCACTTGTTGGTTGCATAAATATTCACTCCCTTCACTGTGACATGCCTAAATAAGCTCAGGTGCAACCCACTGTCTCCAGAAGTCACATACTGTACAGTAAGTAGTTGAATTGAGCAGGCCTGTGGCTTACACTGGTTCAGCTTGTCTGAGTGTGGAAAGCTAAGCAGGGTCAAGCCTGGTTATTACTTGGATGGGAGACCCCTCCTCTAGTTTCTTGCATTGAGCAGGGGCTTGGGCTTGATAGCCTTGCTCCTTCCAACTCTATCATCTATGAAATCTATGAACGGAGCCTACCTGTGTGCAATTCCAGTGCCACATGATCTCAGATTAAATACACCTGTTTCTGGAAAGCCCCTGATTTTGTTGGAGAGCATATCTAAACAAACAGCAGCATTAAGACCAAGGAGCTATCAAAACAGCTCTGGGATAAAGTTATGCAGAAGCACCAATCAGGGTTGGGTTATTAAAAAAAAATATCCCAAACTATGAACGTCCCCCAGAGCACCATTAAATCCATTATTACAAAATGGAAAAAATATGGCTTAACCACTACTCTGCCTAGAGAAGGCCATCCACCAAAACTCAGTGACCGGTTAGGGAAGGCATTAATCATAGAAGCAACCAAGAGGCCAATAGTAACTCTGAAGGATAGTGACTACTATCACCCGGATACTCCACAAAGCTTGGCTTTATGGAAGAGTGGCAAGAAGAACACCATTGCTGAAACAAAGCCCATATCAAATCTCAATTGGAGTTTGCAAAAAGGCATGTGGGAGACATAGCAAACATGTGGTAAAAGCTTATCTGGTCTGATGAGACCAAAATTGAATTTTTTGGCCTTGACACAAAACACTATGTGTGGTGCAAAGCCAACAGTGCTCGTTGCCCTGAGAACACCATCCCCATGGTGAAGCATGGTGGTGGCAGGATCATGTTGTGGGGATGCATTTCCTCAGCAGGGACTGGGAAACTGATCAGGATAGAGGGCAAGATGGATGGAGCCAAATGCAGGGCAATTCTAGCGGAAATCTGTTTCAGTCTGCAAGGGACCTGGGACTAGTGGTGGGAGATCCCATGGCGACCTGACCGGCCACCGGCTCGGTGGACGCCACTGCTGTGCCCACTGAGCCAGGCCAAAAGCAGATGCACACCAAGCCACTCAGTGGACTTCTGGGTCCCAGGTGGGCCGTTTTTATGCAGAAAATGCTGTAAGATGTGTTAAAAGCGGCTTCAATTTGCACACGTTACACAAATTACGGCTGCTTTTCGTGTATCTTATGGCATTTTCTATGTAAAAAGCGGCCTGCCGGGAACCCAGAAGTCGCTTCCCCAGCTCAACTCAGGAGAATGTGAGTCGAGCTGGGGAAGCAGGTAAGTGGGACAGAGTGCAGGGGGTTGGTCAAGCCCGGCCAGTTCACCGGATTTTCACCCCCCCTGAATGAACTCCTCACACATGCCTACCTGGGACTGAGGTTCACCTTCTAGCAGGACAATGACCCTAAACACACAGCCGAAGTAACACTGGGGTGGTTTAGAAACAAGAACCTGAAAGTCTTAGAATGGCCCAGTCAAAGCCCAGACCTCAATCCAATGAAGAATCTGTGGCAAGACTTGAAAGTTGCTGTTCACCAACGGTCCCCATCCAACCTGACAGAGCTGGAGCAACAATTTTGCCAAGAAGAATGGGCAAACATTGCAGGATCCAGATGCGCTAAGCTGATAGAGAGTTACCCCAGAAGACTCACAGCTGTAATTGCTGCCAGAGGTGCTTCTACCAAGTATTGACTTGGTGGGTGGGTGGGTGGTGAATACTTATGCAACCAACAAGTGCCAGTTTGTTTTTGTTTACTTAACTTTTGTGCCACAATAAAAATATTTTGCACCTTCACAGTGTTGAGTAGAGTATCTTGTGTACATCAAGTGGTAACAATGCCAATTAAATCCATTTCAATTCCAGGTTGTAACACAACAAAATGTGGAAAAGTCAAAGGGGGGTGAATACTTCTGCAAGGCACCGTACCTCTATTAAGAATCCACCACTGCAAAATGATAAGTGCCCCACTCCAAAACTTTCAGTAACTTTTACTCCCCCCTCAAATTCTTGAAATATCCTCTTCCAATTCACCACTTGAGAATAGGGGTGGTGAATTCAGAGTGGGGTCATTCAGCCCTAGTTCAAAGGTCCTGGGTTTGCCTCATTCTAATTTCTCTATCAGCTCAACCCACTTAGAGGAAACCAGGAAACCAGTTCATGCACCTGAGATGATACAAATACAAAAGGAACTAGGGTTTTTGTTTTTATTTTGCATCCTTTATCTTTGAATACATAAGCAATGTTGTGTTTGTCAAACAAAAGCAATAGTACCCTCAAAGTCCAAGCAACATTTAGGTGCATAGTCTGTCTCTCTGAATTTCCCTCACAGTTCTCCTGGAAAACAGTGACTGCCAAGTGTCCTTTGCACCCTGCTTTGAAGTTCATCTCCAAGTTGAGAGTGTTGCTTCTGGCAGGATCAGTTTGATCAGCCAGGGTTGGTGTTAAAGGGAGAAAACAAACTGAAGCTGAATCCAGACAAAACGGAGGTGCTTGCTGTCAATGGCCACAACCTGGGTTTGGAGGTGTGTCAACCAGTTCTGGATTGGGTTACACTCCCCCTGAAAGACTGTGTTCGCAGCCTGGGGGTGCTTCTAGACCCGTTGCTTCAAATGACAGCTCAGATAGATGCGATGGCTAGGAGTGCCTATTATCAGCTCCAGCTGATATGCCAGCTGCGCCCCTTCCTAGAGTCGGAAGACCTAAAGACGGTAGTGTACGCACTGGTAACTTCGAGGCTTGACTTCTGCAATGCGCTGTACATAGGGCTACCTTTGTACCTAGTTCAGAAACTTCAATTGGTGCAAAATATGGCAGCCAGATTGGTCACCGGTACATCTAGAGGTGCCCGTATTATACCAGCTTTAAAAGCATTACACTGGCTGCCAATCAGTTTCCGGGCGAAGTATAAAGTGTTGGTTATTACCTTTAAAGCCCTACATGGTGTGGGTCCAAGTTACCTGCAGGATCGCCTTCTCCCGTACAATCCGCCCCGCACACTTAGGTCCTCTGGGAGGAATTTACTCCAGTCAGCCAAGACTAGGCTGGCGAGTACTACCCAGAGGACCTTCTCTTCTGCTGCTCCCAGACTGTGGAATGGCCTGTCGGAGGGGACTCGTCAACTAGATAGTCTCTTGGCTTTTAAAAAGGCCATAAAGATTGACCTCTTCCGACAGGCCTACCCAGTGGAACTTTAAGAGTTTTTAGAATACTTTTAAAGGTTTTAAATAATATTTTAATAATGTTTACTATGTTTTTAACTAGTTCTGTATTTTGTATTTATGGTTGTTCCCCACCTCGATCTAAGTGGAGAGGCGGGTAAGAAATAAAATTATTATTATTATTATTATTATTATTATTATTATTATTATTATTATTGGTGGGGCTCTTATCAAGGGCCCAAACTCCAACAGGGACTCATTGACAAGAGCCCCCTCAAGTTGTTTCTCCTCTTCACCATTGCAACCTGCTTATTCATCTGCCTCTTGCTCTGGCCCAGACAACACAGTGGTGAGAATGAAGAGCAGTAGATGCTGCCTATTTGTTCACTGGTTCTCTGCCAGTGATATCTGCAGAGTACTGAGAAAAGGGTGCCTATGCCAGAGCAGTGATTTCAGCTCAAGGACTCAACTCATGATAGCAGCAATCTTTTCACAAGTGAGCCCAACACAGCTCAGCTGAACTCATGCAAATGATTAACAAACTAGTTTTCTTATAAGACTCCTAATACTCTAACACAGTGGTTCCCACCCTTGGGTCCCCAGATGTTGCTGGCCTACTGCTCCCAGCATGCCCAGCCTGCTACCAGCTCATATATCTACAGAACTTACAGCAAAGTAAGTTCTGAACCAAAGGCAGAGGGAGGGAGGGAGGGAGGGAGGGAGGGAGGGAGGGAAGTCAACCAACCAACCAACCAGCTAGCTAACATCCTAGAAAAAGGGTTGACAAAGCTGGACCAATGACAGTAAGATATTGCTTGGATAATTGACCTGGATAAAATAGGGACACAATTCTATGAGGTTAGTTACAGAGTGATCCTATGGTCCCTAGACAGTATCTAGGTGGCCGTAGGATTCTTCAGATTCTCAGATGCAAGGTTGGAAAAGAGCCAGACCCTGGAGTTAGGGATCTGTGCTCAGATCGCCCTCCCCACGCCCCCCCCCCCACAGCCAGCAAGGAAAGAACCATGGTGGCTGCTTGTCTCAGGTCATAAGTGTGACCTTGGAGAAGGAGTAAAGGGGTTGGGGAGGGGAGGGGAGGGGAGGAGACTGGGACCACCAGGATGTGACATATTATGGCAGCTCTCCAGCCTCCTTCGCTCTCCATCTGAAGTACCACAGCTAGATAGCCAAAATCAGCCATTTAGCTGACTGGCAGAGCAGGACAGGAGGAGCAGGGAGGCAAAGATTGCCTTCACACTCCTCCCACCCTGCATAGGTGGGATTACGATTATGCCCATTCGATTACACCCTTCGATGCATTTATCTCTGGTTGTTTATTTACCCTAGTACTCATATAGTTTTTGTCTGTGCTGTGTTGTGTGTATCCATCCAGATTTTAAAAGCTTTCCTATTAACATTTGTCTTCGGTAAAGTTTTGAACTTTGTTATTTAAAACTTTGTGGTCTCTTTTAGTTTTGGGTTACTCACCCTTCAAATAGCCAACCCCCACACTTCCTAAATTAAATAGCTGAGACTTAGAGGGTTTTAAGGCTGGTGTGGTGAAGGCAGCAAGATAAAAATATGTCTACCTGGTGGCAGCAAAAAAAAGGCCACAGGAAGGGAAGAGCATAAAGAATTTGGAGCACACAATTTTGCCATTTTTCCCTTTCACTCATGGAAAAAGGTATTGCTGGTTTGTGACAGTGTCCATACACATACAGCTCTGCATGTGTAGTGTCCTCTACACATGATCATGAGCCCCCCCCTCCAAAAAAAATATATCAGGGTTCCTGATTGTCAGAAGAAAACCCTGTTACAGACGTCTGAGAATTCCATTTGTGAGGTGAAAACTGATGGATATTTCCACTTTGGCCCCGTAGATTTCATTTCATTTCCCTCCCACTGGGGTCAACTCAACCTGTAGCAGAACGAGCTAGCACATAGATTTCATAGATCATAGAGTTGGAAGGAGCCTACAAGGCTATCGAGTCCAACCCCCTGCCCTGCTCAATGCATGGATTCCAGGTGTTTGTTTTTTTTAATGGTGGCAATATACACAATTAGGGAAATTTGCACAAATGGTGTGGGGTTTTTTATTTTATTTTTATTTATTTTTGGCAATCTTGCTGAAGTGCACACAATCACAAGTCTGCCTGTCCACTATGTAGCTCCACAGAGGCATATTCCCCTCTTGTAAATATCCTTGTCAGTTTCATTCTCTCCAGTCTACCTGCACTACTTTGTTTGGCCCATCAGAGCCATATTCCAAACTGCTCAGAACTTGTCAATTTCATGCTTCACTTTGGCATGTCCAGAGCATACAGTTTCATGTGAAAGTATGTAGGTCAGGAGTGGAGACAGTGTTCATGACCAATGGCTTGAAAGAGGCTTTTTAAATTGTGTTTTAAACATCAGCTACCAATGCAGTTTGTGTCTCCTTATGATCCTTAAAATTGTGTTTTAAACATCAGCTACCAATGCAGTTTGTGTTTCCTTATGATCAGTTCTGCAGGTAGTTTTGTTTCCAACCACCAGATGGCTACAGTTTGGGGGTTTCTCATTTCTTATTCAAGTGAACTGGTATGCATCCGAAGACATTCAGCTCATAATGTGAAAGCATGCCATGTTTATGGTACTCAGAGGGCCATTCAACCACCTCTGTCTTCCAGAAGAGGATTAAGTCAGTGCAATGGATTAAGTGCACTCAACTGAAATTTTGCACATGGGAATTTCAGGAATGTACACAAAGGACGTAACACATGAAAATATAGCCATACATTAAACCCTGTTTGAATAATACTATACAGTGGTGCCAATCTGTTCATGTAATGTGTGTATGTAGGTGCCCCTTACAGTAAACTCCAAAGAGTTGGACTCCTGTTGCAGTTGATTGCAATGCAAATAATTTATGAGGGTGGAAGTGATGTGAGGTCTGCTAATTTTTTGTGTACAGGTTTGGGAGGGGGACATGTTCCTTACAGTTATAAAGTTTTTATTGGATTGTTATAAATAGGTATATATTTTGTTGCAAATGTATTTTTGCATTTTTTTTCTTTCTTCTATCTATTGAAGGTAAAGATGGATGAATCTGTCAATCTTGGTTTTTCTCAGTTTCTCATTTTTCCCATCTTATGTTTGTTCCATCCCATTTCTGCATCAGTTTCTCTCTCTCTCTCTCTCTCTCTCAAAGTCTACACAAAAATTTGTATGCACTTTTGTGCACATTTACCTAGTAAACACATTTCTGTATGCAGGTTTGCTTAATATATACATTTTTGCAAGTGTTTTTCCATAGTACAATGCTGCTTTGTCCAGTTTTTCCACTAATACGCACATTTTTGCACACTTTCCCCAATATACAATTTTTTTGTAAGCACTTTTCCCTAATGTACACATTTTTGTATGCATTGTTTGTTTGTTTGTTTGTTTGGAAAACTGCATCACGAACTTCTGAGAAGTGCAAAAAACAGAAGGATAATTGTGTTCTGGTTCATATATTGATTCAGGAAGTAAGAGCTCAGGAAGTTCTTACTGAAATGTGAATGAACAAAATGCTCCCCCATTCCTAGTTGGAAGAACAAAGAAAAACACCAATAATTCCAGGCATCCATGATTGTAAAGAGCTGGCGAGTTAACGAAGTAACAGAGCAAATAAATTGGAGATTAGTTTCAATGCATGGAAATGGGCTGTGTGAAAATGGGTAGACGTGTTTGGAGTAACAGTGTTGCCAAATGATGGCTCTTCTGGAGATCACAGTGCCAGCTCATGTACAACAGAAAGCCTTTGCAGATGAAGATAAACCAGAAATACATTGTGCTATTCAGGGTCCAGAAGACATTCTCCAAATAAGCACATATATCTGAGGTGGTAGTCCAAAGACTTTTCCACAGCTAATATGATAGTTGCAGGCAAATCATATAGGTTCAGCACCGAAGACGTTAGTTGAATTGTTGGGGAGATGTGTGATTTCTGTCCCAGGTGGGTCTTCAATAGTCATGTGGAATGTTGGTTGCAGAAATGTATGACCACTTTTGGGTCAGTGCCTGTGACTTCACTACCACCAATGACATGTTCCTCTTTTACTCTGCCTGCCCCAATTTGAGTAACTAATCCCCAATCCCCAATCCTTCCATGAGAGGATATGCTGCTGCTGCTACCCGGAATCATGATGGTGCTAATATAAAGCTATGTTTGCGGTTGATGGTCTTGGGGGGGGGGGGTATATTCAGCAATCCTTTCCTGCCAGGATTGCTGAAAACATGTTCATAAAAAGCATCTGTCAGCAATGAGCGACTACCAGAAAATCCACAACAAAATCTAAAATGGAATCTGCAATTCAAGCAGAAAGTGGGCTCCAGCTGTTGCTAAAGGTATCAAACCATTGAAGAATGCCGGAAGAATAACTTGAAACAGGGCAGGGTTGCTCTTTTATCAAATATTCTGGCATTAAACAACTTTTGAAAACTAATAGTAATAGTAAATTGTGACTCATCTACCATTTTCTTACTAAAGCTTTAGATGTATAACCTACTTCACAGGGTTGTTGTGAGGATAAAATGGAGAAGAGGAGGAGGCTTATGTAAGCCGCCTTGGGTTCCTTGCAGGAAAAAAGGCAGGGTATAAATATAATAAATAAATAAATAAATAAAATATTTTCAATAATTTAGCACAGCAGATGTCTAGGCAATAGCATTGCTATCCTACCCACGCTGATCCTGCTAATCAGCATGGACTAGCAGCAATCAGAACAGGTACTGGCTCAGTCCCCAAATGGCTTGTGAGTATTGGCTATGCTTATTCTGACACTTTAAAAAAGCACCCTAAGTGTGTGCATGTTTAGCTGAAATTAGACAACTGAGCCAGCATGGAATCTTCCCTTCAGAATGCAACTGAGAGCCATCTGTAGCTCCATGGAATAAGTTGTGTGTTAACCAACAACTGTAGAAAATTTAGATTCCAATAGGGAATTAAGACAAATGGCTGTTACACTAGAAGGGGTAGATTTTTTATTTAATTAGAAGGTAAATTTATGTACTCTGTAGGGAAACTTGGCTGCAGTATACGCTACTTTGGCAACAAGTTTGCTCTCACAAATTGATTATGAATTTTCTTAGAAATTACTTCTTAATCTATTTATTTCAGCTGGTTAAAATATTTCCGTGTGATTGTTCAGTATGTATTATGCAGATGTTTCTCCAACCAAGGAAAAACCATACCACATGAGCCTGACTTAGTTACAGAGGTGTGAAAAAAATCCCTGAGTCTAACCAGAGAGTCTACCTCACTGAGGGATATGGAAAACAAGTTCAAACAACTGCACCCTACATATATCTCAGACAAAGAAGGGGGCAAGGGAAGAAGTTGCTTAAAAATAAAATTTAGAAATACTTGGTGACCGTGTGTGTGTGTGTGTGTGCGCGCGCGTGCAATTTCTAACACCCACTTTCCTACCTGGAGTTTTAATTGGACCCAGGTGGGATGATTCATCCTTGCCTTACACAATCATTTTCAGCAGTGCTGCTTGATTCTTAGCATTTCCATTCTGATATGGTCGACTCACTTTACTCTAGCTATGCATGTAGTATAAAAAGGACTGCCTAAGATGAAACACAGCAGTGAAATGCATCAGTTGTATATGCAGATGTAATAGCTAAATAGTTCAAATGGTGTTCCCAAACTAACCAAGAGAGCCTATTTGTAAGTAGAAGTTGTGTGTGTGCAGACAGAGTGGGTGGGGGCACTATTGGCACTTTGGCAGTAACAGTTAATATGCAGCTTTCCCCAAGGAGAACATAGTTGATTAGCTGTGAGGATAGGTATTTTGTTTTTTGTTTTTTTCTGAGCCCTGTAATGGGACTCTCTTAGGCATATCTACAGAGAAGCCCTATGCTCCAGTTATGCCGGGGGTGGGAGATACGCCACCACTACGGCAGCAGAACTACCACCATATTGTATTTGTCAGGAGTGGGTAACTTGTGGCCCTCCAATTCCCTTCAGGCCTAGCTAGCATAGTCAATGGTAAGGGATGATGGGAGATGTAGGCCAAAACATCGGGAGCGCCACAAGTTGCCTCCTCCTGCTGTACGTGCTCAGTCCAGGAGGGGAGGAGAAGAACACACAACCAGAAAATGCAAAAAAAAATGGTGTAAAAATGGCAGAGAAACCCACTACATCCCTTGAAACACTGCCAGTGCCCACCAGTCAGGGATGCCCACAGACAGCCCACACATGGAGGGAGCCAGTGAACTCAGGTCAATGTGGACATGCCTCTAGCACACACCCCTGCATGCCTATACACACACACACACACACACACACACCAGGCACAATGATGCCTCAATTCATCCTTTCCAGTGGAATATCCAGCCACACTTTGGATTTGAATCCCTGCATGCTTCTCACAAGCACTGTATTGGAGGACAACACACAAAAGGGAGGAAGAAAAGCCTATGCAACATAGCACCACATGACTCCCAGGGCAGGAGCCTGCAAAGAGCACACACATCTCTCCTGGGAGAAGGGTTCAAGATCCACCAAGGCAGGGAAAGATTATTTTGCCAAGTGACCAAGGGAAGGAGCTGGAAGACACAATAAGAGACCACCAACAGTAGCATAAGGTACAGAATTGGGGAGCAGGAGACAGGAACTTGAGACCTACTGAGGGAATGGGGGAAATGCTCCCACTCACCTTTTCCATTCTTGACAAAAAAAGTCATGCCATGGGCAAAATTAGAAGGAGCTCCCAGGATTCAAACTCACACTGAAAGCATGACAGAGCAGTTCCCTAACCACTTAGCCATAGCAGTAGACAGGAACTGAACACATTATGGAGCATTTGCCCCAGCCATAGAGGTCAACAGCACAGGGGCTGCAGAAGAAGCCTTAGCTGTGAGGGAAAGCTTGCATTTTACATGCAGGGATTCCCAGGTTTGAATCCCAGGTATGACCCCCAAACTAGGAAAGGGAGAAAGGCCCATCACACTCATGCCAACCTGAGAGAATCAAGAGGAGTGCTGCATGGAGCAATAGACTGGCTCCTATATGGGCCAACCAGCCTTGTCAGTCCTTCCCCGCCCCTTGTAACCAACAAGGCCAATCCTCTCCCCTCTTATTTTGCCTGATAGGCTGGTCCTGCTGGGTAGCATCCCAGCCTCCACTCATTGCCCAGCCCTTCATCATCCCCATCCCTTTCTTTCCCCCCACCCCCAACTGATTGCCTCATATACACCCTGGCAGTAGCACCCAACCCACCTGAGGAACCTGAGAGGCCTTCCCCCTTACAGTCTAAGGAATCTGAGTTAGCAGACAGTGGAGGGCCCACTGTCCTATACCCCATCAAGAACCTGCCTGTCACCCCTCCCCTGGTCAGAATTCCATCACATTCAAATGTGGGAGCAAGTGCCACTGGCAGATTCTTCTATCCACAGGAGGGAGGGATAGAGACATAGGAAGCTTCACTGTGTCCTATCAGACCATTGGTCCATCTAGCACAGTCTTGACACTGACTGGCAGTAGCTCTCCAGGGTTTCAGGCAAGATCTCCCAAATCTACCTGGAGATGCCGGGGATTGAACCTGGGACCTTCTGCATGCAAAGCATGTGCTCTACCACTGAGCTACAAGCCCCTCCCCAATGCATAAGGGGATACATAAGGCACTGGGTTTTCAAAGGAGCAGAGACTAAAGAAGGGCTATCAGCTGTGGAAGGTCACAACAAATGCCGTGATGTGTAAAAGACACCCCACAGTTGGCTTTATCCAGATAGCTCGGGGGGGGGGGGAGTATTATCAGAAACTATTCAAACATTTAAGCATTATTTTATTTATTTATTTATTATATTTATACCCCGCCTTTTTTCCTGCAAGGAACCCAAGGCGGCTTACATAATCCTCCTCCTTCTCCTCTCCATTTTATCCTCACAACAACCGTGTGAGGTAGGTTAGGCTGAGAGTCAGTGACTGGCCCAAAGTCACCCAGTGAGTTTCATGGCCGAGTGGGGACTAGAACCTTGAAAACCATCCCCCCCCCCTGCATTTCCCCCTCTTCCTTTGAGCAGCTCTTGACTATTTCAAGACCATCATGAGAATGCTGTTGTGCAGATGGGGGCGTGGGGAGGATAGTTCACTTCTTCCAAGCTCTTAAAGTGTGAGGTGGGATTTCCTAAGGATGTGCGGCAGGTGCTATCAGAGGCATTCCTGAAGCTTGATTTCTCATTAGCCTTCATGACCAGCCATTTGCAGAAAGTGCATATTGGGCTAAGGAGGCCAGTGGTCTGATTTAGTAAGGGTTACTCCCATGTTCTTAAGTTGTACATGAGGTTAAGTGATTTCCTGATTTGTGTCTGTGAAAAACAATGATTTTCTGGCTGTTCTACAAGTTGCTTTTGCAGGACCAGATTATTTTCATATGAAGCAATATCACACTGGAAACACTTACCTAATCAATGACTGGTGTCACTTTAATGCTTTTTCAGCTGCTCTTTCCCAGATATATTTTTTTCTCCCACTGAGAATCCATATTGTGGATCCCCCACCCCACAAATCATTTGCTTTCATTGTTCAAAGCTGAATCTTCTACCGTGTGTCCCATCCCTAGATGCACCTTTGTATTATTTATCTGCTCATGCTACTATGTTGATGCAATTTCCAATATATTATCGTTTGCATATTTAATACTGCTTATGTCCCCTCCTAGATCATTCATGTTGCTGAGCATGATTACTGCAGATGCGGATTTCTCTGTAGTACATTCTTTATCCCAACAACACATTCCTGTTTACCATTAATATTAGCTTGCAGTCCTTCCAAAATTAAACTGATTTTGTGAGAATTGATGCAATTTTTATTCTGTCACTTGCTCTCTGTCATTTATTGCACTGTCTTTGTTAACTTCTAGCTGTTTTCTCTATATGTGTCACATCTGCTTGTCAAGTGGCATTTCAATGGAATGCAGTAGGTCGCCCTTCCCCAACCTGGTGGCCCCCAGATGTTCTGGACTTCTACTTCCATCAGTGTCAGCCAGCATAGGCAATGGTCAGGAATGCTGGGAATTGTGGTCCAAAGCATCTGGAGGACACCAGGCTGGGAAAGACTCCATTAGATTAAGCTACATGTGAATGTCAGGCCTACCCATGGCACTGGCTTGCTTCAATCAATCAATCAAATCACATTTTATTTGCACCAAGCCATTGGCCGTTGCAATTTAAAACAAATTACGAATAAAAACATAGCACAGAGTAGATATCCAGTGTTCAGAGTAAAACAAATACTTACATAAGTTCAATATCGCAGCTAAAATCCTTAATTTTATCTAACATTATATATTTTGTCGAACTCTAAGTGCAATTGACGCCCTCATTTTGATCGCAATAGCTATGAATGTTGCTGTATTTGCTGTCACCGTCCTATTGCGGTCCTCTAAAAGAAAATTCACATAGTAATCGATTGGGCGCCCTGGATGAGGTGTCAATAGAGGAGTAATTAACTCTTACTGAATAGTTCTATACAGGGAACAAAAAAGCACTGGCTTCGTAGGGATGTGTGCGAATCTCAATGGGGGTGGAAGCGGGGGCGATCTCCCTGAGCCCTGTGGCACTTACCTTTTCCCCGGCTCGGCACATCTGCCTGGAGAGGAGCCCGGGAGAGGTACTTCCGGGTCCCGGTGCTGCAGTTTTAACGTAAATATAGTATTTACGTGAAAAACGCAGCGCTGGGGACCCAGAAGTAACGCAACGGGTCCCAGCGCTGTGCCAGGAACTGACGCGACAGGACCCTGACACAGCTTTTTTCACGTAAATATCATAGAAAACCACCTTAAAACGGCTGCCAGTGTGGCATAGGGGTTCCAGTGTTGGACTGGTACTTGGGAGATCCGGGTTCTAGTCCCCGCTTGGCCATGAAATTCACTGGGTGACTTTGGGCCAGTCACTGACTCTCAGCCTAACCTACCTCACAGGGTTGTTGTGAGGATAGAAATGGAGAGGGGGAGGATTATGTAAGCCGCCTTGGGTTCGTTGAAGGAAAAAAGGCAGGGTATAAATATAATAAATAAATAAATAAATAAACAAATAAGAATCATCAGACCTGCACTGTCCTTTTTCTGTTCTTAGTTTCATAAATCACTCTGCTGCACTGAAAGTTTGATTACAACATAGTTTATTGCGTCAGAACAGAATGCCAAATTGTATCATACAGCCTTTAATCCCAAGGGACAGCTCACTGACACTACATGTGCAAGATCACATTTTTAAAAACATAAGACAGGCCCTTCTAGATCGGACCAATGGTCCATCTAGCCCCCAGCTTCCCATTTCTCACAATGGCTAATGCCTTTGGGAAACAAGCAGGTCATGAGGGCAATAGTCTTCTCCTTTCATTGTTCCACAGCAGCTGATATTTAGAGGCATAGTGCCTCTGAACCTTGGGGGGGTTGTACTCTGGAGTAAGTACCCCCCTTTGGTTGCAACTCATATAGGGATCTGCTACAACAAGGAGTGGGGAGGAGTGTTTGGCAAAAACCTTTCATTTCCCATAAAAAGCCCCCACCTTCACCTTGTTTGGATGATCTTTCAAAGACTGCTTTTGCACACTGTGTAGAAGTGGCAAGAGAGAATGCAATTAAGCATCTGTCTGTCTTGCATTTTCTTTTCATGATTCCACTGCAGAGGAATGTAGTGCCTGAACTGCAAATCATACCTCTGCCATTGATCCACTTTAGGCAAACGGCTCCCTCTCCACCTCAGCCCTCCCTCCACTCTCTGCAACATGGGGATAATAATACTCACCTCCTTGCAGGGTTGTTGTAAGGATTACAACAGGATAATGTATGGGAAGCTCTTTGAACAGTCTAAAGCAGTATACAGATGATGATGATGATGATGATGATGATGACGACGACGACTATTATTTCCATGAGAAAGGGGAAATCAAGGGGTGTGAGAGAACCAGCAATTTTGGATCTCACTTAATTCTCTAAAAATCACTTGGAAGCATGTTTAAGCACACTTCCGTTTTCATTTTTTACCTGTTCTTTGGTATGTTTGAATGGGGAAACTGTGCATTTCAAAGAGGCAAAGTGTGCATTTCTGTGCATATTTTTCAAAAGTGTGCATGTTTCCCCTTTGACTAAAGCATGAAAATGCTTTTTTTAAAAAAAGTGCATTTCAAAGAGCGCATTTCAAAAAATTATGTATTTTTCAAACACGATCACAAATTCAGGAATTTGCAAACATTTCTCAAAAGCAAAGTGTTCCTCCTCATATTTGTGTTCAGGATTGAGAACAAGACATGTTCGCATGATTTACAAACAAAAACTAAATACTGTACTCATACATCCCTACAGTGCTGAGAAATGTGTGAGCTCTATCTGTATCTGGAGCAGATAGTTTTTTCCCATGGAGCGTGTGCCTTTGAACTTACACACCCTGTCCCTCTCTCATGCTTGGTCTCTCACAATTTCTATACAACTGCCTTTCCCAACCTGGTGGCCCCTAGATGTTTGGGACTTCCATTCCAAGCATTCCCAGCCAGCATGGTCAATGTCAGAAATGCTGGGAGTTGTAGTCCAAAGTATCTGGCACCAAGTTGGGGGAAAGTTGCCATTTAACATGCCAAGCTGACCTTATAGTTTAGTGACTCTCTTGTTCTTGTCCCTGAAACTTTGTCCCTGAAACTCAATATGGTTTCCGCCCCTCTAGAGGGACAGTAGACATGATTTTTACTGCACGTCAGCTCCAAGAAAAATGCCGGGAGCAAAATCAACCCCTTTATATGGCATTTATCGATTTGGCTAAGGCCTTTGATACTGTAGACCGTACAGCTCTCTGGACTATCCTTATGAAAATTGGATGCCCCAATAAATTTGTGAATATCTTGCGACTTCTCCATGACAACATGACGGCAACGGTTTTGGACAACAACGGCTCTCATGGTGCTCCATTTAAAGTGGGATCAGGTGTTAAACAGGGATGTGTTATCGCCCCAACATTATTTGCCATTTTCATCGCCATGGTTTTACATCTTGTCAAGGGGAAACTTCCCACCGGTGTGGGAATTATATATCGAACAGATGGAAAGCTTTTTAATCTCAGCAGGCTGAAAGCAAAAAGTAAGGTAATTACAACCTCCGTTGTGGAACTTCAGTATGCTGATGATAATGTGGTCTCCGCACATTCAGAGGATGATCTCCAAACTATCCTAAATGCTTTTGCAGAAGCATACGAAAAACTTGGTCTCTCACTTAACATCAAAAAAACCAAAGTGCTTCATCAGCAAGTGCAAGCCAATCCTTTGGTGATGCCATCTATCCAGCTTGGCGGGACAATACTGGAAAATGTCGATCATTTTCTCTATCTTGGCAGCTATCTTTCTGTTACAGCTAACATTGACAGTGAAATCCAGCATCGTTTGAGCTCCGCAAGTGCCGCATTTTCTCGAATGAAACATAGAGTGTTCGAGGATCGGGATATCTGTAAGAAGACCAAAACGCTGGTTTATGAAGCCATTGTATTACCAACTTTATTGTATGCCTGCGAAACATGGACTATCTATAAACGTCACTTCCACCTCCTTGAAAGGTTTCATCAACGTTGCCTCCGGAAAATCCTGCGAATTACTTGGGAAGATAGGCGAACAAATGTCAGTGTACTGGAAGAAGCAAAGACTACTAGCATTGAAAAAATGATCCTTCAACGCCAACTTCAGTGGACCGGTCATGTTGTTCGAATGCCTGACTGCTGTCTCCCAAAGCAGTTACTTTACTCCCAACTCAAGGATGGAAAGCGGAATATCGGTGGTCAATATAAGAGGTTTAAAGATGTTCATAAGGCAAATCTAAAAAAATGCAATATAAACATCGAAAACTGGGAAGCTCTGGCCCATGAACGATCTAAATGGAGGTTGGCCTTTCACAAAGGTTCCATGGACTTTGAAGAAGCCCGAGTGCAAGGTGAAAGGGAGAAACGTGCTAAGCGAAAAGCACGTCAAATGAATCCTTTACAGGACCATCTTCTATCTGGTAACCTGTGTCCTCACTGTGGGAAGCTGTGTGGATCTAGAATTGGCCTCCACAGTCACTTACGGACCCATCGCTAGAGTCTACACAATCTTCTTTAGAATTTCCTCCTTTATCCCGGAAGACAATCTTACTCGGTCACGAGTGATCGCCTGATGATGATGTTCTTGCACTTCTAACACAGCAGCTCTGTGGTCCTTCTAGCACTCAGGCTGTAGGACAGTGGGTAGATATCTTAAAGCAGTGTTCTCCAACCTTGGGTCCCCAGATGTTTTTGGCCTACAACTCCCTGCGTGCCCCTGCCAGTTGTAGGCCAAAAACATCTGGGGACCCAAGGTTGGAGAACACTGTCTTAAAGTGTGTTGTCAGGGAATTAGACTAGCTTGTTTGGGATTTTTGATGAACTTCCTGCTTCTAGCTACCACTTCCAGCCCTTTGCAGTCTAAGTCCACTTTTGACTGTGCCTGTAAAACTAATGAGGAATGAATGTATTTTGGCCAAGATCCTCAAGCCAGTTCCATCAGAACCAGGGATATGGGGATAATAATACTTACCTCCTTGCAGGGTTGTTGTAAGGATTACAACAGGATAGTGTATGGGAAGCTCTTTGAACAGTCTAAAGCAGTATACAGATGATGATGATGATGATGATGATGATGATGACGATGATGACGACTATTATTTCCATGAGAAAGGGGAAATCATTGCAGACTCTGTAGGGGTGTGAGAGAACCAGCAATTTTGGATGGACAAATTTGCATGGACAAATCTTTCAAACTCAGTTTCATTCAGGTTCTCAGTTTTCCGCTGCTAGGTTCATTCTACCCCAGTCTAGTGCAAGCTTTCTTTTCTGCAAATAAATGTGTATGTATTTTGTGTGCGCATTTTTCAAATGTACACATTTTTGTCTGCATGCACCTATTGTCTAAAGTGTGTTTGCGTGGGCATTTTAGAAATGTATGAAATCTTTCCTTGCACAGTTTTCAAATTCGTGCACGTTGTTCAACCTATTTTCTTTGTTTTCCAAAATGCTTTGCAAATTCAGAAATGTATGTATTTTTTACTGCAAATTCCATTCTGGTCTGTGTTCAGTTCCAGAAGGCATGAATTGGGTAATTTCATATTAAAATGCAAGCCCAATTATTGTGTTGGAACAATTTTGCCATGAATATTTAATGGAACAATGCCTGTGTACAAGCAGTATGATAATTGCACCAATAATGCTGCCATGAGAGTTTGTCTTGGTTTGATTCACATGACCCTCATTAAAAGAAATGTCACTGTGGGTGATGTCCCGATTCTTTTCTTGTGGTCTAAAATACATATTTCTATTTTGCTCATGGGTTTTTCACACATATGCCCACGTCTTTTATTATTAGTGCTTGAATTAGGTCTGGTTTTATTGCCAGAGTTATGGGAGGGCGTTGTTGGTATTTATATATGAACAGATAAAGACAAAAAGGAAATCTTTTTAGAGGATAGAAAGTTTCCCAAAGTTTCAAAAAACTTGTATCTTGAGGGTTCTAGTGCCCTCTAGTGTATTACTGATCTCTTTTTTATTTTCCAAACCAATTCTCAGTGATATGTAAGTTAGGTAAGCTAAATGTTATTCTTTATCTGAACAAATGTCGGTCACTATATGATGCAGATGACACAAATCAGAAACAGATGTTCATGGCAACTTCCAAGTTCAGTTTGTACCAGTCTGACCACACTGACCCCAAGTAGTCAATGCGTAAACATTAATATTCTGCCAGTTGTACTGGCAGAGGACAAATATGCATTGCTCCCTAGAGAAGTATCACTGTGCAGGTTCCAAGGAATACAAGGCACAAAGAAGGCAAAATGATCCCCTTGAATGTTGGCTTATGTGTGGTCCCTGAAGGAACAACTATCATCAAAATGTTCATCAGTTGTGATATTTAATGAGTAGTTTCTGCATTTTGCAAAATTATATGTTGCCCTGGGCTCTCAACCAAAGCAGAGTTAACCTGGTGTAATCGTTGACTAAGCATTTGTTTTAATGTTGAAGTACTGGAAGACCTTCATCCAACCACAGTTAACGTAGCCCCTCAATGAAAGACTTCTCATATCCAAAATGTTGCATTTTACATCTTCTCTAAGTTGGTTAGTTTAAAATGAGCTAAAACAAAGTTTGCCAAATGCAGCTCCTTTTGCTTTTACATGATGTGTTTCCTGCTGAACAAGTATCGGGGCCAGGCAAGAGCTAGAGCCAGCTGCACTTGAATGTAGATCTAGAAGACTTGAGCCAGAAGCTGAAGCCTAAAATACAAAAAATTGCTCTGTTGACCAAGCAAAGGCAGGAGGTTGGGCTCCTGGTATTTATTATAATTTATTTAGAATAAATGTCCCAAGTCATAATTGGGACAGCTATGAGCAGCATCACTGGACCATGATGTTACCACAGACTTGCCAGCCAGCCCAAAAGCAGAGGTGAACAGCAGCTGTGGTTGCTTAATCAGGGATGGTTGACAGGCTGAGACACTAGGAATGCCCCAATAAGAGGAAGTAGGGCTCTGGAATTGGGAAAGGAGAAGGAAGGAGGAGGAGAGTAGAAAAGGCACAGAAGGGCAAAGTGCACAACCGCTATATCCAGGAATGATGTATCCAGTACCAGCAGGCACCTCTTATGGAAGAGATGAGGCTGGATGCTACGTACTTCAACCCTGAGGGAAGGATTGCTGATACTTACTGCTTTTTTGGTGAGGAAAAGGTGACAGGACCTCCACTTGGGGTATGCCTGCACAGGTGAGGCAGGTGTAGCCTCTTCGGCACTTAAATGTGAGGACCATGAAAGAACCGTGGCTAGAAAAAAGACTTGAGACAGGGTAAGTCACCCAGAAGAGGTTGAGGTTGAACAAAGTTCCTTCCTCCTCAACCTGTTAGGGGCCCATGCTATAAGGAAGGTGTTACTTAGTTGGCAAGTGGTATATTTGAATACGTAGATCCCCCCACCCTTGTAAAATTAATACATTTTACAATTATTAAATCCTGACAGTTGACTCTCGCCTCTTTATGTCTGGGTGCAATGTGCATATGGGATCTGGGACAAGCTTTACCTTATCTGGAGAACAGTAAAATTAATCACCTGCAGTGGCAAATCAGAGATATGGAAATAAGATACTTTTTCTGATGTCTCCATATCTCACGTTGATGCACCATTTGGTAACTACAGTGTTAACACTAGATAACTTCATTAGAAGATGCATGACAAATAAAAGGGCATAATGGTCTTTCTAAGCTAAGAATATTTGTGATAGGGGGACTTCATGCTATTTTTCTGGAAAATGTGCATCCTTTACTTCCACTGCTGCATTAGGCTTGAAAACAAGAAAGCAATTTGTTGTGGCATATTGGCCTTTACTGCTCCAAACTTATCCAGAAATACAAGTGATGAAGTCTTTCTTGTATTCATTTGCCATTAACATTCTAGTACAGGCTATAAAAAATGTTTCCCCCTCCAAGGAGTATCTAAATAGCACAGGAATTGAACAATCCTCTGTCTGAGTTGAGCTTTAAAAGGGGATAAAGATGCAGTGGCCAATTTTGTTAACCCTTCTGCAATGGTAGTTGACTGTAGCTATATTGTATTCAGAACAATTTATTGAAATCATTCAATTTAATGCTCACAGTTTTTATAAAAAAAAGATTAGGGAACATAAGAATAACCGTTATACACAATCCTTTCGCAAAAAGAATACTCTCCAGTGCGTAATATATGTAGGACATTGCGGTTTCCTGACAAAAGCCACCTAAGTATAAAACCTGAGCAGAATCTAAGACAGAAGTAAAATGAGAACCCACCAGCTTTCCAAATACTCTACTTTCCTACTGATGAAAAGAAGAAAGCTTTCAGGAGAACAATGGCATAACATAATATTCCACCATCTTCTTTTCCAAAGGAAATGGATAAAGCATAAATCAAATAATTGTCCCTGCTCAAAGCAAAAGCAAAGTCATTTCCCCCGCAAAATCATATACAAGCTTTTCATGGTATAACTGTATTTATATATGATTTTACATGTGTGTGTAGTTACAACACATTTTTGTTTTTTCATATCTTCATTATATATTAAGCTTCCTTCATCCTAATCCAGGGATTCCTAACTGGCTGAAAGAGCTCTGATAAGACCATAGGAAGAACTGTTACCAAAGCCCCCGTCTAGTCCAGCATTCTCTTCCCACAGTGGCTAATCAGATGCCTATGGGAAGCCCACAAGTAGGACAGAAGCATAATAGCATGCTCCTGGTCATGGTCTCCAGCAACTAGTATCCAGAGTCATACTGCCTCTGCTAATGAAGGTAATATATATCCATCTTGACTAGTAGCCATTGATAGCTTTATCCTCCATGAATTTGTCTAATCCCCTTTTAAAGTCATCCAAGTTGGTGGCCATTGCTACTTTGGTAGCAAATTCCATAGTTTAACCAGGGCTTTTTTTCTGGTGGAACTCACAGGAACTGAGTTCCAGCACCTTTTCTTCTATTAATTGCATTACAATTTAATCGCCATCTACTCCCGAGGAAATGTAATCCAAGAGTTCCGGTACCCTTTTCTCCAGAAAAAAAGCACTGAGTTTAACTATGCACTGTGTGAAGAAACACATCCTCCTAAGAGGGGTTCCTCATTCCTTAGTTTTCTTTGTATATGTGGATTGGCATATAAAACATATAAGCATACTAAAACATATAAGTATACCTAGTAGTACAAGTGTATGGGTCATGTTCTAGACAACAAACCTAGATGTCTTAAGGTTAGGAAATCATACTTAGTACAGACATATCAGTACTGAGTTTTGAGTGCAGTCTGATATGTGCATGGTTCTTATTTGAGCATCCCATTCATATCAGTTATGGAGACAATCCACATATACAAAGAAAACTAAGCATAACAAGACTTAACAAACTTAAAAGTGATAAAATGAGAACCCAAGTAAAATCAAGCATGACAGTTTCATGCAGCCTTATGGTCAATCTGAAACAGGCAAAAACATTGTGCAATATAATCCAAGCATATTATTATTATTATTATTATTATTATTATTATTATTATTATTATTTCAGTTATATGGATTTCCTTTTATGATCATCACTCTTCCTTCAAAATGGCCTGAAGACCCATGATGCAGCAACTTTGCTGAAATTAAATGCGTTTGGGTCTGCTCACTAGGATAGGAAACTGCCTCGAAAACCTATTTATGACGCCTTAAATTTCTGCAGTTTTTTTCAAGGGCAGCCCTTCATGAAGTGCAGTGTACATGTGCAGGTGTGGGTTTGGACTGGTGGAAACTGGACATGCATGCTGCACATATGTATGCAGATAAACATATGAGCCATGTAATGTGACCTTCTTTGGCCCTGCACATTATAGATGGAGGTGTGTACTCCATGTGTCTCTCAGTGCAGATGGAAAATCAGGGCTCAATATATTTTGCTGACTGAGGCAGAGCATCAAATGTGTGGTCCCCACCACCACCTTGCAAGTCAGGGTGCATAGTATCGAGGCCAGCCAAGTTATTTTGGCACCAGAAAATACCACGTGTTCCTCTTCCTGCAAGTAAAGTAAAACCGTAAGAATAAATTCAAGAACTCTGCCCTTTCATAACAGCCAGATGGGGCCACTGTGTACTACCTCGCTACACATGACTACCTCTGGATTAGTGCCCAAATCTAATATTCCTATATAAGTTTCACAACATACCAGAAATGACTGGTGAAATTCTACCACAGCTTCTCCTTTTTGTAACTGAAGGTTGTATTTTATCTTCAGTGTTCATTGGACAGGCTAGAAATTAGAGAAAGGTTGAGATTCTGAAACGTTTCAGTCTATTATCACCTCACCTTTTTGAGCCCTCTAGTTTTAGGAGTTTTATATTTCAGTGCAGGATTGTGGGGGAGGGGAGACACATAAAACCACTCATAACATGCCAGGAGAGGGAAATTTAAAAGAAAGGATCCTTAAAAATATTTTTGGACTCATTGCACATTGAATGCAGACAGAAATGTCTGAAGGGAAGATCAAAATATTAAATGAAAAACAAAGAACAAATATTACTGCTGTGTAACATGCACTATCATTCTTGTTTTCCAGTGTTTTGGAAATATGTTTCCGCTTAATGGCAGCTGCGTAAAATGTTGTGGTTAAAATTCCCCAAGTACAGATTCCAGTCACTCTGAGTCCCCCACTACCACCCCACCGTTACCTCCAGGCAGCCAAAGTATTTCTCAGTGTGGAAAACAATAGGGGTTGGTGTCAAGGAGGGACAGAGCAAACCTTCAAATGTAGATGAAGAACTTCTCTTTGAAGATAATGTGCAGGAATCTAAGCAAATGAAAGCTATGGGAAGACCTGTGCATGTTTTTGCCCTGTTGCAATGTGTACATATTTTATTATTTATTTATTTGGGGGGGAAATGTGCCACTTTTTGAGGTGAAGGCTCCTCAAGGCAGCTTACAAGATAAAATTACAAAAGAATAAAAGACAGGTATCTAAAACAGCAGCACATAACACATTTAAACAGCAGAACAGCAACAGTGAAAACTTCAATTTATAAAATAAAGATCAGCAGCCATTCATTGCAAAGCAGATGAACATATCCAGGTCTTTAAGGTCTGTTTAGAAACAGTCAGTGAAGGGACCATGTACACATCCCAACAGAGCATTACAGAAGGATGGGGCCACCACAATAAAAGGCCCTATCTTTTGTGCCCATCAACAGGATAGATCTTACTGGCAGGCACGTTCATACAGGTGCAGGTGGCCCTTCAAATAACCTGATCCCAAGCAGTTTAGGGCTTTAAGGGTGACTAACAACACTTTAAATTAACAAGAGCAACCCCGTGGTGTAGGTTAGGCTCAGACAGAATGGTCACATGGTGGTGACTGCTCATATGACTCAGCTTCCATGTGGAAAAGATGCTAGCATGTACGCAAAGTGCTGTATGAGATAATCCATGCAGTTCATTACACACACACACACACACAGAGAGAGAGAGAGAGAGAGAGAGAGAGAACCATTTTTGCATGTACAGTAATACCTTGGATTGCAAGCATAATTCGTTCCGGAAACGTGCTTGTTGTAATCCAAAGCACTCGTATATCAAAGCACAATTCCCCATAAGAAATTTGTACACATATTTTTAATTTAAGCTGCAATAAAGAATGATAGTGTAAAGTCTTCATTTTTCTTGACCGTACTACAGTACTTGTATTGCAAGACATCGCTTGTTTATCAAGTTAAAATTTATTTTAAAAATTTGTTTGTCTTGCAAAACACTTGCAGACCAAGTTACTTGCAATCCAAGGTTTTACTGTAATGCTAAACCATTTTTAGCACTACAGAAATGAGCCTTGGTGAGCCTTCAGCTCCCTCACTCCCAGTTCCCACTCTTCTGGCACAGCAACAGTGAGATCAGAAATGTTCACTTCCACGAACCAGAGTTGTTCAGTTCTTCGGAACTCAGGGCAAACTCTGGTGTGCTTAAATGATGGTTTATTCCAGGGATGTTGAAGAGTCCTTGGTTTCGAGTCACGAGTCGAGTCACGAGTCCTTGGACCCGAGTCTCGAGTCCGAGTCCTTGGTCCAAAATGGTGACTCACGAGTCCCTCCCAAAGCTGACTCCACAAGTCCCCATTAAAATCAATGGGGTTTTTCCCCAACAAAATAAGGCTACTTCAGATGCGTGGCTTAAATAAATTCTAGGTACAAGTGTGCCTTTTTATTTCAAAACTCTGCCACTGATTTTGACAAGAACAGACCAGGCAGACAAACCCAAAATAACCAGGCAGGCAGAGGAGGCAGGGAACCCCAAACAGGCAGGCAGGCAGAGAGGCGTTTGTCTTGGACAATTCAAACTGTGGAACTGGTTAAGAAGACACAAGGCAGGCAGAGGCAGCCAAACCCAAAATGTCTGAAAGGTTGCATTTTAGGAAAATGATTTTAAAAAATAAACTTGCTGTACTTCTTAAAACCTATCCATGTTGCATTTGAGGAACATGATTTTTTCTAAATGTTTGCCCCCCATTCTGGAACGGTGAGGTCTCATCACAATTTCACCCTTACTCTTCCCCGGCGATCGCACTCCTCTCCACTCCTTCTGGCACAGCCCAGGGATGTTGAAGAGTCCTTGGTCTCGAGTCCCAAGTCGAGTCTCGAGTCCCATTAAAAATATTGGGACTCGAGTCCGAGTCGAGTCAGAGGGGTGACTCAGTCCGACTCACGAGTCGAGTCCCCGAGTCCGAGTCGAGTCAGAGGGGGGACTCAGTCCGACTCACGAGTCGAGTCCCCGAGTCCAAGTCCAAGTCCCCATCCCTGGTTTATTCAAACAAGCCTACATCAAACCATGGTTTATCATCCTGGCTTTAAACAAACTCGAGCTGCCCAAGTTCAGATGTAATAAGGAACTCTAGTGAGTTTAGACACAGAAGCAGATGCTTCTGAATTCCTCATGGCTGCACCAGAAGAGGAAAGAGCTGGGGGGAGCATGCAAGCCCAAGGCTTGTCAAGGCTTATACCTGGCTGTAGTGCCTTTTTTGTTCCTAGAACAGTGACTTTTGTGTTCATAGAAGCTGATTCAGACAGGCATTTCACCATGCCTATGTTTCATCGAAACAGACCCAAAACATCTGTATGGATTGAAAAAAATAAATCCAAGCAATTTGTGGTTGCGTGAACTGGTCCTCAGTACCATCCAAGAAATAAATCTTCCTCACTTCACTCATCATTTCCCACAGCATAAATTCTTGGATGCTGCTGCTCAGAAAAGCATTTAATGCTGTGGCAATACATTTCTTTCTTAAACTTGTAGTCAAACCCTTGCTCATCTGTGACATACCTATTACTAATAAGGATTTCTCCCCATTCAGCAAAGAGACCAATCAGTCTTTCCAGAGCCTTGGGATATATATATTTTTAAGTGCAAATCCATCTTATCTCTCTTTTCACAGTGTACCGGGTAAATTAGATATGGCAAATGGATCTAACTCAGTATTTTAAAAGGAAGGTCAACTAAAAATATATAGTTAGGCTACAGCTGAACGTTGATGAGAAGATAACATTCCATGCCTTCAGGCAGGTCACCCGCCTATAGATTATTAGTTTCCTAAGAGAGAGAAAACAAAACAACAATGCTTTGTTTAGAACATACCAATTCACCTTCAAATTCCTGGTGCGTGTTTTTCCCCCTCTTTCAAATGCTACTTCTTTCAATCTGCATTTTTCAAAGATAGGCAAAAACAAAATGCAATATAAACATTGAGAACTGGGAAGCTCTGGCCCATGAACGCTCTAACAGGAGATTGGCCTTTCACAAAGGTTCTATGGACTTTGAAGAAGCTCGAGTGCAAGGTGAAAGGGAGAAATGTGCTAAGCGAAAAGCATGTCAAACAAATCCTTTGCAGGACCATCTTCCATCTGGTAACCTGTGTCCTCACTGTGGGAAGCTGTGTGGATCTAGAATTGGCCTCCACAGTCACTTACGGATCCATCGCTAGAGTCTACACAATTTTATACAATTTCCTCTTTATATAATTATCTTTTTGTAATTTTATCTTACTTGGTCACGAGTGATCACCTACCAGAGGCGTAGCGTGGGGGGTGCAGGGGGGGCCGGCCGCACCGGGCGCAACATCTGGGGGGCGCGCTCGCACCGGGTCACCGCCCACTGTGGAGGGGCAGGGGGCATCTGGCCCGGAAGGTATTTGCGAGCTGCGTTGGCAGTTTCGTTCGAACGAGGTTGGGAAAGGGAGGGGCGCGCAGACGTTGCGAGGCTGTTGAGCTGCATCGGCCTGATAAGCCCTTCTCTCCCACCGCCCCACCCCCTGCACGAAACAGCGGGGGAATTCCAGGAACTTGAAACAGCGGAGGGGAAAAGTAATTTAAAAGAAAAGTGAAACTGTGGGGCAAAGCATCCCCGCGCCGCCACCTGTCGCTGAATGCGCTCCTTCCAATCTCTCACGGAGAGAGCAGCCAGGCTTTGCCGAAGCCACAAATGTACTGTAGGAATGACCTCGAAGCTGAGACTTCCGTGCCCGCCACCACCCTACGACACCGCCACCCACCCCAATTCCTAACCCTAATCTGTAGTAACACAGGTCAAAACCAGCCAAGGTCACTTCGGGTTTGCGTTTGTTCCAATGACACGTCCCAGAGGTGCACAAGAAACAAAACCCACACCACCAACAACAAAAAACCACACCAGGATTTCCAAGGCTGAACGGCCAGTCTGAAATTATTATATTTGAACTGGGGAGAGGGGGGGGGGAGTTAAAGAAAGCTACGTATTTGTTAATCATAATCCCCGCCAAACTCCAGACATGAGATGCTTTCAGGCAGCATGCAAAATCCTGCCTGTTTCAAAAGACACGTTGGGCTGAGTTGGTGTTGGTGTTGGTGTTGGTTCTGCCCTTTTTGCAGGGAGAGGGGGATTGCTTCTGGGTTCTGTTTCTGCCTTTGGTTAGTTTTCTTTCTTTTTTTTTAAAAAAAATGCCTTTACTGGTTTTTATTGCTTCTGATTTAGTTTCAGTCGTTCAAACCCACTCACCCCCATCTTTTCTGCTGTGTTTTAGTTGCATTTTGATTTGTTGTTTGTTTTAATCATTGTGTAGCACAAGTTATTCTGGGTCATCATTTTGATACGATAAGGCATGATACTTAATTATCAGATGATTTTGCAACAGCATGCTCCCCAATGCACTTTAGTGCGGTCCAAGTTGCTTTGCATGGAGAAGAGAGGAGGACTGGTAAACATCTCTTAGGGTGCGATCCTCTGCAAGTTTAGACAGGAAAAAAAGGCCTACATTTCCCAGCATAGCTGGCTGAGGCATGGTGGGAGTTGTAGGCCTTTTTTCTGTCTAAACTTACATAGGATTGCACCTTTAATGTATAATTAACGTCTGGATTTTGCTGCTACAAGGATGCCAAAAGGGAGAGACATGATACAGTTTAGACTCGAGTGCTAAAATCCACGGGTTAGGGGGCGCAAATTACTTGCCTTGCCCCGGGTGCTGACAACCCACGCTACGCCACTGTCACCTACTATATATGTATGTGTGTGTGTGTGTCTGTGTGAAGAGAAAGCCAGAGCCCACACACACCACAATATATATATATATATATATATATAGTAGGTCCACAAAAGCAGCGCAAGGCAACATGTATATAACCAGTGTTGCCAACCATCGAGGCAAAAATAGCCTGGCTAGCTGTTTGGCTTGGTGTGTGTGTTTTCTTTTTGTGTCAGTTGCCAGAAAAGCAGTGGGCTAAGCAAGAGAGGGCCTTTTTGGCCGCTGTCCCTAGGCTCTGGAATTTCCTGCCAGCCAGAGGAGGCCAGGCTAGCCCCATCTTTGATGTCCTTCTGCTGGCATGCAAAGATGTTCTTATTCCTTTGGGCCTTTAAGCCAACTTGTCAGTTTGCTGAAATAGATTTTAGCTGATACGGTAAGTGCTGTTTAATTCTTAATTATATTGATGTGGTGGTTTTTTTTAAATTTGTATTTATGTTTTGACTATAATGTTTTATTTCATCTTGTATTTCATTGTTAGCCACCTTGAGCACCATTTGTGGTGGAAAGGAGGGATATTATTGATTCAATAAGCAATTAAATGTGTGCAGGTTGGTGGATGGGCCAGCAGGTGCAATCTTGAACCCTCCACCTCCATGTCTTCCCCTTTACATGGCATGCTGTACAAAAAGGGCTAAGGCCCAACATTCATAGGCAAAGGCCAATGGGACTGAGGAACCACCATTCACAAGTATTCCTTTGCTGAATGTCTTTTCAAGTGGTGTTAGGCTTGTATAATTTGTCTCATTAGGCATTTTGTCTATTTAAATTTGCACATGCTAAGAGGAGGCAGGCTGCAGATTCAGCTGCTGGAATGCAAATGAGAAGCTATTCCCCTGAATCAAGTAGGATTATGCCATATGTACACTGAGTTTACAGAGACCAGAATTTATTCAGGAATTTCTAATTGAAAGTTGTTACTCTACAATGATGTGAAGGTATTACACTGGTGATCTGGTCCAATTAAGATTCCCACAGCTACTCAAATTGCCTCGCATTTAAAACTGCTGCTCCAGAACAAAAATGTTCCATATGATTCACCACAAATAATCAAACTTGAAGAAAACATTTTCATTAAATTGTAGTAAGAAAAGCCAGGACCCAAAAGCAGCAAATAAAGGCCTGTTTGTGTACTAAATGAATTAACCAACAATATGAATGAACATGGCAGGTATAAGCGAAAAAATTACCGGAGGTGGTGTTAGGGGGTGGTCCACTAGGGCTGGAGCCCCAAATCTCTGGGAGACCATCTGCCCCCACCCTGCTGTCCATGGGCACTCGCTGAAATAAAGCTACAGAGGCCATGATGATTTCTGTTGCATCTGATCCTTCTGGATTATCTGACATTTTGCCCACATGTGCTTCACCTCCTGCTCCCCCCTCCCATCTTTCTGCCTGAGGTATTTTTCTGAAATCAAGTGCCCTCCTCTTCCCCGTTCATACATCCCTTTTTACATGTAGGGGTGCCCTTAGGAGGCAGGAGCCTTTAAAGACACACACAGAAAGAGACTTTAGAGCATGGAAATTAGCATATGCAAATTTGTGCTGTTATTGTTGTTGTTGTTGCTGCTGCCTGTTGGACTGAGCCCGAGATCTTTTTGGTACCTAGCACCACCCCTGCAAATAACCAAAGAAATGAGATTGGATTACAAATTATCATTGATTGAGGGCCTTTCCAAGTGCCCCCCCACCCCTATTTTTTATTTCAAGACAAATTCTAGTGCCACTCAGGCCCAGCACCTGCACCTGACATAGTGGGGCAAATGTTGGGCAACAGTTAGGGATGGAGGGATTTTATGAAATCCATTCCATCTGTGTTTTTCAGATTGTCAGACATCTTTCATTCCATCATCCCCTCATTGACAGAATCAGATTTTTTTTCCAGAATGCCATTCTAATTGTGCTTAATGCACATTAGTGCTAATGCAAATTAGCACGAATCCCCCACCCCACCCCATAAGTGAAAAATTGGTCCACAAGTCTCCAACATCCCTCTCTATGGTAGAGCCCATCTCTGCTGATGCTGGGCTGCTGGTGCCATCACCGCAGCTGATGTGTCTCAGGTGGGTGGCAGTGTCACCTAGTGTTGCTCTGGGCTGCATGGTGCATTTGTACTGGCCAGCTTCAATAATATGATGGGATCTGCTGGGAGTTTCACTCAGCTCCACAGCCTACCCACTATCTAGTGGGAGGCATTATGCTTAATTTGGCTTTGGTAAGAAAATGCTGGGCTGCTAATATAAAGAGCTTTTTCTTTTAACAGCCAAATTAGTTAAAATAACCCAAATATTCCTGTTAACTTCCTTTTAGTTAACCTTCTAAAGAACATCCACCTCTTCCGTTATCTCTATCTCTCAGCCATTTACGGGGCTCTAAGTTATTTATTTATTTAATACATTTTTATACCGCCCAATAGCCGTAGCTCTCTGGGCGGTTTACAACAGTTAAAATCATAAAATACAATATAAAATTTAAAACCACAGATTAAAAACAAACAGCAGAGCTAGCATGTGGACCACTGACTTACACATGTGGGCCACTGACTTACACATAATGTGGAGCTCCATGCCTCCATATCCCATGGAATACTCTGTGGACCCATCTTGCTGTAGCTAAGCATATCTGGCTTTGGTAGATGCCTGAATGGGAATCTACCTAAGAATTCTGAGTGGGAGAATTCATGGTGGAAGAAAGGTGGGATATTGTCACAAGGGGTGACATGCCACACTTCCCCGTTTTCAACCAAAAGGAACTATGGGACAATGTAAACACAACAACTTTATTAACCCTTGACTTTAGATTTTATTAACCCTTGATATAGCACAGGATCATTCAAGCCAGTAGTTACAGGAGCAGAATCCCTTCTTAGGGACTGAAGGAAGAAGCTGCAGGATAAGGTGGAATGCCCCTGGAGCAATACTGTTAAGAAACTGCAGGACCAGGATGAAGGCTCATGGAACAAAGTAAGTTGGTACAATGCCAGGATTAATGTTTATGGGGCGATATGGCTAAGTATTTGCAAAATCAGAATGAATGCCCACAGAGTGGTAAGTAGCTGCAGGACCAGGGTGGATGCCCATGGAGCAATAAAGGTAAGTAGCTGCAGGATCAGGGTAAGTACCTACAGATCAGGGTCAACATTAGTAGAATCAGGGTGAATGCCAGTGTAGCAACATAGGTAAATATCTGCAGGATCATAAAGAATGCCTATGTAGTGGTGCAAGCTGTAGGTAAGTAGTTGCGGCATCAGCATGATCTGGTACTGAGGTTGCTATGGAATGGGAAAGTCTTTTCCGGTCTGTTGCCGCCTGTACTGGAAGGTCTCTCTTACCATTCCTAGCAGCCAGTCTTCTGATCTAACTCCTTAGGGTGCAATCCTATCGATTACACCCTCAATGCTCATAAACTCGGAGGCTTATGAGCATCTAGTGCAGAGCAGGGGAAGAGCAGCAGAGGCAATTTCCACCTCCCCCACTCCAGCTGCTCTGCAATTCAGCTAGGCAGCCATTTTCAGCCATCTTGCTGCTGCACATTGGTGGGGGAGGGAAGGAGGCTGGAGGAGTGCTTTCAGGATGCCTCATATCCTGGCAGCTCCAGTCTCCTCCTGACCCCTCACCCCCCTCCTTTGCCCTCTCTCCAAGGTCAATTTTCCTACCTTGGAAAAGCAGCCAGAGTGGTTCTTTCTGCTCTGGCTGCATGGAGTGGAGGGAGATTGGAGTACAGATCCCCAGCTCCCAGGCTGAAGCTCTGATCCAGCCTTGGATTTAGGAATCCAAAGTATCCTATTATGGCCCCCTAGATGCTGTCCAGGGGCAAGAGGATCACTCTCTTCATCTTCTAACAAGCCCGCTGGTCCCTTTCCCTTCCTGCTACCCCTTTTTGTACTTTCTGGTCTTTGTTTCTTTCCTGGCACTCCTTCCAGCCACTCCTCCTGTTAGAGAAAAGTAGACCCAAAGCATGTACAGAAAGCTCCTGCCTTTCACGTGTACAGGCCCATGCATAGAAATCACCAGCTTCATTCTTTGCAAACAAACAAGTCAGACACACAGGTTTGGCCGGCCGCCTGCAGAAGGTTATCAGAATAGTTGGCCGAACGCCCAGAAAAAGTACCTCTTAGGAATGCCTATCTGAAAGAAGCAACCCTGAAAAGAGATACTTTCTAGATGAACAAGAGAACAATGCCTGCCTATTTCATGTAAGCAGAAGGCAAAGGGCAAATTCCTTTGCTCATGCAGAAGAGCAGTCTCCAAGCAAATTAACAGAAGCCACAGAATGGACTCTTAAGATCCATTCTAATAATGACCCAGCCAGGCCCAAAACACCTAAGACCCCAGGTGTGAGAGGCATTGGCCCATTCACATAGGTACACAGACAAGGCACCTGCCTTACACACAAAGGTTCCCAGATTCACATGCCTCACAGCAGAAAGGTCCCAGTTTCATGTCTGAAATGATAGAAGTCTGAGATAGAAAGCTGCACAGAAGACCCAGTCCCTGCATGTTTAGACAGAGAGAAAGGTCCTGCAAGACCCAGCATCCCCTGGCCAGCAAGAGTGACATTAGGGAACAGTCCTCACACAGGCCAAAGATCCCTGAAAGACCACCTTGCTGTCAATAGGTATTTGTTAAGACAAAAGGTCCAAAAGCCTCATGAACTGTTTTGCACCCCATTAGTTGACCTAGATTCTGCCCGCATGCCATGTGCCACTGCACCTGCTTTGTTTATCTGCGTTGTTGTTCCAGACAGAGAACCTTGAAGGTCTGTTCTGATTGTATTGTATTCTTTGCTGAATTGTATGTTTAGCCACCGTGATTTCGCCTTAAGTTGTTATCTAGTCCCAAAAGCCTTTTCCTGGGTGCCAAATCCCAGAAAACAGGCGAGAGAAAGTCGCTTTGAGTGATAAGATGTACCGCTCAAAGTAGCAGGCCCGATATCTTAGGTGACCTAAGAGGTCATGAGAAACCACATCTTTAGCCAAAAGATGGCCAGGTGGCCATCTATCTAACTAGAGATTAAAACTTGCCATGTTCAGAGAAACGCATCTGGTTGGTTGTCGTCATAAAGGAGGAATGGAATTTGACTGGTTGGCACGGTTTAACGGTTGTATTTGATTCGCTGAAAGTAGAAACACCCATGGCTGTAAAAATGTATAAGAAGGCTTGTATGCCCCACTGATCCTTGTCCAGCTTTGATTTGGGCACGCACCCCTTTTTGCGCAGAAATAAAACTTTGAAAAACTCACTGCTGGTGTGTGCTGCTTCCCTTTCTCTGAGCAATTGAGTTTCTTTGGAGAAAGGACTCACGGCATTTTTGCAACACTCCTAGTCCTGAGTCTCTTTGCCCCTGCTTTGTCTTTCTTCTCCTCCTGTGCTTCCAACATTCACTTTTATCCTGTGTTTCTGTCCTGCCTCCTCCTCCTCCCCAATATCATATTTTCATGGCAAATTTCTGCCCATAATGACTGGCCATATTTGAACCTGAAACCTAAAGAAAACAGTCGCTGTCTGCACCATACTGTCCCCCTGTGTGCTTTGTTGGACTTAAAAACTAGGAAAAAATATTTGTAAAAACTATTACCGGTAGTATCAAAACGGGATATTTTTCTACATTGCTATATGGCCATCACTGTGGTATTTGGCTCCTCAGATTCTCTATTCCCTAAAGGGTTAAAATGTAGGTGAATTTTCCTGCAAAAATCTGTAGAGTTCACTCATCATATCTTCCAAGTTTGGTTTTTTTGTTTTGTTTTTGGCAAACATCAACACTCTTCTTTATGACATTTAGGGCACAATCCTATGGCCACCTGACAAGAGTGTCGATGGCCATAGGAGAGGTCAGAGTCCCAGCTCCAACCTTAGAAACATGCTCTGAGGTTGGAGCTGGGACTCCAACTTTGGAGCTCCCTCCCTTTGCCCTCACAGCCAGCATGGAAAGAACCGCGCTGGCTGTGGCTCCGAGGTTGGAAAACTGATCTCAGAGTCAGAGGCTTGTGGGTGGGGAGGGCGGCGGGAAGGGAGGAATAAGGCTCCGCCATGGTATCGTGGTGGTGCCTCAGGTTCTCCTCCTCATGAGCTGGGGGGAAAGAGATGGCCAAAATCACCCGTCTAAGTCTTTTGCAGGGCAGGAAGAGTGCAGAGGTAACCTTCACCTGCACGCTCCTGCCACCCTCCATTTGAGTATGGAGGGTTATGGGCAGCACACATTGGATTGAGCTGTTAGGGTGCAAACCTATGCATGTTTAGACAGAAAAATGTCCTACAACTCCAAGCGAGCCATGCTGGCTGGGGAATGCTAGGAGAAGTAGGACTTTTTTGTGTCTAAAAACATGCATAGGACTACATCTTTAGGTAGCTGTGTGTGTTTGTCCCAAATGCTAATGGCTTCCAGAAGGTTCATATGTGACTTGCTCAGTGCTCCTAATGCAACAATTTGGCTAACAAAAAATGTGTAAGGGTGAAAGGAAAACATAGTTCACAGGAGAGTAGACATTGAAAAGTTTCAGAAGTGTACGTCTCATAAGTTTTCAATTACATGAGAATGTTTGTATCAAATTCAAATTGTTTTTGGGGTTTTCAAGAAAGCATTGTGGCATTTCTATTGTTTTGGGTTCATAAGCTGTGACGTTGTTCATTATGGTGGATTTAGAAATGGCTCCATTGACATATTAATTCACTTGTTATGTGGAGAAATCTTACAGAAATCTTTTAAGTCGAGTCTTTATTAAGGACCACCACCACCCTGCTCCTCTTTCCCGTTAATAGTCATCAGAGCAGCAGTGTGGAATTTTAAAAAATCTCTGCAAGGGACCGTGTAGTAAATGCAAAAAATGAAACCATACTAATTTTTCAGCAACAGAGAAGTGTCAGCAAGTATCATGTTAGCCGAGAGCTGGCAAGATATTGCCAGCCCTTGGAGAAGAAATAAGAGCATTTCCATCATTGAATATGCTTTTCATTGCTGTGTTCCCTTCTGTAAAATGTTATTATTTGTGTGCCTGTTGCTTTGATTTTATTGGACATTGAGGATTCCAGAAGTATACATACAGAGTGATTTTGGCAAAGATGGATAGCAATACCAATAAAAGATGTCAAGAAATACATATAGGACATTGATTCACATAAAGCCCCTCCTGCAGTATTCAGCTTGGTTTGCCAAGTAAATGTTTTACAGCTGGAGTAATATGAACCCAGGGCAAAGTGGTCCGGGTTAATCACAGGTGTATATTCCCCGTGGCTTTAGTACAGAAGGCAGTTTTATTCCTAGGGAAAGAAAATCATGTATTTATTTTTTAATTTATTTGGAGATTTCTATCCTGCCAACATAGCTCAAAGGAGCCCTTGGGGGGGTGGGGGGAATGGCACCTCGGCACTTCAGCTGCATCACTGTCTGATTCAGAGTAAACTTGCTTTGACTCTACTCTTAGCTGTTTCATGAAGAGAGTATACTTACACATCCAGGGTAGGATGGAAATTGCCTACCTATATTGCTTAGGATTTTAAATGTAGGTTCATCATCTCCTTTTTGTCTACATCCCAGCCCTTTCTACCCTCCTGTTTTTCAGCTGTTTCTGTACTAGGCTGTTCATGATGATGATGATGATGGTGATGGTGATGGTGATGATGATAATTTAAAAAAATCACTATATCCCCACCTTTCATCCAAGGGCCTCTGAGCAGTGAACATGGCTCTCCCCACTGAAACCCTCACAACAATCCTGTGATATAGGCAAAGCTGAGAGATGATGACAGGCCCAAGGTTACTCAGGGTGCAATCACGTGGGGATGCCCATAACCCTCCGAACTCAGAGGATAATGGGGATCCTATGCAGGGCAGGAGGACCATGGAGGCAAAGATCACCTCCGCGCTGCTCCCACCTTGCAAAACAGCTAGATAGCCGATTTTGGCACTTCAGAGCGGGAGGGAAGGAGGCTGAGGCACCATCAGGATACCTTGTGTCTTGGCGGTGCTGGTCTCTTCCCTTCCCCACCCCTGGAATGCCCACTAAACCCCTTCTCCAAGGTCGCTTTTGCGACCTTAGAGAAGCCGCTGGCTGGGGGGAAGGCACTCTGACCATGGGGTCCCAGCTCCGACATCAGAGCTGTTTTCCAGTGTCGGAGCTGAGACTCTGAAAAATCCTCTGACCCCCTAGAAGCTGTCTAGAGGGCCATAAGATTGCACTGCCTGTCTACTTCATGGCTGAAGTAACAAAAACAGCAGTCTAAAAACACTATACAGCCCAGCACAACAATTCAAATAAAACAGCTTAAAATGAAAAACAGCAAACATTTTAAACAATTAAATACCCAGTCCAGCACCTTAGTTAAAAGCATGTTAACTTTCTACAGCCCCTCTGGGATTAGCAGGGATGTTGAAGAGTCCTTGGTCTCGAGTCACGAGTCGCGTCACGAGTCTTTGGACCCGAGTCTCGAGTCTCGAGTCCTTGGTCCAAAATGGTGACTCACGAGTCCCGAGTCACTCCCAAAGCTGACTCCACAAGTTCCTATTAAAATCCATGGGGGTTTTTCCCCCAACAAAATAAGGCTACTTCAGATGTGTGGCTTAAATAAATTCTAGGCACAAGTGTGCCTTTTTATTTCAAAACTCTGCAACTGATTTTGGCAAGAACAGACCAGGCAGACAAACCCAAAATAAAAATAACCAGGCAGGCAGAGGAGGCAGGGAACCCCAAAGCAGGCAGGGAGAGGCCTTTGTCTTGGACAATTCAAACTGTGGAACTGGTTAAGAATAGACCAGGCAGGCAGAGGAGGCAGGGAACCCCAAACAGGCAGGCAGAGGCAGCCAAACCCAAAATGTCTGAAAGGTTGCATTTTAGGGAAATGATTTTAAAAAATAAAATCTTCGCAGGCGATCGCACTTCTCTCCACTCCTTCTGGCACAGCCCAGGGATGTTGAAGAGTCCTTGGTCTCGTGTCCCGAGTCGAGTCTCGAGTCCCATTAAAAATATTGGGACTCGAGTCCGAGTCGCGTCAGAGGGGGGCCTCAGTCCGACTCACGAGTCGAGTCCTGGAGTCCGAGTCCCCATCCCTGGGGATTAGTACAGCAGTATGCTGATGATACTGTAGCCCAAACCTCCAGGCCCTGGATCCAAATCACAGAAAACAAGCAGCCTTAAGTTAATGCAACTAACTTCTTCCATTGATTAGGTGAAACACATGGCCTATGTCAAATAACAGCATATGCATTGACTACTTGTTTTTAGTCACTAAAGTGTGAGCAGGCATACCCTTTTATCAAATCCTTGCATCCTCCACTATTACTATATCTTGTGTTGTCAGTCATTGCCTTTCGGAAAATATCAGAAATTCTCTGCATAATCCAGCCAAAGTTTTTCCCATTTATTTCAATAGGAGAATTATTCATGAACCCTTAAATTGTTATTATGTTTTAGTATTTTTAATGGAAATCCTTTTTAGCTATTTTGTACGTTTTAATAATCTCGTGGTAACTCACCTTTAAGAGAAAGGCAACACTGCCTCTCTTAACACTGTATGTATAGGGGGAAAGTGAAATCTCTGAACAGGTAGCTTCAGTCTCCCAGCAATATACACAACATTTTACGCTTTGAAATGACAGTTAAACTCAATCTTTTTCAGATGCTGTGTTGCAAGATGCCAATATACAATCCTGAATTACAGTATCAAGTAAAATTGTACAGTGCCTTAAAATCAACAGTGAAAACTTGCAATTGAAATATTTTTTGTTGTGAAACCCTGTTGCATTGACTCCATTAAAGCCACCATTAGGACCATAAACAGCTTACATGAAATGTTTGTTTATGTAACACAAGTGCATTAACAACCCACTTGGCATATTATTGTAATGTGCTAAGCAGAGTGACCCCTTTTAAAACCAATTCATTCTATAAAACAGGCTTCCATATTCAGCATGTTGGCAGGGTGTCAGCATCTGCACATAACAATTGGCACATTACAGAGATATGTCTCATATTTTATAGTATTTCACTGCAGCTTATTCATCTGTGTTGAACTAGATTGATGTCATGCTTATAGTGCACCAAACCAATTGTAAAGAAAAGCTAATTACAAGAAAATATCAGAAATTCTCTGCATAATCCAGCCAAAGTTTTTCCCATTTATTTCAATAGGAGAATTATTCATGAACCCTTAAATTGTTATTATGTTTTAGTATTTTTAATGGAAATCCTTTTTAGCTATTTTGTACGTTTTAATAATCTCGTGGTAACTCACCTTTAAGAGAAAGGCAACTAAGAAATGCAATTATTATTAGGAACATCAAGTCCTGTATATTAGCAAAAGATCATGAACTCTTGGGAAGCTCCAGTAACATCAAAGGAACTGCATCATAGCAAATACTTTAAGAATAGAGCAGAGCAAGTATCTCTGATGCTAGGGAATTTCAAGCATCTACTAGATGTTGTGGAAAACAGGTAAGAATGTCAGTGCTGTAGGCACAAATTATTATTTTTTTATTTCGTTTCATGTTAAATATATAAACATATATAAAGCAGACTTTTCAAAAATGGCTCCATAGCAGCAAACAAAATAAAATTTTACCATGCAGCTACTCACTGGATTGAATCTGTTTTGCCCCTTTCCATCTATTTATTTATATAATAAATTTATATCCCACCTTTCCACTTAAAATAGTGCTCAAGGAAGAAAACAATGATAACATTCAGACAAAATGCAAAATTATAATGAAAATGTTTATCAGTTCAATTAAAAGTACATCATTAAAAAGAAAGGAACAGCACCCACCAGCTACTGTTTTCAGTCAGTTCAAAGGTCAAAAGCTTGTGGAAATAAGAATGACTTTGCCTGCTGGTTGAGGGTCAACTAAGATAGCGCTAGCCTGACCTCCCTTGGCAAGGAGTTCCAGAGCCTGGGAGCAGGGACCTAGGAACCATACATGTGCATATTCCTAGCTCAATGGGAGAATTATGTCACAAATTGATGCTGCTACAAGTATGATTCTCCATGCTGATACAACAGCCAGACTTAGATCCATATGAACTTTTAAAAATAAAGAAGTTGGAATCACACCCATCAGCCATTTGGGTAGGAAAGTGGAAAGTTGCTTCCCTTCCCCACCAAACAAATGTTCATCAGGATCACAGTTGCAGTTCTTTAAAGGCTACATAAGCACAGCCCCAGCTCCATTACATGCATTCTGTTGAATTGGAGCCATTTGTGTTCTCCATGGGCAGTATCCAGTACCGCTGCTGAGCCTCTGCTCTTTCTCTTGGGCCCACAGGACCCACTGTGAGTGCAACAGCAAGTGAAAGCTTCCTAAAATAACCCTGATGAGCACTCATTTCTAGAACAGAACAGGTCAGCGGAGCTCCCTTCTAGGAGCTTCACTGACACACACACCCATATTGGAAATGAACATTTCAGCTCATTTCCAATTGTTTTCAGAACTGTTGCATTAGTGGTGGGTCCCACTAGCATGGGTGCAGTGTTGGATACTGTCCATATACTTTTGTTATGAAAAAGTTACTCAGGGGAGACAGAGATGGGTGAGCCTCCCTATAATTCACAACTGGACTTGGTTATTTCCAAGTCCAATTCTGAGCCCATTTGGTTTCATGCTTCCAATCACAGCACTGTATCATAATGTTTGCTTTGGATTGGAGGTGAGCAATACAAGCTGCTGAGGTTTGTGTTATGAACTTTGGTGACATCTCTGAGAGGAATTAGACTGGTAGAAATAAATATAAATAATATAATATCCAGGCAGCCTAATCATAAACATTTATGCTAGCCCCGAACCAATACTTGAAACAAATTCAAACTTTGCTTAGCTCCATTTTCAAAAATGTCTGATTCAGGCACAAGGGCCTTCCCTTCATAACAAGGAAAAGCTGAGGTTTTGTGGTGAAATGATTATGAATCCCTGAATTTTGGGGTCTGGAACTGCAACACTTACAATCCAAAACTCCAAATGTCAAAAACTTTTCAATTTTTTTCAGCACTCTTTTAAATTCGTATACAACAGCACTGTGGCTGTATGTGAAAATGTAAAATAATAATAAAAAAAGAATTATTATCACTGTCTGACATAACGGAAATTCAAAATGCAAATGTCACAGCAGTCCCTGAAGGAAAACATTTTTAAAAAATAGTTTGTTAGCAGTTCTGGGAATTAGAACTGGGACCTTACCTGCCCTTTGTCTTCAGAGAATGGAAATTTATCTTCTTCTGCTGTGCCTTGTTGTGACATAAATAAGAATATCAAAGCCAAATGAAAACAACAATCCATCTAGACCAGCACTCTATCTCTCATGGAAACTATTTTTGGTTACTTCAAGCATATAGATAGAATCACTTCGAGCTTGTAAATCTAAGGGTTTTGGGGGAAAATAGGAATGAAGAAATATGTCCTCTGTCCATCTTACTTAATACCCCTGGTCATTCTGAAACTTTGAACAAGTATTATTACAAAAACACTCCCCACCCCAAAATTATATCCTGTTTGGTTGACCAATATTCTTCTGGTTCTATTAGTCAAGATAACCAAGATTGTAAAGACCAGTTAGTTACTCTCAAGGGAGGGGCCATGGATCAGTGGTAGCGCACCTGCTCTGCATGCAGAAGATCTCAGGTCCGATCCCCACTATCTTCAGGTAGGGCAGGAAAATCTTCTGCCTGAAACCCTGGAAAGTCACTGCCAGTCAGTGTTGACGATACTGGGTCAGATGGACCCATGGTCTGACTCAATATAAGGCAGCTTCCTATGCTCCTAAATTCAGGATAGCCCTAAGTCTCTTGACTTTCATTTGGTGAGTGAGTGACAGCAACTGCAGCTTTAACATCTTCATGTAATATTACAATAACCTGATTTTTTTCCCAATCAGAAAAGTCAAGCAAGGCTTCACTCTATTAACAATAAAATAAAATAAAAAATGATTTTAAATAATGTATAAAATATCCTAATCATCCTGTCAAATGGACTCTGTCTCTGGACTCTTTGTCTCAAAACTTTGAGCATTTCAGCTAACATCACCCAGGCTGGAACAGGCCTTTTTGCCTGAACAAGAACTGTGTGGTGATTGAAAGTTGCTGGGCTTTCATATTTCCATGAGCAGATTAACTGACAAAAAGATAGGGTATTAATCTTTTCTTTGCTCACTTCTATGTTATAATTCCATTTTAGGGACTATTTCATACCAATTTACAGTGGTACAATCTCATTAATCTAGGGATTATTACACTAATGTAAACCAATAAATTGTCTCAAAAGTTCATAGATACAGTATTGCTGCACTGCCCTCAATAAGAACCAAGTGAGAGTGGCTACATAACAATTAGGTATAGCACCAAATCTCAAAATTGGAGCAGAGGGAATTCTCAAACAATTATTTTTTAGCAGTTTGAGTTGCACAAGCCCTTTCAAATTGGGTCCAAAGCCATCTTATATTCATCCCAGTTTGAAAGGAGTTCCCCCCCTACATTTCCAAATGTACTTTACTGGGCCAACGGGAAATGATGAGGAAGCCTTAAGACCTGAATTCTACCACATACATGTGCAATGTCATCCAACTGGTGCCTGGAAGAGTGGGAGACGTAGATGTAATTACTGGGTTGCCTTGAAGCTGCTTTCCCCAATTATATCCCCAATACCCTCCAACATTTCACGGATGAAAATAGGGACACACGTGTGAATTTGTAAGAGGTATGGTTAAGCAACATGAAGGTGTGATCAAGAGGGTGTGGCCAGGCAACATGAGGGCATGGCCAAGGGTATGGCCAGGCAACCAAAGGGAATGGTCAAATGCAAAGGTTATTAGAGAAAACACAAAATCTTATATATTATAATTATTACATTATACATTATTTTATAATATTTTATTAGTGGCTTTTGTAAAAAAATTTTTTACCTTACTTAAACCTTTAATTGTTGATATCTGGTGTTTTTCATGAGGGGGGGGGGTCAGTGCTTCCAGGGCAATCTCTTTCTTTTTGCTTTAAAATTGTCAGGATTGGTCCCAGCATTTTCAGGGCAGTTGGAAAAGAAGAAGAAAAGGAGATGCGGAGGAGGGGGAAGCTTTTGGGTGGGGGAAAATACAGAAAGACACATTGGGGTTTTGAGCCCCTTCGGTGTTTTGTTCCAACACCTCTACTCTGGTTTTTAATCACAAGGAGTAACTTTAAGGGGCTGAACAGCTTTGTTGTTTGTTATTGTGGAAATGCCCCAGTTTAAAGCACTTTTGTGTTCTATTCACACAATTTAGATTAGTTAAACTGGAATAATCTTACAGAATTTTACTAACTTGAATTAAGTTAAAACAAACAGTGCAATCCTATGCACAGTTACTCAGAAGTAAGTACAAATGTTTTCAATGGGTCTTACTTACCCAGGGGGGCCTGGTCAGAGGCAGCAGGTAGAGCGAGCTCATGCACACAGACATCTTCTTCGGTCTGTTCCCTTCCTGCTTAAAGGAGCCATGGGCAAAATCATAAGCTAAGTTGCTTGCGGGAGGAGACAGGGGAATTCGTGGCTCTGCATAACAAATCGGGAATCTGCGTAACAAAGTACAAAGCTGTGATGGCTTAAGTGTTTGCAGGCAACCTCTGAAACAGGGTGAGAGAGGAACTTTATACAATCCATGGCTAGAGGTGTAGGTGTTGTCTTTTGTTCTTGGCTTGCGGAGAGGAATTGAGGTGTTGCTCTCCAGACAACTTGGAGGCCCATGGAGCATCCCCTGACCTTTTCAGGAAACCAATACAACCACAGATAAGGGGAGAGTAAGCTTTCTTTTGCTTGTTTATTACTAATCTGCATCAATATTCCATCACTATTTGTATTCAATAAACTGCATACCATCTTTCACGCAAGTGGTTTTGTTTCATCCTGAGTATCCTCGAATCTGAAGTGAGGTGCCTTGGCTGCACCAGGACCCTGAGTAATTGCTCATCCAAGCTTTAAGCCTGTAGCCAATACTGCTGTGTGGCCTCCCCCTCACCTGCACTCACTCACCTTGATAAGGTACATTTGGAAAGGAGTATGAAGGGGGGACTTATTTGGTCTAGGCTTAAGGTGGGGAGCCCAATTCAGACTGGGCCTAAACTGACAGGGCACACCTATCAAAGCTGAGGATTCTGCAGGCATTTGGCAATCTTCATGTCTTCTGATCCCAAGGATGCTCTCACATTCAGACATGAGGCAGATGGCTATCAGAGCTGTGGTGGCAACCAAACAATGGAACTCCCTGTCCACACATATTTGTCAAGCACCTACATTTCTCTTTGCCAAAGCTTTTGGAGGCATTAAAAAAATATATGTTTTCAAATTCCTGATTTATTTGCTGTTTTACTAGCTACTTTTTCTGTTTTGTTGTTGTTCTACTAATAGTGTTTTGAATTGTCAATCACAAGTCACTTCTGGGACCAATATTCATGCATAGTGTTAGTCTGGCACTGCTAGGCAGAAGGAACACTAGATTCTGCAAGGTCTAGAGCAGCCATGATAGACTGATAAATGACAACTGTGTAAATATTCAGCTCTCTTCAAACTGCTTTGAAATGTTGCTGAATCTTGGTGACAGCCGGTGTGTGACTTTGGCATCTGGACTGATGATAAAGACAAAGAAAACTTTGTACCTCTCATGATGCCAAAGGAGCTACAACAGCTGTCACCACAGATAATGAAATAACTTGGGCTGCTTTGGACGAAGATACTGATAGGAAATGTGCTCACAAAGCCATGGAAAGACAATGAAAATATCACTGGTGACTCTTTCTCCGAGAAAGATTAGGGGCTATGTGAGGTGGCATAATCTGCATGTCCACCCACATGCTTGATTATCAAATGGATATAAAACCTGAAATACGATCGATCATCTCTGAGCAATATGGAAAGAGCTTCAGAATCACCTTTGGTGGGGAGGTTGCTGCATACATTGCCTCATTCCATTTCTCTCTGTTGTTTTATTTCCTCGGGCTCATTCCTCCTCCTTTTTCCCCTCTCGCCTTCTCACTCACTTACTCTTTCTTTATTTCTTTCTGTTGTTCCAGCTCTGATGAAAATGAAAGGATCTTTTACCCCCACTGCACTAGACTGGTAGATATGAATTTTGCCTATCATGGTGGAATAGTTTAAAAATTAGGCAGGACGCAGGAAACTTCTGACACGGGATGGAGGTTTAGGATTACAATTCAGATTGCTTTGTCAGTGACATTTCAGTACCATTCCTAATATGCCATCCTTAAACCTTGTGTACTGTTTTGTTGGCTTGTTGGTTGCTTTCTTATGACCTTATCTGACCATTTATGTCTGTTTACAAGTTAATAATATGATTTTCTTTATAAAGATAATATTAATTTCAGCCATTGTGTATCAATGCACTGATTGATTCATTTTAGTACTTAAAATCTTGAGTCCGTGTTCTTTTACACAGTCATGTTTTACCCTCTGATCCCATTGGGTTGCACAAAGGCAATCTGAGCTCACGTTAGACCACCAAAATAACATTTACTATTAATATTTTAAATTAAAGCTTCTATTAACACTTCCTATGTGATCTATTTATCTATCTAAAATTATAGATTTATTTATAGGCTGTCTTTAAGGCTGGAACCCTCTCCAGGTGGTATACAAGATAAAAGCCACACAAGGTGGATACAATAAAAATCAATTAAAAATGTATTAAATAAAAAGCCATTTAAAAACAATAAAAACAAAACTTACCAGTAAATACCAATGGCCCAAACTCAAAGGAAGGCCAACAAAAACAGGCAGGTCTCCAGAAATTTCCTGAAGACCTGCAAAGAAGGGGCCTGAAGGACCCCCAATGGAAATGGATTCCAGAGGTGTGGATCCACTACTGAGAAGACCCTCTCCCTTGTACTCACTAGTTTAACCACCGTTGGTGGGTGGTAAGTGAGAAGGGCCTCTGTTGATGACCTCAGAGCGTGGGCAGGCTGGTATGGGAGAAGGTGGTCCTTCAAGTAGCTTGGGCCCAAACCATTTAAAGCTGCAATTGGTGCAGCTGGCGCAGTATCAGTATTTCATAAGCCAGATGCTGGAAATGTCCCTCTAAGCATATCATGTAGCTAAAGTAGGGATGAACAATGGCTGCGTTCACACATAATGCTGAGTGAGCTATGGTTTATGTTAACCATTATTTGTTGCTTTAGCTGTGAATTGTCTTGCAGATGAGCAAACAAACCACAGTTTGTCTTCCCTATAGTTTATTTCCCACCCTTCAGAATGGTTTCATTTTCAGGCTCCTCTTGCTGGGTACTTCAGTTTCAGGGTGAACAGCAGTGCAAACAAGCCAGGGATAAGCCATGTTCTACATTCAGACAGCATGACAAGCCGTGGTTTAAAGAAGCCAGACTTCTTAAGCCTACAAACCATTGTTCTAGCTGGTTAACAAGCCGTGTTGTTTGCGGGGATGGGTTTAGATACAACAACAGGCCAGATTAAAACAAACCACACCTTGGCTTAGTATTATGTGTGAACCAGGCCATTGGTTGTAATAAAAAATTAGTTTTCACATACTCAAAACATAAGCTTTACCTCATCGATTATTATCAACCAAGAACCAACCAATTGTTGTATCAACAACAACAACAATACCCTTCCCCCAGCTACCTTGTGTGGCTGGGGAGAAGTTTGCGCATGGGGAGGGGGAGAGAGACAGACCACAATCAGGCCACTGCCTCAGGCCAATCAGCCCAGCAGGGGGCGGAGTGACGGGGCCTCCATTTCAGGCCTGGCATCTCCGCCCCAAGGCAGCGCTCTTTTTTCCAGCTCCCTCCCCCTCCCTCCCTGTGTAGCAGTGTGGGCTTCACTGGTCGTCCTATTGGGGGCTGAGTAGGAATTTTGACCTGCTGTCCTGATTGGCCTTGGGCAGTGGGTGTGTTTCGCCTACTCCACACTGTGAAGCAGGGTTGAGTTAGCTTTTGACCTTCGGTCACATTTTGCGGAAAGTGCGGAAATAGGCATGTAATTTAGGGTTTGGTGATCATCCAGTGGAACCTTTCCGGTGACTGGCGATAACCTGATGCTCTCCTGGCTGTTCTCCCGCAGCGCAGCTTGTGGGAGGTTGGGCCACCTTTGGGGCCTTCCCCTCCTCACTCACCGGTTGTCCTGCGGCGCCAGGCTGAGCGGACACCGGGAAGGCCCTCCAGCACCAAGTGGTGTAAAGCTTGGGGGCGGTGAGTAATCATGCCACCCCTTTGGCTTGTATGCTTTCGCCCGATTATGATTTATATACTGGCCGTGGGTCGGTTTAGTTAGAACCACACTCCTCCCTTTGCAGATCTTTGATTGATTAATAAATGTGGCCCTGATTTGATCCCATATTCTGTGTCTGGTCTCTTCATTTCCTCCCTTACACGCGCCAAAGATTTGATCTATTACGATTGATTAAACATTAGCATGTGGCTGTGTGTGTAACAATTGTTTAACATCAGTGCACTGTACAGTGGGTTGACTGAAGCAGTCCAGTGTGGAACCAAGATGTAAGGTCTACAGAGGATAGCACAGCTGCTGTTTCAGCATATGAAGAAGAAGTGACATTGGTCATCAATGCCACATAATACTGCTCACCCACTATTTGTAGCATTGGAGTTCCATGTGCGACAGAAACTGCTTTAGAGAATTCTATGGATTAAAAATAATGAGCTTAGCTAAAAAAAAAATCATTGTGAAAGGGGTAAAAAAGAGTCAACAACACATTTCAGTTTTGAAGTATTATTTGGAGACTACATGAAAGGACTTTGGACTTGAAAATCCAAAATTAGGGTTGTTGGGTTGTTGTTTTTTTAATGAGGGTTATATTTGTTTGTGTGGGGTCAGTAGGACAAAACAAGGCTATGTTTAAATATGATCATAAAAGCCTTAAAAGCATAGTGCTTCTCCATACAGAAACATTATATTTTTAAAAGGAATCAAGGGGTTTCATGTTTATTGTTTCTCTGTGATTTTCACTTCACATCTGCTCACTAAAAATATAATCTTTATTACTAACTAACTGCCAAACAAGCACTCCTCTACTGAAATCTGAAAGGAATCTGGAAGCTGGCTGCTTTTTGGATACAGGATCACCAAAAGCAAAAAGGCTTTTAAAAACTGCAGTCTCCATATATTGGCCCAGGTTCATTATAATGTAACTCATGCAATGGCAGAACCAATGCAAGGATGTCTCTGTTATCATCCAACTGTTTTATGTATGGCCACTGTTCATAAGGTAATTATCACTGTAGTTTCTGTATTTTAATTCCTTCTGACCTCACAATTTAAAATTCCCCACCTACACCATGCCTCTGTGTGTGTGTGTGTGTGTGTGTGTGTGTGTGTGCGTATGCGTATGTGTATGTATATGTATATATGTCAATTGAGGACAGCATTTCATGAATTTGATGAAGTGGACTGTAGTCCACAAAAAGCTTCTGCCATAATAAATGTGTTAGACTCTTAAGTTGACATGAGACTCTTTGATGTTTTCACTGAACTAGTTTTGAAATGCAAGCATTGAAAAGATGTACAGAGCAATCTGATGGATGTTTACTCAGACATAAGTCCCACTATGTTCAATGGCCCTTACTGCCAGGTACGTGTGCATAGACAGAACATATGCTTCACATGCATAAGATCCCAGGTTCAATCCCTGGTATCTCCAGGTAGCATTGGGGAAAATTCCTATCTGGAATCCTGGAGAACCACTGTCAGTGATCTGGTTCATATGACATGACAGAGCCCACCATGGCTTCATTTACCCATGGGAGCTGTTGGGTTGTGCTGGCGCCCATGGACACCCAACTTGCCATGTCATGTGAATCCAGGCAGCAGAGGTTATTTGAGAGTTAGACAACCCCCAAATAACATGTATGATCATATAATATATGAGCTGATAATGGGATGGATCCTATCCGTACAGGGCAGGGCAGGGCTTAGTGGCTTGTAGTCATTGAGCAAACTCATTTCTCTGACTCACTCAACTAATCATTCTCTCAATATATGAAAACAACATTTCCTTTCCTCCCTCCATTCATACATTATGACTGGAAGCCAGGCAGTACACAGTAGGATGAATCATGCCATCAATAAAGTATGGGCTTAGTGCCACAATTTATCTCTTGCTAGGCTTTCACTCCACAGAGTCAAGCTATGTGATCAACAGACCCACGCAAGATATTTCTTGCCAGACTGTGCTGCTTCAGCCTGAAAGTGGGTTGAGTGTTGGAAAAGTGCCTGTGTGAGTAAAGGATAAGGCAAGGCTGCAGCCTCTTTCCTGGCATGCTAGTTTTGCATGCACATGAAGCTTTGTGGAAGCATTCAAATATCTGATCACCCACCTGCACTTTGCACTGATACTGTCCAAAAACAAAAACAAATCCATTGCATCAGCCTGCTGAATATGTGTTTCATCTCTTCCAGAAGTATACCTTATCCATGAGCTACACTCTAAACTCAGTCCATGTGTATATACATACAGCTGAAAGAGACTAAATGTTAGCTACGTACATTTAGCTACACATTACACTGATTGCATTGAGGGTTAGGTTTCTCTTTACTCTAGTGTAAACTTACACAGCCATGATTTGGATTGGGACCATCACACACTGGGAGGATTAAACCCAACAACAAAGCAGCACCTCTGATTCATCCCAGGGGGCTTTCCAGCCTGCAGTGTGGCTGCACAGCTTTTTGGCTGGTCGTCATCATCATCATCATCATCATCATCATCATCATCATCATCATCATCTACAGTATTTGTATACCATTCCACATCAAGAAGATTCCAGAGCGGTGAACAATAAAAAGATAAAAACAAATAAAAGAAACAAAAACAATACATCGAAAACAAACTAAAATAACATTGGTGGTTGAAGAGCAGAGAAGGCTTCCAGGAACAAGGAGGTCTTCAGCAGGCACCGAAAGCAGCACAATGTCAGAGTCTGCCTGACCTCCAGAGGCAGGGAGTTCCACAGAAATGGAGCCTCCACACTGAAGGCCCTTCTGCTGGTGGACTCCAATCGGGCCAAAGATCCACGAGGAACCACCAGGAGCATGCCATCTGATGACCTCAGTGACCGGGCAGGTTGGTATGGGAGGAGGCGCTCTCTCGGGTAACCTGGTCCCAAGTTGTTTCGGGGTTTGTCCACAAGTACCAGAACCTTAAACCTGACCCAGTAGTGAATAGGTAGCCAGTGCAGTTCCTTCAGCAAAGGAGTTGTATGCTGAAAGGGGGCAGCTCCCGACGACAATAGCCAGAGATAAGGTGGAAATGCCACTATCATCCATCCATGTTTCTCACTTGCCACTGCAAACACATCCCAGGTGAGCTGAGAGGCTTGGGGTTCTGGGATTTCATTAAGGGCCCCTCTACCTTTCCCCCTATAATGCAAGCACTGACTACTACACATTCCCATTAAATGCAACAAAATTGCAACTATGGAATCCTCCTAATTCTTCTTTCCACTATGGCTGGAATTAATTGGCTGTCCTCACAATGGCACTATCATATAATGATGAGAGACAGAGGCAGAGATATAAGAAACATGACCACCGCTGCAGTGCATGATGTCAGTAATAATATCAACGCCTTGGCAACTACATTGGAGAAACACACGACACATCTCTTTCAACAAAACAGATGTTGGGCTTAAGAACTCTTATTACCTATTGGCTATTTGCTAGGAATGCTACATTTCAAAAGAGCAAATGCTCATCTGATTTAATCAGCAAAGCAGTCGTCCTTGCAAAGTTCCTGATTTGTTAATAAGAGCCATTAATACAACTCTGCTGTTGGCAGCATGTGTCAAGGAACATCTGAAACATGTTCAGACAAACTCAGCTATATTGCTAATCACCACAAAAGACAGAGAAATCAACTGTCTGGAACCCCTATCCTAAACACAGTACATAGAAGTAAACTTCAAGTAAATGTATTAAAATTGTTGTGAATTAGTGTTGTTTAAAGCATGGGAAGTTCAAATGGCGAACTAAAAAATTACATATTCAGGTATTATAACCATCAAAGATATTATGCAACTGCTAAAACTAAATATGAATCTTATTATTCATCAAACACCAGACAGAGTATTTGAAAGCAATCGTGTTTAGTCTCTGGGTTAAAGTTAATATCATAACAATGAATGCACTACTATGTATATATTCTTCAAGGCCTTCTGCTGTCAGTTCTGCAAAGGTCCTTTGACAAAAATTAATAAACCATCCCCCAGATTTTGTTCCCCAGATTCATTCTTTACAATGAAAGACTACAACTTCCTGTTCATGAAGGACAGTTCAACTTGCTTGAACTTAAATCATGCTGAAATATTTTTATCCTAGCTCAAACTAAACAATGGCAGGTCCCCTCAAACATCTTTGTCTCTAAATATTGGGCCATAATTGATACCAACTTTTTGGACAGGGCCAGCCCTACCATTTGGCAGAATGAGGCAACTGCCTCAGGCAGCAGATTCTGGGTGCTGTGAAAGGGCAGCAATTGTTAGTTATTTAACTGGTTATTGTTGTATTTTGACTGTGTGGAGGGGTGTTTGTGGGATTTTCTGTCTCATGTACCAAAATAACTTGGCTGGCTTTGGATACTATGCACCTTGAGCTGAGTTGGGGTGAGGGTGCCATTCCTGCTCCACCTCAGGCAGCAAAATGTCTTGGGCTGGCCCTATTTTTGGATCTCTCCATAGAGGTAAGCAGCCCTAAGGTCAGCATGCCTTCATAAACAGGCTGGGAAAATACTAACCATAAAAGCAGCTAGGCAAATATGGCAAGAACTAAGATGTTTCATAGATTTTATAGATCTTTATAGAGTTGGAAGGAGCCTACTACAAGGCTATCGAGTCCAACCCCCTGCTCAATGCAGGAAACTAGAGGAGGGGTCTCCCATCCAAGTAATAACCAGGCCTGACCCTGCTTAGCTTTCCACGCTCAGACAAGCTGAGCCAGCGTAAGCCACAGGCCTGTAGTTCATTAGCTTTTCATTGAGATCCCTATGCTAAATGAAACACAGTGCAGAAAAGGGCAGCTAAAATGATCAAGGGGCTGGAGCAACTCCCCTATGAGGAAAGGTTTCAACACCTGTTACTCTTTAGCTTGGAGAAAAGGTGAGTAAGGGGATAGAGGATAGAGGCATACAAAATTATGCACAGTGTGGAGAAAGTGGATAGGGAAACATTTTATCCCTCTTTCATAATACTAGAAGTAGAACCCAGTGGGATCATCCCATGAACCTGATTGGTGGGAGATTCAGGACAGATAAAAGGAAGAACTAAGTTAAACTATGGAATTCACTTCCACAAGATGTAGTGATGGCCACTAATTTGGATGGCTTTAAAGGGGGATTGGAGAAATTCATGGAGGATAATGCTATCAATGGCTACTAGTCCTGATGGCTATATGCTACCTCCAGTATCAGAAGCTCTATGACTATGTACACCCGTTGCTGGGGAACTTGGGTGGTAGGGTGCTGTTGCAGTCATGTCCTGCTTGTCAGATCCTGTGGCAGGTGGTTGGCCACTGTGTCTGTGTGAACAGAATGCTGACTAGATGGACCCTTAGTCTGATCCAGCATGGCTCTTCTTATGTTCTTAACACCAATCTCAAAATTGTACACCAATCATTCATATGAAGAAAATAGATAGGCAATGACATTCTATCATTGGGCCAATTTCTTGGCCACAATAGCCCTGTTCAGGCATTCTGAACCTGAACAGGGCAAACATGTGAGAAGGAGCACTCCAACCCCACCTCTTTCCATCATTGTGTTTGTTTCCCTCAACTCATGGAGGGTGACTGTCTGAAGAAGAGAGCTTCCTGTATTTGTGGAGGCTCTCCACACAAGCCAGAATGTGGATTTTTCAGTGTTCTGGCTGTTGCATGGAGAGCCTTCATGGTTACAGGAGGCTCTCCTCTTCAGGCAGTCACCCTCCATGAGTTGAGGCTACGGATGCGACGAATGAGAGGAGTGGGGCTGGAGCACTCTTCCTCACATGTTTGCCTGATTGAGATCAGTTGAATAGGGCTAATTTCAACCCTTGTTGTCAAACCTTACAAGCTCTGTAAGACTGGCTCAGTTTGTCTGAGTGTGGAAAGCTAAGCAGGGTCAGGCCTGGTTATTACTTGGATGGGAGACCCCTCCTCTAGTTTCCTGCATTGAGCAGGAGGTTGGACTCGATAGCCTTGTAGGCTCCTTCCAACTCTATGATCTATGAATAGCAGAGCACAGAAAGAAAATAAATACATACTACGAAGTAAGAATCACCTTCTTACTATTTCTGCAGGAAGGATGATAGAATAAAGTTAGGAGTAGGTATAATGATGTAGGTAATGATGCGTTGAGATATAAAAATTTTCTGTGTAACCAACCATGATAGTTTACAAGGTGAAAACCACTGACACCTATAGCTTTAGATGCTTTATAAGTATGCTGAAGATTAATATGTATTTTGAATCACAATGATTTTATAAGAACTGTACTAATGAATAATGATGAGGCTTGCTTCCAGGTTAAAAAATATTATTGAGCTATAAAAATTAAATTATTTCATATCTCTCTCTCCATAGCTACATCCAACAATCACTTTAGGAGTAAATAGCCTGATTCCAGCCTGATGCCCTCCAGATATTTTGACCTACAGCTCCCAGGATTCCAAATCATTCACTCTGCTGGCTAAGGCTGATGGGAGTTGAAGTACAAAACATCTGGAGAAGGCTGAAATGGTGATTCCTGACTGTTTAGGCCTCTGCAAACGTTTCCAGCTACAAGATTCCACTGCAATCTCAGACTTTTTGCTAACTGATATTTCAGTGGAAGTATTCACTTTTGGTGGCAGATATTTAAGGAGGCTAAAAAGGATGGACTTCTGGATTTGATGACAGACAGAGGATCTTAATGGAGTGCAAAGCCAGCATTGTCAACCACAGTTGCCTTGGAGGACTTCTGATGGGAGGTCGTTTCTTAGGGCACATTCATGCAAACAAGTTATTTGTGCTAGATTAATAAATAAGTGAACACATTTTGTATTCTTCCTTAGTAACACCGCAGAAGTCTTGGACACTAACTAGTATACACACACACACACACACACACACACTTAGGGTGCAGTCCTATCAATTGTGCCCTCGATGATCAGAAGTCCCCAAACATGGAGGCTTCTAATCATCCAATGCGGAGCGAGGGGAGCAGCAGAAGCAATCTTTGTCTCCCTGTCCTCCTGCCCTGCAATTTTTGTTAGACAGGCTAAAAAGCCTGTCTGGGATAGGATGGAACCCAGTGTGTTTCTGAGCCCAATTTAAAGTGCTGGTTTTAAATTTTAAAGCTTTAAATGGTTTGGGCCCAAGCTACTTGAAGGACCACCTTCTCCCATACCAGCCTGCCCACGCTCTGAGGTCATCAACAGAGGCCCTTCTCACTTACCACCCACCAACGGTGGTTAAACTAGTGAGTACAAGGGAGAGGGTCTTCTCAGTAGTGGATCCACACCTCTGGAATCCATTTCCATTGGGGGTCCTTCAGGCCCCTTCTTTGCAGGTCTTCAGGAAATTTCTGGAGACCTGCCTGTTTTTGTTGGCCTTCCTTTAAGTTTGGGCCATTGGTATTTACTGGTAAGTTTTGCTTTTATTGTTTTTAAATGGCTTTTTATTTAATACATTTTTAATTGATTTTTATGATTTTAATTTATTTTTATGGCACTTTAGAGCGGGAGGGAAGGAGGCTGGAAAGGCCTCAGGATAGCTTATATCCTGGCCTCTCCAGTCCCCTCCCCATTCACTGAAACACCCCCTTTCCCCCCTCTGTGAGGTTGCTTTTCTGACCTTGGAGGGCAGCCGGTGCAGTTCTCTCCATGCCAGCTGTGAGGGGGTTGGGGAGGGCTGTCGGATCTCTGACTCCCCCATTAAAGTCGGAGCACTGATACAATATGCGATGACACGGTCCCTTTACACTGTAGGACCAGGCGCATAAACCCTTCTCAGGCCAAGCATCAACACTTAAAAACCTGAGGGGAGGGTCAAATGAAACCTTTCCCCTACTAATGAGGGAAAAGATTAATACTAGTTATTAAGGATCTAGCTTTAAATTTATGATGCTGTGGGTACAAAGGTGTGTATGTGTGTAGATTTAAAAGTAATGCAGGTTAATAACACCAAGCTGACAGTCAGAGGGGGGAAGCTCCACTATCCTATGGCCCTTCAGGCACGGTCTAGGGACCATAGGATCGCTCCCTGCATAGATATTTAATTATAGGACTTTTAAAAATCATCTTCATTCCTTTACTCTGATTACTTTCATATATGTCCAAACCTTTAACCTAAACATTTATCTGCTTATTTTGTTGACGCTACACTCTTGAAAATGTTTTACAAATCATAACCTCCAAATGGGTATAGAGCAATCTGAAACAGAAAGGAACTAGAATACAGATTTTTATATTTTATAAAAGCTCAGACAGACAGAATAGATGTCTCCTGAGGCCACCTTGTCTGCTGGGATAGGATGGAACCCAGTCCTAATTCCTAGGGAGCACTTTATTTTGTGTCAGCATTGGCGTCTGGGTATGTTCCCCAAAGTCCTGGGAGTGATATTTATTTTTTACTAATTTACATTGTAGAGGGAAGATCAAGGACACAGAATGTCATTATCACTTAACATGTGATGTTTGCTAAAAACATCCTTCATAGAGCCAAAGTACATGTTACGGTAATCATGCAGCATGTAGCCAAGACTTGACTTCTTTTTTACTCTTGTGTATGTGCACAAGGCCCCAATTTGGATCATGATCATCATGCTCTGGTAGGGGAGGGTTAGACATTCCCCCCCCCCATTTTTTTCATGAAATTCTACCTCCTGGCAGGGAAGGGGTTAAAAAGGGGGGAAAGCAATTACACAACTGCCAGTTGCATGATTATGGTGACATCATATTGTTTGACCCGGAGTGAACTTTAACTGGTCACTCTCTCTCTCAGCCTATCATAGCTCACAGATTTATTATCAGGATAAAATTTGGAATGGGGATCATATATGCTGCCTTAAGCTCCTTGAAGCAAGGGGGGATACAAATGAAAGTGGGAGAATCCGTTCACTGCACAGAAACGCTACAAGGAACTAGCTCTCCAGTTGGGAAAATTTTAAGCAGTGGCTGGTCTTCTGGAAATCCTATCAAGTGACCTCTGAATTATCCCTGAACTTTGGATAAAATATGATAGATTATATGTAGTCTCTGTCCCTGCCACACTGGTATCTTTAGTTATTAAAAATAGAAATATGTAATTGAATAATCTAGAGACGGGGTGGGGGGGAGAGAGAAGAAAGTGTCTGTCACACTTCACTGAAAATAGAATTTCAATTAGAGCTGCTGATCCTATCTTGCAAATAGCATTTCTCACATACGACTCTTAAAACTTGACTTTGTCACCGGCACAGTTAAACTGGCTTTTGGCTCAATTGTGATAGGAGGACAGCATCAATAATCTTTCTAGAAACTGATCACCTTCAAGCAGGCTGCAGAGGACAGTTGAGCTGCAATGAGCAGGATTCCTTGATAGTTTCTGTTTTTTATCAAGCTGGTCACAGATGCTCCTTGGAGCAAGACACCATCAGTGGCTCATTTTCTCATTATCAAGAGGGGTGAACAGTGAGGGCTGCTGAGAGCCATTCCTAATTTGCTTAAAGGTCTGGCTTGTGTCAGGGCTGATCTCGTTATTTAATTGGTTATGATAATAATCATGATCAGTATTAAAAACAGGCCAATTTCATTTTCCATCGTTCTAAGGCTGTTGTATATATTCCCTTGTCTCTTCTGAGATGGTAGATGTAATTTAGGTGAAATGAATGACTTGGATTCAGTAATGATTATGCATGGTTATTATGCATGCCTCAGATTGACCGGGTGTTCTTTTAAGGCAGGGGTGCCAAACCTCTTTCAGCCCATGGGCCAAATTCAATTTTGGAGAAGCTCTCAGGGGGTGGGGGGTGCATTCCAGTGGTGGGCAGGGTGAAGGCAAAGGGGATGGGGCCAAATTACCAAAAAAGACCAGCATATTTTAGCTTAAAGCTCTTACTGCCATAACTAAGCCTTAGAAGAGGCATTTATTTCAACCTTTTAGAACAGGGGAAAAACATGCACACACAAAGACTGGGAAACCACCAACTATCTGGGGTAGGGAGAAAGCGGAACCATTGGTGATGTGGGGAAGGGGGCATGGCCATCTGGGAAACCCCAGAGTTCCATTTGGGAGCCCAAGCAGGGCAGATTTGCCCCCCCCCCAGCCTGAGGTTCAACACCCCTGTCCTAAGACATACTCCACCAAATGGGAGCATCATGTGATCATGTAGAACATCATGTCATGCCATACACTGAAGATATTTTATGCTCAATGCAGCATAAAATCTGACCACAGGGATTTTTTTTTAAATCACCCTCAGTGAGTTCTCACAGATATTCAAATCTTAGTAGCTTATCACCCTCCAATTATCTGTTTATCAATAGTATAATAAGAACACAATGTGGTTAATGTGGGTAGGCTTTAAAATATGATACAGGGTGGTAAATAAATAAATACTATACATTGATAAAGTACTGCAACTGAAAAAGAAGGATGTCTCTATTCCCAATAAGTCAGTGATCACATAGCATTTAAACCAAAGGATGAAAATGTTTCCAAAATTGACTTAAAACCATCTCTGTTGCTAGGCTGTAACAACTGAAAAAAGGCAGGGATGTGTAGTTTTGGAGTTCTAGGAATCAAAAGGTGATGATAGACAGGCATTCTAAACTGTACAAACTGGTTTGAACATACATACAAAGCATTCTGAGGTATTTGTTTTCAAATGTATGTTCAAACAAGTTTCACATGACTTATAATGAATGAAGACAGATGTTCACCCAAACTCCACTTTCCATATTTCTGCCACAAGATCTGTGAAGCACAAGACTGGCCACCATGCCACGCAAACCAATGTCATTCAGAACAAAGAGGCACAGAGAGAAGAAACCCACTACATGCAGTTCCAATGAGAAATCGCCCTTGAATTTCCTGGGTTCTGCCCTTTAACTAAGTAAAACAGTCTGATGGGGTAAGAGATGGCCAATGTCCTCTTGCAGAAATGAACCAATCCATATCAGACAAGCCATGCACCACCAGCTGTATACGATGGAGTAGCCAGTCATGCACTCTCTGACATCACTGGGAGGTCTCTGAACAAGGCAAAAGTGAGTCTGGTAAGGCTCAAACCTACAAAACAAGACTACAATGTCCTGCCTGCTGCTGCTTAGAAGTAGGGCAGTATGAAAAATACATTTCAGTTTGTTTTTTATCAGAATCTACCCAGTTTGCACCTTTTGGACCGAACAAGGACTCAGATGCAATCTGCGGTGAAAGTCCTTACATTTCTGAGCTTGCAATGTGATTTATTTATTTATTTATTTATTTATTTATTATATTTATACCCCGCCATTTTTCCTGCAAGGAACCCAAGGCGGCTTACATAATCCTCCTCCTCTCCATTTTATCCTCACAACAACCCTGTGCGGTAGGTTAGGCTGAGAGTCAGTGACTGGCCCAAAGTCACCCAGTGAGTTTCATGGCAGAGCGGGGACTAGAACCTGGATCTCCTGAGTCCCAGTCCAACACTCTCACCACTACGCCACACTGGTGAAGACACCCCCCCCCAAATGCATTCAACAGCATGCATACATTTGAAAAATGCACATGAAAAATTGCACAAATACAATGGGAGAAGGATGTGTACATTTCAAAGATATGCACAATGATGCATACATTTGGAAAAATACACACAAAAGCACAGAGATTTTCATGTGAAAAGATAAGAAAAAACAAAGCTTGCAATCTGAAACAGATTCAAGTCGGAACAAGCTTCACAATAGAATCTGAAAGACTTTGGCGAGCTTGCGTTTTGCTGATTCATACTGTACATCTCTACTTAGATGCCCAATGTGTTTTTCATTGCCAAGCCCCGCAACTAACCCACCCAAGGCAGGCCATTTTCTGGCTCACTGGTTGACAATGTCGGAAAAACCAATGGGTACCTTCCACTGTGAATGCAGGTATAGCTGCCACTGACCTTGTGGCACAATGGTAGCACGTCTGACACCAGATCAGAAGGTTGTGTGTTCGAATCACACCAGGGTCAGGATTCTGACTTTTTTTTTTTTGGTCCCTCAAGCTGGCTGAGATGTGGGAAAGGTTGAGATGTCCGTGTGGTCTCAGGGCAGGTCAAAAGACAACAATCCAAAGTTTATGCCAGGCAGGACTTGGCCCTGCAGCCTTGTGATCCAAAGTCAGACATGGTATCCTTGCAAGGTTCCAGGGATGTTGAAGAGTCCTTGGTCTCGAGTCACGAGTCAAGTCACGAGTCTTTGGACCCGAGTCTCGAGTCCGAGTCCAAGTCCTTGGTCCAAAATGGTGACTCACGAGTCACGAGTCACGAGTCACTCCCAAAGCCGACTCCACGAGTCCCTATTAAAATCAATGGGATTTCCCCCCAACAAAATAAGGCTATTTCAGATGTGTGGCTTAAATAAATTCTAGGCACAAGTGTGCCTTTTTATTTCAAAACTCTGCAACTGATTTTGGAAAGAACAGACCAGGCAGACAAACCCAAAATAACCAGGCAGGCAGAGGAGGCAGGGAACCCCAAAGCAGGCAGGCAGAGGCCTTTGTCTTGGACAATTCAACTGTTGAACTGGTCAAGAAGAGACCAGGCAGGCAGAGGAGGCTGGGAACCCCAGACAGGCAGGCAGAGGCAGCCAAACCCAAAATGTCTGAAAGGTTGCATTTTAAAAAATGATTTAAAAAAATAAACTTGCTGTACTTCCTAAAACTTATCCATGTTGCATTTGAGGAACATGATTTTTTCTAAATGTTTGGCCCCCATTCTGGAACGGTGAGATCTCATCACAATTCCACCCTCACTGAACACCCGCTCCACTGGTGATGAACTTGCTGGAACCAGAAACACACTCAGAGCAGCCACACAGAGTAATCTCAGGTCCTTCTTCTGCCACTCCCAAGTACGCAACACATCAATCAAAATAAATCTTGACACACTGTTGGGGCTGCACTCCTGGTAGCCGTCCATAGTGGGCGAGCAGCGGCACACCTCGCTTCCATGCGCTCTTTGCTGGTGAATGCGCTCCTCTCCACTCCTTCTGGCACAGCCCAGGGATGTTGAAGAGTCCTTGGTCTCAAGTCCCGAGTCGAGTCTCGAGTCCCATTAAAAATATTGGGACTCGAGTCCGAGTCGAGTCAGAGGGGGGACTCAGTCCGACTCACGAGTCGAGTCCTCGAGTCCGAGTCCCCATTCCTGCAAGGTTCACAGAAGCAAACAAAAGCCTGGCAACTTGGAGTGAGCTGCATGCAGAATTCTGCGAGCCTGTGTGCTCTGTTTCAAGAGACAGAAGCCTTGGTGGCAGTGCGTGTTTGACTTTGTCCACAGAGCCAGAGTAGGCTTGTTTGAGGCCAGCAGTGTCCTGGAGACACAGGTATGCTGGGAAACTCACCCAGTGCACCACTCATGGCTGCATTTTAGGTGCCATGTTAAGACTTTTTGTTTCCCTCAGTATTTTAGCAATTGCTTTCATTGAACATTAAGCTGAAGAGTGGCTTCTATATTTTGTACTGAATTGTTTCAATTTACTGTTTTATACGGTATTGTTATTTGTGCTGTCTCTGTGGGCTTCTTTTTCTCTCCCCCCTCCCCACAATCTTTGGTTATTTTAATGATGTTATAACTTTGCTTTTTAAGTTTTTTGTTTGTTTTAAATGTTGTTTTATTCACCTGTTTGAGAATTTTACATGAATTGTAATCATGCCATGATTCTTCTAAGTAACAGGGCTGGCCCTACCATTAGGCAGAGTCAGGCAGTTGCCTCAGGTGTCAGATGTTGGAAGGTGGAAGCAAGGTGCTGAAGGAAACATCTGTGTGCCACATGGCCTGCTCTGTATCTCCTAAGCTAGCCTGCTGCCTTCAGGTGTGGTGGAGGATGCTGTCCCATAACAAGTGCTGAATAAAGATTCAACTACCATTCCAGCTGACTTTTGTACATGGAATGAGAGGAGGGTCCATCTTGTTCTTTGCTTCAGGCCACCAAATATCTTGGGACAACCCTCCTAAGTAATATTAAAATAACTAAATAAATCTACATGTGCTGGTTGCTCCACAAGCTTTGAAGATTTCTTGCTCATTGAAAAATGAAAAACTAGTAATGTTAAGCATGACAAATCTTAACATCCCATAACATCCGAAGCAACATGTTCCACTGGCTTTACACACAAGGTATAATGTATAGCATCCAGATAGGTTTGAGACCCAGCACCCATTACTCTTTATGGTAGACTCTTGGGGTCAGTGAAGATGGCACAGTCCATGTCGCAACAAGCTGCACAAACGCCTTGCAAGATGCTGCCTTCTGTTTGGTGCCCTGCTTCCCACAGCTTCAGCTTTGCACTGAAGCATCTAGCTAGGCTAGATGAATGGGAAGCTTTTGTGTGGACCTTAGATTGAAGTACTTTGAAGGAGTACTTCAAACTATACACAAAAACTTATAATGCTGTTATGGTAAATGTGATTCCAGTCTTTCTATATATTTCACCTACTCTCAGAAGAAACTCCCTCCCCCCCCTTTTTTTTTTAGTATATTGATTTCTTCAAGAGATGGGGTGGTGGAAAAGCTTGTAAGTTGAAGCATGTATCACACAGTTTTGTCAATCACAGTTAACCAGCAGAATTGGAAGGAAATCACTTTCCCTCAATCAGTCCACTGCACTGGTAGACAGAACTCATTACTGTGCAAATAAGCCTGCCCGCTGGTTTATGCCTTCCTTTGGCTAGAGGTTACTGATGCTGACACTGGTTAAAATGGTGGTTAAGAGGGATCAGTGAGAGAGATGAGCTGTCTTCAAAAGCTCAGGCAGACAGTGGGATGCTAGCTCTGTATATGTTAATATTTATTTCATGCTAAACGTAGGTCTCAGGTGGCTCACAAAGGGATCTTTACATTCACCAGACAGCCAAAACCCTCATAAAATGCAGAATGGAACATTTTGTAGTTTAAAATAAAACCATGGATGACAGAAGTAAACAAACAAAAATCCTCAGCTTTAGCAGCAGACTTCTCATTAGCTAATTTCTTAGGTATGTGAGGGCCAAAACAGACTAGCAACTACACCATCCCCCCCCCCATTTTTACTCTAGAGTAGGCTCGGGGAGGGGTCAGTTTGGATTGGAACCCTAGCAAGAGGTGGAGTAAGAGTGCTTTTAAGATCTGGATCAGCTCCCCTGCATCTGTTGTAGAATAAAATTGGGGAGGTGGGCAGAGATGTAGCTGCTGCTAGACACAGATTTAAAGCAATCTCTTCTTTAGCCCTGAGTTACACTTTTCATGAGCACATTCCTTTAACTTTGCCCATAGCATTTATTGGCAAGGAGACTTCCAGTTGTGGAATAAGATCACCTCTTCTGAAGGGGTGATTCAGAATATCCCTGACCCTGCTGCTCTGCCGTTTTGACAGATATTTACGTACAAGTCTATATGCTGATGCCTATTTATTTATTCATTTATTTATTTCATTTATACCCCGCCTTTTTTCCTGCAAGGAACCCAAGGCAGCTTACGGCTATCTGGTTCTGTTTGAGATTTAGGTGAATATATGCAATAGGTAGGGATGGGAAGCAGCCTTCCTCAAATGTCTGGGCAAAGCACATGAAAAATTAGAACGAAGTGAAAGGCATATGCTGTTTAAACTAAAATCTTGTGGGCTTGACACATGTCAGATAGCCTGCACAATTGAAGGTGCTGCTATTACAAGAAACCCACTGCCTAGATTTCAGTGCAGCTGTTCATATCTTAGATCCAAACACATTTGGGTGGGGGACACACACAGGAAAAGAGATAAAACCATAGTTTAAATGCAAATTAAATGGTGTTAATCATCCATCTTGCTTATAAATACTTTGTAAGCACAGCTTACAACAGTGACGGCGAACCTTTTTGAGCCCAAGTGCCCAAACTGCAACACAAAACCAACTTATTTATTTCAAAGTGTCAACACTGCAATTAAACCTGAATACCGAGGTTTTAGTTTTAGAAAAGCAACTCATACAGTTGTCCGAACTAATTCACATCTTTTGTCTTAAAAGAAAAACACAATAACAGAGCTTTCAATGATACAAACAGTTTTTTGTTGGGGAAAAAAAATCAACTCAAAAAATTATTATAGTACTACATTGTACACATAGCCTGAAGGGAATTTATACAAACTTTTTAAATAATTAGGCACATCAAGTATTTTTGGATAAGGGATTCTCAACTTGTAATATGATTACCGTATATGGCAGACTGAAATTGTATGGGGAAAGCTTTACCCCGGGTCCTTTCCCTGCTTCTACAGGTGTCGGATTAGTAAAAGTAAAAGTCAACCTGTACTAGGATGAGCAAGATAAACAAGAAAACTAAACGTGCTTAACGCATTTTAAACACTTTATGTCTTGGACTGCAAACACTGCATTAGGTAAAAGTTTGCATTGGGCATGCTTTTGCACAATTCATGTGATTTTTGCTATTGCATGCATGCTGATAATTTGTCAAACCTTGGCTCATACTCCGTTAGTTTGAGAGCAACACATGCAGCACTCAGGTCAACTGTTAGGGCTTTACATCCAAGCCATGCTCTGTGCATCATTCTTCAAAATCTTTTAAATGTGATAACAATGTAGAAAAGAATTCTGTAACAGGAATTCTAGAATAAAATCATTCTGTTCCACACTGTGAGAAAGAACAAAATCATTAGTGTTTTGCAGAAGGGGACGGTCTTTTCGCGATCTGGTGACCAATGGCTCGAGTGCCCACAGAGAGGTCCCTGCGTGCCAGCTGTGGCACCCGTGCCATAGGTTCGCCATCACTGGCTTACAAGTATTACCCATATTGTCCTAAGAAAAAAAGGAAAAACTGGAAGCAAATTTCAGGGGGAGGGGGAGAGAAAACCTGAAAATGTCAAAAAGATAATAGAACAATTGGGAGAGCCAGTATGATATAATGTTTAAAGTTAGGAATGGGGGGGACCCAGGTTCAAATCCCCACTCAACCATGAAACCCATTGGATCATCTCAGGCAAGTTGTTATTTCACAACCTAATCTGCTTCCAAGGGTTGTTATGAGGATAAAAATGGGAGGAATTATGTATGCCACCTTGAGCAAAATGATATAATTACATTCTCTGCTGTTTTATTTTTATTGTGGTTTTATGGGTGTGTTTAAATGAATTTAGGTGAATAGCCTTGGAAAATTTTATTTGAAGGATGGGCTGTACATACAAACTTTGGGACCCACCACAATGAAAGATGACATAAAATGGAGGGGAGGGAATTGTGCAGCCAATGGATTAAGTGAATATATAAATTGGCACAGAACAGTAAAGGGTGGGGCAGTGTCCTTAAAATGCACACTAGTCTTTCTTTCATTTTTACTTTAACCCATTTTATTTAGAACATCAAATACTACTGGTTGTAAAATCAATCAGGTACTGAAAATCAACTATTAAATCAGTTTGGCTGTCCAATGTCAAATACTGTCAAATAATTTCAGTTGACACATATCAGATGTCAACTGTCAGATATCAAAGTCTGCCAAATATCAAATGCCAAATCTTGTATATTGGCTGTCACAAATACTAGACTTAGAAATCAAATATATAAATGATCAAATAGACCACTGGCTGTTAAATCTCAGAATCCACAGTAAAGAATTTAGAAGAGGCATTATGTTTCAGTCTAGTCTCATTCTGTAAAAGCTACCAGGCCATTTCAGGGATGCAGTATTCAGGGGAGTCTGGTGAGTCCTATGTCAGTGGGGCTCCTTATCCATTGCAGGTTTTATTCTGAGTTTTATAGGAGCTATCCATGGGGCTGTACTCCATCCCCAAAATAGGTTCACCACCATGGAGTACCATAGATAGCTCCTATAAAGCTTGGAATAAAAGTTGTAATGGATAAGGATCCCCACTGACATAGGAGTCACCAGCCTCCCCTGGCAGTATTACAGAACTAGGGGAGAGTTGTATATTTGTGTACAGTGTAGGTATCCATTGATTAGAGGAATGTAGTAGTAGTAATAGCAGCAGCAGCAGCAGCAGCAGCAGCTAGGAATGCTTCAGGAATTCAATATTTCCATATTCCAATGTAAACTGACCCTGATTTGCACCTCCCAAACTGATGTGTAGATCAGAACTTTGTATCTACCATCATTTGCACATTCCTGAATGTCCCAATGCTGTTCTAAGCTCAAAAATATATATCATCAAAATACATTTAGAAATGTGTGTTTAGAGGGAGGGGAAGACCTTTAAAAGATGTATTAAAATGTGTTCAAATGGAAATTTTCATGCAGCTTTTTTAAAAAAAATATCTGCAGATTAATGTAGAAATGGGACAGAATTGACATATGGGTGAAAACATGTGAAGATTCAGCTGATCAACACGAACTGGAAACAGCCCATCCTAGTGGTAGCAAATAGCTCTGGTGTTTGCAGGTATGAAATTGAAGGAGCCCGGGGTTAGGGATGATGCAATGTAGGGAATATTAAGACAAGAGATTATTGTGGGTTACGCAGAAAAAAATGTTACCATAGTAGACTGGATTTGGAGGTGTCTGTCGATGTGGAAAATGAGAGAAACTATCTTAGCTACTAAAATTAAGATCAACAAAATCATTCATTCATCATACTATAATGTAGAGCTAAAATCACTGTCACAAATGGATGTACTGTTTCCCCCCCCCCCCCCATTTTGTTCTTTTTTAATTATGTAAGAAAATAACTTGTCGGTTCTTTGGAATGGATCTGAGTCAGTGTTTTTGGAAGGGGGTAACATTACCTTTGTCCTGTCTTTTCTGTGAGAATCCCCTTCCCCCACCAACGTGTAGCTGTTGGTGGGAGGACTATTTGCACGCGTAGAGGAATGAGAGGTGAGGCTGTTTAATTTAGAAACCACCTATGGGCTCAAGGCGGGGGGAGGAACGGTGGAGGCCTTTATTAGGCAGCGTTGCTCCACTCTCTGCCTCTTTTCTCAAAGCAGCTGCTGGAGATAAGTTCTGTGCCAGTTGGTGCCTTTACTGTGGTTTGTGTGGGACCAGTAGGGGTGGAGTCCTGGGACTCCCTGCTCTCTCTGATCCCATCTCTTCTTGTTTTCTCTCTCTTACTTTAATTTTATTTGATTCTGTTCCCTCCCCCCCTTTGTGGGCTTTTTCGGGGGTGAGTGGGGGGGATTGCTGGCCTAGTCCAGGGCCCTCCCTATGCCTTGCATGGGGCTCCAGTGAGGGCCTCCTTAGCAGGCCTCTGCCTGCAGGCCAATTTAGGACTCCAGTGAGGGCCTCTTTAGCAGGCCTCTGTTTGCAGGCCATTTTGGGGCTCCAGTGGGGGCCTCCTTAGCGGGCCTCTGCCTGCAGGCCGATTTAGGACTCCAGTGAGGGCCTCCTTAGCAGGCCTCTGTTTGCAGGCCATTTGGGGGCTCCAGTGAGGGCCTCCTTAGCGGGCCTCTGCCTGCAGGCCGATTTAGGACTCCATTGAGGGCCTCCTTAGCAGGCCTCTGTTTGCAGGCCATTTTGGGGCTCCAGTGGGGGCCTCCTTAGCAGGCCTCTGCCTGCAGGCCGATTTAGGACTCCATTGAGGGCCTCCTTAGCAGGCCTCTGTTTGCAGGCCATTTGGGGGCTCCAGTGAGGGCCTCCTTAGCGGGCCTCTGCCTGCAGGCCGATTTAGGACTCCAGTGAGGGCCTCCTTAGCAGGCCTCTGTTTGCAGGCCATTTTGGGGCTCCAGTGAGGGCCTCCTTAGCGGGCCTCTGCCTGCATGCCGATTTAGGACTCCAGTGAGGGCCTCCTTAGCAGGCCTCTGTTTGCAGGCCATTTTGGGGCTCCAGTGAGGGCCTCCTTAGCGGGCCTCTGCCTGCAGGCCGATTTAGGACTCCAGTGAGGGCCTCCTTAGCAGGCCTCTGTTTGCAGGCCATTTTGGGGCTCCAGTGGGGGCCTCCTTAGTGGGCCTCTGCCTGCAGGCCGATTTAGGACTCCAGTGAGGGCCTCCTTAGCAGGCCTCTGTTTGCAGGCCATTTTGGGGCTCCAGTGGGGGCCTCCTTAGCGGGCCTCTGCCTGCAGGCCGATTTAGGACTCCAGTGAGGGCCTCCTTAGCAAGCCTCTGTTTGCAGGCCATTTTGGGGCTCCAGTGAGGGCCTCCTTAGCGGGCCTCTGCCTGCAGGCCGATTTAGGACTCCAGTGAGGGCCTCCTTAGCAGGCCTCTGTTTGCAGGCCATTTTGGGGCTCCAGTGAGGGCCTCCTTAGCGGGCCTCTGCCTGCAGGCCGATTTAGGACTCCAGTGAGGGCCTCCTTAGCAGGCCTCTGTTTGCAGGCCATTTTGGGGCTCCAGTGGGGGCCTCCTTAGCGGGCCTCTGCCTGCAGGCCGATTTAGGACTCCAGTGAGGGCCTCCTTAGCAGGCCTCTGTTTGCAGGCCATTTTGGGGCTCCAGTGAGGGCCTCCTTAGCGGGCCTCTGCCTGCAGGCCAATTTAGGACTCCAGTGAGGGCCTCCTTAGCAGGCCTCTGTTTGCAGGCCATTTTGGGGCTCCAGTGGGGGCCTCCTTCGCAGGCCTCTATAGGGCTTTGCCCTCTTAGGCTTTGAGGCGTCTCCTCGGTTCCCTTGATAAGCATATTGTGTGTTAGGAGAGAAATGGCTACTTGTGCTCTTTTGCCTGATGTGCTACCTCATGGGGTTGTTGTTCACAGTTGCCAACCAAATACCTCGATATTGTTGTGATTGTGGGCCCCAATTTCCATCACTGTCCTACCTTCCAGGGTGGTCGTTGTATATGTGTGTGTATGTATATATATACATACACATGAATAATTGCTATACATAGCTAAATAATACTAATTCCAATGACAATAATAATAATGATAATGATAATAAAGGAGCACAAATTCTAGGCCCTTGGTTTGTGGGGGGGGCTTGCTTGCTCACGTGGCCACCCTGCCCCCCCATGCTACTACCCTGATTCTTGCCTGCCTATGTGAGGGGTCCCGTCTGGCTCGTGTGGCAACGATTGGGCATTGGATTCCTACCCTACTGATTTTTGCCTTGTTCCTACCTTGCAGAGTTGTTGTGATATATATATATATATATATATATATATATAATTTTGTGATTAGTTACTAATGGTATTAGCTGAGCAATGACAGCTCGCTTGTTCATACTTTCTATATCCTTAATTGTCTATGGTCTGGCGGTAAAATTTGCTTTTCTTGCACAGGTTCTGGCCCTGCCTTACACATACGGGTTGGTTTACCTTCCCCCCTCTTGTTTTATGCCTTATCGGCCTGCCATGCCTTACAGGGTTGTTGTGAGGATAACATGTAAAGTAAATTGTGTGCGCCGCCTTGGCTTCCTTGCAGGAAAGCAGGCGGGATACCAGTACACAATACCTTCCTTAAAATAGGGGGTTCGTATCCCGGTCTACCTCACAAGATCACTGTGCGAGAAAGTATGTGAAACACTGATTGCTCTAGTACTGAAACAAGTGAATTAAAACAATCTGTTGCAAGTTAATTGCCATTGCTCTGTAGGTGGGGCACCCGTTTTGCAAGCGTATGCCCACTTGTTCAGTCATCAGCATCTCTAGGAGGGTTGGGAAACAATCCTGCCTAAAATCATGGAGAGACACTGCTAGTCGGTGGTACTGAGCCGAGTGGTCTGTTGTTCTGGTGGTCCTCATTTCATTAACTTTTCTCAATTTAGGAATGGGTCATGGCTCAGTGGTAGAGCACTTGCTTTACATGCGGAGGGTCCTGGGTTCAGTCTCTGGCCTCTCTAGGTGGAGCTGGGAGGGATCCCTGCCTGGTGCCCTGGAGGGCCCCTGCCAGTCAGAGCAGACTGTATTTTGCTAGTTTGACCAATAATCTGACTCAGTATAAAGCGGATTTCTATGTGCTGTATAGTCATCCAGCAGGAAGAAATCTGCCACTGGTGATCCCCTTATATTATTTGGCATTGAGTTGCCTCATGATGGGGGGCTTGATGGCAGGGAAAAAGAAAGGGGTGTTTCCATGAGCACTTGGCTGTGGCTCTATGGTTTAACTCTGGCTTGTGTACCGGGGATCCCGGGAACAGGTTCCTGGCATCTCATTGGGGCCTCCTGCCTGGAACCCAGATGGCCATTGCTCCTCAATGTCGGGGGTAAAGGACTGGATGGCCCAATGGTCTGATTCAGTTTATCCAGTCAGTGGTCTTGGCGTGTTAATGATAGGGACTTCATGTTCACCCTATTAATTTTCGTATGATCTTAATTATTTTAATGCGGGACATACGCCCACACAAATCTTTCTTCACTTAAGGTTTTTATAGCGAATGTGGCATTGCTCACTTTTCTTAATCCGTGTTGTCCTGGCATTGCCAACCAAGTCATGTTCTGGGCTTGCAAGAGCAATTTTATCATGCCAAGTCGTGCTGTTAGTTCGTGTGGCGTTTTTATTTGCAGTTCAGCGGGCATTGATACATACGCCCTGCTAGTACCTGACACCCACGTGCAGCCCCGTTCTGTTTCCCGTTGCCTCAACCGCTTGGGTATTATGACGTCTTTGTTCATTTCATGGTTTTGTCCCCTGCCATGCCATCCCTTGATATTAATACTGTATGCTTTCTTTAGCTGTTTCCCCCGGTGCTCTTAAGCCGTGTGTTCTCCATGAGGCAATTCCTGGATCTACAGTAACGTACCTGTTAGTCCTTTGATGAGCTGTTTTCATCATTTATTTCTTCACCCAGCGAATAATCGTGAGTCCCAATGCTCTTAAGCCATGTGCTTTCTCTGGTGGCTTGAACTTCTTTCATCACTTCATGACAATTTCAAGCAGGTAATTCTGAAAGGGTTACTTCCATTCCCAGAGTTATGGGATTCATTTGGCCCATCTAGTTCCTGGACCTGATAATGACTTGCCTTCATCCTCAATGTTATTTATTTTGGTTCCCCTGTTTTGCTTGAGTTAGGGGTAGTAGGCAGTGTGATTGGCTGTCATTGGGCAGTACTCAGGTGGACTTTGCTTCAGGCATCCTCTCTTGGCTACATGCCTCCTACAGGTGGGGATGGGTTCCCAATTTTGGGTTACTTCATGCTTTCAATAGAGTGATCCATGTCCTAGTATAATTGGTTTTGCCCTCTGATCTTCTGGCATGGACTGCCATGGGGTGCCAGATATAGCTGGGCGGGCTCATATTCTCATTAATGTGGGAAGGGCCCAATTTCATTTTTGCCTTCCCGGGAGACTGCTTGGGGTATCAGCAAGTGGGTATCCCTAAGATATGGGCAGCAATCCTTTGCCTCTACGGCATCAATTGGGGGCTCAGTTGCTATAAGCGCATTTCCTCTTCGAGGCCTCCTTTTAGGTGGCTCTAGGCAGTTCCATACCCCTTTTATTTCCTCTAAGGAAGTAGGGGTTTTTCTGTCAGAGGCTGCAACCGTTTTGGCAGTGCAAGGATGGTATGCAACAAAATAAGGCTCGTCCAACCTATGTGCTTCCATGCACTATGTTTGGCCCAGATTGCTGATTGCGTCTGTGACAGTTTTTCATGAAGTGTATAGTTATAGTCGGGCGTGCTTTATGCACCCTCGGTTGTCAAGGTGCGGCACATGCTAATTCCTGTCTGCCGGCCGTGAAATACAAGCCACCTGTTTGGTTCCCTTTATAGCCCCTGCCTAGCCTACGGGGCTTCTCTTACTACTGGAGCAGTAGGCAGCTGCCATGAGTGTCCATAGATACGACGATGGCCGACTCCAATCCTGGCCCAGGCAGGGAGTGCAATGTATTGCCTCCCCTGTAGTTGCAATCGCACATGAAAGCAACATCCTGTTCTTCGAACGCACTGGAATGGCTGTATTGCAGAAGCATAATATTACCCAAGTGCTGCCTGCATTTGCGATTATTCGGATCAACAATATTGAGTATGTGGCCTTTGCAGACTTGATAGTCAAGGCCGAGCTTTTGCTTCTCCGCACTTTTGAGAGGTGTGGTGTTGGTTTAAGACACTCCTGTCAGTCACTGGTACAGTACATGCCAGGTACTGTATTCTACAGTCATCAGTTGTTGTTTTGTTTGTTTGTTTGTTTGTTTGTTTTGGACGGTCGCTGCTCTGAATTTTCCACCAGCTGAAATACAGGCTGTGGGCCGGTGGCGCTCAGCTGACTATCATTCTTATATTCGAAAAGTTACCGTGAGTGGTGCTGCTGCTGTGCCTTTCTTCTTGTTGCAGGTCACTGGAGTGGATCGAGGCCAATTTGTGTGCTCGTGTTCGGACACAGCATGGTGTACTGGGCTGCCCAGAGAGCTGCACGGTCGCGTGTTGGACCCCAGCTTGGGATCAGCCGGATCGCTGACGGGCAATGGCTGGGTCGGCGTGGAATGCAGTGGAGCGGCCTCCTTCCGACTTTGCTCCGGTCAGGCCATGTGGCCATCCTCCCAGACGTGCTGGTGGTGCACCTCAGTGGGAATGATCTTGGATTGCTCGAGGGCAAGTCCTTGATTGAGCACAGCCTGAAATACAGGCTGTGGGCCGGTGGTGCTCAGCTGACTATCATTCTTATATTCGAAAAGTTACCGTGAGTGGTGCTGCTGCTGTGCCTTTCTTCTTGTTGCAGGTCACTGGAGTGGATCGAGGCCAATTCGTGTGCTCGTGTTCGGACACAGCATGGTGTACTGGGCTGCCCAGAGAGCTGCACGGTCGCGTGTTGGACCCCAGCTTGGGATCAGCCGGATCGCTGAATGGCTGGGTCGGCGTGGAATGCAGAGGAGCGGCCTCCTTCCGACTTTGCTCCGGTCAGGCCATGTGGCCATCTTCCCAGACGTGCTGGTGGTGCACCTCAGTGGGAATGATCTTGGATTGCTCGAGGGCAAGTCCTTGATTGAGCAAGCGTTTACGGACCTTGCTGTTGTGTGGCAGTGCTGGCCTGGGGTCCAGATTCTCTGGTCCCACATGTCTCGTTTCTGTGGCGGGGTGGTGCAGCCCCAACGCCTTAAACAGAGCGGGAAGAAGGCTGAATCGTCAGCTTTGTAGGGGCCTCGGAGGGGTAGGTTTTGCGATTCCTCACCCTGTGATCTCCTTGGCCCGGGGGGAGCTGTATCGGGCAGATGGCGTTCATCTCTCCGACGGGGGTAACAGCGCAGATGGGGGAGAGGGGACTTGGCTTAGCCAGTCCCTCTCTGTGGCGGTAAGTGCGGGTTTTAGGCAGTGGGATGAGGTTCGGTGATCATCCCACGGCACCTTTCAGGTGACTGGTGATACCTTAGCCTCACCTGAGCCCAGTTTCACGGCACGGCCAGGGAGATAGGGTCCGCCTTTGAGGCCAATTCCTCTCACCCGCATGGCGTTTCATGGCCCCGTGCGGTGACATGGAGGAGGCCTTCCGACACCGCATGGTGTAAAATTGGGGAGTGGCGAGTTACAGCGCCACACCTCCGATTGCGATGCTTCGCCCATTGAAGGGTATACTGGCCGAGAGCCGGTTTAGCTAGCACCCGCACTCGTCCCTTCCCAGATCCTCGAATCAATAAATGTGGCCCATAATTTCACCATCATTCTGTGTCTCGACTCTTATTTCCTCTTTTGCGCGCGCAAATAAACATGTTCACTCATCTAAACCAATTCATGAGGCTGAAATTATGAACAAGTTCGTTCAATATGGCTGGGTATGCACTTCAGCAGCTTTAAACTGGTAAAGTGAGGGACTTGGACTGAAAGTACTAAGAAGGAAAGCCCTTGAAGCTCTACACCTTAAAATTTATTTTATTCATAACATTTTTATTGACATTTTCTATGGAGTTAAAAAAAAAAAAAAAAAACCTTTCCTCAAGCTGATTTACAAAACATCTAATACTCATGCTAACACTCAGCATGTGGAAATACGTTGTATTTATGCAATGGCAAAAGAAAAATGTTCGACACATTCTGAGACATTCAACACATAAGAGCCCTGCTGAATCAAACAAAAACCCTATATAGTTCAGGATCCTGTTTTCCATAGTAGCCAACTGGATTCCTCTGGAAAGTCCACAAGGAGAACATGGGAACCCATGGTGTATTTTGCATGTGCATGCCCACCTGTGTGAGCAGGTGGGAAATCAGAGATTAAGGGCACAATCCTATGCCTGTTTAGACAGAAAAAAGTCCTACAAGAGTTGTATGACTTTTTCTGTCTAAACAGGCATAGGATTGTGCTCTAATAGTGCAATTTTATACATATCTAATCAGAAGTTAGGCCCATTGAGTTCTATGGGACTTACTTCCAAGTAAACGTGCTGAAGAGGCAACACAATTAATCACCAAAACAAAGTATGGGGGAAAACTATTTCACAAAACTATTTCTTCTCAAATAGTTTCACTAAACTATTCTATTTCACTAAAAAAATAATTTTTTAAAAATCAAATACTGTAACTGTTTCTCAATAGCTCTAGAATAGGTAATGGCTCATGCTACAAGTGTATAGTTTAACCGCAACTGCTCACAACTGTAAAAACCTCTGCATCTTTCAGCTATATTTGAAGGTGATCACTCCAGATGTTTGACTCTTACTGCTGACTGACACATGCAATAGTGAAATAAACCAGTTACAGCCATCTGGAAGTGAAGCCATTCAACTGACAGCTCTGCTTTGTTGTTGTAGATTAAAGCTGTGTCAAATGATCATAGAGCAGAATCGCCTCTGTCTGTGAACCTTGTAATTAACATACTTGATTCTAACCAACAGAGATGACTTGCCAGTGCATAAAGTGGCAGTCACGGGAACCCTGGGGGAAAAGTGACCATGTTATACTTGAATTCTTAATTCTAAAGGAAGCAAAAGCTGAGTGTAGCGAAACGCATACCCTGGATTTTAGGAAAGCCAATTTTAATAAACTCAGAACAATGATAAGTAAGGCCCCATGGCAAGCAACTCTAATGAGAAAAGGAGTCCAAGATAGGTGGGAGTTTTAAAAAGGAAATTCTAAACTCACAATTACAAACAATTCCCACAAGGAAAAAAGGCAGAGGGCAACAGAAGCCAATGTGGCTTCACAAAAAGCTTAGAGATGACCTGAAAACAAAAAAGGACACATATAGAATGTGGAAAGAAGGCTAGGCTACAAGGGAAGGTACAGGCAGGTAGCACAGAACTGCAGGAATAGTGTCAGGAGAATGAGCTGAGGTTAGCAAGGGATGCTATAAGCAACAAAAAAGCTTTCTTCAGATACATGCATAGTAAAAGACAGAGGAAAGAAATGGTGGTTCAATTACTCAATGAGGATGGCAAATGATAACAAATGACAAAGAAAAGGAAGTGTTCAAGTCTTACTTTGGCTCAGTCTTCTCCCGAAAGAGGGTCTATGACCCCACTGGCAAACCTGAAGTTCAAGCTGAAGGGGCAGGATTGCATATTGGGATTGATAGGCAAATAGTCAAGGAACACCTGATTACTTTGAACGAGTTCAAATCTCCAGGGCCCGACAAACTGCATCCTAGAGTAATAAAGAAACTGGCAGAAGAACTTTCAGAATCACTGTCTATTATCTTTGAGAAATCATGGAGGACAGGTGAAGTGCCAGATGAGTGGAGGAGGGCTAATGTTGTTCCTATCTTCAAAAAGGGCAAGAAGGAGGAACCTGGGAACTACAGACCAGTCAGTCTGACATCAATCCCTGGGAAAATTCTGGAGCAGATTATAAAGAAGGCAATCTGCAAGCACCATGAAAACAATGCAGTGATTACTAGAAGCCAACATGGATTTGTCAAGAACAAATCCTGCCAGACCAATCTGATCTCATTTTTTGATCAGGTAATCTCCCTTGTGGACTGTGGGAATGCTGTGGACATAATATATCTTGACTTCAGCAAAGCTTTCAGCAAAGTGCCTCATGATATCTTGGTTAGCAAGCTAGCTAAAAGTGGTCTAGATGAAACAACTATCAAGTGGATCCACAGTTGGCTACAGAATCGGACTCAATGAATGCTTATCAATGGTACCTTCTCAAACTGGGGAGAGGTAATGAGCTGGGTGCTAGGGATGAATGAGAGCTTCTTGCGGTCACAAGGTGAGGCCCGAACCGGGCCTGCTTATGCCCGTGCGGGCTCTCCACCGCAAGCGGGGGCCTACCTTAAGGCTCTCCTCTCCATGGAGAGCCGGCTGTGCCAGCCGCGCTGCTCCCGTCGCGTCACTTCCGGCGCGGCGGAAGTGACGCAACGGGACCCTGCTCCGTCGCGCTGGACCCCCATGCTCTGTTTTTGGTGGGGGAAACCAGGGCAACAGGGCTGTTTAAGCCCTGTTGCCCTGGTTCCCCCCACCAAAAACAGAGTGCGGGGGTCCAGCGCGACGGAGCCCAGCAGGATGACGTGGCTCCAGTGGTGGCGGTGGTGGCGGCGGTGGCAGTGGGGATCTCAGAAGAACGGGATCGGGCCGCCGGCGGCACGGAGAACCGAGCCGCGGAGAGCTTCGGGCCCAGGTAGGGCTCGAAATAAATCCCTGCCGGGTACCGCAGGGCTCCGTCCTGGGCCCAGTGCTCTTCAACATTTTTATTAATGACTGGGATGAGGAGGTGCAGGGAATGCTTATCAAATTTTCAGATGACACAAATTGGGTGGAATAGCTAATACTCTGGAAGACAGAAACAGAATTCAAAGTGATCTCGATAGGCTGGAGTGCTGGGCTGAAAACAACAGAATGAAATTTAACAGGGATAAATGCCAAGTGCTACAGCTAGGAAAAAGAAACCAAATGCACAGTTACAGGATGGGGAATACTTGGCTCAACAAAACTACAAGTGAGAAGGATTTACAATCCTTTCGGCTCTAGATTAAGACTGCCTTCTATGTTGAAGCTTTTAACAACTCTAAATGTGCATGGTGGGGTGGTTATTTTTAATCTTTTTTATGGGTCACATTGCAGTAATTTGTTCTAGCTATTTGTGTCATTTTAAACTTGGTTTTAAATTTTTATAATGTTTTTGTGGTGTATATTTTGTATTGTATCATTGTGTCTTTTACTGATTGTTGTAAACCGCCCAGAGAGCTTCAGCTGTTGGGCGGTATAATATAAATAATAATAATAATAACAACAACAACAGCAGCAGCAACAGCAACAGCAACAGCAACAATAATATATCACAACCTGAATATGAGCCAGCAATGTGATGTGGCTGCAAAAAAGGCAAATACTATTTTGGGCTGCATTAATAGAAGTATAGCTTCCAAATCGTGTGAAGTACTATTTCTCCTCTACTCAGCACTGGTTAGGCCTCATCTTGAGTACTGTGTCCAGTTCTTGGCACCACACTTTAAGAAGGATGTAGACAAACTGGAAAAGGTTCAGAGGAGGGCAACAAAGATGATCAGGGGACTAAAACAAAGCCCTACAAGGAGAGACTTGAAGGAACTGGGCATGTTTAGCCTTCAGAAGAGAAGACTGAGGGGAGATATGATAGCAATCTTCAAGTACTTGAAAGGTTGTCACACAAAGAAGGGCCAGGATATCTTCTCGATCACCCCAGATTGCTGGACACGGAATAATGAGCTCAAGTTACAGGAAGCCAGATTCCGCCTGGACATCAGGAAAAATTTCCTGACTGTTAGAGCAATATGACAATGGAACCAACTACCTAGGGAGGTGGTGGGCTCTCCCACACTGGAGGCATTCAAGGTGCAGCTGGACAGCCATCTGTCAGGGATGCTTTGTGACTTGGGTTCCTGCACTGAGCAGGGGGTTGGACTCGATGGCCTTATAGGCCCCTTCCAACTCGACTATTCTATGATAAATAGCATTCCCTTCTCACTTCTCAAAGGGTTCTTTAAACATACTACTACCCCGGTATACAGCTGCTGCAAAGATACATTCTGTAGTGAGATGGTCATATTTTCCGATATCATGGAAATTCAAAAGATTTGCATTTTCAAAACAATCTCAAGAATGCGGCTATCCTAAGAACATTATTTAGAAGAACCCAGTAAAATATAGACCTGATGCCAAGAGACTACTTTCTTCTATTACGTAGTCATACACACTTAGGGTACAATCCTATGGCCACTAGACGCTGTCTGGAAGACCGACTTCAGAGCCAGCACTGGGGGGGGGGGGGGGGAGCAAGGCACTGCTGTCCCACAAGGAATCCTGGTGGTGCCTCCGGTTCCTCTTCTTGCAAGCCAGTGTAAAACTCTTAGATGTCAGAAATCAGCTGTCTGTTTTGGAGGGCGACGGAAGTATGGCGGCAATCCTTACCTCCACAATCCTCCTGCCCTTAATAGGATTTCATAGATCATAGAGTTGGAAGGAGCCTACAAGGCCACTGAGTCCAACCTCCTGCTCAATGCAGGAAACTAGAGGAGGGGTCTCCCATCCAAGTAATAACCAGGCCTGACCCTGCTTAGCTTTCCACACTCAGACAAGCTGAGCCAGCGTGAGCCACAGGCCTGTATATGCCCAAAATCCTCTGAGTTCAGAGGGTTACAGGCAGCCACATTGGATCATGCTGCTAAAAAGTCATATAATCCAGGGCATTTATATGACCTAAGAGAGTGAGAAGTGTTATGCAATGTGTTTGCGTGTGTGTGTGTGTGTGTGTTTTAAAGCACCATTTGTAGTTTGTACCTTAAGGTATCAGACTCCATGAGGCCATTAGGTGCATGCTTCAAAGTGTTCTGGGAAACCTTTTAAACTGATAATGCAATATTAAAAATGTTAATGTAGCTCAGCTTTTATCATTCAGCAATGGAGCAAAAGCCAGGAATAGAAAAAGAAAAAGGGGGGGGGGGATGAACTGCCATGTCCTTAGAATTAATTCATGTCAAACTCATTTCTGCTGGAAATCTGCAAAATTATGCATTACTTTTTAATGCTTTATTTTCCATGAGCAGAAAAGGGCACACTCGAGTGACCTTTTAGTCTGCTTTAAAACCCTCTTTGTATGCGGAAAAATAATTGTTCATTTTTCATTGTTCCTCTCCAAATATAAGATGCCCTTCGTTTAAAAAGAACTTTGCAAAACTTAAATGGTGGCCTTTGGACATAGATGTGAGAAGTTTTAGAAGCATAGTACTTGTGTTTTGGCTGTTTCAAACCTTGGCTTCCATTTTAAGGCCTTTCTGGCTATGTGAGTTCCGAGTGTATGGGTGGTGGTTATTGTTTTTGTATGTTCTGTATTTTGGAAGGAGGGTGGAGAGACAAGGGCTGATAGAGGCTTAAAAAGAGGATCACTGTTCCAGACACTGTACCTACTAAAAACACATCAAAAAGCATCAAGATAGGAAGGAATACAGTTTTGTTTCCAAAAGCAAGCTAAGACTTTCCTGGTTTTTATTGGCACTAGATGGGTTATGAATTTCCAAGATAATAAAATCTAAAGTTACTCCTGTGTGCAACACCTAATCCAAGAGCAAAAATTGCATAAAGCTGGGAGAAAAATCACAATGTATCACTCTGAAATGCACTTGGAGAATTTCCTCACCCTAGAACTCCATTCTTGGATAGATTTTTTTGACTTCAACCTTTGACCTTCCCATGTGTGCTTGCACTAATTGGAGGGTATCAAAAGGAAGTAGAATAGTTAGGGTCTATCTGCCTATTCATTCACCCATAAAGTCTTGCTTGTCTGGATTCTAATAATGCATATCTACCGTGTTATTTCACTTGGGAAGTATTCCAAAAACAAAACTATTAATATTACAGCCCATTTCTAGTAACTACCAAGTGGGGGAAATGTTTAATGGGATTACATACATATTACCAACCATATTCAAGTTGAAATGCTGAATGCCTGTTCACTGTGCTCTGGCTGAAATGAAAGTACAAGTTCAAAAGTAACATAAAGTACCCCTTACACATTTTTCCAGTCACATGGGAACAACTTATCCAAGAGTGGTTCCCATGCTGCTGGAGGAAAATTTAAATTACTCACAGCACCATCCTGTGATCTCTAGACAGTGTCTAGACAGCCATAGGATTTTTCAGATTCCCAGCTACAAAGTTGGAAAATTGCTCTGACCTTGTAGCTGGAGATCCATGCTCAGATCCCCCTCCCCGCCCCAGTCAGCTGCTTCTCCAAGGTTGTAAGAGTGACCTCAGAGAAGGGTTTTGGGGGGCGTTCTGGGGGTGGGGAGGGGAGGAGACCTGCGCCACCAAGATACGACATGTCCTGGTGGCGCCTCAGCCTCCTTCCCTCCTGCTCCAAAGCACCGCACTTAGATGGCCAAAATTGGCCATCTAAGTGCTTTGCAGAGTCAGAAGAGCGTGCAGGCAACCTTCGCCTCCAAACTCCTCCCACCCTCCATAGGATGCCTGTAATCCTCTGAGGTTGGAGGGTTACGGGCATCCCCATAGGATTGCACCTTCAGTCACCCAGCCACATAGTTGTGCCAAAGCCTTGTGTGATTGGCTCCACCAATGAGGTTGGGCCATTTAAATATTCTCCATGGCAGCTGCTCATGGAAAAGCGAATCCCACATGCCTGGGAAAATGTTGGGGAGTGGTCATGGTTCAGTGGCAGAATACACATTCTGTATACAGGAGGTTTCAGGTTCAATTGTTTTCATCTCCACTTAAAATGATTATGTAGCAGATAATGGGACAGATCCCTACCTGAGACCCTGAAGAGACACTGCCAGTCAATGTAGACAACACCAGACTAGACAGACAAATAGTCTAACCAAGATATAAAAGTAGATGAGAAATTTCTTCCACATTTTAAACTACGGTATTACCATTCAGTTTGATAGAAAATATTTGGGGGGGGGGGAAATCAGAAGATAAGAAAATTTGAGTTAAATTCTCATGGGTGGGGTTCAGGTTCTTGTGCTTAACTCAGTTATTAGGTGGCCGAAGGATGTGTGCAAGTGCCCTGTCTTTTACTGTACTATCGTCTCTCTGGAATCTCCCTAGTTTCCCACACTTCAGTTAAAACCCAGAGGAAGATATCATGAGGTAACTCCTCCCATGGGGATTTTTCACATCAGGAAGTGTGGGAAGCCACGGAAGCTGCAGAGTGATGGAGATGTGTAAGACAAAGAAAAAGCAAAGGGCAGTATCCAGCACAACCTGCACACTAGTGGAACCTTCCACTAGCACAAAGGAAGCTAGCACTTTCTAAAGCAACCTTGGAAATGAGCCAAAACACTCTTTTCCAGAATGGAGCAGATCAGAAGAGCACTCAGGTCAGGAGGGAAATGGTCATTCTGGAAATGACCATTTCAGCTCATTTCCAAGGTTGCTTTAGAAAGATCTAGCTTCCTGTTGTGCTAGCATTTGGTCCCTCAGGTAAAACAGAATGAGGGGAAGTGTGATGGCAATACTGGAAACTGCCCAAACAGTGCCGTTGGCCACTTTACAATGATAAGGTAAGCTCAAGAACATCACCAAAAGAAATTCAAAAGACATTATAAAGTTAGAGGCTGCTGGAGGGAGGGCCTGTTTACCACCTGAGACACCAGGCTGAGGCTGCCTTTGGGGTGAGCTGAAGGGCAAGAACCAAAGGTCTCTTCACCTTTGGCTCTTAGCTTGTGGCTCTAAGCCTGTTGCATCTCTGGGGAGAGCAGGCTGGGCAATGGGAACATAATCATAGAGAGGCACGCATTTTTGCATCCTGAGCCTTTCTCAGCCTGCTTGAGGAAAGATACAGATACAGTCATGCCTTGGATTGAGAGCATAATTCGTTCCGGAAACGTGCTTGTAATCAAAAACACTCTTATTTCAAAACGAAATCCCCCCCAAAAAAAATTGTACAGAGATTTTTAATTTAAGCCGTACTACAGTACTTGTATTGCAAGAGGTCGCTTGTATATCAAGTCAAAACAAAATTAAATAAATATTTAAAAAATTGCTTGTCTTGCAAAACACTCTCAAACCAAGTTACTTGCAATCCAAGGTATTACTGTACCAGAAAAGCTGGGCACTTCACAGCTATTCAGCTCAACAACCAACAGCAGCAGAGGGCAGCCACTGGGAGAACAGAGGAGGAGAAGTTATAGACAGTCAAATCATTTAGTTCCTGCTCCTTGTTAGCTGATGCATCGAGGGCAAGGACTCTCTATTTTATACTGCAATTTTAACATATGCCTGGGAAATTTGTTGGATGACCCGGGTGTGTGTGTGCGCGCCTATTAGTGTGGGCATGAGTAAGGGGAGGTATAGTACTGGGGAATTAGCAGGCCAGTTGAGGAGAAGAGGGTCTCGACACCTTACGCCTATCCCCTCTTCTGGTTCTTCCTTGCCAGATTGCCCTTGGGTCTGGTACCATTGCTGCTGAATGCCAGGTTGGTCCCAAACAAAATCTCACTCATCCATGATTTAATAGTGAATGAGAGGGCTGACCTGGTGTGTGTTACTGAAACCTGGGTGGGAGAATTGGGAGGGTTTCAGCTGCCCCCAGCTGTGCTCTCCTGGGTACTTAGTGAAGCTCCAGCATCTACCTGAGGGTCAGTGGGGTTGTTGTGATCTATAGGAATCTCCCCCTCTAAGCTTCCTGTTCATTCAAGTGCCTATCTTGAGTGTTTGTACCTTGTGTTGGGTATCTGGTAACACTCAAGATAGGCACTTGAATGAACAGTAACATTGCTGCAACTATTAGAAGTGCTTGTGACAGGAGTGCCTTTTAAATACTTGGGAGCAGCAAGGGTCTGCTTCTTCAGCCACCACTCTCTGTGAGTATTTTGAAGGGAAAGTGGTGAGCGCTCCAGTCAAATGTCAGGCAATCCCAATTTATCTTGCCCACAGGTGTATCTTTACCTCAGTGTGTGTGTATGTGGGGGGGGGGGAGAGAATACCATAAAAAGCAGCACTAAGAAACAACAACCATGAAAAGCAGCACTAAGAAACAATAACCAGCATGATAATGCCAGGTGTAATGCAAGATCATGGTTTTAATCCAGGCTAAGATTAAATAAATCTAGCTGAATTGCAGAGCGGGAGAAGCAGGGAGGCGAAGATCGCCTCCACCACTCCTCCTGCTCTGCACTGAATGCTCGTAAGCCTCTGAGTTCGGAGGTTTTTAAGCAACATATAGGCTCTATGTGAGCCTTCCCCAAGCTGGTGCCCTCCATACGTTTTGCACAACAACTCCCAGAATTCCTGACCATTGGCCATGCTGCCTGGGGCTGATGGGAGTTGTTAAAAAGTCCAAGGTATCTGGAGGGCACCATGGTGGTGAAGGCTGCTCTGTGAATTGCATCACAAACATAAAATTTAACAGGACTCATTTTATGTTTGTGTTGGCTGAGCTCAAGTAAAACATAGATCCTGTCTAATCCAAATTTTATATTTGAAAGAGCTTTAAAAATAATCACATTGGAAGACAGCTGCTATGGTGTCATAATATATAATGCTTTTCTAAGTCCTTTCAATTAAACCACCAGTCTCCAAAAATACTAGAAAAAAGTAGGCCACATTTGGCTATGGCTGTTCCTGCCCACAAGTATTGCCAAAATTGTCCATTATTTTAGGAGGAAACTCCTGATTCGTTCAGGGATTTTACAGCACGCACACACACACACACACACAATGTTAAGGGAGTGTGGTGGGTGTTGTTTAGCTATTAAAACAGATGAGATACTGGTCAGGGAAATGCCTAAATTGATTGAACATTTGAATAAAATGAAAGAGGACAGAAACAATTGTGGAAATATTGTTTTTAAGTCTAGGCTTTGAGGGACAAAAGTGGAAGCATTCCAGTTTTTAAATTAAGATAAACAACTTCAGAAAGACTACAGTTTTGAACACAGAAGTGGTAGAGGATGTGCTTAACCCTTTTCCCCACCTGCCACCTTTCAGTTCCAAATTGCCCCCCTTCTAGCTCTTTTTCCACCCACAGAACTTCAGATGCATGTCACAAATCTTGAACTGTATGGGAGGACAAGATGCAGCAATTTGGTGTGTTAAAATGGCTGGCAGGGAAAGGATTAAGCACTCGTCCTAGTCATTTCTCTGCTCAAAATCGCAGGCACCTGAAGCTGCTTTCCTTTTAAAAAAAAGTTTTGGGGGGCATTGTTATATACACAAGCTAATAAAAAGCAGTTGGCTCCAAAGCTGCACCAGTTTATTTAGTTTATTTACGTATTAAAATATGAATAGACCATCTTTCATCCATAGAGCCATTATGGCAGTGTACAAAAAGAAAATATTAAAATAATTTTAAATGACAAAGCAAAAATTAAGATCAGGACAACAAAGTCTCCAAAAGAGTAAAACCAGCTTCAGCTCCTAATTAAAAACAATCAAATGCTAAGCGGAAAAGAAATGTCTTTACCACCCACCAGGAACTGAGCAATGAATAGGTTAAACTAACTTCCCTAGGGAGGGAGTTCCAGACTTGGGGAGCTGCCACAGGGGAAATCCCTGTGTTTCACAATCCCACCAACATAGCCTCTTTCAGTGGTGGGACATATGACAGGGCCTCAGATAAAGATTGCAAACTATGGGCAGCTTCATATGGTAAGAAACAGTCTTTCAGATATCATGCCCCTAAGACACTTAGCGATTCTATGGCCCCTAGACAGTCTAGGGAGCCATAGGATACTTCAGATTCTCAGATCCGAGGTCAGAAACAAAGCTCTGACCTTGGAGCCAGTGATCTGTGCTCCAATCCCTCTTCTCCCCCATCCACAACCAGCACAGAAAGAACCATGCCAGCTGCTTCTCCAAGGCCGGAAGGGTTAAAGGGCAGGGAGGGGAGGAGACTGGGGTGCCAGGATACAACATATCCTAATGACACTCCAACCTCATTCTCTCTCTCTCCAAAGTGCCTCAGCTAGAGGTTTTCAGAGTCTAGCTGAATTGCAGAGCGGGAGGAGCAGGGAGGCGAAGATCGCCTCCACCACTCCTCCCACTCTGCACTGGATGCTCGTAAGCCTCTGAGTTCGGAGGCTTATAAGCATTGAGGGCACAATCGATGGGATTGCACCCTTAGAGAGAGCTTTATAGGTAAGAACCAGCACTTTGATTTGGGCTCAGAATCAAACAAGCTGACTGATGTAAGACTGATGTAATATGGTCTATAAAGTGCACACCAGAAAGCAATTGGGCTGCAGTATTTTGCACCAGCTGTAATTTCTGAACACTTTTCAAGGCAGCCCTACATAGAGCATGTTGCAGTACTCTAAACAGAAAGTGACTAAACGTGCAATCCTATGCATGTTTAGGCAGAAAAAAGGCCCACAAGTCCCAGTATGTCCCATGCTGGGGGTTGTAGGCTTTTTTCTGTCTAAACATGCAAAGGATTGTGCCTTAAGGCATGTGTCACTGTGGCCAGGCCCATCTTCTCCAGGAAGGGACACAACTGGAACACCAGCTGAACCTAAGCAAAGGATCTCCTGGCCCCAGCTACCACTGGAGCATCCCAGAATAATTCCAAGTTCAGAAGCACCCCCAAACTGCTCATCTGATCCTTTACAGGAAATGCAACCTTATCCAGAACAGGCCGGACTCGCAAATTAGCACCCGGGTTTCATGTCAGATTAAAGAATGGGTGGTGTAAAGAAGGATTAGGTCAGGGGTGGGCAATCTGGTGCAGATGCTTTGGACTACAACTCCCATCAGCCCTGGACATCATTAGCTATGATCAGTGATTATGGGAGTTGTGGGGTCCAAAACATCTGGAGGGCACGAGGTTTCCTGTCCCTGAATGAAGATGATGAAGCATGAGAGTGCGCCTTTAACAGCAACAGCCTTATCTAGTTTTTCTCATTGATCAGCCTTGGATATAGTTCTGAACAAAGTTGTATTTTCATCATAGTCTCCTCCCTGCCATGAGATGGAGGCCTATCTTACTGCAGTGATTTGGAGGTCTATATACTAATACAGATCCAGAAAATGTGGCTGTGGAAAGCGTGCTGCCATTTTCATAGGGACTGTCCTATAAACCCATGTGAAGAGGAAGACTGTCCTATAAACCCATGTGAAGAGGAAGACTCAAGGCCAGAGGTCAGCAGCTCAGGTGTGGGAAGCCCAATGGGTCAGCACATTGAAGCACACTCTCCACTGAAGATCAAGTTTGGGCAGTCTTCAAGGCCTATGCCAGGATATGATGGCCTGGTTGGGCTCTAAATCTTGTTGGAACAACTTGGAGCACTGCTTTAGACCTATCTTGCAAATCACTCTTCCAGCTTGGAGAACTCTGAATCCTGCTCCCCATGCAACCTATTCATGCTACCAGTTATGTGGAGAATACCACATCTGTTTTTAATAACATACCTCCATATAACATGACAGTGAAAAATACTCCCAGTGGCTGGTGTGTTTTTTTTATGACACTGTACACAGAAACATATTATTTAAATTAGATATATGCAGGCATAGATTCCTCTTTGCACATGTACCTCTATTTGTGGTGGATCATTCTGCAAGGAGATAAAATGAGTCAGAGAAACTTACATTGAAAGCAAACCTCGTTCAGTAGCCATCACACATATGCCATCCCTACAGTCTTTCAAAGGCATCTTATATTTCCTCTTCAGATCGACATCATTATGTTCAGGGTGACTGTGCTTCTATTCTACTGTGCTCCAGATTGGTAGGAGATAAGGAAACTGCGTCTGTAATATGGCTTTTCCAGATGATACAGTGAATGAAAACTGACAGGCTAACTTTTTCAAGTAGAGCAAGAGAAAACTTGGTTGATTTGTTGGCATTTTAGTTCTGGGCAAACTGAAGTAGCTGATAATGATCCAGTATTAAAGCTCAGGAAATCAGAACACCAACAGTTGGACTTTACCCTCCTTTTAAAAAAAAATAGTGATGGCAATGGGCCCCTTTTCATTACAGAAGAATGTGTCACTTGGTTAAAGGTGGAATATAGTGTCTGGTATGGAGGCATGCGTCTGATATGATTCTTAATGGTACGTACAATATATAATCAGACCCTTATTTTGCTGTCAAAAATTAACAGCACATGACTATGCAGAACTAAGTCCTTTTAAGTTCAATGAGATATACTCCCTCCCGGATAAGTATGTATAGGATCACAGCCTAAGATTTGTATATTCCATTTGAATTACTTAAGTGTTTGCGGCAGCAAATTCTGGATTGAGGTTATTTGACTGAATCTCCTGAGTAACATCCTGAGAGAGAGTGGTGTAGTGCTGTGAGGAAGTAACTTTAGTTGCCAAGAGGAAATGAAGCCAGTACACCATCAGTTGCTGCCAAAATTGCAAAAAGACTGTGTTACTTCTGGGTCATGATCCAACAGTTCTGAGGACCATTCCCAAATCTGATATGCTTTCACCAGATCCATGTAAGAGTCATCAAGCATTATGTATTCTCACAACATTGGCATTCTTGCACTATTTTAAGTGGTTTGCACCAGATCATCTGTTTTGTCATGATATTTCAAGTGTATAAAACTGTATGAAAAAAGAACATGAGTGTTACCTAAAGACTATGAAACCTGTGGTGCTATGTGACAGTGAGAGAACCACACATGAATAAAACTATCCAGGGCCTATAACTGACATGAACAATTGATTACTGTTGAAACAATGAGAGCATAAATGGAACTAGCTGATATTGGGAGGCTTCCACCCTTAAAGGTGGCCTAAAAATAATTTTAAATAAAATAAAATAAATATTCAAGAAAACAGGTAAATATTCTGCAGAAATCTTCAGTTTGTAGCCAGGAAAATGGAATGGAAAGGAAAATGGAGGCGTATGCAAGTTTTATACATTACTACCTATGACTGGAAAGTTCAAATAGACCTCCTTTTTTGTCTTATGGGGGACTAGAACCAGCTCACATGGCCTTGGGGATATAGTAAACCACCCCTTTTTATTACAAAATGTGGCATCTGGAATAGATTATGGGTTGGATCCTACCCATAGAAGGACAGAGAAGGTGCCTCTGCCCAATTTGGGGGGCTATCCCCCTCCCATATGCACCACAGCTCATCTCATTCAACAGGATCCACAATCTCTGTGTTTTCGGGGGACTGGAGAGACTTCTGTAGGGAGGAGGAAGCGGAGAAGTCTGCTTCTGCCAGCCCAGTTGCACATGCCTAAATCTGGATCTAACCCTATGTTTTGAATTAGAATTTACCATAAGAGAAGAGATACTGGATTGTAATTGTATGCTTTGCCTGAATTCTTTTGTATGTTCATGCGTTCCTTCCTCTTCTTTCCCACTCTTTCCGTATGCTTTTACTTTTACATGTAACAACAGGATTTATTTTTATTCTTGCTTCTTAAAAAAAACCATGCTTTCACAAATTATTTTTATTCAAATGTTCATACCATCCCTTCATTCAACACTTGCCCTCTGATCGACTTCATTTTCCCCATGTATGGGTTCTTTGTTCAGCTCTGAATTTCAAGGTGCGGTATTTAGCTGTGCCTTATATTTATATACGTCACATCTTTTGTCCTTAGATTGTATCACTGTGCTACTTCATGCACAGGCTGTCGAATACCTCTTTCCATTTGCTAAATAAAGTACAGGAAAATATATTTTCTCTCACCCCAGCATTTACTTCAATAGGATATATGTATACAATACCACTTCACACAGTTTCTGCCGCGACCATCCTTGACTCTTAATAAAAAAGTGGGCCCTCTTTTTCTCTTGATAGGAAGAATGAATTATGAAAGAGCCAAGGCAAATAAAGGAATAGAATGTAAACCATGTCAGAATGTCATATTTTGCTTTTGATGTGCTCAGATATGAAGCTAACTAATCAGTGCTCCCCAATGACTGAAGATTGTTTGTTTATCTTAAAAGACCTTGAATAATATTTGCCATGGCAGACTCGATACAGCACTACCTATCTTCACTGCATGGTAGGTGGGTATAAACATGGGAGGCCAAGCTAGTTCTGTTCTGAATAATTATTGGGGAAGGGATAGATTTCACCATCCCCCGTTGAGTAGTATTTTTCCTGTTGCTCATCTCTAGCAGAAACAGCTTTGTGTCTAAGGGCAAAAAGTCACTGTTCACTCTTTCATGTGGGTCTGGCATCTGTGACAAAGTAATTAAATCAGGCAATTGGCACTTTGGTTTAAGAGCTACAGACAATACCAAATATAGTAAATGGCTTTTAAAAACACACACATCCATACCCGTTCCACGTTTTGAAAAATGAAATCAGGAGGTGGTCCTAGTAAGTGGGAGGAAAAGGTTACTGCAATAAACATTAAAAACCATCTCGCATCTGTCTTCATTAGGACAATGGAGCATTTAGAAAATAACATGCATCAAACATCACTGTCAGAGTGAGAGTATCACCCAAAGAATATTTACAATTCTTAATTCCTTATAGCTGATACATTCATTTGAATTGGTTTGACTTCTATCGCTCTTAATAGACATAGAAGAGATGTGGTGCAAAACCAAATCAAGATGATATGTCACCTAGTAATGGGACAGACAGTTTCAGCTTTTTTATTTGACAACTTGCAAGCTGCCTGAATTGGCGTAAGTAGTATAATTTCCCCATCTACCAACAATTTAAGGAACAGTGTTTTGAGGGAGAAAATAGAAGCATTCACTGATTGTGATCTGGACAGTTCAGACTCAGCAGGACAAAAGAAAATATGTGATGGAATCAACTAGTCTAGCTCACTCAATCCACTGTCTACAAACAGGGCCACAAACCCATCTGTTCCACATAGACCAACCAATGTAATTTAGACCATGCTGTGCCACAAGAAGAAAGCATGTACCCTGTATTATAGAGAGAAAGTAGCTATATAATTAAGCAAAAGAAACAAGCCACTGCTGCAGGAGAAAGCAAATCAAACAAGAACTCTTTCAGGGTATTTATGTAAGAACATGAGAAGAGCTGTGCTGAATCAAACCAAAACCTATCTAGTCCAGCATTCTGTTCACACATTAGCCAAGCAGATGATTATGGGAAGCCCACAAGATGGACATGAGTCCTGCTCATATTCTCCACCAAGTGGCATACTGGAGATAATATATAGCCGTCATGACAAGTAGCCATTGATAGCCTTGTCTAATCCCCTTTTAAAGCCATCCAAGTTGGTGGCCATCACTACATCTTGTGGTAGCAAATTCCATAGTTTACCTGTGTGCTGTGTGAATAAGTACTTCCATTTATCTGTCCTGAATCTCCCACCACCCAGCTTCATTGGATGACCCTTGGGTTCTAGTGTTATGAAAGAGAGAAAAAGTTATGTCTATTCACTTTCTCCCCACCATGCATAATTTAATACACCTTTATCATGCCTCTCCCTTACTCACCGTTTTCCTAAGCCAAAAAGCCCCTAATGTTGTAACCTTACTTCTTAAGGCAGTTGCTCCAGCACCTTGATCATATTGATTGCCCTTCTCTGCACCTTTTCCAGCTCTACAATATCCTTTTTGAGGTGAGGTGTCCAGAACTGTAGTAGTCCAAGACTCCAAGGCCTAGTTCACACAATGACAACCCACTTTAAAAAAAAAATAGTAATTGTGTGTCATCTTGAACAAGTTACCAGCAGGAGTGACTAAATAACCCAGGGACACTCTGTTTGTGCTTGTGAAGTAATTTATGAATCAAACCCAAACATTTCTTTGTTGCAGATCTGTGTGTTGATTTGGGTACTTCCCAGCTCTGGGACCATTGCTGGCTTTTACCATACTAATGTGCATTGTATATCATTGATTCTTTGACAGAAATTAAGTCAGAATTTCTCAGGACACCCAAAATTCTAGTGATCTGAACCATTGGACAATGGATGCCAGATGCACACTCATCACCCCATAGCAGCTGAGTCACCAAAGTGTTTTGAACTTCCTACAAATTTTAAAAGTTGTTTGAAGATGCAAGAGAGGCAGACCAGAGCTACTGATGTAGAAATAGGTAGAAAGAACTTGGCAGGCACCTGTTATATCTTGCAAATGTATCACCTACTCTATTGGCTTGTGTCCCAAATTCAAATATTTCTCATTTATCTACTTTGACAGTTTTTGAATTATTCTATTCAATGAAAACCTATGATTGAGGGGGCAATTATTATCACCATTTTACTGATGGAAAGCTCAGCCAGGGCAAGGCCATTAAGTAAACCCATGACTGATGTAAGATTTCAAAAATCTAATGTTTTATGTGTTTACATGTGTGTGGGTGCTCATGAATATCTGTGTATTCCACACTATCCTTCTACCGATATTTAATGTGTGTGTGTGTGTAAGCAACCCTGAAATTTAATCTTCCTTTTAGTGCTATAAAATATATTTCCATTTTAATGAAATCAGGGCAAATAATCTTTTAGTAAATAGAAGCCAGAAGAATTTTGCAAAGTAGAAAATAAACAATATTTCCCATTTCTTTCCAAATTATATTGGCCATTCAACTCAATATAAATGTTAATGCTGCAAATGAAAAATAAACTGTTCAGTTTTCATTTCTTCCAAACTGTAGGATTGCTCCTGCGGCGCAGATATGATGCTTTGAATAAGCGCATATGGTATGATGCTTGGAATAAGAAATCTAATTTTTGCAGAATTAGTATATTGATATTTCAAAAGTAAAATAAACTGCAATTTAGACCAGAATACCATCTTGTTTCTCATAACATTCTACATTTATTTTGCAAGCCATATACTGAGCCAGCTGAGAGAGTTTGTGTCCTGGTCCTATTAGCAGCACTATGGCAAATAACACATTTTTTTAACTACATCATTCTGCTACTACTTTCTGACAAATAGTTGCAACAAATATTACATTCCTAACATAAATTGTATTCTGTAAATTCTCACAACAAGATGTGCCTCCTTCAGTGGAAAAAGTGAGGGAGATGACAGGGGCAGGCAAAGGGAATATCAGGGCCTGCTCAAGTTAACACACACACACACACACACACACATGCATGCATGCATGCGCGCACACACACGGCTAACATCAAATGTGGGAAAGAAGGAGGACTGAAGAAGACAGGAAGAGGCAAAGGGAGCCTGCATCAGTTGGACTGTCACCCTAAATCAGTGTTCTCCAACCTTGGGTCCCAAGATGTTTTTGGCCTACAACTCCCAGCATGCCCCAGCCAGCGTAGCTGGCGTAGCTGGCTGGGGCATGCTGGGAGTTGTAGGCCAAAAACATCTGGGGACCCAAGGTTGGAGAACACTGCCCTAAATTGAGCCCCTTTACATCTTTTACATAGTTGTTAGATTTTCATCCCTGTAATATCCTGCTCCACATCCTCACAGAGATACCTGTTTGCACATGCAGATCACTGCTCACTGGATTGGGACCAATGGAGATTAATTTTTCAACTAATAAAAGTTTGCATCTATAAATAAGTGTCTCAAACTTTCCAGCTTAATTTCAAATTGTTACTTCATTCCAAATATTTAAGAAGAAATGGGAAACAAGAGGGTTGCCAGTAGGGAGAAAAAGGGATTATGAACTATTCTTAGATGTGCTGCAAGTGACAAAATCATTAGTAAAATATGAATTGTAGCTGTTTATTTACCAATGCTGCCAGTTAATGTACAGCATGAACACCCAGAGATTTTGAATCTCTATTCATATCTCATAAGTTATCCACTTGGTAATAAGAACACATGTGACATTTCAGCCCTATCCAACTCTTATGGGCGGTTTGACATTTTACTCAATGAATCTGAAATAAACCTTTAGATGTTCTGCTAAGTGTGTATTATTCAGTATTGGGAGCATTTCAAATAGGATTTAAAGTATGTTACCTTGTAGCTTGCACAAAATTTCAGTTCAGAAATACTTACGTCTTCTAATTCTGTCTAAGATTTCTTTCTCACAACAGGTCAGAGCTAACATGAACTAGTGAGGTCAGGTTGGCTCCATCCTTACTGAGTTTTAGATGGGCAGTAAAAACTGTTTTGCTGGGATTTTAATACTGTTCTGACTGCTTTTGGAATATGCTTTGTTTCTGCTTTTATTCTGTTATGATTTACTGTATGACTGTATTGCTATTTTAAATTGTATATCACATTAAGGGCTCTAGTAGTCAGAAAGGCAATTTATAAATACTTTGAATAAATAACAATAAATCCATTAATAAATGTCTTTAATGCAGTGCTTCATTTCTCAAATGATATGTGTTGAAGGTCAGGTCTACTCGGAACGGAAGCCCTTCTTCCAGATGTATGGATGTGGGAGCCAGTTGCATCATTCACAGTGCAATCCTACATATGTCTATTCAGAAGTAGGTCTCATTGTTTTCCGTGTGGCTTACTCCGAGGTAAGTGCATATAGGACTGCTGCCACAGTGCTGTGGAGATGCAAAAATATCAGAAGATGAACAGGGACCCTTCTGAATGGGATAAACTGGTGAGAGGGCTGAAGGGGAAAGAGAGGGATCCCCCAAAAGCAGGCAGAGGCACCTTCCATGAGTGGAGCTTTGCTTTCAGAAGGCACCTCTGCCTGATTTGTGGGGGATTCCCCTCCAGAACACACAACACAATCTATCTCATTCAGTAGGGTTCTCTGGCCCTCTGTGTAGCATTTTCAAGGGGCTGGAGGAGATACCATGCATAGGACGGGACAAGGAAGTCTACTACTGCCAGCCCACTTGAATGCACCCACATCTGGATCCAACCCAATATAAGATATCACATTTATGGTCTCTACATTCATTCATTCAATAGCAAAAGCTCTCTGGGTAGTTCACAACATGACAAAACATAATATAAAACTTTTAATATAAATTTTTTAGAACAGTTTGAAACAGTTAAAAACAATTAACAATACAACTACCAAGATCTGATTTTAAAACTAACACTACCGTCAAATGGCTGGCAGTAGAGGAAAGTCTCAACCTTCTGCTGAAAAGATGACAATGTTGGTGCCAGGTGGGCCTCACTGGGGAGAACATTCCACAATTGGGGGGCCACCACTGAGAAGACCCTCTCCCTCATTGCCATCCTCCAAACCTCCCTGAGAGAACGCATTTGGTGGAGGGCCTTAGATGTTGATTGTAATGTATGGGTAGGTTCATACCAGGAGAGGTGTTCTGTCAGGTATTGTGGCCCTGAGTCATGTGTACATAAACGTAGTCTGTGACTAAATAGGGATTGGCTTCTCACAATAAATAAGAGTTACCTTTATAATTAAGTACCAATGTATCTGATCAGTCTATTTCTGGTCCATATCACGTTTTACATATATTTATTCTTAGGTATGTTCCATCTCATTTCTGTACAAGCAAATTGTACAAGCTCCAATTTCATAATTAGTTTTAGAAATACTCATACTTAAACCAGAATTCAGGAGAAGTGGATTGTTGGGGCAGAGTGAACCCACAAAACAGCAAAGGAACTGCAAAAAGGCACTCACTCCTACAGGGTTGCAAGATTTAGGTCCTATTTTTATTGAAGTGAATTTCAATTCACTTATTCCAGTGCTTCAATTCACTGGAGGGTGGAGGGGACTTTATATTCTTTCCATAATAATGTGAACTTGAGAGGAAGCCAATGTAGAATATGTACTCTAAGCTAGATGCATTATAGATTTGCCATCTTTCTTCCTGCAACTTACTGCACCATAGGCCAGAGGCAGAATAGCAGCGTTAATGGACTGTTGCATTGATCTGGTCTGTTACATCTTAGGTAGCTAAAGATGGCATGGACAGTTCTGTGGCTTTACAGATTGCTAGATCTTTGACAGATGCTTCATTCCCAGTTTGACCAGACAGCTTGTTTAAATGAGGTTATATTGTTGCAGTCTTGTCAGTCGTTGCAACTGACTGGGCTGAGATGCCTTTCTTTCTTTCTTTCATTCATTCTTTCCCCAAAAAACTGTGTACATACTTTGTTCAACCCATTGCTTTGGAATAAGAGAATGTGGACGTTTCCAACTGAGAAATTGCAGGTTGTAATCTCAGAGGGAGAACAGTAAAGAATCAAATAAAGAAAATAGAAATCCAGCTTAGGGCAAAGTCTAATTTTCATGGCCTCTATGGGCTTGCTAGGTCTTTAACACTGTGAGGGACTGCTGGAGTTCTGCCTCTCCCTCCCAGAAAGTGCAGAGCCAATCACCGTGCTTGGAGTGTTGGCAAGGAGCAGAGAGCTGTGACAGGCTGGGTAACAGTCATTCTGGGTTGAGGGTGGAAAAGGGAAAACATCAATAGCAGAGGCTAGAGGAGTTACCTGGAGTGGAAATATTGTTACTGTTTTGAGCTAAGACAGCACCTGAATGTATCTTATGTTTCCATCTGTAATAATGAACTTGTTCTCATTTGACTGTTAACCCTTAGTGTGACAGTGAGTGGCTAAGGGAGGGAACATGCACATATTAGCGAGTAATCTGGGTGAAGAAACAAGAAAGTGGCAGCAAGGGAAATAACTAAGTTCAGGTCATTACCCTAGTTAGCCTGAGGCTGTTGGGGCCAAAGGTTTGCGGTGAGAGGGGCAACTGCTGGTGTGTCCCTGATGTATTAGGAAGGGGACCCTGAGTGAAAGAGGCTGAGCATCTTCCATGAACCCCAGGTGGGAGGCAAGCGCAGGATACTTTAGGTAAACATAGTGACCTGGGTGCAGAGCCTGAGTATAAAGGCCCATAGCTCGAGCAAGGGAGGTGTTTAGGCCTGTGGCTCACGCTGGCTCAGCTTGCCTGAGCATGGAAAGCTAAGCAGGGTCAGGCCTGGTTATTACTTTGATGGGAGACCCCTCCTCTAGTTTCCTGCATTGAGCAGGGGGTTGGACTCGATGGCCTTGTAGGCCCCTTCTAACTCTATGATCTATGAATCTATGAAAATGAAAGAGTAAGGTGGCTAAAATTCCCGGCAAACACACTACTGAGGGCTTCTACAAGTGTGGGGCAAAGATAGGTGTGCCACGTGGCATACACCACCACACTGCAGCCTTTTTATATTTTACCACTGCCGCCACTTTATACTGTGACAAACACACATATCTATATATATAAAAGAAGAAGTCCTGACTGACTGACTCATCAATGCCCAGCTCAAACTGTTTAATCTAGGAACGTGAAATTTTGAAAGAACATTGCTTTTATGACGTAGACACCCACTAAGGAAGGATTTTTGGAAATTCCGTCCCTAAGGGGGTGAAAAAGGGGGGAATCGCCCCACTCTTATATCTCCTATGGGCAAAACAACAGGGGAGCAGTTATGCAAATCGACCTCACCTCAGGATTGCTGCAGGAGCCAATAGGAGCAGTTATGCAAATAGCCCATACGACACTTAGAATGTTCATATGAATTCCTGCAGGGGCCAATAGGAGTGGGTATGCAAATCTCCCCTAGGCCATTTAGAATGTTCTCTAAGGGGGTGAAAAGGGAGGGAAACTTTTTAAATGACTGAATAATAATAATAATAATTATTATTATTATTATTATTATTATTATTATTTATTTATTTCTTACCCGCCTCTCCACTCAGATCAAGGCGGGGAACAACCATAAATATAAAATACATAACTAGTTAAAAACATAGTAAACATTATTAAAATATTCTTTAAAACCTTTAAAAGTATCCTAAAAACTCTTAAAATTCCACTGGGTAGGCCTGTCAGAAGAGGTCAGTCTTTATGGCCTTTTTAAAAGCCAAGAGACTATCTAGTTGATGAGTCCCCTCCGACAGGCCATTCCACAGTCTGGGAGCAGCAGAAGAGAAGGCCCTCTGAGTAGTACTCGCCAGCCTAGTCTTGGCTGACTGGAGTAAATTCCTCCCAGAGGACCTAAGTGTGCGGGGCGGATTGTACGGGAGAAGGTGATCCTGCAGGTAACCCAGACCCACACCATGTAGGGCTTTAAAGGTAATAACCAATACTTTATACTTCGCCCGGAAACTGATTGGCAGCCAGTGTAATGCTTTTAAAGCTGGTGTAATATGGGCACCTCTAGATGTACCGGTGACCAATCTGGCTGCCATATTTTGCACCAATTGAAGTTTGCGAACTAGGTACAAAGGTAGCCCTATGTACAGCGCATTGCAGAAGTCAAGCCTCGACGTTACCAGCACGTGAAATACCGTCTTTAGGTCTTCCAACTCTAGGAAGGGGCGCAGCTGGCGTATCAGCCAGAGCTGATAGTAGGCACTCCTAGCCGTCGTATCTATCTGAGCTGTCATTTGAAGCAACGGGTCCAGAAGCACCCCCAGGCTATGAACACAGTCTTTCAGGGGGAGTGTAACCCCATCCAGAACTGGTTGACACACCTCCAAACCCAGGTTGTGGCCTTTGACAGCAAGCACCTCCATTTTGTCTGGATTCAGCTTCAGTTTGTTTTTCCTCATCCAGCCCATTACCGCCTCCAAGCATTCATTCAGAGGAGACACACTATTCTTAGCTGACGCTGTTACTAGGGGTGTCCATGTACCTTGGGGGGGGGCTCGCCACCTCCTCAACTCTCTGCGGTGGCGTCCCCCCGACTCGTTCTTCTGAGCAGCGCGGAGCAGTTCACCGCGCCACTCAAGCCCGCCGATCCGGTCGTGCTGGTCCCGTCGTGGCAGGCTCAAGGCCGCGACCCCGGACCAGTAAGGCCCCACGAGTCTCGGGCAGGCATGAGCGGGGCTGATTTCGGCCCCGCTACGCCCACCTGAGACGAGATTGTACATCCCTAGCTGTTACCGAAGGCATAGAGAATTATGTTTGGGTGTCATCAGCATACTGATAACACCCTGCCCCATGCCTCCGGATGATCTCTCCCAGCAATTTCATGTAAATATTAAATAGCATTGGGGACAGAATGGCACCTTGTGGCACGCCATATAGCAGCTCCTTTTTTGAGGAGCAGCTATCCCCAAGCATCACCATCTGGAACCTACCCGAGAGAGGTAGGACCAGAACCACTGGAGCACAGTGCCCCCAATTCCCAATCCCCTCAGGCGTTCCAGAAGGATACCATGGTCGATGGTATCGAAAGCTGCTGGGAGGTCCAAAAGCACCAACAGGGATACATTCCCCCTGTCGGTACTCAAGCGTAGATCATCCACTAAGGCGACCATAGCAATCTCAACTCCGTATCCTGCTCTGAAGCCGGTTTGAAATGGGTCTAGAAAATCAGTGTCATCCAAGACTGCTTGGAGTTGGAAGGCAACCGCCCTCTCAATCACCTTGCCCAAAAATGGAAGATTTGACCCTGGTCTATAGTTGTTATAGTCCAGGGGATCCAGGGAGGGCTTTTTAAGAAGCGGCCGTACTACTGCCTCTTTTAAACATGATAGAAGGTTCCCTCCCTGGAGAGATGCATTATAATAATATGTTGTAACTGTCGTCTAACTGCATATCCTCCCTGGACGACCAACCAGGAAGGACAGGAATCGAGAGGGCAAGTAGTCCTCCTCCCTCGACCAAGCAGCTTGTCCACGTCCTTGGTACTCACCAACTGAAACTGATCCAGTGTAACCCTACTTGTGGAGTTACTGGGCACTCCATTGTCTGCCTCTGTTACAACGAGGGCATCCAAGTCGGCTCTTATCCGAGAGATTTTATCTGTGAAATGATCATTAAAGGCATCACAGTGAACAACCGTAGTAAAAGCGGGTTCAGGGGAGAAGTTGTCTGCGTTAGGCCCCTCACCACCCTGAATAGTTCAGCTGGACGTGAATTTGCAGACGCAATGCGTGCAGAGAAGAAAGCTTTCTTCGCTGCACATGTTGCCACTCCATAGGAGCGAAGATGTTCTCTATGTCGTGTCTTGTCAGATATGAGTCGAGTTTTCTGCCATCGGCGCTCCAGTCATCGTCCTTTCTGCTTCAGCTCCCTGAGATCTTCTGTATACCAGGGTGAATGACTGTTGTGTGCACCTGAAGGGATAACCACTAATGTAGTTTACAAAGAAGTAGGGTTTTTTTGTAGGCTGCAGATGGCCAAATAAATAATTTTTCATTTTTGGTATGTCTCATTGACTGTTTGTAATTCCAACACGAAAAAATTCATGGCCGCATATGAATGGAACAACTATCTTTGTTTTGTTGTCAATACCCCCCGACTAATGTCTGTAATAAACATTGCTTATTACGTTAAGACATCGGCCTGTAAATTATATTTCGTACAGTTTGGAGAAAAAACTCGTGTTTCTTTTAAAAACAATTGTACCAAATCCTAAAATCCATGTGAGCGAAGCCGCAGGCAACAGCTAGTATATATATATTTGAGAGAAGGTGTACCTGTAAAGGTGACAGACAATTTACATGACCCGTAGGCAAGTGGTGAGCTCCTTTCCCCCCCCCCCTGCCAGTGCATATTTAAACATGTACATGGTATCTTTATGAAAACCTACTCATAACCAGAACATATACTGCAAAGCGCAATCCATAATATGGTGGTACAATGAACCTGCAGGGTCACACTCCCATTTCTCTGCCCTGGTAGAGAATGTTTATAAAGGCAGCCAAAACATTCTGTTCCAAACTCCAGGTGGCAGCCAGATTGAAATGGGTGTAGATCAGGGATTGTTTTTGATTAGAATTTACCCAAATTTGCAAATTTCTTCATATTCAGGACAAAAAGAATTTGAGATTATTTTTTTAAAAAAATATTTTGTTTATTACATGTCTCTGCCACGCAAAAGCTGAAGCTCTCTGAGTGGTTCACAACAATTAAAACCATAAAAGACAACATAAAACACACTATAAAAGTTTAAAAGTCCAAATCTACAGTATAAAATAGATGTAAAAGCCAAAGTAAAACCTAGCAGCAATGCAAATATTTAAAATACAGTAAAATATATTTTATTTACAGTAAAATATATTTTAAATTCTACTTTGGGAGAGACTGAAGCTGACAGATCCATCCATCCATCCAGGCCCAGGACTTTCAATGCTTAGCTCTTATGAGTCTGGGTTTGCATCCCTGTGTATTCTGCCATGTTAGTGCTGAATTAGGGTTGCCCCACCTCTTTTTTCCAACAGGCTCCTTATCTTTACCAGCTATATGGCAAGCAGGTACAACATGGTCCTCTCTGTGATGGGAATAGCTGTCCCTTTTGAATTTGGCTGGTGCAGATGGAAGAGGATTTTGTTTGAGTCCGTGTTTTATGAGAACTTTTAAAGATTCACAACTTTCTTCATATTTGAGTAGGAAAGAACTTGAGATTAGAAAAAAGCTAATATGAGTGAAACTAAGAGTCATCCATCCCTAGTCCAGATAATCCATTTCATCCAAAAGTGTCTGAAGCAGATATACTACCACCCACTCCACCACCTTGATTAGGAATATGTACACCCACCTATCATTCTCTATTATCAAGGGAATGCTTATTTGTGAAAATAAAGTATGAAAGACCTGTGGCTTATGCTGGCCCAGCTTGTCTGAGCGTGGAAAGCTAAGCAGGGTCAAGCCTGGTTATTACTTGGATGGGAGACCCGTCCTCTAGTTTCCTGCATTGAGCAGGGGGTTGGACTCGATAGCCTTGTAGGCTCCTTCCAACTCTATGATCTATGAAACATGGGAAAATAAAGCAGAAGCCAAAAGATTTACTACTATGGCAAATGAAAATTGACCTAGATTTGCCAGTTTACATCAATCCCTATCCCCCACCCCCCAGTCATCTAATCTCTTGGCATCTCTAAACAGAGGCTCATAATGGAATAAAGCATCGGGACAGAAAGCAAACTATTTTTCCTTGACAAAATCAAACCAACATGAATATTTCTTATAAATAAAAATGAAGCTGAATTGCTGTTTTGAAAACTCATCTAGCTGGTGAGATAATGAAAACCCTTTCTCTGTTCAGCTTCCCTTCCACTGAATTCAAAGTGAGCTTCCTCTTTAGTTCAGTGGAATCCAGTTCAGTCTCCAGATGATGTATTTTCAGCTGCCAAAGCATGTTTTATATTTTCATATTACTCCTTTCAATAGTGGGGTACTCTGCTTTGTTTACTTGGGAGTTTGAAGTGTGATGAAGCTTTGTGGGAGCCTGAAGTTTTGATGAAGCATAGCTCAATGGCAAAGCAGACAGAAGGTCACAGATTCAATCCCCAGCATCTCCAGTTAATAAGGAACTCGGATAGCAGTGCTCATAAAGATGCTTCCCTGAGACCTTATAGAACCGCTGCCAGTCAGAATAGATAGTACTGGGCTAGAAGGGACAATATTTGGATGTTCGGACAAAATAAGGCAGCCTTATATATTCATAAGCTGGTCACTAAAAATTCATCTGTTTCTCATTTTTGGAGAAGATTCCAACAAACTTCTCATTATCCTATACCTTCCCTTATAAAGATGATTCATTATCTGACAATGAAATGGATTATAACAGATAGTGGAGTGCATGGATTAATGAAATTCACAAACCCTTGCTCCCAACTCCTTCCAATTTTGACCAAATTGTGTGCCCCCTTTAGCCTTCTAAAAACAGTAGCTAAGGGAGCCATCATGAAAGGTTTGGGGGCTAGGCCCTCTTTGGCCTCTCTATAATTCGAGGAATGAGAGTGCATGTGGTGGAACCGCTTGTATTTTTCAAGGGCTTTGGTGCACTGTACACCTCCACACACACGCAAACACACAATGGAGGACAGTTCTGTTCCTTCACATATAAGAAGCATGTATTTTGGCAAAAAAAATAATATTCCACAATCCTTCCATATTATGTTTCCATCCATAATGAGGTCTTTTGTTTTGTTTTTTAAATATCAAGGCCTCCTTTTAGTTTTTCTTTTAGCTTTCATGAGAGGTTTTTTGGGAAGAAATGGATGAAATAAGAGGAGTACTTATCAACAAAAACTGTATCAGTGGCAGATTTGTAGTTTAGAACAAGAAAAACATCTGGAAAATTAACACCAGTAAACCAGAAGTGTTAGGATTATTACTTACCGGTAACTAAAATGGTCATAATGGAGGTAAACCAGGGTGTGTGTTTTTAAAGCATTTGCATGCATCCCAAACTAGTGCTGTGCCAAACATTTCTCCCAGATTTTTTTCAACCATTCTCATTCAATTTGATAGAAAAGAAATTCCCATACTTCAATTAAAGCCGAGTGGAAGACATAATGAGGTAATTCCTCCCATGGGGCTTTTTCAGATCAGGAAGCAGAGGCAGCCTGGGAGGATGCAAAGCAATGGAGAGCTGTGTAATAGAAAGAAAACACACACACACACAGCACCCTCAGCCACCTCCCAGTGATAAGGTAAGGTCAAAAACATCACAAAAATAAATTATAAAACACCCTGAGAATGAGGCAGAACAATGGAAGCCTCTTCCATGGTGGGAAAACTTTCAGGAAATTGGAGGACAGATTTTGGCTCAGGACTAGCTCTTCTTCTTGTCTGGGCCAGAGCAAGAGGCAGTGAACAAGCAGGTTGCAATGGTGAAGAGGAGGAGACACTCCAGAGGTTTCTTGTCAGTGGGCCCCTGCTTGGGTGTGGAATCTCGACAGGTGCCCAACTATGCCTACTCTTGATGCTGGCCCTGGTGGGAGCAATCAAACAGCATACACAAGCATGCTATTCATAAACAATAAGCCAGGCTTCCCCTGGAACCCTGATTTATTGTTACTTGCAAACCAGGTCAATAGCTAATTAATACACTTCAAACAAAGGATACACCAAAAATTGTTTTCAGTTGGGGTTCAACCTTTGGTTTTGTATTAATAAGAATTAGTAAAAGAAAAATCTTGGGATTTATTTTTTTCATATTTATTATAAAATATATACTCTCAAAGCATAATATCAAAATATAACATATGATGTAAGATTAAAATAGTTCTTGTTATAAAGGAGAACATTGCTAAAGATTTTAAGATTGTAATACTTTAGAAATAATATTTCCTAAACATTTCTTGTTATCAAAGATTTCTAGTCTTAATAGTCTAGGACAGCATCCTATGTATGTTTAGACAGAAAAAGTGCTACAACTCCTTGTCCTATGAAGTCCTATATCATTCCCCATGCTGGCCTGGGGAATGGGAGTTGTGGGACTTTTTTCTGTCTAAACATACATATGATTGCACCCTAAAAAGAGAGCTGTCATCTATATTCCAACTTTCCTATTTAGCTCTGAACAGGCTCTTAACAACTGCACAGGCCTGGTGAGACTTTAGATTGAAAAGAAGCTACTTTGTTCAAAAATTAAAGTGTGCATATACAATTTCTGTAAAGAGATTACCTCATAGCTAATATTATCTACTGTTCCACAAATTAGAGCTCACAGTCTCATTCATCTCATTATTACTAAATATTATTAAAACATTTAAAAAGCTCAAACATAAACCTTTCATGCAAGATATGATCAATTCTGAGACATACCTTTGAGAAGACCACTCACTCAAAACTTGCTAATTAAACCTAAGTACATAAATTATTCTAGATATCAATATATCAAGCTTTTTGAGATTTAGACCTCATACAATATTTTTGCTCATTAAGTGAGAAGCAAAAACTTCAAATACATGGTTGACCTTGAATATTACAGTCTTACACCACTTTATTGCTCAAATAACTCTTTAACCCAAGTGATAAGGCTTTACAATCCAACACTCTTTCTTTGGCTACTATCCAGGTCATCTCTAGCTAGCCCACTAGTTTTCATAAATTACCCAGAATTCATTGTGAATCTGCTTGTTTCTGTGTGTGTCTTCCTTTCAATACAATTACTACTACCTTCTAATTATTTGAATTTTCAAATGGTTAATTATTTATTATTAAGCATTTTCAGTTGCTCTTTACTTGGCATTTCATAAAAAGACATTGTATATTGTTTTAAGGGAGATGAGTTAATAATTCCTCAGTAGCTTACCAAGCAATTCCAATTGATCTAATTTAGCTATTTCCTTAAAATCCTTGACCACAAGTTACTGCACATGGTTCCAGCAAGAGTTGGGCCAGCTTATAGCCAATGTTGCCTGATGTATGAAAATACCTGTACATGGGCCTCCCTCTGGAAATCATATCATAAGTGATACAAAACCCACTGCATTTCATAGATTTCATAGATCATAGAGTTGGAAGGAGCCTACAAGGCTATCGAGGCCAACCCCCTGCTCAATGCAGGACACTAGAGGAGGGGTCTCCCATCCAAGTAATAACCAGGCTTGACCCTGCTTAGCTTTCCACGCTCAGACAAGCTGAGCCAGCGTAAGCCACAGGCCTGTATCATTCTTATTGTGAGACTAATTTCTCTTAGGGCTTAGACTTAGAGTCTAAACTACTGACAAATTCTCAGGTGGTGAATATTGCAGGACCACCAGCAGTTGATGTTTTTGATAACATGCAGTGAAGCTAGGCTGAGTAGGTAAGCTATGGTACTGTTCTGCAGATCTAGAAAAGCTTTGATTCTAAAGAAAAATAAAACAGAGAGAGAGGTTTCACAAGAGGACTCAGAGGAAAAGCAAGTAATTTGATTTTTAACAAAAGACTTGAAGCTAATGAGCTAGAGATGCAATTATGGGCAGTTTAACAGACTCAATCATGAGAGATTAGATTCTGATTGCCATTAGAGATCAAAAGCTGCAAAAAGACTTTTTGTAGACAGGAATCTCCATTTATTCAAAGCAAATGGAAGTAGGGATGATGAGAAATTAGTTCAGTTCACATTTTAATGTGAACATTCCTAACTTAAACTTCCCAAGCCAATATGTAAATGGAAACACAGTTATTCTTTGGTTCTCCAATATGTTTCTATCTATTAAGAGCCTCTTTGGAGGCTCTTCTCTGGGTGCCACTGCCCACAATGATGCAATGGCTACCAGGGAAAGTGCCTTCTCTGTAGAGGGCCCCCGTCTGGGGAATGCCCTTCCTAGAGAGATCTGACTGGCATCATCATTATATATATTTACACACCTGGCTAAGATCATCCTGTGCCAGCCCAGAATGCATTTAATCTTTAATCTGTTGCTCTGTTTATTAACCTGACTGCTGACACTTTATTATTTTTAGAGTGCAATCCAGTGAGAATGGAGCCCTCCACCCATCTGGAGCCCTACAGGCAGGTCAGGTCAAATGACAGAGATGAAAATGCCTCCTGTTGCACCTTAAAGAACATTTTACTTTGCTGTGGATGGGGACAGGCAGCAGAGAGGCTTGTGGATGCAATGGATCCATGTCTCTCCTCTCCCTTCTCCACCCATTATCCTTCCCCCTTTGCTCCCTCCCTGACCCTCTTCCAAGGTTGCAACAGTGACCTCAGAAGAGTAGCCTCCAAGGAGCTTTCTCAGCAGCTGGGAAGGGGGAGTAGCTGTGTCTAGAGCAGAAGGTTGCCTGGGCAAAAGATCTAGGCAGGGCCGGTGCTACCATTAGGCCAACTAGGCAGCTGCCTAGGGCGCAGGGCTAAAGGGGGTGCCAGAAACGCCTTGAAAAAAAATACAGCGCTCTCAAGTGGGAAGGGGGCGCGCTAAATATCTGATCTTGCCTAGGGCACCAAACTGCCTTGCACCGGTCCTGGATCCAGATTTCATTTGGAAGCATTCATAATCTAGCCAGGTGACCAGGTCAGAGTTAGCTAATGTCTGTTTTGGGATGGATCCATTCTTGAGCTTGGAAATGACAGTATTGCCCAGTGGTGCAGCTAGGTCATTTTAGACCCAGAACAATGGCCTTCTGCCCTCATCCCTTGAGATGGCCTTGTGCATTATTTCAGTTGTGAAGCACACCACTAATATTTCTCTCCCCTCCCCCAACTGCCATTCCATGCTTTACAGTTGCTTCTACATTCCTTATATGTTAGAATGTTGTTATTTTTAATTATTAAAAAAAAATACTCTGGGCATGTGCAGTTTTGCATTTTAAGCTCACTTAAATCATAGCACCATCATGACTACAAGAATAAAATGGGGTTTGCTTCTGTTACTCTGATGGCCTCGTCACCTTTTGCTCTGTCGGTGGTCATTTGGGCCAGTCCCTTGGGCTGCAGGGCCCTGGACTTTGGCCCAGGGTCCAGGCCTAGCTGTATCACTGGTATTGCCCCCTTTCTCCTCTCATTGCTGCCTACAGCACAGGCCCCAGAAAGTTTCTAGTTCACATCCTGGTATATCCTCACAGTATTGAATGGCTACTAAATAATGGTAATAGAAAAATAATTTTGTATGCCACTTTCCCCTGTTAGAAAGAAACCAGAGTTAAAGGCATGCCAGATCACATACTATCCCATTTCTCTTTGATGCTTGAAGCAATTACAACATGAAGACTCTTTCCCCAGAGGAAAAGAAGCTTCTGTACTAATACTTGGAAAATGGTTACTTTCAACTAACTGGCCCAGAATTAGCCAAATACGGAGTGGTGTGTAAAGAAAAAATTTTAAATACTGCAGCGACTATTTGCCGGCTTTGCCCTAGAGCAGTGCTCTCCAACCTTGGGTCCCCAGATGTTTTTGAGTTGTAGCCCAAAAACATCTGGGGACCCAGGGTTGGAGAACACTGCCCTAGAGTAATCAGGAGCAAATATGACCCTATGCTTACCAAATAATTGTTCCATTCCCACATATTTCCTGCTTTTATATAGCATCAAGACACTCCATTTTGACTAATTGGGGGCCAGTTTTATGATGTATGAAAAAATGCCATGTATTTCCGTATGTTACAAGATATGTCGAAGTTAATAATCCCCTTTATTAAACAGCATTTCTGTCATCTGCGCTGAGAGTACCTGTTGAACAGAGCAAATACATTTATTAATCTATTGCCCCTGGATGATCCCAATGACAATACCTGGATCAGCAACCCAGGGCCAGTTATGTAACTACTCTGTGCCACCATCCAGCTAAATATGAGCACAGTTGAGTCCTATTGATCTCAAAGGAAGAGTGTACCATATGTTTAACTATCTTCCATTGAAATCAGCGGAACCAAAACATTAATTTTGGCTGGAATGTGTCTTTCACATTTTTGAAGAATCATAAGAATTGTAAATGAACCCTATTTTTAACAGCGAGCAAGCATGCCCGTTTCATGATGCCTACAAGCACTTCTATTAATTACTCTTTGTTATGTTTACAAGAAAATATAAATAAATAAAATTCCTAGCAAGCCTTAGTAATGGCTGATGGGCACAATATCACTCTAGAGTTCTGCAGCAGAATTTTCATTAAAAGCCATTATTATTATTATTATTATTATTATTATTATTATTATTAAATATTTATTTATCGCCCATCTGGCCGGCAACCGGCCACCCTGGGCGATGTGCATAGAATAAAAACAATAAAATACATTTAAAACAATATAAAAATTTTAAAATTTTAACCCACCCCATATTCCCGCCTGAACAACCAGGTTTTTAATGAGCGACGGAAGCTCAGCAGAGAAGGGGCATGGCGGAGGTTACTCGGGAGAGAGTTCCACAGTACGGGGGCCACCACAGAAAAGGCCCTCTTCCTCGTCCCCACCAGTCTAGCTGCTCTGGCTGAAGGGACAAGGAGAAGGCCATCCGTGGCAGATCTTGTTGAGCGGCCCAATTGGTGTTGCTGGAGACGCTCCTTGAGATAGACTGGACCGGAGCCGTATAGGGTTTTAAAGGTCAAAACCAACACCTTGAATTCGGCTCGGCAAGCAACTGGTAGCCAGTGCAAATCCTTCAGCACAGGCGTGATGTGATCCCGCCAGCGGCTGCCTTTAACCAGGCGAGCCGCCGCGTTCTGTACCAGCTGTACAATAAATTATTTGCATTTGTTCTTTGCTCCTTGGGAAATGTATAGCTTGCAAAAAGAAACGGTAGTATTTGCTGTCATTTAAAAGCTATAATTTTCCTAACTGAAGTATCTCCATTTATTGCAACATGAGTCATATCCTGTGGGAACATTTCTAAACAGATGTTCAGAAGCTACTTCAGGACTTTTTCAAGTCAATTAATTTCCATTTTGAATACCAGAACTGTTAAAAATTATCAGTATCTGAGAATTATTGTCTGTTTTTACTGATACAACAAACTACCCTATCCTCCCATAACAGAATGTGGAGCCTGCAGTAACTTGCAGAAGTCACCAGTCCTGTTTCTTCATGAACCTGTGAGTCTCTTCCAACCTGTTTCCAATATTTGCATTATGCTGGCTGGCCATAGGTCGAGAAAAGAGTAATGTTTAATGCATGATATTGTAGCCTTTGCATAGGTGAATTGCAGAGGGCTGTCAAGTCATTCTGTGCTGAATCTTTTATGAGATTCAATTTTTGCTGTGAAAACTGCAATTTCAGGAGATGTGAAAATATCTGCAAAACAAGCCCTACCTTGCACTCTTTCACACAGCCATCAAGGTAGGACTTTGGGGCAGACCTCCTGGGCCCCAGTACAGGAGAGCTCCCAAATGCAGCCATACTTGATCGACAGTCTCCCCACTACCCCCAGCCTTATTATAAGAGATGTCTGGTACATGTTTGAACCAGCCCTTGGGGCTTCAGGGGGTCCAAGGAATGCCACACACAAGCAGGCTAGAGGGCCCAGTTCCCTGTTCCAACGAGCTTGTTGAGGGAACAGCAGAAGGCAGCTACCAGCAAGGGGGCAACAATGTCAGGTCCTGTACTGTTCAAGTCAGAATCTTATATCACTGCTGGAAGATGAACAGTTTCTGACTTTGCAGACCCTAATTTCAAAGTTTAGAATTCCAAATTGTTAGCAGAAATGGCTGAATAAAGCAGACTGAATCCAGAATGTGAAGGGCCTGGTAAACTTTGGGTCATAAACAGAAGTAAAAAAAAAAAACAGCCAAGCAAATCAGGCCAGGCTTGTAAGAGTGAAACCACTACTACTACAAAGCTATAGTGAAGAAGATGCTAGTCTTTTAATACACAAGAAACCCAAGCTAAAAAGGAAAGTTATTTGGCTCCAGCTGGTTGCTGGGCAACATCCCCCCCACCCTTGTGGCCCCTGTTTGCATCCAAGGTTCTCTGATGCATAGAGCTGTTAATTAGCTCTGCATCCTGAGTGACCCTTGCTATTATGTCTTTTAATTGCTTTAAAACTCTATAGACAAATTAACCATTAGCTTGCACCCTTTTTGGTGCAATCCCCTGCCATTGCTTCCCAACACAAATGACATCCAAATCCAAATATTATGGGCTTATTCCATTTCTTTCGTGCAAGAGCTGGTTTTGAAGTTGTGGGTGTGGGGCTGAATTCATGTGAGGCTTAACTCGTTATTTCCATATTTAAATGAAAGATGTAAGAAGTATATTAAACATAGTCAAATCATCATGAAAGGCTGTGTGTTGAAAATCCCACTAGAGCAGTTACTGCCAGGATTTGAACTAATACTATGCTGTTAAAATGGCGGCTTTTATCAGTTTTACCACGACCCACCTTCTCTCAGGGTCTGTAGAGATTTTGTTAGCAAGTGTTCTTTTTTTAAAAAGAAGCTCACCATATAAATATTTAAACCAAATGCTGAATTAACTATAACCCAGATTATTCTAATCACTACAGTCCCAGCCTCCCATGTACGGTATGTCTTCTGAATTATTGCAAGAGGAAAGATTTCAGAACAGCATTTTAGTAGGCAGATTTGAAATGCCCCAAGTGGTCTAAAGAGAGCATAAGTTAACTTAAGCTTGATTGCTGGTGTGAGGCTCTCTCATGAAACTTTCATTATGCTGGCTTGAGCCTGCCAGGTACTTCTTCAGACCATGCTGGATTTTAATGTGCAGTTGGATGGGAGCCCAACAGTTTTCTAGGGCTGCATTCATATCAAGACAAAGCCACCATGGAAGTCACCTTATGTTGATTCCCCTCCAATTAGTATCAGAGTCTAGCCCCTTCTGTTATATTTGACCTAGAACATCTCCCATGGGAAAGCATCTAGTTTTAATAGGTCAGTATGCACTCAATGAAAATCTTGCCAAATCCTTTCTGGCAGTCTGTAGCCATGGCTATAAGCTGCACTATATTTCTGATGTTTCTTTCCCTGGAATGTCCAGGCAAATCTGTTGTTGTTGTTGTTGTTGTTGTTGTTGCTGCTGCTGCTGCTGCTGCTGCTGCTGCTTTCTGTTGCTAGTCACAGTATAGAATTAAAGGATCCATTAGTAAACAATCCCTTTACATCTAGAAGCATTTATTCATTTCAGTGTTAGCTCACCTATCCTAAGGGCTTGAATTGAGATAAGTACGGTACTCTCCATCAAAGATTCAATCTAAATTAGACATCAGCCAGTCACACTCATTGTCTTGTATCTTTCCTCCTTTACACCTTTCTATTTGCCCTAGGCTCCCTGATCGCTTCTTCTTTCTATCATACATAACATATGCAGCTGAAAACTTCCAGTCAATACTTCATCCACAGACTGACTTGGAAGAGTTCCTTCCCACAATCCCACTCATCCCAAGTTCTAGAAAGGCCATAGCTCAGTGGCAGAGCTGGTGCTTTGCATGCAGAAAGTCCCAGGTTCAATCCCCGGTATCTCCAGGAATGGCAGGAAAACCTCCTGCCTGAAACCCTGGAGAGCCATTGGTAGTCAGTGTCAACATTACTGGGCTAGATGGACCAAGGGTTTAACTCAATATAAGGCATCTTCCTAGGTTCCTAAACTTCCCTCTTATGCAGTTCCACCCATTAACCCAAAGGACGATTTTTCTTCTATAAACCATTTCTTTATTTGTTGCACTTATATCCCACATTTTCCTCCAAGGAGCCCAAGGAGATATACACAAGCCTCCTCCTTTCCATTTCATCCTCACAACAACTCTGTGAGGTAGGTTGGGCTGAGAGTGAGTGACTGGCCCAAAGTCACCCAGTGAGCTTCATAGCTTCTCCAAAGCACCAGTCCAGCACTACATCACTAAATGGCCGTTTAACTCTGGAGCTTACCGTAATTACTAACCCAGTTAACTCTCTGTACTGGGTACCACAAATTGCATGTCTTTTTTATATAGTGATTGCATGCATGTATGTATACTCACTGTAGTGGGAATTTGACTTTAACAGTGGAGCAAAAATGTAACTAGACAGGAGTATTTTATTTTTTAAAACAGGAGATGTATTTTTTTTTAAAAAAAAAACGTTTTCACTGCTAGAATCGTTCTTCATTCTAAATGTACATAATATCATCTTGGTTGCCATTAAGATATAAAGGATGTTACTGTAGAGGTAAAAACAAATATAGTTCTTTCCCTCTGTTTCATGGCAAAAATTCAATTCAAAATGAAATATTAATTTCCTCTTGGAATGAGAAATACTCAGGCTTGCTTTGATACATTATGCACAGAAACATATTTCTTCTAGTGAGCATATTGTGGTATATATCAGTAATTTCCCTTATGTCTCTTTGGTGCAATATGAGTTCCATTTCATGAGATTCTTTTTTTTTTTTAATGCTGGATTTTACCCTTGTTCAAAACCATCACCACTGGCTTTCTCTGCAAGATCTAGAATAACTGAGAAATTATTCTGCATTTATGGTTCCCTCCAGCTGAAATGCTAACATATAGTGGTATTTTAAGTTTGGAGTAATGAATCACAGTTAATTTAAAATTCACCCAGGGATTACAAATGTATGTTTCTGTTAAAAGTTCTATGATGCATTTTCCCACATATCATTATTTCTGCTTTACCCCCATCTTCTCCTAGGTTTAATTTATTTTCCTTTAAATTTTCTTATAAGTTGTTCATCTCTTCTTTGCAGCTGCTGTAGACATTATGTCAGTATTAAGTCAAATCTCTTCACAATGTTTCCCCTCATATTTCCTACTATGGGGCTTTGCTTATATATTTTGTTTCTCCTCTTAAGATACTATATGAACTGTAGGGATTGTGGTACATCTGAATGTAAACTGGAGACACACACTTCAAGTGTTTTCATGTGAATAAAAAAAATATTAGGTTTCTTGATTTCGAAGGAGTGTACATTAGCTAAATTTCATTTATTGAGGTTGAAATCCTATGACCACCCCCCCGGGATGGCATCCCAGGGGCCATAGGAGAGTTGAACATAGTTCTGACCTTGGAGAAGGAGATCCAACCTCAGATCCCCCTTCCCTGTCCCTGCAGATATTTTCATGGTCCTTCCCTCTTTAACCTCTGACATTGGAGATAGGGAAAATGGGTAGATTGGGGGCGTGGTATGGGAAGATTGGGAGAGGCTCTGGATACACAGTATCCAAAGCCCTTTCAGCCTTCATCCACACCCACAACACAGGTAGAAATTTAGACCAGCCATAAGAAGCTGTTTTGGTTCTGTTTTTAGAAAAAACTGGGACAAAAGGAGCAAGAAATGCTGTTCCTTCCCTCCCTCTGCCCTTCCAGCAGTGGGCCAGCAGGCTTAGGAAGTGTTGGAACACTCCAACTTCAGAGCACTCTCGATAAACAATGATTTCCCTTTTAACTTCATTTAGAGCAAGCGTTTTATGAGCTGGGCCTGAGCTTCAGCGGAGTTTGGGTTTGGGTTTGGCTTATAAAGCTCAGGCATGCAGTTCAGGATGAACTCTTCACTCTATTATGAGTGTCCCTGCTCTAAACTTCAATGCCATCACTACTCAATTCAGTAACTTATCCCTCCATGGACTCATAATTGAATGTGTGAACTATTTAAAAGCTTTGTGCTGGAGGTGATGCGAGTCGATATGAAAGTTCTGTCCACACTATTCCATCTGTGAAAACTATTTCACACATGCAAGTTGGTGCTTGATATTGCAGGAATCAATTAATAAACAGGCATGTGTGAATCGGTCTTTAGATGGTTTGCAAACAAAAATAATTGGCTTCTGTGCTATTCTATTCTCTCTCTCTTCATTTCCTTACTGTAATTTAAATCCCAGCTAATCATTCCTCCAATGAATTGGTTTCTAGGCCAATTCACATGCCTGAAGACTGACCCAGTCTGTGTGGTGAGTTCAATGTACATTTCAATTGGCTGAGCAGCTAACTGATAATCTGATTGCTTCGTTGCACAGCAAGATTGATTTTCAGTGCATGATGAGGTGAATTACTGTTTTCACACAACTCATCTTGGTCTGAAAAAAATCAATCTTTAAATGTATTTCTACCCTCTCTGTTGGAAAGATTGCTGAGAACTTGAGGTCAGTTATCTCTGTTATATTGTTGGGATGAGAACAGAAAGGGAGGGTGGGGGAGAGAGAGTCAAGAGGTACAACTATAACGAAGTACGTAATTGTGGTATTTGCAAAAGAGCACCATCATTTGGTAAAGATTTTACCTTGCTTTCCAGAAATTATTGAATTGTTTGTTATGCAGTGTTGGCCCAAGGCATTTTGTTGCCTGATACCGAACCAAAACAGCACCCCCTCCGCTCCACTGTACCTGCAGTGCCAGTGCAACACAGAGATCTGCCACTGTTTTGGCTGAATGGGGGTATTATCGGGGAAAGCTGCCTATGGCTGTGGTATAGGCAGATAACTGCCTTTATCTATTCCTCTTCATGAGACTGCTTGAAGCAAGTCACTTCACCATGCTGTGTAACAGGGCCTGCCTGTGTGCACAGGCTTTTGTCTGTCTTTTACTAAACTTTCTATTTCTAGTCTTGCAAAAAGCCAAGAGGACAGAGACATTGCAGTTCTTTCTTCCCTTTTCTTTTTTTCCAAAATACATCTTAATGCCTTCTGGGATATTATCCTGAAAAAAGCATATAGGTGCAAATATCCTTATCAAATTATGAGCTCATCATAATATCTATTGTCAAATGAATGGCCAACATACCTGCAGTGCAACACAGAGATCTGCCACTGTTTTGGCTGAATGGGGATGTTATCGGGGAAAGCTGCCTATGGCTATGGTCAACAAATGAATGTACTTGAAGTCAGCTGAGTTATGCCCACTCAGTACACTGGAATTGAATCAGCTTTCCCTGACTGTAACTCCAAGCACAAGTCAAGGTCAGGGTAACAAGATACCAGGCACAAAGAGCTGAAGAAATGGCACTGTTTCCAGCACTGGCTGGGGCTGAAACTGAAGTATTATATACTCAGATCCTCCTGAGCCTCACTCAGGGCTCAGCTGTAGTTCATTATAGCCCTCTGGCAAGAGTCCTACTCATGAGGAGTTGTTTCCTCTTGAGGAGTCCTCCTCTGTAATTGAGCACTCCTTCTAAAAGGAGCCCTATTGGTCTGCCTCTTGAGGCAAAAATGGTCCTGGGGACCAGGGGGTTGCTCAGCCTCTGCCTCAGAGGCTGAGGAGTACCCTGACCCTTGCAGGGATGGACCTATGGCCATCTCCTCCTGGTCTTCTGACATTGGCTGTTCATCCCCCCCCCCCTCTAGCTCTACTCCAACATTTGTGCATTGAGTGGAAAGTCTGAAGGGGGGATCTTTATGTGTTCAGCTGGACTTGCTGAGAATCCTCCACATGATTGGGACCCCTAGTTGTGGAAGATTCCCAATAGTGTGGAGGATTCCAAGCATGTTCAACCAACTGTGCAAAGGTTCCTCCTTCAGACCTTCTACTAAATGCAGAAAGATTGGAGTAGAGCTTGCAGTGACAGGGCTGTTAGGGCAAGGCCAGCATGCATGGATGTGTGGAAGGATAACTTCTGAAGGGGGAGTGTGGCTTCACTGGTTTGTGATCAGGGTCCCAGTGACACTGGGAAAATCCATGACACAATCAGACACTGAGCATATTCTCATGCTAGAGTCCTAGTAAGTGGGCCAGTTTTGCAAGCTTAGGACCAATTCTATGTTTTTTTGTCTTGCTGTTATTATTTAGCACCGTCAATGCCCAAGTTGCTTTACAGAGTGACATGAGCAAAAAAGCAACCTGCTTTACACTCTAAATTTCAACTCTGTGGAAGACAGTGGTAGCATAGTGTTTAGAGTGTTGGACTGGGACTCGGGAGATCCGGGTTATAGTCCTCACTCAGCCACAAAGCTCAATGGGTGACTTTGGCCCAGTCTCAGAGGGCCAGTTCATATGACCCGGGTGGCAAGTGGGGGGAGGCACCACGGGGCCATCTGCGGGGTCCGGCGGGGCGCCACAGATTACCAGCACCCTGCACGTGTGGGTGGACCCCGGTGGAGCCGGCAGACCCCACGGCGCGGCCCAACCCTCCAAGCGCTAGGGGGAGCAGCTCGGGATGCCCAGTGGGGCCGTTTGCCCCTATAGGCCAGAGCGGCCGCAGCTCTGATCGCTCTGGGCTGCCACCTCTGTGCAGCCATGGGAGGGCCCCGCGGGATGGCCGCCCGCTGTTCGCATGGCAGGGCCGCCACACGCGGTAGGGGCTTACCCCTCTACCACCCATGGTGACTTTCTGTGCTTCCCGCACGCGGCCATCCCATGGGGGCACCCCCGGCCAGCGTTCACATGACATGGGAACCGCGGGGGGCTTCCGCTCCCCTGCAATTCCCATGTCATGTGAATTGGCCCTGATTCTTCGCTTAACCTATCTCACAGGCTGGGGATTAAATGGAGAGGAGGGAGATCATGTACGCTGCCTTAGGGTCCTTGGCGGAAAGACGGGATATAAATATAACAAATAAATTAAATTAAATTAATAGACAACAAAGGTAGAGGGAGGAAAAGGAATGCCTAGGAACAAATGTGAACAAATGGAATTACACATACTTAGGCTTTATTTTAGTTGGCTATTAGGACTAAGAGATTAAGCCAATTCTCCCTCCAGTCCTCACATTAGCATTACTAGAGAAACAGTGAGTAAGGAATCCATGATGTCTACTTCTTTAAAACACACACACCACATAATTTTATTTTGAAGTTTATTTGACTTTATAGGCAGGAGGAAAGAAGAATGTTACATCTAGGTCTGCCATTACTATCAGCTGTTTCACCCGAACATTAAACCTGCATGTTTAATACAGGCTAACCCTAACCCTATTATAGTAGTATCAATGTACAGTGCTTTGTCCAGTAGCATGAACCACAGGCTTGTGTGGCTAGCCACTAGTCATATATTGCTGTTTTACTGTTTTTGTAATGTTTTTAATGTATTTATTATTTTATATTGTTTTTATATTGTATTTAGGTATTTCTTATGTAAACAGTTCAAAGATCTTATGATATAAGTAGTATATAAGTAGTTTAAATAAAATTAATTAATTAATATGTTTTTTTAAATCTAGCTTCAAAGCCAACACCAAGAAATTTGCACCCTAACCCTCATGCTCAATTCACTCACAGAGGCAACTCTGAGGAGAGCCTGTCTGAAAATCTTAAGAGTATGAGGGGCTTCTTTAGGAAGAGATGGTGGCTTTCTGGACTTTATCATGTGTAAAATATGGATCAAATATGGATCAACTGCAAAACTGGACAGGGAGGAGGGTCAATGAGCAGCAGTAGTCACACCAGAAAATGTAGAAAAGGAGGCCCCCTCGAGAACCCTATGCATATTTCTGATTCTTGAGGAGGGGGAGCACACTAACCCCACCCCACTCTGTCACCATTTCTGTTGTCCTCTACACATGGAAGGTGAATTTCTGAAGGGGAGCACCTCCTCTGTCTGTGGTGGCTTTCCACATGATCTGGAACCCTTTTTCCCCTCCAAAAAGTCACCCTCCATATGTAGAGGACAGCAGAAAGGGTGCTGAAAGCAGGAGCATGCTCACCATCCTCATATGTTCACTCTAACCAGAAATTGAATGCCTGAATAGGACTAAGGGAGGGTGCCTCCACATGAAGGGCTCACTCATGGAGGGGAGCCATGCCTCCTGGACCCACCCCAATGTTGCACACCCTGCTTGCCCCACCCCTGATGCCCATGCCTTGAGTGCAGGTGTCTGCAAAGGGATATCTATTTGTGTCTGTGTACTTGTGTCCAGCTGAATGCGCATAGGTGCTTCACAGGATGAGCGGCCCCAGTTGTGCAGGGGTTCTAATCACAGAGTGCCTGCCACATTCATCTGCTCCTGCTTAGGCATCTTTTTGCAGGCATGTGCACTCAGCTAATGGACATCTGGGGTGGGGCCAGGCAGGCGGTGCATCCGACTCCAAGCGTTTAGCTGAAGGAGAATTTGTGAAGAAGGCCCCTCACATTAAAAAAAAAAAAAATCCATACAAAGAGCGCCCACAGTGTCAATTTGATCAGTGAAAATACTCTTAGTTTAGACAGACTATCCATTGCCATTTGGATTAACCTAATTAAGGATTTCCTTCAAAGTTCTTATCAAACTCTTAGACAAATAGATGTTTTTCAAGCTTGCAAGCTTTTCCCTAATCATAAAAGACAGGTCATTACATGATACATTACAGCACATCTCCACAAGGATATGTGTTGTTCATATTCAGTGGATATTTCCGCAATGGACAGGGAACTACAGCCGTTAGTATTCTCCCCCTTAAGCAGCAAAGATTTATCCCAATGCACTTCCCATGTGCCATTTTCTAAACCTGAGCTCCATCATTTTTGTATTATTATAAACATACAGTAATACCTTGGATTGCAAGTAACTTGGTTTGAGAGCATTTTGCAAGACAAGCAAATTTTTAAATATTTATTTATTTATTTATTTATTAACTTGATATACAACCGACGTCTTGCAATACAAGTACTGTAAGTACGGCTTAAATTAAAAATCTCTGTACATTTTTTATTTGGGGGATTTCATTTTGATATAAGAGTGTTTTGGATTACAAGCACGTTTTTGGAACGAATTATGCTCTCAATCCAAGGCATGACTGTACTTTCTACAAAGTAGAAACATATTTTCACTTAGGTGAAAATCTAAAATTACATTGCCGTCTTATGTATTTCTATTAAGGACTGGTTGGGTGTGTGTGTTGGTAGTATGACTGAAAAGACACTGGCTTAAACGTAGCCCTGGCAAACTTGTTATTTATTTCATAGAAATCCGTTGGAGACTAGGGTATTTGTTATGGCCAAAGTTTGCATTACATAAAATCAAAATTATATATATATATATATATATATATATATATATAATGCTCACTAACTTTCAACCCAATCTGCAGTCCTATGAAACTGTACTACCGATTTACTGATGTAATGCTATTGACTGCAATGAAACCAAGGCCAGCAACAGACATTTGCTTGTGTAAAGGGAGGAAATAACGAGTCGAGACAAAGGATATGTTATAAATTAGGGCCACGTTTATTGAATAATCAAAATCTGCGAAGGGAAGAAGTGCAGGTCACTAACTGTACTGGCCATTGACCAGTAAAGGTCTTTCAGGCGACACATCCAACCCCAAGGGGCAGCGCCTGTAAATCGCCACCCCCCAGTTTTACACCATCGTGATGTTGGGAGGCCTTCCCACTATCACCACCACACAGAACTGCAAAACTCCGAGCGGGCAAGGTGAGTCAGCCTCAAAGGCGATCCTTATCTCCCACAGTGGGCTGCAAAAACCTGAACGGGGAGCCTCAGGTCTCGCCAGTCACCTAAAAGGTGCCACTGGATGCCCACCAACCCTAACCCCACTGCCTATTCCTGCACTTACTGGCAAATGTGACCAAATTGAAACTAACATCAATTCAAATTAATTCCCGAAACCCTGCCTCACAGTGTAGAGTAGGCAAAACATGCCCATCGCCCCATAGGCCAATCAAGGCAATGAGCCAAAATTCCTACTCATCCCTGCCTGAACAGGTGACCAGTGGAGCCCACACTGATAACAGGGAGAGAGGAAGGGAGCTATGAATGAAAGAGGCCGAGGGCAGAGCAGCTGGGGCTAATATCATAAGGCCTGAGCCCCATAAGGCCTCGTGGGTGCGTGAAATCACGCCACCCACCTCTCTCCTCTCATTGCTCCCCCACATGCAAAATTCTCCCCGTCCCCAGATGTGTGGGGTCTGGGGAAGGGAAATCTATCTCCAGGAGAAAGGAGTTCCCCCGCCACCGCCACACAGTGCCTCTCCACATTCTTTCATCTCTAATGACACATGTACCTGCATCTACTCCAGCATGGATTTTAGCCCCCAGTGTACTCATCCAATATTTGACACTTTTTTTATTTTCTTATTTTGTCTAAAGCCAATCCAGTTAGGAGGGGGAAGGATTGGGCTTAAATAAAATCTTGAGGTGGGGTGGAAGTTGCTTCATGATTACCAAAAGAGCCAGCCATTCTGCACTCTGCATAGTTGGATGGGGAGGTGGGCCAAAGCTGGCTTCATAATTGTCACAAGAGCCAGCCAATCAGCACTTTGCATAGTCTTCATCTCTTTAAAACAAGAGGAACTGGTTGCTTCCAGGCTCAATTCACTTTGAAAGCTTGTTTATGTATTTGTTTATTCAAAAAGGGATGGATCCAAATCCACAATAGGCTAACTCCTCAAGGTTTGTTTGTTTAACTATCTTTAGCCAGGGTGAGGTCTGTCAAGGGCCCAAGGGTCTTTTCATGGGTAATGGTAAGACTATAGTTTAGTGTAGAATGTGTCACCACAGACATAGTTAAAGAAGTCTATAGGAAGTGAAAGAGCAATTTTTAATTTTTAGATCATCCTTTCTAGATAATGTACATTTCTGTCCACTTTACAGATGAGCAAAATTAAAAAACCAGTTGAAATTTCCTCTGTGAAAATGGCCTGAGTTGATACTGAGTGGCCACTTCTGAATTTCCAAAAAAGAAATGTATCACCAAAAGAAGAGTACAAAGGAGGACAGTGATTCACATAAATTTTGAAAATGCTAATTTACAGGCCTGGTGCAAACTCTCTCGCTGCAGCATTTGCCACATTTGGGACTGATGGAGTTCTCCGGAGCACCCACTAGAGTTGCTGAGTGGGTGGCTGTTCTGGAGAGCCCCACTGGCCCCGCTCCCCCGCTGAGGCCAATGCCACAGTGGGAGAGCAGCTGGTGGAGCTCTTCAGAGTACCCACTGGAGCTGGCACCTCCTGGTAGGGGCAGGGGGAAGCAGAACAATTCACCACTCCTCCCACTCTACCGCCTGAGGTGGGGGCTTCACCCCTATTCATGGGGGGAGCTGGCCCTGCTAATTTCAATGTGTACATGCAAATTTGAAAATTATTATCATAATTTAAATAGAAATAAAGTACCTCTCTCCATAGTGTGGAAAACTGTGACCGATTTGTGCATCCCTGTCTAGTCTGCTGTTCAGGTGCTAAAGTTGATATAAAGACAAATACTTCTGCTTCACTTGGGTTGTGGTTCAGAGTTTACAGCCCAGGTGTGTGTGTGTGTATATATATGTGTGCGTGCGTGCGCGCGCGCGCGCGCGCGCGCGTATGTGTATTTTGTTTTTCTCAAGGTAACCCAACTGCTTTCCCTGGCAGGCCACGGTTAGTGCCTAAACATTGCCCTTTGCTCCTAGACTCTAGGACCTAGATATATTCCCCAGCAGCTTGAGGAACGTGTATGTGTAATTCTCTGGCTGTCCTGATATTGATGGAACAGACTTCCACTGGCCCCTCATCTGGGGCCAGGGAGAAGATTTGCGAGTGGGGGAGGAGAGAGGAGTCAGGTAACAGGTCAAGTTGGTCACAGGTACTGAGCCAATGGCTCAACTAAGGCAGGGACACAAGAAAGAGCTTATTTAGGCACCTGGGTTCCCGCCCACGGTCTCTTTTGCTGCTGTTTTCCGGCTGAACCCACATCCATCGTCCTTGCTGATCCATCTCCTCGTGGAATCGTTCCTTGGGCGTGTGTGTGTGCGCGTGTTTAAATCTGGGAGGGAGTACTGTGTGTGTGCTTGCTTTAAATCTGGGAGGGAGTACTGTGTGTGTGCTTGCTTTATAGTTGCGTTTAAATCTAGTTACGTTTAAAATTAATTGTTGGTGTTAATTAGCTAGCACAGCTTCTCTCCCCCTCCATTAAGCCGACTGCATTGTTTATTTAAAGGGGACTTGCCCTCCCGGCCAGCACAACGTCTCTCCCCCTCCATTAAGCTGGCTGCATTGTTTATTTAAAGCGGACTTGCCCTTTCCAGCCCAGGGCCTGCGACAGGCAGCTGATAATTGGAAGCTGCGGCGCTGCTTCCGTCCACTTGCCTCCCTTGCTTACCTTTTGCTGTGGTTGATTCTAGCCCAGCTACTGGGCAGGTCACCTGATAATTTTCTGCCCTCTTTCCGTTTGGTTTTCGCACGAAAGAACAGCTGATCTTCTCTCAGCTGCTTGGTGGTACCGGATTTTGCCGCTTGGCTCCCTCTTTCTGCCTTTTGAGCTTCGTGCGGCTTTGCTGCGGCCGCCGGATGCCCTCTTTCTTTTGACCGCCTTTTGAGTTTTGCGACAAACAGCTGATCTTTGCTTAATTAAAATAATATTGCTGTAAATTTTTTAAAAAATATATAATTTTAAAAATTTATTTATTTATTTAATTTTATAATAAATAAATAAATAAATAAATTGTATGTATGTATATATATATATATGTGTGTGTATATATATATATATATATATATATATACAATTTATTTATTTATTTATTTAAATTTTAAGGGTGCTGACCATTTAATCAATTTGATTGGCCACTATTTATTTAATCAATTTGATGTGCTTAAATTAAAGTTGATTAGCTTAAATTTGATTGATCTAAATTAAATCTAATTTGATCATTTTGAGTTAATCAATTTGATTTGATCAACACAGGCCTCTGGCTTAGGCTGGCTCAGCTTGTCTGAGGGTGGAAAGCTAAGCAGGGTCAGGCCTGGTTATTACTTGGATGGGAGACCCCTCCTCTAGTTTCCTGCATTGAGCAGGGGGTGGGACTCAGTGGCCTTGTAGGCTCCTTCCAACTCTATGATCTATGAAATCTATGAAAAGACAAACAAGGTGATCTCATTGACCTTTTATTTAATCAATTTGATTGGCTCCCTGGAGCAGCTGGTCTGAGCGTGGAAAGTTTAGCAGGGTACATCCTAGAGAGATTACTTGTCTACTTTTCACCAATTTTCTTTTAAGTCTTACAGCTTCAAGTTGTGGTACAGATGCCCCCCAAGAATAATCAGGGTGGCAAGAAGGGCAAAGGATGTGCCCCTAGGCAACCAGCAAAGTGCCTCCCCCACCGACTCTGCTTTCATCTTCTGATGAAGACACTGATATCCCAGCCGCCCGTCCATCAAGGGTGGCCAAGAGGGGGCAACCAGAGCGGGGCCTCTCTACGCGTGGCAGATCACAAAATAATGTTCTGCATTCATTTTCAGCACGCCTGGAACAAGAATATGATGAAACAGGGGATTCCCCAGGGAGTGTTTTACAGCTTGGAAAACCCGGCACCAGCCAATTTCCCAGGGAGCATGCAGTTGAGCCATTTTCACAGCCCTGTGCCCAGGCATATGCAGATACATCCAACAATGCGGGGGGTTCCCCAGAGAGTGCATGCTTAGATCTTCACGGCCCTGTTCCCAGGCATATGCAGATACATCCAACAATGCAGGGGGCAGGGCCGGTGCAAGGCCGTTTGGTGCCCTAGGCAAGATCAGATATTTAGCGCCCCCCCTTCCCACTTGAGCCCTCCCTCCCTCCAGCCCTATGCCCATCAAAAGTCAATTGGCAAAACCTAAAAAATTTACTATCATAAACATTGACAAACATACATAAAATACATGTTGATATAGTACCAATTTGCTACATTTCTCGAAATCTATCAAGATATCCTCAGTTATCCCGTTGGATAAAGCGAAGATCCATTATACAGATTTTCGCTTTCATATGAAGGTACCAAAGGGGACTAGAAGGGGGGGGGGGCTTCCCCAAACAGTAGGCATTATCAGTGGCTGTGGGAGTGAATTGTCCATGAAAGGAATCACTTTAATATAAGTATGTGTCTTTTGGCGGGATTTTGAAAATGGGGTGTGGGGGGAAGACTGGCTTGAAACGAGTGTGGAGAAAACACTTTTATACTGGAAGTCTTTAGAGCGCAGGAACGAAGGAAAGCCTAGCTCTGAGAGCCCCTGAGGAAACTGGAGCCTCGTCTAGGCAGGCGTGTGCGTGTGTGTGCGCGTGCACGTGTTGCCTCCTTTGCCCAGCCCCCAGCCTGTCTCCTCCTCCTCCTCTGCTGCTTCCTCCAGCGTCTCCCAACTCTGGAGCCTTTTGATTGGCTGAGGCGCTGACAGCAGGAGGAGCTCGAAGTAAGCGTGCAGCCCGCCCTCCTCTATAAGCATCTTTGCAGCTTTCCCTCTCAACCTCTCTCCCTCTCTTGTTTTGCTGCGCCTCCCTGTAAAACTGAACAGTGAAAAGGAAAAAGAAAGAAAGAATTGCAGTGGGGATCTGCTAAAACCGGCACAGAGAGATGTCATGTAAACTCCCCTCCACCTTCCCCTCTTATTTCTTCTCCCGCTCCGTCTCTTCCTGCTGCTGCTGCTGCCGCTCCTCAGTTCAAGTGATCACAAAAGAAATCTTTGGGAGAGTCAGTTTGTGTATTCCTTGGAAGCGAAGGCAGAGCGCGCAGGGAGAGAAGAGCAGCTAGCGACGGGCAGTTCAAACAACCCAGAAAAACTTTTTTTTAAAAAAAGCTTTTCTTCCGTAGATATATGTGAAGTGTTTTCGGGAGGGAGTTGGAGTTTCTGGCGCCCCCTTCAGCCTGGCGCCCTAGGCAGCAGCCTAGTTGGCCTAATGGTAGCACCGGCCCTGGCAGGGGGTTTCCCAGAGAGTGGTGAGTACTACCCACACAACAGCATGGCAACATGGCCATTCACGCAAACAGGCTCACCATTGAGCGTTAAGAAGACACTTTGGTTCCTACACAGTAGAGCTACAAAATAACAAGGCTGGTTCCTTGCTTAGTCCTCTCCAAGGCTTGTCTCAGCAGGTAGCCCTGGCCCATGCTTCTTCATGTGCAAAACCCAACAACAACAGAAGCCACAGCAGCAGTGTGGATTCTTCCCCCCACCCTCCCGTGGCCCAGCCATCTTTGGCCAGTCAGAATGAACTTCACTTGGCACAGGCAGAGGGGAGGGGTGGCTAATGGCTATGCTTGCATTTGCATGGCATTTTCATACGAATTGCTGGGGCACATAGACATCAAGATGGGGAGCCTCTGAGGCGCCATCTGAGCTATGTACATTTCGCATTTCCAGGTCCCCAGCTGGGATTATACTTGTTTGCACCTGAAGAGATGTGTGTGTGTGTGTGGTGCGGGAGACTCTGAGGTGTTTTTGTTTGTTTGTTTGTTTGTTTGTTTGTTTTTTCCCCCTCCCATCGGGGGAGGGTTCTGAGTTTTCCTGCACCGCGCACGCATGCTTGCGCTGAGTGTCCATACAGGCCAGCACACATCTCCTAAATGGCCCCAGCCCTGTTGATTTGCCCCGGCTAGTAATCGAGGCAGAGTACATATTCCAATCTGAAATTGATAAAGAAATGGCAGCGGGAAAGGTTTTGGGCCCATTCGCCTCATGGCCCATCCCCTCCCTACGCATATCGCCTTGGTGAATAGTTCCCAAGAAGGCCATGGGTGAGTTTTGCATGATCCATTCCGGTGGTCCCGGGGTCTTGATGGAAAAATGCCATATTAAACCAGCATTTAAGCTGCTGCCTGTCCACCCAGATGATTTTGACCTTCTTGGGTTCTGTTTCCGGGGCAAAAAATTTCTCATTCAATTGTCTTAGCAGAAGGGGACGGGCCTCGAACAGGTTGTCCACTATTAGATTATTTGTTCGAAGGCCTTTTTGTGAATTGGCGTTTGATTTGGGGGTACCATTGCCTGTTTCTACACTCAGTTTTTCCTGATAGAGTTGGTACCATGGCCTGTTTCTACACTCAGTTTTTCCTGTATAGAGTTGGGATTCAGTGCAGCAGTATTCCTGCCTCTCTAGCGAAAAATAGTAGACCTAATTACGCGTATTTCTGTTGTTCTACAACACTTAAAAAATCACTTTGCGCCAATTACAAGGCCTGGTTGACCATCTCAAATTGTGCTGGCAGGGTTATTGCCCCTGGTCGTGCATTCTTGGCAGACCACTTGGCTGACTCGGTTGTCCAATTTTGGTGTGACAATCAGGCTACAGTGCAGATACTGAACACTATGTCCTCTAAGAACTCCAGAGTTATGTCCTTGTCTGGGCACTTACGTTGCACACTTTAAAGCACAATATTTTGCTCAGAGCCTGGGGGCAGATGCAGAGATTTCGGGCCCTGCCCCGTGGGCCTACAGTTTGCCATTCTCCTTGCCAGACGGTCTTATTTCATGACCAGTTGGGTAGAGGGTCTATCATCCTGCTACATGTGGGATCAATGACAGAGCTATGTCCTGGCAGGGCTCTACACCTATTCATGGCTGGACGTGGACTTGCTGAAGGCAGTCTGTTTTGTCAGCAGGATGCCTTGCCCCTTTGCACACATTTGTGGCTGGCCGTGGACTTGCTGAGGGTAGACTGTTTGTCGTCAAGACGGCTAGCCATTGACTAAGTGTCACTTTTGGTCGGTGACGAGGTCTGCTCTCATGGCCTTGGGCCTGGCACATTTGGGTTTCTGAGCCCACTCCATGGCCTGGCACATTTGGGTTTCTGAGCCCACTCCATACAGATGATGTCGCATCCACTGCGGGCAAACTGGGGTTTTCTCAGGGGTCCCAGTCATACTGGTCCTAGGTGCGAAAATTGCCTTGATGGTACGTCAAAAATTGCCTTGATGGTACTGCCGTGGGCTGTGTTTCTCTTCCAGGTCACCGGGGTGGAGGCAGGACTGTCCGTGTGCTGATCTGTGGGCACAGTATGATGCACTGGGCGGCAGGACGAGCTGCCATGTCAGGCTTCCTGGCGGTTGAGCCTTCGGCGGATGTTCAGTGGATGGGTCGCCGGAGCATGAGATGACAGAACCTCCTCCACACTTTGTTCTGGACGGGCCAGTGTTCTTCCCCCCAGATGTCCTGGTACCCATTTTGGAGGGGGGGAATGATTGGGCTTGTCGAAAGGCAAGGCCCTGATTTTGCAGGTGTCATGCGATATGGCATACATACGGCTGGGAGTTCCTGGCGGTTGATCCTTCAGCGGACTCCAATGGATGGGTCGCTGCGGCATGAGATGGCAGAACCTCCTCCACACTTTGTTCTGGACTGACCAGTGTTCTTCCCCCCAGATGTCCTGGTCCCCATTTGGGGGGAATGATTTGGGCTTGTCGAAAGGCAAGGCCCTGATTTTGCAGGTGTCATGTGATATGGCATACATACGGCAACGATGGCCAGGAGTTCTGATCCTTGGTCGTTCATGATACCGCGTTTCAGTTGGCCCAAGGCCTTGAACAGAGCGGTTAGAAAGGTGAACGGCGAGATTTGTAGGGCCGTAGGAGGGATTGGGTTTTGTATTCCCCATCCCACCATATCCTTGGCCCGGAGGGAGCTGTATCGGCCAGATGGGGTTCGCCCGGATGGGGTTTACCTATCCGGTGTAGGTAATGAGAATAATATTGGAGATCTGCGAAGGGCCCTGCTCGCTTGTTTATCGGGCAGGTGGGGGAGATTCGACTAAGCGATAGCTTGTCTCTCTCTGTGGTGGGAAGTACGGGATTAGGCAGTATGGCTTAGGCTTATGGTGATCATCCAGTGGCACCTTTCAAGGTGACTGACGTTTACCCAAGGCTGCCCTCGCTAATGCCCTGAGGCTTGGCAGGAGGGAGATTGGGGCGTCTTTGGGGTTTTGCCTTTCTCGCCTACATTGGGTGCCTGGAGGCGTCAAAGTAAGGCGACGATGGTAAAGCCCTCCAGCTCCACATGGAGGGCAACTGGCCAGGGGCGGACCAACCTGCCTCCGGTGCGGTTAGGATGTATTCGCCCAAATATTGGTTTTTTCCCGGCCAATGGCCGGGCTAGGTTAGTACCGCACTTCGCCCTTCACAGATCTTCAATTCAATAAATGTGGCCTGATTTGAAACCATATACTCTGTGTCTGACTCTTCTTTATCTCACCCATACACTCGCAACTGGAAGCTGCCTTGATTTCCCACTAACTTTCAGCAAGTTCAGGAATCCTGCCAGCCCTCCAGCCTAGTTTCCAATCTTACTTGACTGCATGCAGAAAGAGGAAATAAGATGTAGGTATGGATGGCTTAATCTTATTTGTTTGACTGAGGCAAGAAAAGTAAAGTTGTTACCTTTTCAGTTTTGTTTTTATATAATAATGTTATAGCATTCCAGTTTATGAATCTAGGCTTCTCCCTAAATTCATATAAAATTCCTTGTATAATTGGTCAACCTTTGTTTATTTTTTCCTTGCAGCTGCCTCCGAGCAGACTGAAATGCTTTGGGCAGTGTTTATTTATCATCATCTATCATTATTATTATTATTATTATTATTATTATTATTATTATTCCATTGAAAAATATCGTTGACCCATGAATAACGCCACAAACTAACAATATGCTATGGTATGTCATTTTGGCTGCAGTACAGTTTCTTAGTTTGGAATATTGCCACTGAAGTCAATGATACTGATCCAAAAATATTCTGGATTCATTGTTGTGGGGTATGCTGTGTGACCAAACCATCGCATTTACCTATGCCAGTTGACTGTGGCATTCTTTCAGTATTTTCTTTAAGTAGCACTTCCTCTATTATTTAATATTTAGTTTGCTCAAGCAGTATGCTAATTACTTTACCATTATCTGCTTTATCAGATTTTTTTTTCATTCACCATGAGAGTAATCCTATGGTCAGGGCCGGTGCAAGGCAGTTTGGTGCAGTTTGGTGCCCTAGGCAAGATCAGATATTTAGTGCCCCCCCTTCCCACTTGAGCCCTCCCTCCCTATTTCTGGTGCCCCCTTTAGCCCTGCACCCTAGGCAGCTGCCTAGTTGGCCTAATGGTAGCACCAGCCCTGCCTATGGTCCCTAGACAGTGTCCTGCGACCATATCATTGTGTAAGAAAACACCTCTGAGACCATAGGCAGAGTTCAATACTCTGAAAATCCCCTCAGGAGGATTTTCCCAGACATCAGATGCCTCATTTTGGCTCTACGAGGTTCAAACTCCAATCTCATAAAGGTGGGAAATGGATGTTTCAGGGCCATACTGTTGGGAGGGAGGGCGACCAAGGATCTGAGGGGTCCTGAGCCCTCTCATAGGAACATAGGAAGCTGCCTTATAGACCATTTCTCTATAGCCCAGTATTGTTGACACCAGGGATGGGGACTCGGACTCCAGGACTCAACTCGTGAGTCGGACTGAGTTCCCCCTCTGACTCGAGTCGGACTCGAGTCCCAATATTTTTAATGGGACTCGAGACTCGACTTGGGACTCGAGACCAAGGACTCGTCAACATCCCTGCTTGATGCCACCTGCATGTGCTGTCTGGACCTAGTTGCAGTAACAATCCAAGTTTATTTTTTAAAATCATTTTCCTAATGCAACCTTTCAGACATTTTGGGTTTGGCTGCCTCTGCCTGCCTGTTTAGGGTTCCCAGCCTCCTCTGCCTGCCTGGTCTCTTCTTAACCAGTTCCACAGTTTGAATTGTCCAAGACAAACGCCTCTGCCTGCCTGCTTTGGGGTTCCCTGCCTCCTCTGCCTGCCTGGTTATTTTGGGTTTGTCTGCCTGGTCTGTTCTTGTCAAAATCAGTGGCAGAGTTTTGAGATAAAAAGGCACACTTGTGCCTAGAATTTATTTAAGCCACACATCTGAAGTAGCCCTATTTTGTTGGGGAAAACCCCCATTGTTTTAATAGGGACTCGTGGAGTCAGCTTTGGGAGTGACTCGGGACTCGTGAGTCACCATTTTGAACCAAGGACTTTGACTCGAGACTCGGGTCCAAAGACTCGTGACTCGACTCGTGACTCGAGACCAAGGACTCTTCAACATCCCTGGTTGACACTGACTGGCAGTGGCTGTCTGGGGTTTCAGGCAGGGGTATTACCAAGTTAATTGTGTGTATATTACCAAGTTAATTGTGTTAAAGTATTACCAAGTTAACTGTGTCTGTGCTTTCCTTTTTGTTAAGATTAGCCATCTGGAGATTTTAATAAACATATATTGCACCCAAAGGACAGCAACCACTCATATCTAACATTACATTCAAAATCATCCTGCATCCAAACTTCAGTTCACAATGAAGACATTTTTGTAAAAACAACAACGAAAGGAAAGAAGACAAGATAGAACAGATATTGAGGACAGTGTTTCAAACAATGCCCTGACTTAAAAGAATAAGCTCTTTTTGAGGAATTATCAAGGATATGCAATTTTTCTCTGTAGGAGACCCATCAGGAAACTCAATTTCTCCATCTATTCTCTTTCTCTTTATTGCTTTCTGTTCCCTCACCCCCACCCCAATGCTTAGCTACAACTGGAGACCTCTTGAGAAATCTTGCCCATACAAGGACTTCACATCAATCCATGGCATAAAAATAATCAGTTTGTTCAGTCATGCAATTCCATACTACAGAAATGGCTTGGACATGGCACAGAGTCTGCATGAATAATAAATACACTTTTTTTAATCCAATGTAGCATACTTTCACCAGCTCAACAACTGGGTTTTAAAAGAAGAATTTTAAAGGAATTTCCTATGGCTAAGCAAGTATTTTATCACAATAGAAGAGGTTTTAATTTCTAAAAGAGAACATTTACTGCTTTTGAAAGTTAACTGTCCATGATATTTGGGATTTAGTGTAGGACAGCACATTCATAGTATATCTACACTGCAAACTTTTTTTTTCTTTTTAAAAGATTTTTATTGGTTTTCTTAAAGATGGAAACAAATATGAATAGAGATGGGATGACCCACATAACTCACCCAGCCTCCTTTTCCCCACCATGGCCCATAAAAAAATGTTGTAGTCTATTTGAACAAGCAGCCAAATATAATAATAGATAAAGAAGATAAAACTGGGTATATAAGAACAAATAGAAGAAGAAAAGTGTACAAGAGAGAGAGATGCGGGGGGGGGGGGACAGAAGAAACAGCAGCTGCCTGTGCCTACTCTCCTGTTTGCCCTGTCTCTCTGGGCAGTGGTGGAGATTGTGACAAGAGGCAGAAAACAAGTGGCTGGTTGCAGGGAGGAGTAGAGGGGTCTACTGGCAGCATTTTTCCTGAGCCCCTGCCCTCCAAATCCTGGAGCCTGCACTGAACCCAGAGAGAAAAGAACTCAGAGAAGACCGTGGGAGAAATTTGGAACTTCCCGGATTGAAGAATGTTCCATTTGAATACCAAAGTTTTTTGAGATTGCAGTTGACTGTTCTGGAGATAGTCTTATTTAATTATAGTATTTTTAAAATAACAACAATTAATGATTTTAAACTGTATTGTATTTTATCCTGTTAACATGTAAGATTCATATGTGATTTTATGTAAGGTTTTTTTTCTTCCCCAATAATAACAGTAATAATTGCTTTTAAAGTGTCTTGTATTTTATCCTGTTAATATATAAGAATCATGTGTGATTTTATGTAAGGTTTTGTTTTTTTTAACCGCCATACTGTCGTAGTTTTTATTATTATCATTATTATTGTTGTACTGTTGTACTTTTTAATATTGTTTTTATTTATTCTGTATGCGAATGGCCTATGGCCTAAGCATTAATAATAAATACATACCAAAGTAGTTCTTGGAATCCAAAGAGCCTCGGTTTAGGCAGAATCCAACCTTTTGGGAGCGGTTCAACTTAGCTCATAATGGCTCTTTTTGCTGAACTGGGAAAACTTTGTTTCTGAACACACCCAATTGAAGTTTTGGTGACATCAGTATAGAAAATATTCTACATGGGGGTGGGGGGGTATGTAAGTCCAAGCTTAGCAATACGGATAGACCATATACATAGGGGCACAGTGTGAACAGGCCCTGTGAATAATGGAAATTGAAAATGAGTAGAGTAGTGGGACCTACGGAATATTGCATGAAATGCTAGGCACAGCTGAGGGGGGAAGTAAAGGAGAACATGCCTTCAGACATAGGGGGTGGGGAATTAATAGTTTAGTAATCACAGTTGAAGTCTGTATATTTTCTGCATGCAGAAATGAAAAGAGTGGACTGAGAAATATTTTTGCTAAATGCAATAGACGTGTGTACATTTTGTAAGCAATTCAAAATAGGTCATGCATACTTTTTTCCCGCAACACTATCCAGCAAAAGTAAATTTCCATACACTTTTGTTGGAAGAGTGTTCACATAATATGAATCTTGATCCATATGAAAGGGGCTATTATAATTCATGGACAGTTTAAAGGAGATTTTTACTTTTAAAAAATATGAAGAGTATCAGGTATACAGATGGCCCAGACTGAAAAAACAGTTTATAGTAACACTTAAGCATTTCCCCCCATTTAATTGCATTCATACAGCATTCTGTTCTCTAGGCCCAGATTAATTCAGAGTGGCTTATATACAGACAATTAAAATAACCTGATGGTTATCCCTAATAATGCACTGGCTTCTAAAAATAGAAATATATGAAATCATAATTGAAAAACAATCAGATTTTGGCAGGCCACAGGGATTAGGAAGCTCTAGTATTGTAATTTGCTATTACAAAGGCCTTACTGCATGTCATAATTATTCATATTGCATACTGGTAATTTGATTGTATGTAAACATTCTGAATTCCAGTTCGCTTTGTGCAAAATATCTTTTGTAGCTTTAATCTGATTCTAAGGAAGCTACATTGGTTGCCTATTTGCTTCTTGGCCCAATTCAAAGTGCTGGTGTTTACCTATAAAGCCCCAAGTGGCTTGGGACACAAATACCTGAAGGAACACCTCTCTATAACAGCCTGCCTTGGTCTTAAGATCTACAGGTGATGCTCTTGCCTCATTGGATGGCAACTAGATGAAAGAGCTTTCTTTGTTGTGGCACAAATGTGTGCACAACCCTCCCCGTGCAGGTGCAACTGGCACCAGCCTTGCAATCATTTCACTGACAGGTCAAAAGCTTTTCTGTTTGCCCAGTCATTTTAAGTTGATCAGTCTGTCTTATTGGATTTTTGCTGTCTTTTCTTGATGTTATTGATTGAATTTTTGTAGTTGTATGACCATTTTCTTTTATTTCTTGTTCACTGCCCTGGTATTCTCTGATGAAGTATAGTTTATAAATATCCAAATAAATAAAAACATAATGTGTTGGTAACCATCCATCAATATCTGAGGACTTCAGCCATAAGGCACTGATATTCCTGAATACAAAAATTAAAAGATTTCTGGATGGACTATATATGCAGCTGATTAAATGCTGGGGGGTGGGGGGAGGATAGAGCTGATACATATGAGAATACAACCTGGCTATGATTTTGTTTTGCTTCTTTCATTGTGGAATTACAATGAAAAAAGATAGAAATGTTATTATTCTTAAATATGTAAACAATCTTAACCAGGAGATAGAGAATAGTATGATACAAGGCTAAGTACTAATTCACCATGTTAAGTTTTTTGCCAGTATCAGTAAATGTATCCTAATTTATTTACACCTTACAGTCTTTCAGTTTGACAGACACCTTGCTGAGAAGCTTAAAATATTTTGACGTAAGACCTTTAAGCTCTTCTACTCCCCCACACCCACCCGCCACAAGCCTTTACAGTGCTCGAGTTCAAAATCTGTTGTTTTTAAAAGTAAGTTTGCCTTTTAATTCAATAAGTTGACAGGATGTATAACTTATCTGTCAAAGAAGTATACATTTGAGATCGCATAAGAGAGTTTTAAATGTTGGAAAAGGTTCTGAGGATTGTTAAACGTTCAAATACTTCATGGAGACAAAAGGGATCTAAGCTTTGTTTTCTGTCTGACAGATAGGGCAATGGAAAATGTTTGGAACAAAACAACATCCAAATGTCAGGCTTCCAGGCTCTTTACATCACTTTACAGGAAGAAAATATGTGATGAAAGCGTGACATCTAGTTTCTTTGCTTTTTTTCACCCCTATTTGAAGTGCTTTGCCAGAAAGCTGTTCAAGATCCTTCATAGCTTTTCACACAAATTGGACCAAATTGTGTGTTTAGCTCAGGATAATATCTAAATGGTTTTAAAGCATTGACTGTAGCACTTTAATCCAAAGGTATGCTCATGCAGTTTTTTTGTTTCGGCTCGGTTTTATAGGGAAACATCACCAAAGGCCTGCAGTGATGTTCAACAGGGGGAAGTCAGGAGCTTCACATGGAGGTCTGCAGTGGGCACCTGCTCCTGTTTGAGTAGAATGCAAGCACAGGCCCACTGCAGACCTCCCCATCTAACACAGGGAGGTTGGGAACTGAGGGCGTCAAGCTGGTACGTGAGGCTTTGTCATTCATAGGAACATTGGGAATTGCCTTATACCGAGTCAGACCGGTAGTCTGTCCATTTTTCTTTTTTTAAAAAATTGTGAATTTCAACAAAACAAAAGAAAAACAAACAAAAAGAACAGAAACAAGGGGGAAAGACACCTGAAATTAACCATTACTGATATGCAAATAACCAAACAACATAAATCCAAATGTATCAATTATACATAAGCTTCAACAAAGGCAGACCAAATACCCGTATACCCGACACCATTTGAGAGTGGTGTCGGTATGTCATCCACTCAAATATTGAAAGCGTTGTTAAATCTTCAATCCATTGCATTATAGGAGGTGAGCAGTGTTGTAGTATCAGTCTTTTAGCTGTCAACTAAAAGCTAAAAGACCATTAGTCCATCTAGCCAAGTACTTGTGGAAGCATGCAATAAGAAGATGTCAACTCTGCAGGGAGGTGTTTTTTTTTTTAAGTTGACTGCCCAGTAAAGGGTTAAGATGGTTATAGTTAAGATGGTTATAGTCTAGTTAATGGGCAAAGGCAGAAACCAAGCTTATCTGAGAAGTAAGGGAGCATGCTTGTGTTGAGCAAACCACTTAGTATCGGGAGGGAATGCTGGACATTGCCTAGCAACAGGTTAGAATGTCATTCTACTACTCCTTTGACAGTTAGACTAGTGCTACAGGCTTTCTACCCTGTGGTTTTCCTTTCCTCACAGTATGAGTAACATATAAGAAACTGTGCTTACTAGAAATCTGTAACCATCGAGCTTATAGTACACAAGTAATCTTATGTTATTGTTATTTGTTTTAAAAGCATCTACTTTAGAAACGAGCCTGTGTGTGTTTGTTGGGAGAACTCTGCTGCTGCTATTGTGTTCTGCCATCAGTATTGCCAAACCTTATTGGCAGCAGCTCTCCAGGGTTTCAGCAGTTTTTCCTAGCCCAATTAAGAGGAATTGAACCTGGGACCTTCTGCACGTGAAGCAAGTGCTCGACCACTGAGCCATGGCCCTTCCTACTCATACTATTCAATGCCTGAATAGGGTTTGAATATAATTTCAGGGTGGGCTGATGACTGTCAGAAGGTTCCAGCAATTCAGCCTATATCAGAGAGAAAGAAGCTGCTCCAGAGAGGTTGGGAAGCCCTGTAGAGCAGTATTCTCCAACCTTGGGTCCCCAGATGTTTTTGGCCTACAACTCCCAGCATGTAGCTGTCTGGGGCATGCTGGGAGTTGTAGGCCAAAAACATCTCAGGACCCAAGGCTGGAGAACACTGCTGTAGAGCTTGCTGACTGACATATAGGCCTGCTTTTAACCATTTGCAGGACTCAAGTGAGAAAGAAAGAAAGAAGGCTCTGCCTTCTTCAAAGGACAATCTAAACATCCAAAGGATCCACTTGTGTTATGATTAGAGATGAACAGATTTTGTTAATCCATTCCGTCTGTTTTTTGCAGATTGTCAGGTGTCTTTCATTCCATCATCCATTCAAGTGACAGATTTGGATATATATTTTTTACCAGATGTTTTTTAACCAGAATTTTTAAAAAATCATTCTTCCTGTGCTAATTCACATTAGTGCAAGTGTACATTAGCACTAATGCGCATTAGTTAATGTAAATTAATGCAAACCCCACCCCCCAAAAAAGTGAAAAACTGGTCTGCAATTCCATGGAATTCGCCATATGTGGGAAAAGCCCATCCACTGTGGATTCCGCAGGTTGAATTCATAGAAATCTGAACTATCTGAATATGTTGCAGATTTCTCCAACTTTCCTAGTTATGACACCTTTCATTTACATAGCAATTCTATGAATGTCAAGGGAGCATTCCAATGTCAGAGTACTCAGAGCACCAAAACTCCTACGCTTTGCCAGCAGATACCCAGCACAGCAGGAGAAGTGATGGAGGCTATTGTTGCCTCTCCATCCTCCTTTCTGGTGATATATGTAGCACGAGATGTGCTTTTGGATATGTCTAGTGGAATTGCGAGGATGGGGTTGTTATGTGAGCTGGGAGGCTTTAGGATCCAGCGGATCCTTGTGCCTCTCTGCCCTGCCCCCTTCCTCATCATTTGTACACTCATCCAGAGCTCCAAACTCAGGTGAGGAAACTACTGTGGTATTCTCTGCATTGGCTGCAAGGGGTGGGAGGCAACAATCCCCACTTGGACTTCCCCGCCTGAGGTCCTAGGAGTATCTATGGCTTCAAGGGGGCAGGGGATTCTGCAATACCCTATGGTCCATGTGGGGCATTCTACCAGGACCATAGGATTGCTCTCCTATAGGCTGTTTCATTGTTGTTCTGTGCTTTCTATGTATGCCAAGAAGATTTGTATTTTCTTATTTTAAAAATGGGTTTGTTACTATAAAGTAATAGCATTTCTAAAAGTACTGGAAGTTATTACAAACACTTAGGGCACAATTCTATGCATGGTTAAACAGGAAAAAAGTCCCACAATTCCCTGGCCAGCTTTAAACATGCCTAAGATTGCACCCTTCTGTCCTGCTTTGGGAGAACCAGACTCCAAGTTATGGTGCAATCCAAAAAGCAAGGTCACCAAACATGCAAACAGTCAAGCGCCAAGGTTTCAGTCAAGTAAGTGAGCAGGCAGGCAGGCAGGCAGGCATGGTCAAAGTACAAGCAAAGGTCAAAGCATGGTTAAAAAGCAAGATATATTACACAGTCCAGGAACAGAGTTAAGCAGGAGTCCAAGGGTAAGTAGCATGGAGCAATTGGAACATCAATCATCAAGGCAAGGTCTCGGAAACAAGGCAGAAGGCAATGGAGCTGAAGAACAGCATTGTTTTCAACACTGGCTAGGCAGCCACTGAAGGCTTATATCTCCACAGCCTGCTGAGCCCCACCTATGGCTCAGCTGCAGTACATTAGATAGCTCTCTGGCCAGAGCCCTACTCATGAGGAGTCACTTTATCCTGAGCACTCCTTCTCACAGGAGCCCTACTTGCCGGCTGCTTGAGGCGACAATGCTCCTGGCCCTGACAGAGATAGACCAAAAACTATCTCCGCAAAGGGCCCAGGCTCCACCTGGTCTTCTGACATGGATGGTGCAATGGCATCCATCTCTGGGAGCTATATATATATATATATATATATATATATAATATTTACGTTTGACATTTGTTATTTCCTTTCTTAACTTTATTACTGCAGTTCAGGGTTGGGGCAGGGCAATCATAGATGGGAGTTCCACTGTCAGTAGAGCCTGAAGCCGCACACTGCTCCTGCAGATGTGGGGATGATAGTGGGTTACATGTGCATGGTGCAAAGGGTAGGACTGGGACTGGTTTTTTTTCCAAACCTGGGTTTTCCCTTCTCCTAACCCAGGAACTCCATTCAAAGAGAGGAGGGGAAGTAGGCAGTGCTCTGCTATTGTGGCCAAGAAACAACAAACATGGAAGATGTGCTCAATCATTTCCTAACATTGGTATCTTGAGTTTGCTATCTGATTACTGGGAATACAGGGCCATGCTACACATTGCACTTAATGAGTAGTATGCAGCTTTGCCTTCCTATTTTCTTTAAGTAATTACATGCAGGGGGGATTTAGGGCAGGGTGTAACACACAAAGATGGGAGGTTAGGTTTATTCCTTCTCTCCCCAGCCATGACCCCTTGAAAATCTCCCCACCACCACCACCCTGCATGCAGCTAGGAACATTAATTTAAAGATCCCATTGGTACCAATTTGCAGGTCCAAGCTTTGTACCTTTGCTACAGTACATATAGAGCATACACATGGATGCATGTGGAGGCACAGTGTTAATGGGCACTGTAGTGTCCATGAGATGATGATGATGATGATGATGATGATGATGATGATGATGATGATGATAGCTGGTGGTGGGGTAATTTTCAGAGGGGGTGCAGCTGGGCAGAGAAGGGATGAATCTTCCCTCCCACATCCTGTGACCCTCTCCAAAGAATCGCACATGCACGCACATGGAATTACTGCAAGGCGAAGGCACACATACTTATTATGCATAATGTGGAGCTTGGCCCTGAGGCTGGGGTTTGGGCAAAGGAGCATTAATGTGCCAGCATGACTGGCTGATGTTTCTGAATGGTTCAATGGGTGGCTAATGTTTCCTCCATGGGAGAAATACAGAAATCACCCATGGAATATGAAAACCATCAGCTATGGAATGACTCGTCCTCCCTCCCCTTCAGCTAAGGATGGGTCTTGTGTTCTCTGCGTGAAAGAAACAGACAGAGGAAGAGAGATGTGAGAACTAGATGTGACGTCTGAAGGGACTTCGCCACACAGTGACCTCTCTTCAGGAACCTGATGTGGGGGCAGATGATTTACTGCCTAACAGGAGTGCTGCGCTGTTTGTCTCCATTAATGCTCTACTTGTATATCTGTTAATAAATCAAATATTTTTCTCTTTTTAAAAAGCAACAATACAGGTTTCCAGTGATCTTTCCTCCAACAAGAAGCCAAACCCCAGTAATCGCTGCTCCTGGAACTTGGGGAATAGGAAACACATAACATTCTCCTTTGATTGCATTAGTGAGGCAATTTCCGAGGGGAAAAGTGTAATCAGTGCTCAATGAAATTGTCCTTCACCCTGCTTGAGCCACACCAGAATCAAGCCAAAGTAACTGGATGCAGCTCAGTTAGGCGGCGTCCATTTAATTATTTCACCTTAACTGGGTTGTGGATTAGGCTGACAAACCCATACCATTAAAGGTTACAAAAATATAATTGGATGGATTGCATAGGAGTGAAATTATGATTGGGGAATAACATGGAAGCTTGACACAAGTGAACACTTCTCTGTTTTCTTTTTTTCAAAAGAAAAGAAAGAAACAAGCTTGCCACTGATACCTCACATTCCCAAACTAGGAAATGCACCACCAAAGAAGAGGACAAAGAGGACACAGATTTGCATAAATGTGCATATATATGTTAATTTCTACATAGAGGAGAAAATGTGGAAATAATTACTTTAATGTAAATAGAAATACAATACAACTCACCGAAGCAGGGAGGACTGTATCAGGTGATCGATGTGCCTGCTTTCCTGCTTTCCAGGTGATGATTGTTTATGGTACGTTATCTTTCAACTGGACTTCGACTGGACAGCCCTTGCCATGGAGGTGACTTTCAATAGAGTATGGTCCTCTGTCAGCCCTTCAAATAGAGGACTGCCCTCTGCAAAACAGGACACAAGGCCACCCTAATACCCAATAAATAATTTAGGGATGCTGTGAGAAATCAAGCCCTGTTCTATTTCTGTGAGCAGTATCAACGAGAAGCATAGCCCACCTTGAGGAGGCTGCCACCCAATTCCGTCCACTACAATGACAGAGAAGGGCAATGGCAGTACTGTCCCTTCTCCATCAGGGGGCTCTGTTCATGCTGGTCAATGAGGCCTGCACTTCCTGCCTTGCTGGCCAGCAGCAACACAGTGCTTCTTTTTCCCATTCCCATAGGAATAAATGATTCCATTACATCTTATGGAACTGCGAAGAAGAAGAAGAAGAAGAAGAAGAAGAAGAGGAGGAGGAGGAGGAGGAGGAGGAGGAGGAGGAGGAGGAGGAGGAGGAGGAGCCGCTGCAGCTGCTGCTTTGGGAGCCAAATCAGAGAGTGGGGGAGGGTCTGAATCCACCACCATTGCTAGTTCAGTCCCCTTCCTCCATGTTTGCCTCTGAAGCTGCTTTTCCCCCACCCCCATAGGATGCTATTAGTAGGGATGAATAAATCTGACATTTTTGGTTCCTCTCAGTTTCTCATTTTTCCAGTCTTAAGTTCAGTTCATCCTAAACTTTGAGCATTCCTTTTTTAAAAAAAAGTTTGCATGAAAATTCATAAGCATGATTATGAATTTCTCCTAACGCTTGCATTTTTGTTTGCCCACTATACACATTTTTTGCAAGCAATTTTCATAATATAATACATTTCTGAACATTCTTTGCTCTAATATACACATTTTTGGTACACATTTTTTGATTGGAGAATTCCACTGCAAAATTTGGAAATTGCGACTTTCGAAGGATAACTGAGCTTCAGTTCGCACAGTGGTTCCAAAATGCAAAACTCGGTAAGTTCTCATTAAAGTGCAAACTGAATGAATTTCTCCCCCATTCCTAAATTGATCAATTCCTATGAGGGTGAGTAAAAGGATCTTCTCAGCAGAATTTGGGGTAGAGGCTGAAAGCCAACATCTGGGGCTCATCCATGGGGGAGGTTCATCCCCCACCTACCAATTCTTGTCCCAAAGAAGCGCCGCCATGGCGAGCCAACATACACAGAATAGGCACCTACAAGCAATGGATCAAACATGGAAATCCTTCCTTAGTTCTGGAAAATTTGTTACTTGATTTATACTTCATCATTTATGTCACAGTTGGCCCCCATTTAAGGCACCATGTTTGGGGCAGCTGCTCAAAAAGAGCCCATTCTTTTTCAGGTTGAACAGCCTGCTGGCTGCTGCTCATGCATCCCTAGTTGAGATTTGGGGTAGTTATTGAGTCATCTATATTAGAAAATATTTTTGATATTATAGCATTTTTAAAGTGCTGTGGTTATGGGGCAGCAGGGGGAGGGGGCTTTTCATGTCATGGTTTTATATGACATTTTATAGAAAATCTAAATTAAATTCCTCTTATTGCTTCCAGTGTTTCATTTTGCCAGTGATAGTGTAAATCCATGTGTGTTTAGATTCACGGTGTTTTACCACCTCTCACTCAAGAACTAGCAAAGTGAAGCACTTATCAAAAGTTCCTCTAATTTTAGTTTGCTGTTTGTAGTTTATCCGTAAAAATATTTTTTTCTCAATGTAATTTTATTTAATTTTCTAATAGCCACAAAATATATTCCCTTCGTAACCTAATTTTAGAATCTCTTCAAACACACACATATTGATTTCAGTAGGATGCTCTATACCTAGGAATCATTCATTATTTTCTGGGTTGTACTTTCTTTTTCCCCAGAACTGCGACAAAGTTTTTTTAAATACTTAATATCAATCTATCCACTGTGGATGGGTATCCAGGAGTATTGTCTCTTTAATTAAAAATGGATAATTTTAGAGAAAATTCTGCAAAGTGGCCTATTTCAAATTCAGACTAGAAAAAGAAAAATCTCAGAACTTATCTCAGAAAGATGTTTTCTGAAAATTTTTGGCTCAGCTCTAGTTGTTGTTCTTTAGGGTTCAACTCCTTTCCCAAGGTGTCGCGAATGTTAAATTTCTGAGGGTTGGTTGCAGATACATCATTTCCCTAATGCAGATGCTTATAATACCATTCCTTCCCAGAAAGGCCTGTAGCAGGTGTGAAGAGGACAGTGTTTTATCCAGCTCGAGGGAAGAGGTGGAGCTAGTGCTGCGCCAGAATCGCTCTTACGATTTCCTGAACATTTTCTTCCCCTTCTGTTTCTCTGCCACATTCTCATAGGTATTTTAGAATTTCTTTGGGTGGTGTTTTTGAGCTCACCTTATCACTGTAAGGTAGCTGACGGTTTTTCTTTCTATTACACATTTTTCCATCACTCTGCAGCCTCCCTAGCTGCCCACACTTCCTGATCCGAAAAAAGCCCTGTGCGGGAGGAGTTACCTCATGGCATCTCAGTCCAAGGTGGCGTCGAGAGCACATAATGCAGGCCACATGCTGAAGCTAAGCAGGTATGAGCCGGGTCAATGCTTGGATGGGTGACTGCCTGGGCTGCCCACATCTGTTCTCCTGCATTGAGCAGGGGGTTGGACTCCATGGCCTTATAGGCCCCTTCCAACTCTGCGTATTCTATGATCTTCTTCTGGGCTTTAATTGAACTGTGGGGAGGCAGAGAGGCTGCCGACTGCCCGAGAGATTATTGTACTGTGGAAGACAGGACGCTCACACACACTCCTCGGCCACCTCATAACTAAGGTAAGTGAAAGAATCTCACAACCCACCCATGAGTACTTCTCCAAAAAAAATTTCCTTTGAACATTTTTTCAAATCTAATTTCTTTTCTATCAAATTGAATGAGAATACTTAAAGAAAATATGGAAAGAATTTTCAGCACATTACTAGTTTGTGTGTTTGAACTGGCTCTGTGATGGCAGGATTAAGTTGTACCAGAGTATGAACTACCTCGTCTCTGTATGTTGTTGGGTTTTTGACCTCTAGGCGTCTAGCTTTGTTTCATTGGTGGTGGAGATACATTTGAAGCTTGAGCCTATAGCAACAACATGCTCCTAAGCACCCAGCCATTTCAATTTTCCTTCCTCCGGAGCTTGTTCTTTTCAGTGTTGCTGTTACCATCTTTGCAAATGTGACACATTAAATGCCCCGATCTTTTAAAAGATCAATTTCAACTAGACAGAAGAAATGAAGTGCAAATAACGCATGAGGCTGGAGCACTAGCCAAGTGTGACACATGCTAACAATTTTAGTAAGGCATTTGATATAGTGTCTCATTGAATCTTACTCTCTATGTTCTCTGAGATGGCATCAATAGGATCCCTACTATTAGGCTGGAAGAAAAAGAACAACAACAGAAAAGAAGGCAATAATATCGTATTGCAACTTTGGGGACAGGGGGCTAGGAGGTATTTAGACAGTCATCCCCTCTGCCATTAAGGACCTATTCATTTGAACATACATCTTAGGGTATAATTGCACCTATCATATAGTAGTTTGGCAATTGCATACATCACAGTTTTCTTCACATTAAAAAAAAACATTCATGGGAAGAAAAGTGGCACATGGCAAGCTTATTATGTGCTGTTCTTCCTTTGGTGTGATTGTCTGAATTTTTTCTTTCTCCCCAAGATGATGATGATAATACTGTTCCACTGTTGTAAACTGCCCAGAGTGCTTCAGTTATTGGATGGTATAGAAATGAAATAAATATTATTATTTCATAGATTCATAGATCATAGATCATAGAGTTGGAAGGGGCCTACAAGGCCATCGAGTCCAACCCCCTGCTCAATGCAGGAAACTAGAGGAGGGGTCTCCCATCCAAGTACTGTAATAACCAGGCCTGACCCTGCTTAGCTTTCCACGCTCAGACAAGCTCAGCCAGCATGAGCCACAGGCCTGTTTCATTTATTACATTTCTATACCACCCAGTAGCCAAAGCTCTCTGGGCAGTTTACAAATATTATTTGCAATCTGTACAAATTACAAATTATTATTTTATAGATGGCCTAATTAAATATTTTATACAACCCCCCCCCAATAAAATAATACATGAAGGATAAAATTTACACTAACTTCAATAAACAATCTTCAATTAAACAAAATTGATACTTAAGAGATAATGAAGCATGCATACATACCAATTTCTGTATTATAAGTTAATTTCCAGTGATCAATCAAAGGTCTCCAGACTCTATTTGAGCCTCTATTTTAGGCATAGAACTGCCCCCACACAATGATTACTGCCCAGTTCCCTATGTTACCTTGCTTATACTACTGGCTGGGGCAGGCAAGCATCCTGTAAAGATCCAGCTGTCATCAAGAGTGTAACTACATGTAGAAATGTAGTATTAACACTTTTTTAAAAGGAAAATTCTCAAAAAGAGTGGAGCGGTTCATAAAGGCTCCCCTTTATGAGCTGAAGTGCACAGAATTCATAATGAGAAATGGGCAAATAGGTGTAAAAGAATAACTTTAAGAACAAATGCCTCCATTTTCTGTTCCCCTTCTTACCTTACCATCCCTTTTTGTTTTGTGTCATGTCTTTTGGATTGTAAGCCTGCAGGCAGTGCCTGTCTTGCTTGCTTTAGATATCTTGTAAGCCACTCTTTTTGGATGAAGAGCAGGGTAAAACTGCTTTAAATAAATCAATAATATTTAATTATTTATTTATGATATTTATATCCTGCCTTTTTTTCCTGCAAGGAGGCTTACATAATCCTCCTCTCCATTTTATCCTCACAACAACCCTGTGAGGTAGGTTAGTCTGAGAATCAGTGACTAGCCCAAAGTCACCCAGTGAGCTTCATGGCGGAGTGGGGACTAGAACCTGGATCTCCCAAATCCTAGTCCAACACTCTAACCACTATACCACACTGGTAATCATCATCATCATCATCATCATCATCATCATCATCATCATCATCATCATCACAACTTGAGTAGGCACACAATATGAAGGGGCATTATACCATTCGCAGCTGGAAGCATACAGACCTATATGCTGAGTATCTTAGCCATTGGCCCAGATTAATAGACCCATGTAGATTAATAGGAAACCATCATTTCCAGAAACATGAACAAGCCTGGCTAAGCTTCAGTCCCCCCCCCCACCTTCATGTTCCCAGGCTTGGAACCTCAGCAGTGCTCCAAGGAGGACTCAGAATCTGATCAGCCACTAGTCACTCCATCCTAGGGAGAACCCATGGCACCTTCTCATATATCTTCCAGACCTGAGGATGTAGCTCTCCCCTCAACCTCAAGGATGATTCACCCACAGTGTTTCCTGTCCCTCGCCCATGTATAAGCAAGAGGCTTCAGAACTAACCATGGACTCTTTAAGAGCTGCAGGGGTTGAGCCTCTGGATGTTCTAGGTCTGCCAACCTTCTTAAGTTTCCTGCAGTCCCTTGCTGGGACAACAGCTCTCCCTGTGAGGAAATACTCTAGTCAATATGCCCTGAAGTATGCTGTCCAGGGTCCTGACAGTTCCTTTACTTGCTGTGACTCTGCTCTCTTGGACCTGACCATGTGTTACTAGATTTGACCCTGTTAATTGGGTGTGGCCCTGTTAACTGAATGAGATTCCTCTCTACCTGACACTGAACCATCCATGAGTGCACATACCATAGGCTCCTTCCCCTGGACACACACACACACACACACACACACACCTGCCTCCTCTTTTGCACACCAGTGAAGATGAGAAGCTTCCAATTTTCATCTAACCACAGTTCCCCATGACATACAAACTTTGGGAACTCTGAGTTATTTAAAGTAAAACAGGGCCAAAACTATTGAACCATTTTTTAAACTAGTCATTGGGTGGGGATTTCATAGATTTCATAGATCATAGAGTTGGAAGGACGGAGCCTACAAAGCTATCGAGTCCAACTCCCTGCTCAATGCAGGAAACTAGAGGAGGGGTCTCCCATCCAAGTAATAACCAGGCTTGGCCCTGCTTAGCTTTCCACGCTCAGTCAAGCTGAGCCAGCATAAGCCACATGGATGAAATGAGAAGAGAGGGGTATAGAAATTTACTTGAAACTTCAAGAGGGTAGGTACCGCTTATCTTACTTAACCTTATGAGGTGGCTGATGATTTTCTGGTGGTGGTGGTGGTGGTTCATTTGTGTGTTTTTTAACACAATAAATGCCTCATGTAGAGAAGCCCCTAGAATGAATAAACAGAGAAAGGGAGAGAACTGAGTCGATGTGATGGATCCGTGGAGGAAAAGGGGTGGTGTGCAGCTGGACACGATCGAGTGAGGCAGATGGAGTTTGGTGATGCAGAGCACTGGTCAATCAAGGGACAACTTTGATTATTTTAGTGGACTAAAAGTGGATGAAGGCAGAAAACAGATAAGCTATACACCTCCAACTTAAAAACATTCTATACAATAAATTCATGGCTTGCTACTGCCACCAACTGAGGAATAAAATATTACCCATCATGAATTTAAAAAATCCCAGAATCATGTCACTAAGGCAGAACACAATGAAATGAACTAATGGCTACAATATTGTAAGACAATTTCCCCCTATATACTAAAGATCGATTTGATTTAAAAGTGAACTAAAGTGCTCCACATTTTTTTTAGGGGGGGGACACTTGCATTGCTTTTGCAGCTGCTTCCCAATTCACTAATGATCACAGATAAATAATAAGTCCATGAGACTTTCTTTTAGAGTTTTGAGTCACAGTTTAGCCCCTGGCACTCATCTGGATATTGTTTTCTGTTTTTATTTCCCCGGACTTCAGGCTACAGAGTAAATGCTGTTCCAGTATTCCCGTTAATTTCAAAGCACCTACATATTGTTTCCTGCGACAGCCTAACACGGCAACCCCTCTGGAAAACATATTATTTGCTGGAGGCATTTTACAACACATGTTCTAACCTTCATTCTACAACCCCCAAATTTTTCAACAATCCTCATATATTCAGGATCTCCATTGCAAAGAAGTGATGATGACATCAATTCATGATGATAATGAAGTGAATTTTTAAAAGCTATATATTATAGAATGTATATTCCGTTTTGAAATGGCCTCTCTCCACTTTTTATAGTGCATTAACAACAAATGTGATGCGTTCTGGACTCAAAGGCTTTCTTAGCATTATTTATTAAAAGACCATGAGACATGTTAAGAGACAGATTTCTATGTGTCTCCTCTGAAGTAAGCCCCATTGCGTTCAAAGGGACTTACTCCCAGGTATGTGGCTATAGAACTTCAGGCTTAGAACCAATGTACAGTCCAAAACAATCCGATATAAGAATCATGGAACCTGGCCTCAATAAGAGAAGGTTATAGAACTGTATTAGGTGGAAAGATGCAGGAGATTCATATGGAAAGCTGGATATGATATAGTTCCACAGAAATAAAATAAGAACCCATGTGACTTTTCTATGATTCTATGACCACCAGTGGGCTGGAAGAGCATGAACAGTGAAGGAGAAGTAATAGTGGAGGAGGAGCAACTAAGCTGGGTATATAGTAGAGGAAGAAAACCATCTACAGTGGTGGCCAGTTAGGGCAGAAATGCCACTTCTCAGGGTTGACTCAAGAATTTTGGGGGCCCACAACAGGGTGCCATCCTAGAGCCCATCCTACCTGGACACCCAGTAGGGTGCTGATTTCCTCAGCAGCTGCAGTTGTGGCCACCAACTTTATTTTCCCCAAAAGCAATGCACCAGAAGTTCCACTTCCATTGCATTGTGGGTTAAAAAAGATGCTACCACTACAAAAATATATAGTAGTTACATTGTATTTCTAGAAATAGAGATGGTAGCCTCAACTGAAGCCCATAACAACATAAAAAACACATTCTCACAAGTTTTACAAGTTTTAAAATTATGTTTCATATGTATAGTTGAGGAGGTCATGTTTCTTGGACACTAAGCATATTGACCAGAGAATGTACAGAATGCTGTTGAGATATGCACATTCCCCAAGGCCTGTTGGAAAGTATGTACAGTCAGGGCTTTTTTTCTGGTGGAACTCACCGGAACTGAGTTCCAGCACCTTTTCTTCTATTAATTGCATTACAATTTAATCGCCATCTACTCCCGAGGAAATGTAATCCAAGAGTTCCGGTACCCTTTTCTCCAGAAAAAAAGCACTGTGTACAGTAATACCTTGGATTGCAAGTAAATTGGTTTGAGAGCGTTTTGCAAGACAAGCAAATTTTTAAATATTTATTTTTTAAAAAATTGACTTGATATACAAGTGATGTCTTGCAATACAAGTACTGTAGTACAGCTTAAATTAAAAATCTCTGTACAAATTTTTTTGGGGGAATTTCGTTTTGATATAAGAGTGTTTTGGATTACAAGCACGTTTCCGGAACTAATTATGCTCTCAATCCAAGGCATGACTGTATATTGACCAGGAAGTATGCACAATTCATGAACAGATTATGAACACATTCTCCATGAGGCATGGTGAATGTGCACAATGGCTGGTTGTTTTGCATATTAACCATTCAGCCCACATTGTCTGGAACAGATAGGTAGAGATAGAGAGATATTATGGATGTGCACTGAAGGCAAGTTTAGCATACTTTCAGAGTATAGACTAGGTGAAAAGTAATCTTTTAGCATATCCTTTTTTTCATATTGAAAGTAAACTTTTTCCAAGATTCACCCACCCATTTCTCATGATGGATAGATTATAAGAGCAGGGCCTACTGTGGACTCAGCATGCAGTTCTATAATACCCTGCCTCCCTTGAGTAAAGATGTGGTTTACCTCTATTGGTGTGTCAAATACCAACTGCTAATCACCAACTCTCTGTCTGCAATGAATGCCTTGGAGGCAGAATGCAGCCTGCCCTTCCCAATTTATTTGTTTGTCTTTTGTTTCAATTTTCTACAATATAGTACACAAGATGGCTTAACAACAATGATAATACAAATGCAATAAAAATTCAAACATCTATAACAATATAAAAAAACGAGCAGATAAAACAAATCAATAATCAAAACAGTCAACAATAAAACATCAAAGAAAGACCTATTAAAAACAAGATAAGCAGCACTAATGCTAAGAATGCAGCTGGGGCTATGCCACTAAATGACCAATCAAATATATATTTAAATATATAAATACTAGCTGTTGCCCGTGGCTGCGCTCACGTGGATTTTAGGATTTGGTACAATGGAAAAGATACAGTGTCTCTGAGCCCCCTGCCCAGAGTGGCAAACAATGGCTGCTGCTCCGGGCACAGGGATCTGACTGATGACACCTTCAACTTGCCTTGCCCCCCCCCCCTGCCCCCTTGACTTACCTTATTCTCTGGCAGCTTGGCCAGAGAATAAGAATATTTTAATAATATTTGCTGTGTTTTTAACTACTTATGTATTTTATGTTATGGTTGTTCCCCGCCTCGATCTGAGTGAAGAGGCGGGTAAGAAATAAATTATTATTATTATTATTATTATTATTATTATTATTATTATTATTATTATTATTATTTTCATAAAATTGGAGATTGTCCCTGGGGAGTGAAGAATAGCACTCTAGGTTTTGATTTTTTGAGATGATCGAGTCGGCACAAAACAAATCGGCACTTTTGTGATTTTGTGCCGCTTCTTGTTTCTTGGGCAGGACAGCCCATCCCATAGAGGACAGGGCTGGTGCTACCATTAGGCCAACTAGGCAGCTGCCTAGGGCGCAGGGCTAAAGGGGGCGCCAGAAACGCCTTGAAAAAAATATATAGCGCTCTCAAGTGGGAAGGGGGGGCGCTAAATATCTGATCTTGCCTAGGGCACCAAACTGCCTTGCACCGGTCCTGATAGAGGACATGTTCAAACAGAGGATTGTCCTCTGTAAATTAGGGTATATGACCACCCTCTCATGGATGTAATAAACTCTTACGATCAAGACACTTTGAGCCTGATTCTGTGTTCTGGTGTGCACATAACAGAGACTTGTATTCAGAGCTGCAACTAATTGGTCCAGGGGGGACCAATTACTCCACCACTGTGCACTAGGCCTACCTCCTGCACCAAAGAAGTAGCCGCAGCAGCCAGCAGTGCCACTGCTTCAGTATAGAGGGAAGCCCTTACGTGGCACCAAACATACACGGGTTGTTTGGTGGGGGAGAAAGGAGTAAAGAGGCTGTAAGGCTCATCCCAGCTCCCTGTACTCCATAACACAGGCAACTCCTAATGCCAGCTGAGAAATGGTAACTTTGCTTTTAGAGGAAAGAGGGAAAACTTCTGCCTTGCTTATCTTACCCACAAACCCATGGCAGCTTTAATGGCCCAAGCTTCTGCTTACACTACAACAGCTGTAGGGAAAAGTAGGATGGGGATGCCTTCCGATTACGTAGCTTGTCAAAGGCAAACCTCCTGGGGGGAAGAGTAGTCTAAAAGGAGTTACTCCTGCAGATGGAGTTCCCCAGCCAAGCTCATTCATTTCAAAAGGTGCTGAATCACTGTGAAATAAGCAAGCTGCAGTAAAAAGGAAATGTTCCATATCCATGAAATTGAAAGCTATGACTTCAATAAAACACACATGTTTCTCCTCACCTGCAGATTTGTTGGGATTCAGCCTGTACCAGATGGCTTGAAATAAGCCCAAAGGCTTCTGGGTCCCCCCCCCCCATCTTCACTATTTTGGACCTATTCCAATGTCTGTTCTCTTATGCTACCTCTTATTGCTTCTTTTTTATCTTCATCTTTAGTTGCCTCAGATATAAATTATGACATAGAGTTATCTCCTAACTTAACGCATCTGTGGTCTGTTTACACTATACAGTACATAATACTAGTCAATAAGCATAAATTTTAGGAGGGCAGCAAGAGTCGCGGGGGGGGGTTGGAGGGGTTGAAAATAAAAGTCTGCTTTATGGCAATGCATTTTTAAATCTATGCATTGGTTTATGCTGCAATCTATCATCATCATCATCATCATCATCATCATCATCGCTACATTTATACCCTGCCTTGACATTGATGCTCATTAACCATGTTGATGACCTTGTGGACTTGGTGGTACCTTTTCTGACCTGCAGTACATATTCTACCTGAGCTGATATTATTGTGTTAACCTCCAAGCATTTTGGAGAGATCTGACTCTCTTGACTTTCCGTCTCAACTTCCTTTCTACTAATCCCCTCATTTTTTAGAAGTTTCCTCTGTTGAAGTCAAATGTAATTGTGTTGGGCTTCCTTGGCAATTTTCCACTCACATATAAATTAAAATTTGATAGCATTGTGGTCAGAATGTCCAATTGTTCAACAACATTTGCATCTCACACCAGGCCCTGGGCATCACTTACAATTAAATCCAGGGTCACCTCCCCTATGGTTGGTTCCATGACCAACTATTCTAGGGCATAGTTGTTCTGGGTATCTAGACATTTGACCACTTCGTGGTGACATGCATTTACCCACTCTTCCAATCCCAAGTCAGGTGTGATATCTTTGCATGACTGGAACTCATGCTGAGACCCTCAACTGCCCTCCACCTCGGATTGCTCTATCCAGTGAGGTCCACCTGGCACTAACATGGTCATCTTTTTGGCACCAGGTTAAGATTTCCCAGGCATTTGACAGCAAGTGATGGGGCATTTAAGTCAGAACTGGTATCTTATTGCATATGGTTTTTAGCTGTTTTAAATCATTTTTAAATTTTGTATGTTAAAGATTTTATATTATGTTTTTATTTTCTTGTATTTGTGGGTTGTTGTTGTTTTTAGCTGCCCGGAGAGCTTTGGCTATTGGGTGGCATAGAAATGAAATGGAATGAAAGAATTAATGAATTAATATCTGAGGGTGGCATGTGTGAGCCTAACTGGACCTGGGAAGGTGGGGACAGTGGTATCTATGGAATTTTTTGCTACCTTTGGCCTTCTTTGGCTTCAGACATGAAAGAAACAAATGAGACAGTGGGAGAAGGAAAAGCAAGGTTTGTGTTGCTCTAACTCGCAACTTTGAATGCCTCACTGCCCTGCACCACTGCCAACTCTCCCAAGGCAGTGTCTTTCTTAGCCTGCCAGACAATCATGGCAGAAAGCCACACAAGTATTTATTTATTTATTGTCTTTTTAAATCGCCCATCTAGCTGGTACCCGGCCACTCTGGGCGATGTACAACATACAATAAAACAAAACAGATTAAAATACACTTAAAACAGTATAAAATGTTAAAATCCTAACCCATCCCACAGTAGCTTCTGTCATGGGTACAGCTTAAAACTAGTACTGGCCTTGTGGCGCAATGGTAGCGCATCTGACTCCAGATCAGAAGGCTGTGTGTTCAAATCACACCAGGGTCAGGTGTCTTCTTCTTCTTTTTTTCTTCCCACACAAATTTTACCTGCAGGAAAAGGGATGGCCCGTATGGCCTTGGCTCATTACAAAGGACAGCATTCCAGGGCTCCACGCAGACATAATTTGAACCTGCAGTCTTCCAATCCAAAGTCAGACAAAGCGTCCTTTGCACCACTGGCCCTCACCTGAGGTGGGAGGACATGCCCTGCCCCCAGCCCTCCCTGCTCCACCGCTACTTTCCCTGCACTGTCTCCTCCCCTTGCTCTCCTCTGCTCTCCCTTCCCTGCCCCCCCACACTTTCCCTGTGTTCTCCTCCTCCTCCCTCCACTGCCTTGCACTTAGAGGTCTTTCCTCGGCACAGTGAGGCAATGGGCAGGCAGCTGCTCCAGAGAGCCATGCCAGTTGCTTCCTGGCTGTGGCATTTGCCACAGTCAGAGAGCACCCAGCAGGCCTTTCTGGAGCACTGACAGAGGGGCCTCCATTCACCAACCCTCCCTTTCTGCCACCTAAGGGGAGGGATCCACCCAGCTTCATGGGATGGCCAGCTCTAGCCATCACACTGAAAACTTCAGCCCCCTCTGCCCCTGAATAGAAGGGCCTGCTTGAGCCCTTCTGGACCCTGGGAGTGGAGACAGTGGTACGTGTGTGTGTGTGTGTGTGTGTGTGTGTGTGTGTGTGTGTCTGTCTGTCTGTCTGTCTGTCTGTCTGATTTTGGTCATCTTTGTCCCCAGAAATAGCTTCTGTCATGGATGCAACTTAAAGCAGGCATTGACCTTGTGGCACAATGGTAGCATGTCTGACTCCAGATCAGAAGGTTGTGTGTTCATATCACACCAGAGTCAGGATTCTTTCTCACATATTTATTTGTTTGCTTGTTTGTTTGTCCGTGTGCCAATTGAGATGCAGGCAAGGGGATGGCCCTGCAGCCTTGGCTACATGCAAAAGGCAACCGTCCAGAGCTCATGCCAATCAGGATACAGATCTGCTGATCCAAAGTCAGATGCAGTTTCTTTTGTGCCACTGGCCCACTCACTAGATGCCTCTGCTCTTTGATTTAACCCCTGCACACCAGAGGTGGGACCTACATGGTCCGCACAACTTCACAGAAGCCTGGGAAATTGAAGCAGGGTACCGAATTTAGCTGGCCTTGCTGCTGGCCTCAGGAGACTGGAGCCTTGGTGGCCATGTGTGTTTGACTCTGCTGAGCTGGAGCTGGCTTGTTTGAGCCTGGCTGGGCCCAGGGGCATGGCAACAGTGGCGCCTCTTGGGGTGAGGGTCTGTTTTTGGCCTCCTCCTGACATGAAGGAAATTACTGGGATATGGGCTGCTCTTTCAGAGCAGGAGAAGAAGCAAAGTGGCCCTGGCAGGACCAGCGGTGTAGCGGAGCCAAGGTTCACAGGGTCCAAGCACCAGGATGTTTGGATTAGCAGGGATGATGATGTCATCTGTCACTCCACTCAGGCTTCCCTGACCCCTCTGAGTGTAGGTGCAATCCTCACAGTAACTGGGAGGGGGGGATTAATTGTCCTAGCTACAATGTATTGCTGCTATCCCTGTTGTAATGCAAAGTATTCCGGGGAGAGGGACTTGGTCTTGAATGGGCACTTAATGCCCACTAGCTTTACAAAAGACCTGCTCCATGAAAAAGCAGAACATGAAAAACTAGCTAAAACCACCTGAATTTTTGGACTCTCCTTGGACACGTGGCTCTGGGGATTGGCATGATGAGTGCCTGCACTGCATACTGCGCAGGACTCAAATGTACAACCTTTGACTACCTCTACCCCCTAGCAGTCAAACACACTCTCCATTGCATCACAGATGTCTCCTGCAAACTTGCCTGATATCTTTTCTGGCCTGCCAGTTGATGGAAGCAGATATCCCCATGTGTACCTTCTGCTGAGGATTCACTGGACAACCATCATGAGTGCCCAGCACTGACCTTGTGGCGCAATGGTAGCGCATCTGACTCCAGATCAGAAGGCTGTGTGTTCGAATCACACCAGGGTCAGGATGCTGACTTTTTCTTTTCTCCCCCCCCCCCCATGCCAGTTAAGATGCAAGCTGGAGGTTAGCTGCATTGGGCGCAGTGCAAAAGGCAGCAGCCCAGGACTTACACCAGACAGGACTCTAACCTGTAGCCTTCTGATCCAAAGCCACAGACAGCATCCATTCTGCCACTGCTCCTCTTGCTGAAAGCTGCTACATTCTGCCTCTAGCTATCTGAGGCAGAACTGGTGTGTCTGTGGAAGCGAGCCCACAACTGGCTGGCCAATTGGAGCCAGGGATAGCATTAAGAAGGCCTATACACTGCAGTTTATGAGACAGGAACCTTGATGACATCATACATTTGAGTCAGTCTGGCTTGAGCCTGGCTATGTGAATGGCAGTGGATATTGTTGTACATCGGACATTTTCTTTCTTTGGCACCAAGGTGATTTGCATCAAAGAAACCAAGCAGACAGGCCACTCTTTTGAGCAGGAGATGCAAAAGCAACTCTGGAAGAACTCGAACCCACATCTTCCAGTGCCTCTCCGGGGCTTGCTCACTCTCTGAACTGCCTCCTACAAGTCCCACACATCCTCCATCGCTCCGCAGGGTCATGGTTCCCATTCTCGTAATGCAGTGCCTTCTCTGGCTGTTGGGTCAGCTGTGGCAGGCAGCCACAGACCTCCTGCCGCCCGAGCGCCTTCTGCTCAGGCTGTATCCTACAATTGTCAGAAAGCACCAAGCACTGACCTTGTGGTGCAATGGTAGCGCATCTGACTCCAGATCAGAAGGCTGTGTGTTCGAATCACACCAGGGTCAGGATTCTGCTTTTTCTTTTCCCTCCCCCCTCCCATGCCAATTTGGCTGTAGCATGTGTTTGAGTCTGTCTGTGAAGCCCAAGCTGCTTTGCCCATGCCTGGCTATGCACAGGGTGGAGCAGAGACAGTGATGTATATCTCTGAGCATTTAACTCTTTGGGGTCCAGCAGAGGCACCGCCAGCTATGAGGAAGCTTTGGGCAAGGTGCTTCCCAGGCAACACCTTCCTCTGGCCAGCCTCTTCCTGCTACCCTACCAAACATCCTTTTTTTTTTTTACTTGGAGGGGAGGTCCAGTTCAGCTTGGCTCAGCTTCTCCTCTCCTCCTCCTCCCAGCCCACTGCTAAAAGGAAGTTCTACAGCAGCTGGTCGGTAGAGGCTGCAGCCCCATAGTGCACCATTTTAAATGAAAGGGTTTTTTTTTTTTAGTAGCAGTGAGCTGAATCAATCAGATGCTGCCTTTGGGGACATGTGACCAATGAGGGAACCAGAGCAGTGAAGGTGCAGCCTTTTCATCACTTTGGTGCGTTCATTGGCCAATGTCCCTGCAAAGGCGGTGTTTGATTTGTTCAGCTCGCTGCTACTCAAAGTTAACACAAACCTGTTCATTTAAAATGGTGTGCCGTAGGACTGAACCTTCGACCCGCTGGCTGCTGTGGCTTATCAAGTGGTCATTTTGGGGCTCTCCCAGACCATGGGGCTCTGTACTTCCACCCAATGGTCCAGTCCCGGTGGCACCATTGGGACTCAGATGTGTTGCATTAAAGAAGCCAACTAGATAGCCTAGCCTACTCTTTCAGAATGGGAGATTCAAATGAAACTCTGGTGGGACTCAAACCCATGACTTTGTGGTGTGTCCTTCAAATCACGCCACTGACTTGCTGTCTTTTTCTCCCCACCACACCAATTTTATATGCACAGCCTTGCCTCAATGCAAAAGCCAGCACCGCAGCATTTGAGGAAGGCAGGACACTGGACCTCACTTTTCCTTTAAAATATGGCCTATATCATGGGTGGGAGGCAGTGGAGGCTGATGGCTCCAATGTCAGTGCGGCTGTGTATCCACTCCAGATTTTACTCCAAACTTTTAAGGAGCTATCCATGGTGCTGAACCTATTCTGGGGCTAGGGTTCAGCACCATGGATAGCTCATTTAGAGATCAGACTACAATCCTGAGTGGATATTCAGGCCCACTGACATTGGAGCCACCAGCTTCTGCTGGTGGGAGGGCAACTTCAGATGTCAAGGAGCCAATTTCTGATCCCCAGAACCCACTAGGGGTCACACACCCCCACTGCTGAAATCACCTCCAAATTGAGTGTCAACAAAGAAGCCACATTTTAGCTTTAAAACAAGAGGTGCAGGGAACACGAACCTTGTTTTAATGCATAATTGTGCTCCAGAAGCCCCAAGAGGGGTGTGAATTTGCATAAAAGCAAGGTGTGTGCTTCCCAAATACCTTGTTTTAAAATGTAAATGTTTTAAAGTGTAAAATGTGACCTTTTTGTGCCACTGCACTGCTGAAATGTGGCAGCCATTCCGCAGCCTTGGGGCATTGGGCGCTGGGGGGAAAAAAGAGGCCAGGGTGCATGTTGCCTATTCCTGGTCTACATCGGTAATAAGAATTAGGCCAAATAAATCTCCAATTGAATCTGTTATGTATGATTATGCTTTCAACCCTAATGGTACTCTGATCGAAAATTGGAAGAAGAGCATTTTTCACAGTTATGGTACAGTATTTTCAAACAGTCAGTTTTAGTCCTATATAGATATCCAATGTTTGATCATGGCAGACAGGTCCATGGCTCTTACATCCTGAGTCTCTTTCCAAAGCATCCACATCCAAAGTGAGTTGAGCAACACCAGGCTTCCTGCTTTGTACGTTTCTGAGAAAGACTTCTTGGTTGTTTGAACCTTTCTGAACACAAAGGGAAGCAGAGACCTCTTTGTTTTGGCCACCCGATGTCAGGATTTTGCCTTGGCCCACTAGGTCTCAGTGCCTCCTGTGAACCAAAGTCAGCTTCAGATTTAGTAAGCCTAATGTAGTATTTCATGGAGTCGTGGGGAGTTGGCAGCCATGGGATTGAATCTCTGTCCCAACTTCTCAGCTAATTGCGGGCAAAAGGAGGGGGGAATTCGAAAGAGCAAATCCGTCTTATCAACTCTCTGCAACACTCAACCTTGAGCCAGACAGAGTCCTGATTTATTACCTGAGAAATCCTTCCTGGGAATCAAGGATAGGAGAAGGGCTGTAGGGGTGTATCTGAACTAACAGCATCAGCTCAAGAGGGTCGAGCAAAAAATGCCCGGGTTTGACCTATTGCTTGTTTATGGGTCAGATTCACTGGTCTGAACAGAGTAATTATTAATGAGCTTAGAAACCACTCCCTTGTTTATAAGCTGATACACCAGCCTTGCTCGTGTCAGCATCTTTTATGGCTTAGATGTCTCTCTTGCCTTCAGTTGTTTGCTTGCCAAATTACTATTTGAGCTTAGTGTGTTCGTGTTCCTGGTAGCCTGTTTTAATCTTGCATCATGAAAACTCTGAACTGGAATCTATTGCTAAGCAACGACTTAGTGCAGTGTTCTTCAACCTTGGGTCCCCAGATGTTTTTGGCCTACAACTCCCAGCATGCCCCAGCCAGCGTAGAGTTGTAGGCCAAAAACATCTGGGGACCCAAGGTTGGAGAACACTGACTTAGTGTAAATTCCGTTATTCTAGGACTATGCCTCTAGCTATAATTATGCACCTCCTTCTGTAGCCACCTGCCTTAGCTCTTACTGATCTGAAACTTCTAAGGTTAAGTGCTGTGTGACCTCTCAAGTGTGGTTTTGTGTCACCTAATCTGCACCAATAAAACCAATGTCACTGAATCCGCTTCTGTCAACCTTTCCTAAGGTGAGGGAGCTAAGCTGCCTGGACGCCAAGGAGTCTACGTAGGGATGTGTGAATCTGCAAAACTTGAGCTCAATGCAGTTCTCCAACTCCATCTTTTTGTTCCAAATAGAGTCCATATCAGATTGAGAGGGGGTTTTTGGGTGGGGGGGGGGGTTCTTTCTGCATGGCAGCACAAGGCCTTCACTTTGCTTTGAAGTGATTCAGCTACGATTAAGAAGATATGCAATTATTTTTAATTAAATTAAAACTGGGCGGGGTAGAGCACCTTGGTGGCTACCAAAGGGAGGGATAGAGCACCTTGGTAGCCACTAAAGGTGTGGGGGGCACATTGGAGCTCACAGGCTCCACATTGCCTACCCCTGCCTTAAAGGGACAGGTCTCTGGCCTATCCTAGCACACCTCCATGTCTCCAAGAGCTCATGCCTGGTGTTCTGCCAGTGTTGGTACATTGGCTCCATGGAATCTGGGGCTCTTGAAGAAATGGATGTTGGTCCAGTGCTGGAACTAGGCTTGGAGATCTCATGCTCAGGGCTCTCTGGTTGCTTGGGCTCAGGTTCTGCAGTGGTGCTCAGGCCTGGAGATTTGCTGGGTGGCACCACTGGTTCTTTGGCCTCGGAGTCCATGTCACTGTTGGACTCACGGGTCATGACATGGATTCAGATTTATGTGAGCAACTGGATTGGCAGAAACGAACTTCCCCAGGCCCTCCTCCCCAAGGCCTGGAAAATGCTACACAGAAGGTTGGGGGAGCCTGCTGTATGGAATGGGCTGTGGAATGGAGTGAGCAGAAGGCTTCCTGAAAATCAGGCAGAGGCACCATGTAGCATGCTTGGGGGGCTGGTGGTACTACTAAAACAGCAGGAGGAAAGATGTTCCTATTGTTCCACACTGAAGAAAGTGTGCATCTCTTTCCGAAGTTGCAAATATTTCCTCCTGCCCTCCCCACTCTGACTCATTAGGGAGAAATGGAATATTATTTTTTAAAATCTATAAATATATCACCTGGATGTGCTATTGTTGATCGTTTTTTGTTTGTTTTTGGAGTGCTGTGTCATGCGCACCACATGGCCTACATATTGGTTCATTTGGGAGAGACAAATGCTGCAAAATTCCAGAAAATTCAACACAAGCACCTTTCCACTCTCTTTATTCCTAGATTAAATGTAATAGCATACAGTTCTTAATTATCACTGACGGGGGGGGGGGGGAGATTTCCTCTCTGCATAAAACAGAAGCAAACTGAAACATTTTTTTAAAGCCATCTTGCTTCAAGGTTTGAAGCTGTTACATATAATATTACTATACATATGTACATTACATGTATATTATATATAAATATAATATATGTAATCCTGTAACCACAATAAATATCAGGAAGGGTCTTTTATTTATTTTTTTTAGGCACAAAGCTTAGAAAAATGCAGAATCTGCACAATCTTTAAGAGTCTTGGTGCGACTCACTCTGACATAATTTTCACACTGAAAAACCAAATATAGTATGTAAAATACAGCCACATCATATGCAGTTCCTCAGAGTCTGAGGAATTTTGTGTTTCCAGCATAATTATACTTGGTTTTCTAATACTATTGCTCTATACAGCTATTACATGTAAGAAAATAATCTGCAGGGTTTTAAATGTGTTTGTTTGCTTTTTCTTTTCTTTATTTAACTCAGCTAGTAGCCTAAGGAACTGTGAGTGCTTAAAAAAAGTACAGGATATCTACAAAACATATGTACAAATAAGTGCAGTCAATACAGGCTTGGTGAATTCTTTGGAATGAATTTTTCCAAGACGGGGGAGTTAACTTGCAGGAACAAAGGTGGGGTTTCCAGTTGACAGCAGTAGAGAAATATGAATTCACTTAAAAAATTGCTACAAACTGAGGTAACACCTGTACTTTAAAGATAGAAAACTTTCAAATTAAATGCAAAAATAATTTTTAAAAAATTGGCAATCCTGACAAAGCTAGGCCATCGCTGATTGATATTTATGTGCATTCCCTCTGGTACAAATGGAAACCAGAGAATCGAGCCAAAGGGAATTTTCAAGCTATTTGTACCACATGTCATGATGTTCTGAAAGACAAATTCATGGGGCACCTGAGATTGCACTCTAGGAAGTGAAGCTGACCACCACTTCTCTTAAGAGGACAAAGTGTTCAGTGGTTCCCTATAAGGACAGAGATGACAACACAGCTTTGCAGCTACAAGTCAGATTCTGGCATGTCTGACATGTTTGCCATTATGTAACCAATACCGTAGCGACCGTTGGGGGCGGTATCCACCGTTGGAGAGCCAGTCTGTTTTCGGTAGATTTTTTTGCCAAAATTCGGAGATGGCACCTCACTCGGACTCTTCCCATGAATCAGACTGGTATCGTCCCCCTCGAGATTCATGGGCTCCTTTATAATGCGCCCTCTTTTGTAGGAAACAGCTGCCAAGCTACCAGAGCTGTCATCGATAAGGTTGCAGCGGCGAATCACATAGACTACTGGGACAGGGAGGATGGCCAAAATAATCAGAGATACGCAGACAATCAGCCCCCAGGTTGGGTAGTTCTGGAACTCCTCCGTTGCCTGTACAGTCCAAGAGAAAAGTCACAAATATCGTCAGCGCACCTTCCTGTCATAAAGCCAACATCTCCATTGCCTTCCCAGGCACAACTCCTGTTTGATGGTATGTATTCATTTCTCCCAAATTCTAAGTACCAGTAATAGAATTTTTTCCAAAATTCTCCTCAATCCCCCAAATGACTTGGTCTTGTTTCTGAAGTGCAACTGTTACATTAAGGATTTACCATTGTTATTTAGTTTCCATTTCCAAATGTTGTACAGAGCACTGCTATGCATGAACAGTTTGCTGCAGCCGTCCCCCTTCATTCATTCATTCATTCATTCATTCATGCCTTTTACCCCTCTACATTGCCACTGACAAAATGCTGACAAAAACCAATCTTGATGTGATCGTAGAATGACTGGAGCCCCACCCAGGCGTCATATCTTCCACACCAGAGGTGGGCAACTTGTGGCCCTCCAGATGTTTTGGCCTACAACTCCCATCAGCCCTAGTGTCAGGATCTGCTTGACTGGCTCAGTGCTGCAGCTCCACCTGGTGGCCTGATGGAGAAGGCAGGCAAGGCTGCCCACAAATACTTGCAGGACTAGCACCGGACTTGTAGGTGCTTGCAGGACTAGAGCAGTCCACACATGAAGACCAGCTGGGACCCACAGGAAGCCCTATAAAAGGCTTCCTATTCCTGTTCAGCTTTGCCATAGCAACATGAGTCTTTGTGGCGGCGGCGGCGGCGGCGGCGGCGGCGGCGGCGGCGGCGGCGGCGGCGGCGGCGGCAGCAGCAGCAGCAGCAGCAGCAGCGTTGTTGTTGTTGTTGTTGTTGTTGTTGTTGTTGTTGTTGTTGTGCTTTTGCCTCTGCCTCTTGTCTCCAGTCTCACTATGCCTTGTCTATGTACACTAGTTGCTGGGGAACAAGGGCAGGAGGGTGCTGTTGCACTCATGTCCTGCTTGTGGGATCCTGTGGGCAGCTGGTTGGCCACTGTGTGAACAGAATGCTGGACTAGATGGACCCTTGGTCTGATTCAGCATGGCTCTTCTAATGTTCTTATGCTGATACTTGACCCATGCCTGTTCTTGATTATGCCTTTGCCTCTGGTTCTGCCATGCCTTGCTGATACTTGACCCTTGCCTGTTCCGGACAATGCCTCTGCCTCTGCATGCCTTGCCAGTATTTGACTTTGCTTGTGATTGACTAGCTCTTTGTCTCTGGCCCTGCCTTGTTTGTATCTGACCTTGGCCTGCTCTGGACTCCATTCATATCTTTGGCCCTGTCATGCCCTGTTTGTATCTGGCCTTGGCCTGCTCTGGACCCTGCTCTTGCCTCTGGCCCTCCCATGCCTCGCCAGTATCTGACCCTTGCCCAAGTAGCCTCAGTTCTCCATCCACCTCCATCACCCCTGGCCCCTGTGTTCTAGTTGAGGACACCTGCCGCTCAAGTCCCAGACCTGACACCTAGCCAGCATAGCCAATGGTGAGGGATGCTAGGAGTAGCATTCCAACAAAATCTGGAGGGCTACAAGTTACTCACCCCTGCCCCACAGAATTTACATCACATGTAGAGGGAGCAGGGCCGAGCATACTAGCCCCATTCCTGCATCCATGCTGGCACCATGCCCACACTGGCCACACATTGGGGGGAAGGTCTGAAGTGGGGAAGCTTGGTGAATACCTATAGGCTGTCCCCATGAGTTGGAACCATGAGAGCACCAGGTTCCAGCTCATGGGGACAGCCTATGCATATTTGGCCTGCTTCCTCACTTCAGGTCTTCCCCGATGTATGGATGCATGGGCTGGTGTTGGCATGGGACAGGACAGAAGGGGCAGGGCTAGCGTGCACAGACACACACTCTCCCCACATAATATAATTTGCATGGAGAATATAACACCTGTGGATCACAATTCTTTTTGTGTTGTGGTCCTCCGATACACATACGGACATGTGTGCATTGATAAAACACAGCACAAAAAGTATATTGATGTGATCGCATGTGAGACTGCATGAAAACTGCTTTTTATTTATTTATTTTGGACCGCGTTTTGTCAGTGCTCACATACACATTGATAATGCTGAGAAACTGGGCGGGGGGGGGGGGGGAGGTGAAAATGACTTGAAGGAACTGAATGCTGCACCAAACAGTGAATGATTCAATTATGCAATTAATTTTAGAAATTCTTCTGCTAAATTAGGATTCAGGAGTGGAATGTAGGGAAGCTTACACATAAACTGTAGTCTTAAATTGCTTCCTATATTACTATATCGTCTATACTGTTATATCTATACTCTTAAAGTATTGGTGGTGCATGTTACCTTTTTAAAATTGTCACTCACCTTCTCTTCAACCCATGCATTGTAACCTGGGGGACTTAATACCATTTGGACAATGCTAGCTACCAGCAAAGATAATAAAACAATAGGGGAAATATATTTCCATGTGTAGTAATAGTATTGGTTTGGAGAAAAGCCAAGCATATCTTTCAGGTCTTCCATAAACCTGAAAAAAAGGGAAATTTATTAATTCATAAGTCGTGCTGGTGAGGTATGGGCTAGGACAAAACACAGCTAATTTAAAAGAATGCATATACTGACAAAAATTAAAAGCAATATCTATCCTTTGGTGTATCATATGAATTAATATCAAATATTAATAATAAATAATATTTATTTATTATATTTATATCCCGCCTTTTTTCCACCTGCAAGGAACCCAAGGCGGCTTACATGCCCCTCCTCCTCTCCACTTTATCCTCACAACAACCCTGTGAGGTAGGTTAGGCTGAGAGTCAGTGACTGGCCCAAAGTCACCCAGTGAGCTTCACAGCTGAGTGGGGACTGGAACCTGGATCTCCTGCGTCCAGTCCAACACTCTGACCACTACACCACACTGGCTCTAGTGTCCCCTGCTCCCCGGCCCTTTGTAAAAAGATTGTGTTGATAGCACTGTCATGATCATAATTGTAAACAGTGTTGGGTATTTAAACAACTCAAGATATGCACTTACTTGTGAATCCCATAAATATAAGACATGGCGATATTCTCCAGAATGACGACAATAAGCAGAGGCAATGTAGCAGAGTAGTCATCAAACATAGTTACGAAGTAATTACCAGACCGCTGTACAAATATTAGGCCAATGAAAAATGCGAGAAGACAGCAAATGACTGCAATAAAGCACAGAAACAGGAAGAGGGGGTGGAGTTACCACACATCCATGAATATTCTGGGTTGATACTACATCTGGGATTCTGGGTTGATTGATACTACACCCTTTCCCCCCCTTGCATGGAACTGACTTTTCCATATTTCATAGATTTCATAGATCATAGAGTTGGAAGGGGCCTACAAGGCCATTGAGTCCAACCCCCTGCTCAATGCAGGAAGGGGTCTCCCATCCAAGTAATAACCAGGCCTGACCCTTCTTAGCTTTCCATTGTATCGTAAGGAAGGCCAGGGGACTGTCTCGTTTCCTCCCTACCTATCACACCTTGATGTGTGGTGAGACTGGGAATGGACCAGAGGTTTTCATGCTTCTTTCCCACTAGGCTGCTCACTCACTCCCTTCCCAGTGCTAGATGTGAACACCTGACCTGGAAGCCTTCATGGCTATTTGAATGTGGTACGTAGGGCTGTGGAGAAAGTAGTGCACTTTGCATTTCAATGCCAACCTACCAATTTCACACGTCCAAAACCAATACTCAAACAGAAAGACAGTTATCTTCGGCATTCATACTTGTCTGAATTTTGTAATGCAGTTCTCCAAGCAATATATTTTATGGGGAATATATTAGCAAATATTAGGGGTAAATGTGCACAAAAATGCACATAGTGATGAAAATAAGAGAGCAATCCTATGGCCTCTCGACAGCGTCTGGGGCACCATAGGAAGCTGCGATCACCTCCTCCGTGGCCATAGACAGAGCTGCAAGCACAGAGAAGCAGATCCGACTGTGGATCTTCCCTCCCCCAGCCTTCCCCGCTCCGAGTTGCCCTGGTCGCAACTGTGATCTCATAAGAGAAGATGGAGAGGAAGAAAAGGGGACGTGCTGGTAGGGGGGGAGGGGCCAGGCAGTGCAGTATCCTATGGCCTCTGCAGTCCCAGCCCCACTCACCGAAAGGTAAGTCAACGAGATGGGCTCAGAGGCCTGTCTAGCTGCTTTTTGCCTCTGACTGCCTCTCAGCCTGCCTGGCTCTTGCTAGCAGGGCACAGGATAGGCAGAGAGCTCCGACCTTGGACCCTTCTGTCTATTGGGAACGCAACCCATAGGGCTGTATCCTAATCCTTGCAGAATATGCATATTTTTGGCAAAATGATATATCATATATGTGTATATTAGGAGAAATGCACACAAAATGCACACGAATTTTGATGCAGACTCGGGGAGATTGTCAACTGAAACAGGATGAAATGAACTTAAGATGGAAAAATGAGAACTTGAGAGAAATTGGAATTGACAGATTGTCCATCCCAACTGGTATCTCCTTTAACTTTAAATATCAACATCTATAGAAAGTGATTTCAAGATCCCAAGTTGGGGGTGGACGGCACTCCTCCATTAAAAACAACAACCACAACAACCCATGAGAAATCTCAGTTCAGGCTTTCACTGTTATGCATGATAAGCAGAGTGGAGGAGAATGCCACTCTGGTTTGAAAAAGAAAGATCTGGAGCTTGTGCATTATGGTGCCCTTGAATGATGGGTGTCTATTCCAAAATCTAGGGCTCACATCCCTCTTTTTAGTACATGGGCCACAAATATAACCTGTTTCCTTGTATCTTTTATTTTAATTTCTGAAGAATAACATGTGTAAAGTTTGACGGCTTGTTTGATGAAACAAGTTTTTCCTGTTGGATGAATTGGAAATACTGTCCTCACGTATCCAAACTGGTCATTTTGACATGAACAATCCTTTGGGGCTGTAAGAAGAACTCTTGGGCTGTGTCAAATAGCCTTGAACTGCCCATGTTCCCCATTACTGGTCTACTTTGCATCATTTTGAGGTAGCAGCTCTTGTCATGAGTCCCTTAAATTATGGTCACATAGGACACTCGAATTCTGTTCCCCTAATAAAAGTTATATCCTTGTATCATTTATATATGCCCTTTTTAAAAAAAAAAAAAAGTGATAACACCTGTAAAGACAGAAGTTTGAGAAAGTAATGACTGATTGTCCTGATACTGGAAATTAAAATCTTAGCTGTAGGGAAAATTTGTAGATGATGGACTGCAGCCACCAAGCTGCAAGTCTTAAAACTTAAGACAAAATAGATCTTTGTCAAGGCCCTTTTCTCTTAGAATTTAAGGAAAGAGATGTGTATCAACTCACCAGTCAAAATTTCTTTTCTCACTTTGAAGGTATCAACTATAGGTGTTGTGATCCCTTCAATGGTTCCAAACATGCTGCCAAGCCCCAAATTGACCAGCATGAGGAAGAACATCACTGACCAGAAGGGAGAAGCAGGGAAGTGTGTCATGGCTTCTGTAAAGGCAATGAAAGCTAAACCAGTTCCTTGAACAGCCTGTCAAGAAAATATCCAAAGGATTAAAGGCAGAGCACAATCAAAACAGAATAAATACTGTATGGTGGGCAAACTCACTTAAGTGGGAAACAACAGAACCATAGGCTGCAATCTTTGAATTCCACACCTTAGAACATTTCCAGCAATGATAGTGAAGCTACTTCAGAATAACGGTGCATTCATGTGTTTTCTTTGCTTTTATCAGTATGAATTGTACCTAGTACACCATCTAAAATGATCTCCAGCTTGGTTAATATAAACACTGTCTAGTTTCTCTCTACTTCTGTTTTTCCACCTACCAAAGAACCTGTTTGTTTTGCCTAATGATGGAGGCAATTCTAATAATAACTGGATTTTAGATTTTCAAACATGGGGGCACAATCATTGTTTGTTTCTTCTTCCCAGAAGCCCTAGGGGCAGTTCCATGTGAAAAGTGAAACCATCACAGCATCCGCTTGAACTGCCTTGAGCACCATTTTTGATGGAAAGGTGGGATATAAATAAAATACATAATAAATAAGTAATTTAATTGTCTGAAACCCTCTAAGAACTTAAGAAAAGCTGGATAAGATCAAGGGTCCATCTAGTGCAGCATTTTGTTCACACAGTGGCCAGCCAGCTGCTCACAGCAAACCCACAAGCAGGACATAAGTGCAACAGCACCTTCCTGCCCACGTTCTCCAGAAACTGCCTCTGATACTGGAGGTAGTAGGTAGCCATCAGGCCTAGTAGCCACTGATAGCCTTCTCCTTCATGAATTTGTCCAATCCCTTTTTAAAGCCATCCAAATTAAAGCCAGCTCCTCCAACATTCATCTTAAAATGCTGACGATGCAGACTTCATGACTTTAACATCAAGTCAGCCCTTTTTTCTCTCCCATACCTCATTCTTCCAATCTGCTTTTTTGTAACGTCTTGCCTGATGAAGAGATCTGGAGATCTCAAAAGCGTGCACATTTTTTTTTTCAACTTTTATTTTTTATTCATAATAAAACAAACAAACAAACAAACAAACACAAACACAATAATGGACTTCCAATCTTCTCCACAGCTTAATCAACCACAGTTAATCTTAAAATCTTTTCTGTTAACAAAAAATCACTTCCAGTTATGGCAAAAAAGAACCCTAAAAGGAACAAACACCAGAGGTCTCCACTCTCCCCCAATAAACATCAACTATTTAATCTATTAAATTCAACATTTATAGATACTCCAAAAAAGAAAACCTATAGTTTCATTAAATAGTGTTTTCAATTCCAAAATACAGTATATTAAGAATCCCAAAAGTAAAAAGTAACTATAAACTAATTAGCAAATGACCACATACCAAAAGCATTTTGTATTTCCATCGCTCCCGCACTCTCTAGTACCTAACCATCAAATCAATACATTTGTATTATTACAATTACTCATTATTCCTTTCTATCTAAGCAGAAATTCCTTCACTTTTAATCTCCAAGATATATATATATTTTTTTAAGGAAAAAAAAGAAAGATAAGTCTAAAAAATTAAGAAATAAGTGACGTCTGACAGAACAGCAGAAGCACATAAGCCATCATGCTACTTATAGAACCAAAAAAAACAAAAGACCTTCCCCTTTAATACTTCAAAGCCTCCACAAAACAACACCCCCAACAACAACAAGTTATTATTATTATTTTTTAAATAAATGTTTCCAAACAGACCAAAAATAATTATACCTTACTTATAATAATTTCTCTTACATCACCATTAATATTTAAAATTCAAATAAGTCATATAAGCAATCCCTTTACCTTTGCCATTAATATTTAAAATCAAAAGATTATTTATATTCCAACTAGACATATAGTTCAGTATACATCAACCCTTTATCTTTTGCCAATAAAAGACCGTGAAGATAGTCCCTTTCATTGCTTTCCTCTGTCAAAGGGATATTCATTAAGTTCCAGGTTTTGAACCAAGAATGAAATCAGCTTGTTCTGTTGTTTTGTGGTCTCCTGCATACCGATCTCCAGCTCCGCCATCTTAGATTTTAAAAAGTGCGTCACAACATCTTCCTGAACTGCCTTCTCATGCCACTTCGACCCAATTAAAACTTCAAAGTCTCTGTGAATTTCTGGTAAGTTTCCCAAGTCCTTATTTACTTCTTCTGTCTTCTCCTCTGCCGGTCCTGTAAAGAAATCCGTCTTACGTTGTTCTTCTGATTGATCCACTTTCAGATTTACGTTCCAAGCCTGGATCCTTACTTCCAATCTGTTTAGAATTTCTCTCTCCATTTCGTTCCACAGGTTTAAGAATGCTGTAACTGCAAACATCTTGCCTTGCGTATAGATATTTCCAAGACGCTTCCAAACATATAAGATTTATAGACCTCCTTTCAGGTTTCCTCTCTTATCTTTTTCGCCTCCCAGATAAACATAGTCTACTTACAGTTAATTATAAATCCCACTCTGCTGCCGAAAGATTCCAATTAGCCACTCCAGATGTACTCCTTTATTTTGGAAGCGAACATGCAAACTTCTGATGATCGGTAAAACCGGTCTCTGGAAAACAGCGCCGTTTTCCCCCACCTCAGGTCACCACCGCATTTATTCGTCATACGACAAACAAAAAGCGATTTATGACCCTATGAGGTAGTTTGGGGGTAACCTCAGATCTTCGCTTCTCTAATGAGAAGTAGATCCCCCAGCCTGAGACATTCTCTGGCCAGAAAACGCTGTGCCAGCTCCCCACAGAATTTCTGTGCGGCTTTCAAAGCTCCATGTTCACCCGGAAGTCAAAAGCGTGCACATTTTTATGACTTTTGAGTTGGCCTAATATGGCATAATTAGTTATCCTAATATGGATCTGGAATTTGTCTTATGACCAACACAGCTACTTTTGCTTTTGGGGTATTGTCAGGCACCGATAATTCATTATCAGAAAAAACAACCCCCCACCAGACATCCTTCAGGCATTCAACTAACACATGCTGTGTGGTGTAGCATCACAGTTGCAGGCTCTACCCCAAAGCTGTGTGTGTTCATTGGAACAGCTGAAGAGGGGCCCTGTGCAGAGCTCTCTGCATGTTCAAGAGCCTTGGACAAATGGATTTCCTGGTCACAGTATGCATAGGGGTGCTCTACAGATGTTCTAATAATCATGCATAGGTTGGGGGTGGAACCTGCCACTGTAGTGCTCAAACTTCTGTGCGCATTCATCCAATGCACAAATCTTGTTTGTAAGGGACTGCAGAGGAGGGTCTTTCCTGCTACTGTATTAATGGTGCCATATTGTATACTGACATGAGCAAATGTATGTGTCAATGTGTGGTATGGATATGGGTTGAGGCCTAGGGAAAATGGTAGTGCCTGGAGACTGTGTTTGATGTCCCCCACCAAAAACATCCTTTAATCAAATCTGTTTCTGCCTTTTCTGTTTGTTCCAAGGCATGTATGGGTGGTATGGATATGAGTAAAAAAATATGTTAGGTGTGGTAAGCATATGTATAAACTTACATATGCTGGTCTTGGACCGTAATAAAGATTTGATTTGTATAAACTTACCCTTCGTTTTTTGAGGATATATGTCATGTCATTTGTCCTGCAAGTCATGAATATAAGATGATGCCCTACTGGATCAGGCCAAAGGCCTATCTAGTCCAACATCCTGTTTCCCATAGGAGCCAACCAGATGCCTCTGGGAAGCCCACAAGTTGGACATGAGGGCAATAGCCCTCTCCCTCTGTTGTTTCTCAGCAACTGGTATTATTCAGAGGTGTGCTGCCTCTGCTTATGACATAGGCTCACGTCGAGACTAGTAGAGAAGTCCAAAAAAATCTCTTCTACCCCAACAATACTGAAATAAATGACTGGGTAAAGTGAAACAAAGCTAGTAAGTCAATGTGTGGGGGCACTGCTGACAGCAGGATGGTGCGTATGGAGAGATGAGACTATGAATCTTACTATCACAATGCAATCCTGGCTTATTTTCCTGCTTTGTTAACTGACATTAAGCCAGAGTTCCCCAGTTTAGATTTAACACAGAACTCCAGCTTAATGAGAGCCAGGAGGGGCCACAATAGGTGGCTGTGGATCTCCAGAACCATGCGACAGGTTGGTGTGGCACTACTATCCCTGGCTGCATTGTGATGGTTATTACTGACGTAACAGTACCAGTCCAGGCTTCAGTTCTGGCAAACTATCCTGGGTTGGCTTGCAGCTCCAGCAAAAGGGTGTACATCATGACACTGCACTGTTGCAGGAGTTGTTCCATCCTATCTCTAAACCTTATTTACTGGATAAGTCAGTGGCTCATAGGAGGAGGATGCTAGTTTATTCTGTACATCATTTTACGTTGACACTAAATATGATCTCCAGATATGGGGTGGATGAGATTTGGATGGAGCTGGACGGAACACAAATGTGGGAAAACATTTTGGCAGCTGATTTGGACTCAGTGGAGTCCAAAGAGGCCTTTGGAAGTGAATAGCAATATTGTTCTCAAATAATGGAAGGGTTATTCAAACAGTCACTCATTTGTAATCTTTGCATAAAATATTGCAGTATCACTCTAACCTTGTTAAGTTCATCTTCAATCTGGCAGGGTTTTAGACCAAGAGGAAACTCTTCTTCTTTTACTTTCCGGATGATATAATAAACTATATTATATTCTTCTGCTGTGATGCTCGATAAATTAATATGATGAGGTATTATAGCCTTGCTAAGATTGCCGACATTTAAAAGGTTGACAATCCTTTCGGAATTTCTGTAAAACACAAAGCAATACAAATACACATGGTCAAGCCAAAGAACAACTGTGGGGATTCCTAACTGAAATGTACTATAAAAATGGATAAAGAAATGAATATTCATACTGGGTAATGCATTTCTCATTTATGATATTTGCTTTGAAGCCCAGAACGGCAAACACCACCAAAGTTGCCAGCACAGAAGTGAAAAAATTGATGAAGGACACCAGAACCGCATCGAAATGGCAATTGTTGTCTCTCTTGTTGTAGCTTGAAAAGGCAATGACTCCACCAAATCCAAGCCCTAAGGCAAAGAACACCTGAGTAGCAGCTTCTCTCCAGACTTTGGGCTCCAGCATTATTTCAAGCTGTTTGAAATTAGACACAATATATGTCAGCTACAAAATATAGCATTTCTCCTAAATGGAGAGGCAACAAATAATCCAGGAAGATAACCCCCATCATCCTCAATTCTAAACTCAAATGTCAAAACACAATTCAATCCAAAACTGAATTGAAATCTGCCATTGGATGGATAATTTATGGCACACTGTCTCTTCTATCTGTATTACAGGTTGGTAAACATATCACAAACATATGTTAATCTAAAATCAGTATTTTTGCTGATAATCCCCCCCCCCGAAAATAGTCTGTTATCAATGTCAACAATGGGTTTTTTTTAATATAGCTGTTTATAAACTGCAAAAATTATTTCATAAACTAACTGCTAATCCATAACATTAAATACACATTGTTAATTGTTGTTTAGTGCACAATTGTTGTTTAGTGCACAAACCGTCATCACAGTAAAAGCATGAGGACTATCATTCCAATAACTTTTTTTAAAAGCACTTTCAGTAACGAATCTGGGAAATTTCTTATGCAAAATGGGTAACATTTGAACTTTGTATGCAAATAAATAACTTTTGGAATGCCAAGTTATTTTAGGGGTATCTTTCTTTTTTGTCTAATTTTTTCTTCAGTAGTGTCCCATAGTAGAAATGGGGGCGGCTAATCTTGAACTGGAAATGTGAGATTTATTCTATGAAGGTCAGTGAAACTGAACCATTTGTTAGCTGGGTACAGTGGTGACAGCACAATTCTATGCCCATCTACTCAGAAGTCCCACTGAGTCCCATTGAGCTTACTCTCATGTAAGTGTGTACAGGACTGCAGCTTGTGGATTGCACAATATATTTTAGATGTCAGAAGTACAATTATTTTGGTAAACAGAGACAACTGAAACAGTCAGTCAACCATTTCATTATTTCCATTTCCACTAAGTATTATTTCTTTCTATTAAAAGCAAATGTTTCCGTTTTACTATAATTTTCTAAATCTCATAGATTTGTCCAGAGTTAAAAAGCTTCCTTTGTAAAAATGAACAGTATTATAATAAGACACATTTAGACAAAGATTTCTCTAACTCCATGTAGAAAGTGCCACAGATAAAAAATTCTCACATATAGCCATAGCACTGTTTTCTCACTAGATGGCACTAAATATACATTCTTCATTCTCTCTGAAGACTTCAGAGAATTTTGTTTCTGCTCACAAAACATGCGAGCCTGCCCTGTTCACAAGCCTGACATGAGCATGAGAACTTGTCCACTGAAAAAGTTCACAAATTACCAAACATGAAAGAGCAGATGCTTTGCATTCAGAAGGCTACTACACGTTCAATAGCTGGCATCTCCAAGTAGGGTTGGGAAAGACTCCTACCTGAAATTTTAGAGAGCTGCTGCAGTTAGTATAGACCGGCCTTCCCCAATCCGGTGACCTCCAGATGTGTTGACTATAATGTCCATCATCCCAATCACTGGCTGGGGATGATGGGAGTTATAGTCCGACACATCTGGTGGGTGCCAGGCTGGGGAAGGCTGGTGTGGTGTAGTAAATACTGAGCTGGATGAACCAAAGGTCTGACTCTGTATAAGACAGCTTTGTGGGACCATGCTACTATATGCTGAAATCAATGGACTGCACATGTTGTGTACATCAATGGACAGGGCACACTGAAATACTGTTAGGTACATCAGCCACATATTGTTAGCCACACTGCAATGTCATATTTACAATGCAATGGCTTGCATCTAGTTATGCTCACACAAGTCTTGCTGATTCAGTCGCACTTGGCAGTGTTTAGCAAGACACTGAACCACAGATTCTCCCTCCCCTTCCATTAGCTGGGTCACTTTTATGTTAAACCAAAAGTGATGATCAAAGCCACATAATTTATAACACTTGGAAACAAGTACCTTATTTATTTTTAAATTACATGAGGAGTGTATATTCTGTTTACATGCTTCTTTTTCTTTTTTTTTTACATTATATCACAGCAGTTGCATTGCTTATAATTATAAATGATAAACATTACAATTTAGGTCTTGTTTACACATTCAAATCTACGCTGAGTTAATTTCAAGAAACCTGACATTACAGACTGTTCTAGGAAGCTCTTCTGGGAAGAGGCCTCAGCCTAAAGCAATTGATATTTGAGAAAGATCCAGTCCTGGGGCCAGACCTCCTACCCTTGCCAGAGAACTAGAGGATTAGTTCCATTCTTATCCCTCCTTACCCCGGCAATAACAAGGGTGAGAAGCAAGTGCCCCCAGTATCAGAGGTAGTTCCAGTATCAGAGGCAGTATGCCTATGTACTCCAGTTGCTGGGGAACATGGGTGGGATGGTGCTGTTGCACTCATGCTCTGCTTGTGGGTTTCCCTGTGTGAACAGAATGCTGGACTAGATGGACCCTTGGTCTGATCCAGCATGGCTCTTCTTATGTTCTTATGGGTGGTAGAACATAAAGGAGGGGACTGAATAGCTGTAGCAGGGAACAATGATGGTAGTAGATGCTGCAGCATTTTGTCAAGGAAGTATTTTACCCAAGGGTAAGCATTTGAGATCAGCTCTGTCTCCAAAAAGACCATCCCTTCTTTGTAAACAAACAAAACTGCTTCTCTAAGACAGACTACATGCACAACTAACACAAAGTTACCCAAGTTTTGCAGAGGGTTGGAAATATTCTTATGTACTGCCATGGGTGCCCCTGCACAAAAGGATTAGCAAGATCTCAGTTCAATCCAACTGCTGCTTGAGACTCCCGTGTGACTTTTTCTAAATCTCTTACTCATTCTTTGGCTTAGTTTTTCATCATTAAGATATGAGTAATACTTCCAGTCTTCTATCCTGTATTTGTCTTCAAGGAAGGGAGTGTCTTTCTAACAGAGATTTGTAACTACTTTGTACAAACAGTCTCACCTATGGGACTTGTGAATTTTCCTCAATGAAAAATTAGCATGTTCAAATGGTTGCATTTGAACATGCTAGCACACTGTGTAATGTTCCAATAATACTGGAGGTAGTATCCAGCGCTGCTGCTGAACTAGCAGGAATGACTGCTAATGCAATGGCAAGCTAGCTGAAACTACTACAGTCATGCCTTGGATTGAGAGCATAATTCGTTCCAGAAACATGCTTGTAATCCAAAACACTCTTATATCAAAACGAAATCCCCCCAAAAAAATGTGTACAGAGATTTTTAATTTAAGCTGTACTACAGTACTTGTATTGCAAGACGTCGCTTGTATATCAAGTCAAAAAAATTTAAATATTTAAAAATTTGCTTGTCTTGCAAAACGCTCTCAAACCAAGTTACTCTCAAACCAAGGTATTACTGTACTTCCAGAATGGGACAAGTTGGCAGAGCTTGTAGAAGGGAGCTGCTCCACTGACTTGACCTGTTCTGGAAGCGGTCATTTTGTCTAGTTTCCTGGGTTGCACTAGCAAGCGCCAGTTTCCCATTGTGTTAGTGGTCATTCCAGCTAGTCCAACATGTTCCGTGGTGGCACATTGCTAGGAATGGATACAGCCCTGAATTTTATTTGTGTTCAATAGGCTCTTATCTTCATTTTAACATGGACTCCTCTTCTGTCTGATGCTTTTGCATGAACCAAATGTCCTTGTTATGGAACAGAGAACACCTAAGGTTTTGCATATACAAGGGTGTGCAGGCGTATGTACACACACATGAAACTGGATTGTGGGCCACATGTGCCTTCCAGAAACTTGGGCTGAAGGATCCTAAGATGTTCAATAAAGTCGGTAAACTAAAAGAAAGTATTTCTAGAATGTATGTGCTGCAGGGGTTCAAACGAAGCTTGACCTTCTTCCCTTTTGCTAATCATCATGAGATGATTCGTTGACTGGATTTTGGCATGCTGAGACAGTTTCATAAATGCTCCAGAAGACCTTCATGTTCTCAAACACGAATCCAGGCAAGTGAGGATTGGGGGAGTTCTTCTTGCCCAGGGGCCATGACACTCACTGGGTGACCGTGGGCCAGTCGCGCTCTCTCAGCCTACCTCACAGGATTGTTGTAAAGATAAAATGGGATGTGGAGGTGATCCATGACATCACCCCGAGCTTCTTAGATGGAGAATGGGATAAAAAATATCATAAATCAAGCACCACATACTTGTCTAGCCCAATTTCCAAAGCTCCCCCCCCCCTTCCAGGATGTAGCTAGGATCACAGGAAGGGCTGGGAGAGAGAGGGGAAGAAGAGTAGTAGCAAGGGCAGGGTGAGGGCTGTTGATGAGAGAGAAGAGAAGAATGTTGGGAAAAAACACTGCATGGAGGTAGTGGCTTTGTACCTTATGACTCTCATCAAGTGTCGCTTTTGATATGCACCTCTTAAAATCTTCATATAGAGAGCAGTAGCACCAGAGGTAAATGGTTGTGTCTGGCATAAGCAACTATCTGAGGAAGCATATTTTGAAATTTACTTAATGTAGATGAGTACCATAGCACCTTAAACTATCCTGTTGCACTTATAATCCAATTGGCTTGATCAGGGTTGGGCAACTTGTGTGGCCCTCCAGAAGTTTTGGCCTAAAATTCCCATCATCCCTTACCATTGGCTATGCTGGCTAGGGGCTGATGGAAGTTGTAGGCCAAAACACCTGGAAGGCCACAAGTTGCACACCCTGAACGAGATATATTTATGGATGAAGTGACGCTTCTAATCTGTTAGTAAGCATGTGTACATATGTGTACACATGTACACATGTATACACACACACACTGTGTGTAGGAGCTGCTTCCCCACAGTGTGATCCCAAACCACTAAGGAAAGGGTGTGAATCAAGCAGCCTTGTGAACAGTAACACTTGGGTGGGGAAATCATTAGTCTCTATGGATCGAGGTTTGGTTTTAAAGGTATAAAAAGGATGAGGGTTGTTGTTTTTAATTAATGGAGCTAGAATTATATTCCACAGCAGATACACAATTACTCAGTGGACATCTTGATTACAATATAATCTGATCCCAAAATAAGAGTTGGTTTAAACATTCAGACATAAAACAAATGCCCTAGGACAAACAAACATAATAAGCAGAAACCAAGTACATACCTTAGGGGTAAACATATGACGAATACCATCCAGTGAACCATTTAAGAGCAGCCCTCTGATTAGAAAGCATATAAGTACCACATAAGGGAAAAGAGAACTAAAATACATAATCTGAAAAATATGGAGGGGGGGGGAAACCATTAGTGGTTCTTATCTCCTACAGTCTAACCACATCTACAATCTGCTGAGAAAACCTAAGGTCATCTCACAAAGCATTCCCAATCAACAAATTCTGTGTTAGTTTAAGAGATCTGTAAAGACCAAGGATTGGGTGCAACCCTCACACGAGTGGAAGTCCACTCATGCGATGGGACTTCCCCATCCTCTCTTCCCCACTACAGCCCACCATGCAAACCCCAAATCTGCTCCAGAGGGTTCCCCAATCCTCCAGACTCCAGAGCAGATTTGGGGGGAGAGGCTGCAGAAGTTCGGGGAAATCCGTTCCACCAGCAGTTTCCTCCTCCCAACAACCCCAAGAAATATGGATTTATTCATTTTGTTTTTCTTTCAAAATAAGAAATGATTTATTTCGGGGGAAAGTCAACACTGAAACATGCGGTGTCTCCAGAAACTCAGTGGTGCTGCTATTAGGAAAGGGACTACCACGTGACAGGTATGAGAGCCCACCATCATAACGATACACCCACGCCTCTGAGAAATGCATCATCTGAAACTAGTAGACCTATCAAGAGTCTTTGTCAGTTTTGGCACTCTTTGGAACGCAACACCGCAGTTCTGCTATATCACTGGGCAAGAAAGAGAGGTTTTCCCTGTGTTGGATTCTATTAGCACATCAATGTACCACCTGTAAATCATAATTTGTACACAGGGACCCAGCATCAGGAATGTGCTCCTTGCCCTTCTCTCCTTACCTGCTTTCCCTCCCTCAGTTAACCATGATTTCACACTACATCAATGCAAACCAGGGCTGACACAACCCACAGCTTTTTCAGGGACTGAAATTATGGTTTGAAGTGGAACTGCAAACTGTGGTTATAAGGGAACAACGTTTGCATTTTACTGTAGTTTACATCAGAGCACATGTAAAGTGTAGCCACAGTTAACACAAGGAAGGGAACAGAAATTGTTCTGTGAGGAGTGGGTAGAATTACACATCCAGAAGCTGATTCACATGAGCATCTGGATTACTACTAATGATTCCCTTCCTCCAATGGAAGAAGTCTTGCTCTGACAAAAGGATGCTTTCCATCAGAAAAATGGAACCTTTGGATCCAGCCCACTGTGTCTAATGACAGGATGTTGTTCTGTGCTGAAGTCCTTAACTCTTAGAAGCAAGGAGTGGGAAAGTCTAGGGCTCTTACAACTCTGTAAAAAAAAAAGAAAGTCCTGATATTACTATAAACTCCTGCTGGTGTAATGGGAGTTGCGGAAGATGGCAAGGAGTGCAGTGTTGCACAGCAGTCCTGCCTCAATGCTCTGTATTATGCTTTGTATGATACTATACTCTGTATTATGCTCTGTATGCTGTATTTTGATCTGTAATAGCAAGGCATGACCTTGCTTGAATTGCTAGCATGTGAGTTGGCTGCTAGCCAGGCTGATGCAATCTCCAGTAACGTGTGACCTGGCTGCTGGCCAGAAGAATGACACTGCACAACAGCACAGGTGCTATCAATTAAGCACGAGATCTGCAGCCCATGAGGCTTGGTGCCAGAATAGTATTTAAGACTAGCAAATGCAGACTGAAGTGTGGTGGTTGGTAGTGGGTGGGTGGGTGTGTGGTGTGTGTGTGTGTGTGTGTGTGTGTGTGTGTGTGTGTAGTGGTGGAGTGGTGGAGTGGTGGAGTGGTGGAGTGCTGAAGAATCGGAAGGAGCAAGGAGGAGAAGAGGAAGCTGTTCAGAGAGCCCTGCTGAAGCCCCAACACTGAAAGCTGATACCCAGGCAGCGGAGAGCTGCTGGAACTAGCATTCTGGTTGGTTGGAAATAATACAGTGACTGTGTAGCTAAGGGGTGGGATTTCCACCAGGGAACTTGGAGGAAGGCATAGCATTGTTGTATTTCATACTCAGCTTTGCAATAAAGATGTTTGGCTTTAACTTCCTGGAGGAGTATTTATTATGGTCTGAAAATCCTTCCAAGAACCTTTGCCAATCCCTTTTGAGGAACCTGTGGCAAAACAGCTGGTAGGATGACATTGGCAAGTAGTGATATTCTGCCTTTTGATTCTGATCTTTGTTTAGAGAAAAAAACACACAACAGTAAGCCAATTCTGTACCAGAACTGACTATGTTTTAATTATTCTATTGCTGAAATAAGATTTTAATAACTGTGCCACCACAATCCCTTATACAAGCTAAATATCTGGGAAGATGAAAGCCAGAAACAAGTTTGTCTAAGAGTATAATTCTTATATATCCTTACAGGGCCTTTTTGGTGGTGGTCCCATATCTGTGGAATTCCCTCCCACAGGAAATACATGTGGCTTCAACTTTGGAATGTTTTAAGAGTATTCTTAAGATGTTTTTATTTCAGTCCACTTTTTATTAATTGCTGTGACTAATGTAATTACTACTGCTCCTTTTAAGTGGATGTAATGATGTTTTGATTTGATGAACATGTGGCTATCATTATGTTCTCATGAAATTTTGTACGCTGCCTTGGGCAAGCAACTGTGCCTTGGAGGTCAGGGTATAAATTACTTAATACATATATAAATAAATAAATATTACATAGTAGTAAGTCCCATGAAAGTAAGAGCGACTTACTTCTGAGTAAACATGTTTAGGATTGCACAGAAAGGCACCAATCTTGGAAATCAAGATGGCGTTGAAATGAAATTTGTGGAAGAATTTCCCAGTGCATTGTGATTATCTGAAGCACCATGTGAAAAAAAAAAGTTTCTCTTTCTTTGCCATTGGTCTTATTAGATCACATTTCAGCATGATTCAGTCCTCTTGCCTTAAGGGAAGGGGGTCATAATAAGAATTAGCTCCCCCCCACACCCCCATTGCAGTAGAAACCAAAATGCCAACCCTAGACTTTGGGCATAGTGTCAGATAGGACCCAACATAGAACAGGTATATTAGCAACCGGATCTTACTGCCAGTAACTAAGCCTTAGGAGAGGCATTTCAACCTTTAATAGGGATGAGGAAACACACACACACACAAGTCAGGAAACACCAAATGATTGGCAGGTGGAGAAAAGGGGAATGGGGTGTGGCTATGTGAGCAGCTCAAGGTCCAGACTGGGACCCCAGGCAGGCGTGAGGTTCAACACCCCCAATGTACACTTTCCCACTTGCAGACCCCCTGAAAGATTGCAACCCAGCATGTATGTCCTTCTCCTGCTTTGGGGTGTCCCCTTTGGCAGTGACCTTATGAACACCTCACTTGAATATTCAGCCTGGCAACTCAATTGTTTCATAGGCCCAGTCTAGGTCCAGAAAGCGGAGACTCAGATCCAGAAAGAGACAATCCTCAGCCAACTGGCAATCTCAATTTGTGTGTGTGTATTTTCTTTTTTAATTATGGGTTGAGATGTAATTATAAGCATTATCTACAGCAAATGAAAACAAAAAAAAAGAGTTCTCATACCGCAACACTCCCTCTTGCTCTTTATCCAAGGATGGCTTCTGTATTTAATAAAGTCGATGTACCAACATTACTCCATGTGAGATTACACAAAAGCAGGTGAGTCATGGCTTCTAGCCTGCCCATGCAGACTTTATGGGAGGACGGGCAAAGGGGTGTGGTGGATCAGAATTGTGGTGGCAAGTGTGAAGAAGGCCTAAATCAGTAAAAAGGAAACACTCACTTTGCCTGAAGACTGGATACCTTTAATCATCGCCAGGCACACCATAACCCAAGCAGCCAGCAAGCAGATCGTCATTTTCCAGTTCAAACCCCCACTCTCCGAGATAGAGCTGGAAATATTGAGTGCTTCTCTGTACCAGTAATAGGTTGTAGCAGAGCTTTTTTCACATTCTGGCTCCACGACTGACCCAAAAAAAGAAAAAAAAAAGAGGTGATCCAAAGTATTCATCAGATCCTAAACAGGAAGCAGCGCATCAACAGTTTTCCAAAGCATTCGAAGCAGTCCTAAAACAGTTCCTATCGCTTATTATTATCAACTTAGGGTTTATCCAGACATGCGCAATTAAGAAGTCAGGAATCTGTGGACTGTGTTGTCATTCCAAATCAGTAGAGCACCACAACTGCAATGAGTCCTGTACTGCTTTTTTAAAAGATTAGTTCTGAGGTTCTTTATGCAGTGAAGTGACCAGATGTATAGAACAGGGCTCTGTACTTGGTGCTGGTGTAAGCATCTGGTATCCTTGGGCAGTTGCCATTGGCCTTGCCTGCCCATGGTCCCCCTTTATTTTATTTTTGTTTGGCCTGGAACTCTGGGCAGTGCCAAGTTGCTGGATCTAGCCACAGTTTTAAAATTTTATTTTCCACAATGCATCTGATGCAGAATCACTCTGGGGCATTGTGGGAGATCAAAAGGGTGGCTAGACCCAACCACTCAACACTGCTCAGAGCAGTGCCATAGCTGTCAGGTCAACCCACAAGGGCCCACTGACAGAGGAGGGGACACTTTGCCCAGGGCCCCTTCAAACCTTAAGCCAGCTCTGTCGGTACCTTTAATTTAAATTTCCCAGAGCAGAGAGGATTTCAGCACATTTTATTTATTTATTTATTTATTTATTCATTATACTTATTAATCGCCCATCTGGCCGGTCACCCGGCCACCCTGGGCGATGTACAATTAAAATACAGTAAAAACACAATAAAATATAATGATTAAAACAATAAAACAATTCTTATTAAAAACCTAACCCACCCCATATTCCCGCCTGAACAGCCATGTTTTTAATGCACGGCGGAAGCTCATCACGGAGGGGGCATGGCGAAGGTCACTAGGGAGGGAGTTCCATAATGTGGGGGCCGCCACAGAGAAGGCCCTCTTCCTAGTCCCCACCAGCCTGGCTGCTCTGGCTGATGGGATAAGGAGAAGGCCATCCGTGGCAGACCTTGTTGAGCACATGCAGCTTGTAGTAGGGATGGGGAAAAGCTGCACCTGACAAAATTCACACTTCTGCACAACTGGTAAAGGTACAGGAGCCTTATTTTCCTATGCATCTATGTGGGCTGTGATCATGACAAAAATAATAACAACAAGTTGTTAGTTCTCTAAGTATCTTTTCCCCCCCTTGGCTTACAACTGCAGTCCTAACACAGCATCTCTTCTGGAATTTGTCCAAATGGGAGTGATATATTTGTTCATGCGTAGAAACTCATAAATACAAATACTTCTTTTTCAATTCAACCATCTGACAAGGCTTTAGTAATAAAGGCTACTTCTCACCATTGTGACTTCATGTCACAGAAATGCTCCTATAACTCTCTCTTGCAACTTAAATCAGAACTTGGGAAGGGTTTCTACATGTGTCTGCTTGTTGGACTCTGATGTGCAGATGTATAGTGAATAGACCTTGCTTTTAAGTACTGGGTGATGGTAGTAGTAGTACTAATAGTTTTCAATTAAACATACCTATTTTTGGAATACAGTAAAAACTGATGACAGTTATCTAATTCTTCTGCTGCTTGATTATTATATTTCTTTTTGATTTCTGATTTCATATTTGTTTTTAGGATTGGTTTTAATGTTGTCTTTTTACTGAGATTGTTAGCCGTGTTGGACTCTCATTCGTATAGCTGCGTTGGGGTATAAGAATGATAAAATAAATAAACAAATTGCAGAGGCCCAAAACAGTGCCCAGAGGGATGCCAATGGGGAGAGGGACAGCAGAAAAAGAGCATAGCCACATGGAAACACTGAAGCTTTGATTAGACAGGTAGGAAGTAAACTGAGGACGGAATCATAGAGACCTAGAGGAAGATGGGGGTCAAGCAAGATGGAGGTCAAAGAAGATAAGGACTGAGTAGAAATTTGGCACTGAGATCATCGGTGCTTCCAATGAGGGTGGTTTCAGTGGAATGTTGTGGGTATCTAGCAGTATCCAGGAGTTTGGAGATAAAAAGTAGAAGGGAAACCATGCAGTAAGTCGAACGGAAGGATGGATCAAACAATGTGGGTTTTTTGACAACAGAGGAAACAGTGGCATGTTTAAATGCAGTAGAGAAGAAACCAGAAGAGAGATGGGTTGATGATGTGGTGGAGATGAAAGATAATGATGAGGGAGTCGGCAATCTGAAGTGAAAATTGGATAGGATCAGGGGGGCATGTGGAGGTATTAGATGGGAATAAGGTCGTCAACTCATCAAGTGAGATGAGGGAAGGAAAGAGTTTAAGGACCAATAGGAGGAGGGAGAGCTGCAGTGGGGGGAAGTGAGAGACAGAGGTGGGGATATTAGAGTGGATGGTTTCAATTTTAGCACTAAAGAAGAAAGCAAAATCTTAAACCAGGAGAGAGGATTGGGGGAGACAGTGGGACAAACCTGGGGTGGACAACAAAAGTAGAGGAGAGGTGCTAGGGATTCCTAGACTTGGCATGGATCAGATAGGTGTAGTACTGTAGTTTGGGCAGGTAGACTGCAGACTAGAAAGGAGGAGAGGATGAATTCATAGTGGACAACTCCAACTCTTTTGTACTCCTCCAGAGGTGCTCAGTTTCATGAGAACATGAATGGAGATATTGAATGGAGGGAGTCTGTGTCAATTTAGGTTAATTTATGACACTGTAAATACTCTACAAAGAACGTATGTGTCAAGCTTTCCATGAACACCTAACCTAATACAAGTTTACTCAGGAAAAAAATCCCACGGAGTTCAATAGTGTCTACTCTAAAGTAAGTGTATATAGGGACTGCAGCCTTAAATTACTTTGAATTTGCATATTGCAACGTTTATAATGAATATGAGATAGCCAGTATTTTCCCAAACAGTTTGTGAAGATGTTGAAATCCTGTATATAAGCAACTTGCAAGAAATGTGATATGGCACTTTGGTCAAAACATGAAGACATTTTCTGACAAAGTGATTTTTTAATTTGCTTTCAAGCAATCCTGTGGCCCCTGGACAGTGTCTGGGGCAACATAGGATGCTGCAGATCCCCTAATCCAAGGCAGGAGACAGAGCTCTGGTCTTGGAGGAGGAGATCCAATCATGGATCTCCCCTGTCCCTCCCTAGCTCCTCCCACCTGCTGCAGAAAGCTCTGCGGCAGCTCCTCAGCCAAGGTCAGAGGGAGGGGGCAGGGAGAGGCCAAGGATCTGCTGGATCCAAGGGCCTCTCAAGCCTCCCCCCCCTAGCAGTGCATAGCAGCTAGATGGGCTCAGAGGCCCATCTTGAAGAATTTTTTCAAAGGAGGATGGCAAGGCTATAAAAATGTCTGCTGTTGCCAACAGGACATTGGATGGGTGGACCAATTGGGTGGGCAATTCTTTAAGATTGCACTCATTCTTTTAGAACCCAGATCTTCAACCCTATTCCTGCAGGCAATTCCCATTCCATGAGACTTCAATAAAATACTCTGGAATAAGGATTATAGCCAAAGGCTGTGATCCTACTACATGCAAGTGAATGTGAGCTTTGCCATTGAATTAAGCAGAAGGTAAAATTCATCCAATTTTTAAAATTCTTTTCCTGAACCATGTATTTTATCTCAAATATGATATTCAAAAAAAGTCAGTTATTTTACAGTGACAGTAATCTGCATGTACATGAATCATTTGACTACTGAGAAGCAAGAATAAAACTAGCAAGTATCTCATCAGGAAAGTTCCTGCAACATTTCAAAATTGCCTGTATACCTGCTTCAGGCAAAGGAAAAAAATATTATTCGAAATGCATTTAAGATTTGTTTCTCTTATTATTTGGAGATCAAAGCATGTGGTCACCAAGAGATAATTAAAGCCTAGAGATAGATTGCATTTTATAGTGCTTCATGATATGCCAAGAACAGGATTATTTCATTATGGCTATGAATTCCTGTTGATATATGAAGTAGACATAATATAGTCTGATTATTCACAGGTACTTCACTTCTCTCCTTGGGTTTTCTGTTGCTTAATGTTTTGGAAAACAGCATGACTATAACAAGGAATATAATTTGTGTAAAATTTAATCTGAATCTTATTTACAAACAACTCTGTTTTAGTGCAAATGTTGATAGAGCAACAGGAAATGTTTGGCATATAACATTGAAAAGTTTCAGAACTTGCATCTTCTTGTTTCAGACAAACTGACCCAAATGCTACTATTAAAATGAGCAAAGTAAACTTAGAATGTAACTTTTAACTTTGCCTTTAGATACTTTAAATATAAGATAATTCAATTAACCTGTTTCCACTTTTAGTATTTTGGATTTGTGAAGACTTTAACAATTTTGAGATTATGTTTCTGCACAGATTCACATTTGTAGAGGAGCAATCATATGGTCTCTGTGAGAGCACCCAGGCACTATTGGATATAGCGGATTTCCTCTCCTGAGGCCATAGATACAGCTATGACCTTGGGAGGGGAAATCCAAATAGGGATTTTCCCATCCTCCTCCCAGCTGCTGTGGAAGGAGGGCAGGGAGAGAGGGCAGGAGGAGAGATGCAGATCTGCAAGAACCATGAGCCCTGCCCCCAGGTGAGTGAGTGATGTAGATGGGCTCAGAGGCCTATCTGGCTCTAAATAGCGAAACGGAGGAACAGAAGGTTGTAAATGCCTCTGCCACTGCTTCCACTCTACCTGTCTCTGCCGGCCAGAGCATCAGTTCCTTAAAATGGCACTTTGAGAGACTTCCCAGAATAGTGTTGTGATATGAATCACATTCACCAGCTGTGGCACATTGTTTACACATGGAAGGAACAGAATGGCTGGTAAACAAGTTGTGTTTTGTCTTTCTTTTTCCCCGTGTTCTTTCTCATGGGAAGCTAGGCCTGGGAGCATTACGAGCTAGTCACATGGTTTGTATGTCCTGGTGACGTACTTGTTTATTCTGTTGGAAGCCATTTTAGAGAAGTGCTAGACTGCTTTCTCTATTCTTTTTCCTTTCCTCTTCTGGCTATTGTTTGCAGGACTTTGCAACAATGTAACGGTTTTTTCCTTAGGTGGAGTAAAGCTCAACCTACTCCACTGGAACTAATGCTTGCTATGCATTGTACTCTACATCATCATCATCATCAGGCGATCACTCGTGACCGAGTAAGATTGTCTTCCGGGATAAAAGGAGGAAATTCTAAAGAAGATTGTGTAGACTCTAGCGATGGGTCCGTAAGTGACTGTGGAGGCCAATTCTAGATCCACACAGCTTCCCACAGTGAGGACACAGGTTACCAGATAGAAGATGGTCCTGTAAAGGATTCATTTGACGTGCTTTTCGCTTAGCACGTTTCTCCCTTTCACCTTGCACTCGGGCTTCTTCAAAGTCCATGGAACCTTTGTGAAAGGCCAACCTCCATTTAGATCGTTCATGGGCCAGAGCTTCCCAGTTTTCGATGTTTATATTGCATTTTTTTAGATTAGCCTTATGAACATCTTTAAACCTCTTATATTGACCACCGATATTCCGCTTTCCATCCTTGAGTTGGGAGTAAAGTAACTGCTTTGGGAGACGGCAGTCAGGCATTCGAACAACATGACCGGTCCACTGAAGTTGGCGTTGAAGGATCATTTTTTCAATGCTAGTAGTCTTTGCTTCTTCCAGTACACTGACATTTGTTCGCCTATCTTCCCAAGTAATTTGCAGGATTTTCCGGAGGCAACGTTGATGAAACCTTTCAAGGAGGTGGAAGTGACGTTTATAGATAGTCCATGTTTCGCAGGCATACAATAAAGTTGGTAGTACAATGGCTTCATAAACCAGTGTTTTGGTCTTCTTACAAATATCCCGATCCTCGAACACTCTATGTTTCATTCGAGAAAATGCGGCACTTGCGGAGCTCAGACGATGCTGGATTTCACTGTCGATGTTAGCTGTAACAGAAAGATAGCTGCCAAGATAGAGAAAATGATCGACATTTTCCAGTATTGTCCCGCCAAGCTGGATAGATGGCATCACCAAAGGATTGGCTTGCACTTGCTGATGAAGCACTTTGGTTTTTTTGATGTTAAGTGAGAGACCAAGTTTTTCGTATGCTTCTGCAAAAGCATTTAGGATAGTTTGGAGATCATCCTCTGAATGTGCAGAGACCACATTATCATCAGCATACTGAAGTTCCACAACGGAGGTTGTAATTACCTTACTTTTTGCTTTCAGCCTGCTGAGATTAAAAAGCTTTCCATCTGTTCGATATATAATTCCCACACCGGTGGGAAGTTTCCCCTTGACAAGATGTAAAACCATGGCGATGAAAATGGCAAATAATGTTGGGGCGATAACACATCCCTGTTTAACACCTGATCCCACTTTAAATGGAGCACCATGAGAGCCGTTGTTGTCCAAAACTCTACACATGGACTGTAACTAGGAATGTATACTCTGTAGAATATTACTTGCTAAAGTAAATAAACAGGTAGAGAAATAGACCTGTGGAGTTACAAAGTGTTTCCTTGCTACATGGATTAATCTGCAACCGGGGGAAGCTGAGCTGGTGTCGGATTACAGGTAAGCTGGCTGGCAGCTGCAAACCAACACGCTGGAACGCTGCGCAGAGAGAGGGGGGTGAGATCTGGAAGATCTGTGTGCAGAAAAATGGGCTTCTGACACACAGACAGGATTTTAATTCTCCCATCCAGCACATGCGTGACTCTGCTTTCACTCACGCGCCTTCAGGGTTATGGGCCCAGGACGGAACCAGGTGGATCCAGCAGGACCGTTGGACCAGAACCAGCAGAACCGAGCAGAACCAGTTCGGGACCAGGCTGACTTTCAGCGCCAGCAGCAGCAGCAGGACCTGTTTTCCAACAGCTGTGTCAACAACTTCGACTCCGGGATTGCAATGATTAATGGCAGAGAAGGGAGACGTCAAGGAGGAAGAAAAATCTCCTGGGCCTTAGTCCGGTAAGGAAGGGGAAGAGTGGGAGGTGTTCGCTGGAAGCTTGCAGGCTCTGTTCAAAGCCGAAAGCTCAGAAAGCGAAGCCGAGAGTTCTGGAGGGGAGGAGGCAGAAAATCCCCCTGGTCCCAGAATGGCGGCGGCACCAGCTCTGAACCCACAGATAATGGAAAAACTATCTGGTTCGAACTATGTATTATGGAACTTCCAAATGCAGCATTATTTAACCCATGCGGGGCTCTGGAATGTAGTAACACAGGATGCAGTTGCAGTGGGAGATCAAGGATATAATGAATGGAAGGAGCGGGATGACAGAGCAAAAGCAATAATTTGCTTATCTCTTGAAAGTTCTCAAGTGCCATTTATTCAGTTTCTAGACACTGCAAAACAGATCTGGGACACCCTAAGAGACATGTACCAGATGCAGATGGCAGGGAGTAGGATCCTACTTGCACGAAAGCTGTACAAGTTGAGCTTACAACCAGGTGGATCTATGCCAGAGCATCTGAGCACAATTCAGGACATGTTTAACAGGCTTAGAACACACGGAATGCAAATAGATCCCCTACATCAGGTCTCTATTCTGTTATCTAGTCTGGACTCTTCATATGATACAATTGTAACATTGATGGAGGGGCAACCAGATCAGAACCTGACAATGGAATATGTGTCAGGCAAACTTCTCTCTGAGTGGGAGAAACGGCAAGGGAAGAAAAACAATGCTGGACTTAAATCAGCAGACAGCTCGGCTGACGTGAGGCACAGCCAAGCTGGGAATTACAATAAGCTGGGAGTTACCCAGGCTACAGCTTTGAAAGTGAAAAAAATGCTTTTCTTGTGGATCTACATCGCATCTGAAAAAAGACTGTACAAAGGGCAAACAGAAAAAGAAAAAAACCAAACAGGAAACTACCAGTGCACCTGAGGAGGCATTTAAAACGGGCAAAAGTTTGATTGCTAGGGTGGGAGTTTCTGATAGTAACATTTGGATTTTGGACTCTGGGGCCAGTCATCACATGGCTAATTCTAGAGACATATTTCAATCTCTGGAAGAATGTGGAATTAATCAACATGTGGAATTAGCTGATGGAAAGAATACAAGTTTCAGCTGCAGGAACAATTGACTTTGCTACTTTGGGTCAGCAGAGGGCACTGTTTGTTCAGGAACTGGATACAAATTTGATAAGTATTTCACAATTAGCTAATAATGGTTTTGAAATATGCTTTTCTGACAGCAACTGTGTGATTTCACGTGAAGGGATAGTCTGTGCAAAAGGTGATTTGCAGAATTCTCTGTATGTTATAAATCCATTTGTAACACATGATGAGAGGGCAAAGTATGCAAATTGTAAACCCCATGACAATTGTGTGCATATTTTCCATAAGAGATTCGCACATGCCAACTACAGAAGCATCGAAAAGATGCCAGGTTTGTGTGAGGGTATGAAAATGAAACCTTGTTCTAATTATGTGGAATGTGAAGTATGCAGTACAGCAAAGTCACACAGAACGAACATTCAGAAACACAGTGATAGAGTTAGCACAAGAATATTTGAGCTAGTACACTCTGACGTTGCTGGACCATTTGAAAACAGCTATGGGGGAAATAGGTACTACATGACACTCGTTGATGACTATTCTCGATTTGGTTTTGTTTATCTTCTGCAGCACAAATCTCAGGTTCAAGAGAGATTTGAATCATTTGTTAAATGGGCTGGTAACAGATACAAACAATACCCAATAGGTGAATTGCTCACAGTTGGTGGGGGAGAGTACATGAGTACAAAATTTAAGAAATTCTTGGAAAGTGAGGGTATTGGGCACAAAGTCACGGCCCCATACTCCCCATTTCAAAATGGCGTTGCTGAGAGAAGGAACAGAACACTCCAGGAAATGATGAGGGCTCAATTAGCTGATTCACAGGTGGGAAACCGTTTCTGGGGGGGATGCACTGTCAAATGCCAATTACCTGCTGAACAGGTTACCCAACACCACAACTGTGAAAACTCCATATGAAATGTTTCATGGGAGGAAACCAAAGATAGCATACGTGCGCATTTTTGGGTGTAAATGTTTTGTTCATATACAGGCTCAAAACAGAACAAAGCTGTCTCCAAGAAGCTTTGAATGTTTTCTGCTGGGGTGTGATGCACAAACAAAAGGGTACAGGTTGTGGTCACCACATCACAACAAGGTAATTCTGAGCAGGGATGTGATTTTTCACAAGCAAACACATGAACAGAAACAGCTGGTGGAATTGCCAATGCATGCAATGTCTGAAACACAGCAGGAAGCTTCTGAAACAGAACAAGCCACTGGGCAGATATCTGGGGAACAGGAGGGAGGTGAACAATCTCTAAGGCGTTCAACCCAAGAACGCAAAACACCTGTTAGATATCAGGATGAATTCCAAAGTGGGCAAACTGTTGTACATAAAGCTCTCAAAATAGCTTTAGAACCATAAAGTTTTGAAGAAATTCAGAGCATGGAACCAAAGGTGAAAAATGATTGGTTTGAGGCCATGCAGGATGAAATCAATGCAATGCATGTTAACAAAACATGGAGTCTGGTATCTTTGCCTGTAGGGCGCAAGGCAATCACCTGTAAATGGGTGTACAAGGTGAAAACAAATCACCAGGGGCAGGTGGAAAGGTACAGAGCGAGACTCGTGGCAAGAGGGTTTGCACAAAAACATGGGATAGATTATGATTCCGTGTTTGCACCAACAACAAGGTATGCAACTGTCAGATTGTTGTTGAAATTGGCAGCACAAAGAAAAATGATGGCATTTCATTTTGATGTAAAAACTGCTTTCCTATATGGTGAATTACAAGAGGAAATCTACATGATGCAACCAAAAGGTTTTGTAGAAAATCCCAGTCTTGTATGTCGTCTGCACAAGTCCATATATGGGTTAAAGCAAGCAGCTAGGTGCTGGAACCAAAAACTGGACAGAGATTTGATTAGTTTGGGATTCAAACAAAGCAAGGCTGATCACTGTCTGTACACAAATTACACAGAACCAAGACATTGGGTGTATTTGTTGGTCTTTGTTGATGATATATTGCTGGTAACTGAATCAGTAAGTCAGAAAGACAAAATTGCACAAGAATTGCAAGCACACTTTGAACTGAAAGATCTAGGTTTGGTACAACATTATCTTGGAATGCAATTATCCCAGGATGAAGAAGGTTCTTTCATGGTTGTACAAAGTGGAAAAATTCAGAAATTGCTGGAAATTCATGGATTGGAGAGTTGTAACCGAGTTACCACTCCAATGACTCTTGAATATCAGAAACACAGAGATAACACTGGATTTGATGATATGGAGAAATATCAGAGTGTTATTGGAAGCCTGCTATATTTGGCAAATGTGAGTAGGCCAGACATCAGCAATGCTGTAAACATACTTAGCAGGAAAACGCAAAATCCTTCTATGTATGATTGGCTAGCTGTGAAACGTGTGTTAAGGTATTTAAAAGGTACCATGAATTGCAAACTGAAATTGTCATCACACACAGAGGGAGTTTTTTGTGTGTACACTGATGCTGATTGGGGGTCTGCAACAGATAGAAAATCTACAAGTGGGACTGTAATTTTGCATGATAACAGTTTGATTGACTGGTACACTCGTAAACAATCTTGTGTGGCTGTATCTAGTGCAGAATCTGAATTCATCACTTTATCTCAAGCATGCAATGAGATTGAATGGTTCAAATAACTGTTTGCTGATATGCACATACCAGTAGACAAGGCTGTTACAATTTTTGAGGACAACCAAGCTTGCATAAGCATGGCACAAAATGAAAAATGTAAGCCAAGAACCAAGCACATTGATGTTCGTTACTCTCATGTAAAGGATTGTGTGCAGAAAGGATGGGTACAATTCAAGTACTGTGCAACAGGGGATATGGTGGCAGATCTTTTCACAAAACCATTGCCTGTAGTAAGACACAGGAAACTAATGACGGCACTAGGCCTCATTGAGTTAATGTAAACAAGATGTATCACAGCTTGTGGGGGGATGTTGTGATATGAATCACATTCACCAGCTGTGGCACATTGTTTACACATGGAAGGAACAGAATGGCTGGTAAACAAGTTGTGTTTTGTCTTTCTTTTTTCCCGTGTTCTTTCTCATGGGAAGCTAGGCCTGGGAGCATTACGAGCTAGTCACATGGTTTGTATGTCCTGGTGACGTACTTGTTTATTCTGTTGGAAGCCATTTTAGAGAAGTGCTAGACTGCTTTCTCTATTCTTTTTCCTTTCCTCTTCTGGCTATTGTTTGCAGGACTTTGCAACAATGTAATGGTTTTTTGCTTAGGTGGAGTAAAGCTCAACCTACTCCACTGGAACTAATGCTTGCTATGCATTGTACTCTGCACATGGACTGTAACTAGGAATGTATACTCTGTAGAATATTACTTGCTAAAGTAAATAAACAGGTAGAGAAATAGACCTGTGGAGTTACAGAGTGTTTCCTTGCTACATGGATTAATCTGCAACCGGGGAAGCTGAGCTGGTGTCGGATTACAGGCAAGCTGGCTGGCAGCTGCAAACCAACACGCTGGAACGCTGCGCAGAGAGAGGGGGGCGAGATCTGGAAGATCTGTGTGTAGAAAAATGGGCTTCTGACACACAGACAGGATTTTAATTCTCCCATCCAGCACATGCGTGACTCTGCTTTCACTCACGCGCCTACAAATAGATGCAATCCATCCCCTCCCCTATACTGTACTAGACTGCAAGCTTTAAAAAAAACAACAACACTTGAGTGTGAGATGCATTTTGATATAACGGATGATTGGGTGGAAAGAGTTACGTTTGGGAAAGTCATTTAAAAGTCTTGTTTTGAGTATACTTTGCTTGACATGAATTTCTGTGTCAGATCCATAATATAATTCTCTGGGTTTATGTTCAAAGTGATAGCTGATGGGTTATCTCATGTATGGTAATTGAAAAGGCCACTTCCAGGACGTGCGAAAACACACCACCATAGTTATTGCTGTGTTCAATCCAGACTCCGCTAAAATGAATGAGGCTCTGTGGATGCTCTCTCTATGATAGCATCATTATTTGATTTTGCTTTCATGGAACCACCCTGCCAAATTCTAACAGGAATCCATGTAAAAAAAAAATTAAAATCTTTTACAAATTACATACGAAACCTACCATAAGCATCTCTGCCAAGCTAAACAACTGAAAACACTTCATCTCTGTTGATTTTATCATTTTAAAAACCCACACAAGGGGAAATGGAATCAAGGAGCCACTGATTGCACAAGGAAACCAATGTAAGTGTGAAAACAAACCACCAACTCAAAAAACAGAAATATGGATTATTTTTTTTCTTTTCTACTTTGTTTCAATTAGTACACTTTTTATACTAGATATCAAGAGCTATTGGTAAGAATAGTATTATAAAAGTAATATGGGGTGAGGGGAGGCTGGGGGAGATCACCAACTTGTTTTAACAATACTAACCATTTCATTTCAACATGATTTTATATTATAAGTAACCACTAAGAAACCAATCCTCAGGAAATCATCAATGGATTTTGGGCCAAATTATTTGCACACGGTAATCTCTCCTTTTGTTTATCATTATTGTTGAATTCTGTAACACTTATAAAACATTAATAAAAACATATTTTTAAAAAGCGAGGAAAAGGAAACATTAATATATCCAACACTTACAGGTATGTGAAGAATTTTTCACCAAAGGACATTGGTCCCATGGCAATGGATGCTGAAAGGACTGAGAAAAGTAAAACAAACTCCATCCAATGATGACATTATAGTAGAGGGCCACAAAAAAGCACACCTGCAGAAAAAGCAATGTATGTATAAGCATTTTTTGCTTAGGAACTGCATAGACCAGGGCTGCACAACCTTTTTGGTTCCAAGGGCTGCATCAGATGTCTGCTGAGTTGACAGGGGCCACACATACCGTACACGCACACACACACGCACACACACACGCACACACACACGCACACACACACACACTTCTCTCTCGTGCGCCCACTCACATATGCCCTTCTCACTCACACTCAGCCAAGCAGCAACAGATCGCGCTACTGCAGCACCAGCATCAAGGCATTGAAGCCCACCCCACCCCCCAACATGATCACAGAAAAGGAGGTGGGGGAACCACTCTAGGAATAGGCTCTATCATTCCAGCCATAGAGAAGTTACCTCATTCTTCAACCACTGCTTCCTGGGACACTCTAGGAATGAGGTTCCAGGAAACATAGAACCTGTTTCTAGAGCATTTCCCCCCCTCCCCATTTTTTCAGTGGCAGCAGATGCTGGGGTCTGAGGGCTGCCGGACAAGGCTTGGGAGGGCTGCCTGTGGTCTGCATTTTTTTTGCATCCCTGGCATAAACATTCAGATAACATTTTTAAAGGACCATCTGTTGCCTGAGTCCTATGATTTGGCATAGCAACAAATATTGGGTTAGGATGGGGCATGCTGAAGTCTTGCTGCAGCCTTCCGACCGACACAAATTCTTGTCCTTCTATCCCCAGTCATGGTGCTACCCTAAGCAGGCCCCTTCACCCTGCTACATGGCAGATCCCAGTGTTGTATCCTGATCTTACGATCCACAGAACTAGCCCAGCAGCTTATGACGTTCACACACATGATAATTTATTTATTTATTTTTTATTTATTATATTTATCAATCGCCCATCTGGCCGGTCACCCGGCCACTGGATAAGAACTCCAGTTCCAAGAATGCAAGGGCGGACTGGGCTTTTGCACAGGCACGGAGGCCGAGAACTTCCACAGCAGCCATTAGTAATGTTGTTCAGGGGAGACCGGTGACTCCTGTGTCCGTGGGGCTCCTTATCTGCTGTCACTTTTTGTCTGTGCTCTATAGCAGTGTTCTCCAATCTTGGGTCCCCAGATGTTTTTGGCCTACAACTCCCAGCATGCCCCAGCCAGCTACGCTGGCTGGGGCATGCTGGGAGTTGTAGGCCAAAAAACATCTGGGGACCCAAGGTTGGAGAACACTGCTCTATAGGCGCTCTCCATGGTGCTCTGTGGTGGTGAACCTGTTTTGGGGATGGAGTTCAGCTCCATGGATAGCTCCTATAAAGCTCAAGCAAACCGATGCAATGGATAAGGAGCCCCACTGACACAGGCGTCACCAGCCTTCCTTGACGTTGTTGCCCTTGTGCAAAACAGCCATGGAAACCAAAATACTTGCTCAGGAAAGAACATGATGAGGCAGGACAGGCCCTATCATTTATTTATTTATTTATTTATTTCATTTATATCCTGCCTTTTTTTTCCTCTTGCAAGGAACCCAAAGGCGGTTTACATACTACTCCTTCTCCTCCTCCTCTCCATTTTATCCTCACAACAGCCCTGTGTGAGATAGGTTAGGCTGAGTGACTGGCCCCAAAGTCACCCAATGAGCTTCATGGCTGAGTGGGGGCTAAAACCCAGATCTCCTGAGTCCCAGTCCAACACTCTAACCACTACACCATACCGGCTCTCATGACACAGACTAAGGGCACCCACATCAGGCAGCGGAGCAGGAGGAGCAGCGAATTGTACCACTCCGCCCGCCAGGAGGTCCCCCTGCCGCCATCACTGCCCCGCAACCTCCGGCAGGTGCTTTGGAGAGCTAACCACTCTCCTGTCCTGGCATTTTCTTCAGTAAGAGAACAGCTGGCGGGGCTCTCTGGAGCAGTTGCCCACCTTGTTTCCCTCAGGAAACCGAGGGTGCTTAGCTTTGCTGCCACTGTGGCTGAGAGAAGCAGCCGCTGAGGTCTTGTAAGAGCCGCAGGACCGGGAAGGGGCGCGAGGTGGCAGCAGCGCTGTGTGTTCTTGCCTCAGGTGGCGAGATACCTTGGGCTGGGGCTGTGATGAGGGAAGGACTAAAGGTGTGCCCAGTGATGATTACTATGGTAAGGAGTTTCTCCAACCCCAGGACTGCAACTCCCCATACACTTTGCATATGTTTTCTTCAGTAACTCCTTCTAGGGATATTTAGTGGCAGGTAAGGCAGAGGTGGTTGTGTTTGCCCTAGCTGTTAAGAACAAGATGGCCTTTAGCTGCCATAGGTTGGGCCACAACGGCTAAAAAAGGTTTTGAATCCATATAAGTGCATGATCTATTAATAAATACACTTTAAAAGGAGTGGCAGCATTTGCTAAATGCTTTCTTTGCATTTGGTCGTTGCACTGTTTTAAAGTCTAATCATAGTGCTTTAACCTCTAGTTGAAATAACTGACATGTATGCTAATTGGTTTCATAGTTGCATTGGCGTTTACACAGATTTTGCACTAATACAAAGATTTGTGCTTTGTATTAGTACATACATCTTAGGTACTCTGCAAACTACAAAACTGATCCTATTGTAAATTAGGTTTTTCAGAGAAAATTGGACACTCCCATTATGCATTAAGGTCTGGGAAACATATAACACACAATTACTTACTATACAGCTTGCAAATCCAATTCCACCAAGCTTGGGGCTGATATAATTCCATACTCCAATGCTTCCACGACGGATTCTCTGACCCACTGAAAGCTCCAGGAAAAAAAGAGGTATCCCTATGACCACCAGCAAAATTAAATATGGCACAAGATAGGCACCTGTCAAACCAAAAAGATACTGAGTAACCGTTCGAATACTGAACCTGCTTTAGAAAGGCGTGCATAGCAATTTGCAGAAATAGCTCACATGGCGCATGACCGTAAAGCAGAGTTGCAAAGACTAGCATCCACTGGTTTGTGCAGCCATTAACTATGCTGGCTAGGGCTGAAGGGAGTTGTAGGCCAAAACATCAAAGCAGACATCCTAGTGTCCTCTCAGGACCAGAAGCATCCTTGTAAGAATAATAAAAAAAAAGGTATGGAAGCTAGCACTCCACAGGCATGCCTGGAACAGGATATTAGCTCCTAGACACTTTGATCCTCATCACGAACTACTGCTCTGGCTCTGTGAAACAAGAAGATATTATGCCCTATAAAGTTCAAAGCTAAAGCACAGATACTAAAGGTACACAAAGAAATAGCAGTGTCTCCCCTTTCTACTTTTTTATGGGGAAGCAATCCTGTCTTTCCCATTTTTAATCTGTGCCAGGGGTAGGCAACCTGGTTTCTTTCAGATGTTTTGGATGACAACTCCATAAGCCCCAGCCAGCATGGCCAATGGTAAGGTATTATGGGACATGTAGTCCAAAACATCTGGAGGACACCAGATTGCCTAGCCTACCACTGATCTATGCCTTTCTCTTTCAAGTTTGTCTTTCCACCCAAGTACTCAAAATGCATGACTTGTTAACATCCAGTTTGGTAACATTGTGAAATTGCACCACAAATGCACACATTTTACAATGTTTACAACACTCTATTTTCTGTGAATGTGACCTTCATCCAAATCTTGCCAAAGACAGCCTAGGTGTGCTATATTTTGTGTGTATATTCAGCATTGTAAAGGGAAGTAATGACTTAATCAGCTGCCTAACTTTTGATAACCTCTTCTGAGATCTTGCACCAGGTCCCTCTGCCACCTAAAGTAGGGCAGTGATTTTTCTTTATGGCACTGAGACTGTGGAATGCCCTGCCAAAAGGAAATGCACCTGGCCCCATCACTCCTCCCCTTTTGGCAGCCAGCCAAGACTCACCTTTTTCAGTAGTCACTTTTAGATAGCTCCTTTTAAATAGAACTCTAAATGCTTCCATTTGAACCATCTTGATTTTTATGAAGTTTGAATTTGATGATTTTGGATATATTGCTTTAATTCTCATATGTGTTTTTTTGTGTTGGATATTTTGTATAGAAGGGCAAGATAGAAATGTGGAAGTAAATACATAAATAAATATGTATCTATGGCTTTGGTCTTCTTCTGTGCTCCTGTTGACAGGACAAAGGTGTGCAACATTAAAGTCTTGTGGTGTTCCTTCACCAGTGACCCGCAACATGTGCAAAAAAACAGCAGAGGTACTTAATGGAGTAAGTAGTGCCAAACACAATAGACTTGCCCTTCTTTCTCCTGCTAAAAACAGGGTGGTACAGATATGAGATGGGGATGATCAAAACTTTCTAGGATCAACTCTTTAATAAACATAATACTTCCCATATTCTGTAGAGATTACTGTAGAGATTATATTCCAGAATTTAGAACATATCAATATACTTTCTTCTTACACAATTTGCAAGCACTGATATCCAGACAGGATTTTTTTTTTCTGATATGTACATTGCATGCCAAGCAACATACTCTGTAAACATCCCTGTTTGCAGAAATGGCAGGGCATTTCAGTAATTATGAGAAATCCAATAACTGTAAAGAGCTACAGGAAGCTATAGAACGCCTGCTTTGCAACTACAGGAAGAATAATTGCCAGTAATTTGCAGTACAAGAGGATGTTCACGTTTCAATTTTATTGGAGAAATGCCAAACAAATTATAAGGGTTTGACAATGCACTTTGAGAAGAAAAAAAACACTATGGAAAAAAACATTTAACAACAAATCCTAATATTTGCACATACTCTCTTTTCCTCTCCCTCTCTAATTCTGGGAACTGATTCAGGGCTGGAAATCATCTCCTCCTTCTCTGCCCCACATTGGTAGAAACAATGTACAGATTTAACATCAGACATAACATATCCAAGGCAGCTCCGCCTCCAAAATTAAAGCTGCAATCCTACACAGACCTGAAAGCGATGAAACTTGGGTCTGAGTAAATATATTTATGATCAGGGTTGAGGTTTTTCAGAAAGCAATTTACTTTCTGTCTTTTACTTCTGCTGTGCTTTGCTAGAAGCTGTTGTTTGTGACTTAGGGACAAACTACACATTCTGCTAATCATACAGATTCGGATCAGGAACAGTCCCCCCCCATTTTTCCCCACAGTGGGGGAGGGGTTAAAAAAAGAAAAAAGTCTCCATTGGAGTCTGTTAAGGCTCAGCTATGTCTACACAAGCAAGTTGGACCTTAGTTCTTTCATCTCCATCCCACATGGTAGTGGGGATATCTTTTAATCTATTCATGTTCCAGATGATAGATTAGTGAGCCCCAAAACAAAATCACTTATTTCAAGAAACTTGTGGGTAGAGTGGCTAGATGTAGTATTTATATAGAATAGTTATGTAGAAGAGGGAATTTCAGCAGGTGTGGCTCAAATTCCCTCTTCTATTACACGACTATTCAACGTACAGGAGCCCTGACCTCTTTTGCATCTGGACACCTGACTTGTGAATAGGACTCAACTCGTGATTCATCTCTTGGCTTCGACTTATTAATTAATTAATTTAGTAAATTTCAACAAACACATGTTAACAATACCACAATATCCTTCTTGAGGAAATTGAAGGAAAGTATTGTTTATCTTAACAGTGTACATCTATGGAGGTCTAAGAAAAAATATCAGATCAATTATTTTTTGAGGAATTATTAAAAGGAGAACAACAAAGTTGTTTGTCATTGAAAGAGGTATATTCAAGGTCTTGGGGCCAAATGAGATGCAATGTTAAATACATTTCTGTATTTAACATGCAATTTTTTTAAAGGCAAGTAACAGCTATGGGGGTGGGGGATAATTACTGGCATTACAGCAGGCAGGGAGGAAGAGTTTAACCCCTTCTTCCACTGTTGTGGACCTGATGAAAGCCTCCCTTCTGAAGTTGCTATTTGCATTGGGAAGAAAGTTTCCACAGGTGACAAAGGACGGTTTCCTCCCAGTGCAAATAGCAGCTTCAAAGGAGATATTCTCATCAGGATTGCAATAGGGAAGGAAAAAAGGTTAAACTCCCTCTCCCCACCTGCTGGGGTCCCAATAATTAGCAGCCCCTCTCTCCAGCAGCTGCTATTTGCATTTTTTTTAATGTGACGTTAAAAGCAGACTTGTTTAAAGGCCCTAGGAGACAACACTGATTACCACAGCAGTAGGAATGGGGTAAGACAACTTTCCCTAATGTGGTGACCTCCAAATGTTTTTGGACTACAACTCCCATAATCCCTGACCACTAGCCATATTGCTTGGGGCTGATGGAAGTTCTAGTCCAAAATATCTGGAGGGCAGCATGTTGGGGAAGCCAGGGATAAGAGAAAAACAGGGACCAATAGTGGGAACCATACATAAGCAAAGTCAATGAGTAAATACAGAGCCTTACCTCCACCATTTTTTTGACACAGGTATGGAAATCGCCACACGTTCCCCAAGCCTACAGAAAATCCGACTTGCGCCAGAATATACTGAAGTTTGCTGTTCCAGGCTGGTCTCTCTTCTTCTACATCAGATCCCTCTTCCACATCTACATCTTTGTCCTCTGAGTCATTAACCGACAGCTCACTTTTCTTGAAAGCATCTTCGACAGAGTCTTCATTTGATAGGAGATCTTTAACTGACTCAATGACGTCATCGTCAATTTCTCGTTTTACCACCTTGCTGTTCTTAGGCATTTGCAACAAGGAAATAATAATCAAGTTCACTTCAGATCAAGTTCACTTCAGATGGGCTATCCAGCCTCAGTCAATATCTGTTTTTTGTCAAGTCAAGAAAATGTGAAGAAAGTGTCAACAATGTCCCTTTGTGCAACGTGATGAAGATGTCTGTAATTGCTTGCTGTGTGTAATTTCTTGCTGTTAACATAAATTCCTGTAAAAAAAAATGAATGAGTATATGACACTAGAAAAGTTTGCTTCATTTGTAATCTGTAGATTATTTGTTTCATTCTATGACAAAAATGCATCGTTCTTGTTTCCAGCACTTTTCTGTACACAAAGGCTAAAAGATCAATGGCTAATATCTCAACATTCTCCTACTTCTCAGCAGCATTACTCCATCTAAATCTCTCAGAGGTTAAATATTTGCTTAAAATAAAACATCCTTCTGCTGACAAATTTAAGAGGTAAGTGAGCCAACCCTATGGTGTGATCACACTACTTCTTACATACGCGTCCAAGAAGATTATTGATTTTTTTAAATAGGCATAAGATCTGAGAACCAGCATACCTAAGTGGAGCATCCTTAGTCAAAGAAGTATTATTTAAAATTGAGATGCTTTCAACATCTAAAAATGCAATTTCTATTTATTTATTTTGTTAAATGTCTCATAAAATAGATTTCTCTAGGTGTTGTACAGTTCAATTTAAAGCATAATAAAAATAACTAATGGACATGTACCAACACAGCATAAAATACAATACAGGTACAAAAACTGAAACCACCATCTGGTACAAGAGTTAAAGCCACAGCACAGTGATTAAAATGGTAGATTTTAAATAGGGAAAATGCTAAAATATTTTAAATTCCTTAAAGAGCAGATCATTCTTTGCCTAGTGTCAAAAAGATAGCAATGTGGGTGTCAGGCAAGCTTCCCAAGGGAGCGTATTCCAGAGCTGGGGGCCACTACCAAAAAAGCCCTTTAACTCTTTTGTGACTATACTCCAGGTGTTCTAAAAACTGTTAAGGCAACATGCAAGTGGGGATGGGACCGTACAGGTAGCTTCACCCCCAATGTTGCATGACCATTTAGCTCCTCTCCCAAGCATCTGCGTGTACAGAGCAAACATCTGCAGGGAGATCTTTGTGCATACAGTTGTACCCACACAGGCTTCCACGTGAACTGTACCCCTGCACTATCAGTGTTGCCTTAACAATTTTCAGAATGCCTGAACGGAGCTTATCTGTTACATGAAATGTACCCCTTTTCTACATGCGCCTTTAAGCATCTCTCCTGCTATTCATCCCATGTGTGAAGATTTTTAATATGGGAATGAAGTGGGAAAGAATACTTTTTAATCATATGTACAATCATGCCAGTGTAGATTTTACATTCCTGCTACAGAATGGGAAATGCATAAACCGTTTTAGTGTCATGCATGAAACTGCCCCATGATTTGCAAAATGCAGGCATCTTAGACAGGAGGTGGTATGTGTAATATATTTGAGGGGGGAAAGATGGCCAAATCATGTTGTGTATCTTTACTGCAAGTATATTCCTGTGATCATAAAAGAATTCAAAGTCCAGTGTAGCATTGGTTGATGATAACTTTATCAACTGGTATGAATAGATATAAGATTTTTAAGGTGTATCTTTCACTGTGCAAAAATGGTAGTGCACAAAATCAAATACTGGCAATGTATGTATATGGGTTGAGAGGATGCAGGGTCGGAGTTTGGCAAGCAGTGGGATACTCATTTAATTGCTTCATGCCGTGCAATACAGAGAGCAGTAAAATCCAAATTAATCACACCAAATTGATGCAAGCTATAACCAATAAATTTGTGGCCATTTTAACCCAATCAAGTCTAGGGTGTGGTCTGTCACCCTCCTCCTCCCTATACTTCCATAAACCGGTCCGCGCTACTGGCACAGTGGTTTAAGGCACTTCTGGTAACTTGGTAACAGTGCAGTGAATGTTGGTTGACTTACAAAGTGGGTGAGGAAGCAAACTGCCCGAATCCACTCAGCTCACATGCTGACTACTTCAATATGATCACGTGAATTGGTCCTGAGATTACTGATAAGTCATTCTGCCTCATTTAAATCCTCATGCAAGTCTTACTTGCATAAGAATATTAAAGAAGAGAATTGATACAGATAGTCAAATTTCTCACAGCAGGCTAGCTTTGCAGTTTTACTGAACAGGAGTTCATGTCCTTCAAGATCTAGGAAGAACTTTCTGAAGTTATGGCACTTCCCTCTCATTATGCAATTTATCAGAACGGCATACACATTTTATCAAATTCAGGGCTGACATGACAGACCCAGGCTTGGCCTTAGACATTTTCGTTCTTTGGATTTCTGATGAGCTGAATTGTTTTCTGCCTTCTTCAGCCCTAGTATGATGATAATAAATGAATTAGACCAGGAGTGGGGAACGTGTGGTCCTCCAGATGTTGTTGGACTACAACTCCCATCATCCCTCACCATTGGTCATGTTGGCTGGGGCTGATGGTAGTTGCTGGATATTTATACAGAGGTCAACTTTTTTCTCTCTCTCTCTAAGTCAAGTAGAAGGTACAGTATAGTTAAGCCTAGTTCCCTACACTTTGAGCAGAGTTGAATTATCCTCTACTGCCAAAACAGAATTAGCATGCCTCAAGCTAGGAATGGTATAATAATCTCTACAGTTAATTTGCCTGTCTCCTAAAAGAACAAAAAAGAAGTGCAGACAAAACACTATAATGTCCATTGACTCAGCATCATATGAACAAAGATTCCCTAATGGAGATCCACAATACAAATGAAAAAACAACACTAGAGTATAGTGGTGCAGCTAAGGTTGGACCTCAGGGCCAAATTCCAGGCCCCCTCAACCCCCCCGGAGGGGGGCTCAAATGAGAGACCATAGCACAGCAGTAGAGCCACATGCTTTGCATGTAGAAATTCCCAAGTTCAATCCCCAGCCACCACCAGTCAGTGTCAACAATATTGGGCTAGATGGACCAATGGCCTGACTCAGTTAAAGAAGCTTCCTATTTATTTTATTTATTTATTAATTATATTTAAACCCCGCCTTTTTTCCTGCAAGGAACCCAAGGCGGCTTATATGGTCCTCCTCCTCTCCATTTTATCCTCACAACAACCCTGTGAGGTAGGTTAGGCTGAGAGTCAGTGACTGGCCCAATGTCACCCAGTGAGTTTCATGGCCGAGCGGGGACTAGAACCCAGCTCTCCTGAGTCCCAGCCCAATACTCTCACCACAACACCACACTGGCTCTATGTTCATATGTTCCCAAACAACCACCCAGAGAGTGGCAGGCAATGGAGGCAGCAGCAAAAAAGACCAGTGCCTGAGCGGGCACACTCCATTTTGTTCTTGTAGTCATGGTGCTATGAATTAGGCGAGTTTAAAATTGAAACTGCACATGCTCAGAATATCTCTCTATATCTCTCTCTATATATAGAGATATAGATATATATTAGGGTTGGCAAACAATTTTCTTGTTGTTGTTTTGCTCTAACGTATCAGGGATGCAGAAGTACTTGTAAAGTATGGAAAGGTGGTGCGGTGGGGAGAAATGTTAATTGTGCACTTAATACACGTGGCTGTCTTGTCTAAAGGGTGCCCCTGTAATCGGCTAAACATTGGTTGGGGAATAGCAAAGGCTTACCTTTGGGGGTCCTCAGCACAACAATAATTTTACATGGAAAAGGGGACACACAGCAGAACTGTTCAGGTCCCTCCTCCAGAAAGCACACAGCCCTAACTACACAGCCACAAGGGACTAGGCCTTGTTGCCATGCAGGAGTGTAGCCCATGACATGCCCTCCCTCCCCTGCCCCATGTAGCCAAATAGTCCACTATTTGGTCCCTGGCTACTGTATCTAAATGAGAAATGGTGGGGAAAGGCATCTATATGCACCTTGGACACTGCAGCATGACAGCCAATCAGAATTACTGATTCATGGACTAATAACCTTATTGAGGTAACTGTTTGACCTGTTCCTCCAACCATACATATCCCCCTGCCATCTTCCTTTGGCTGATTGTCAGTATTATTGTCCCAGAACACCAGACACTTCATGTGGCCCACCTACCAGGTTTATCATCACAACAGCAGTAACTGGGGGTGGGGTCTCCAGTTACAGGATACAAACTGTCAGCTCTGTTGGGTGCAGTAGTGGATAACCCACATTCTACCTTCATATTGTACGTGCCCCATCACTGAGACAGCCGAGGTGGATACCAGGGTGCAGGAGTTCCCTATCCATTAACCATCACAAGAACAGTGAAATAGTCACATTTTATTGGAGTTAATTTTGACAACATCACAGAGGATGTGGTGGGCTTGTCGACTTTGTGTGTTTCTGCAGGGCCCTGTGCCACTGAAAGCTACATGACTGATAGACTGATGCGTGCGTGATACCCTCCGTGCTGAGTAGAGCTGCACCCATTACACTGCTAGCACACATTTTGGAAAGACAAAGAAATGCTAGAATAAAAAGGTGAAGGCCTTGGAGAGGAAGTGCTGGCTTTCCACTGGTCACTGCTGCTGCTATGGGCTGCATTTGAAGTCTGCTTGGCAATGCGGTGGAGAACATCTTTTCCTCTGTGTATATTAAACGGTTGCTTGGTTGCCCGTGGAGACAAGAGAAATATGGGCAATGGGGATGACTAACAGGGTGGCAGCTGCAACACATAGGTCCAGTGACTAGATGCTCAGGGTTTGGTGAGTGAAAGTGAGAAAGGGTGCTGTCACCTGAGTGCTTTTCCATTCCACACGCTTTAGTCTAGCTTCCCATTCTCCCATTGGTAGTTCCCTTGATGTCTATGTTTAGAGGTTCACCTCTTGGGGGAAGACAATGTATGTATTGGAACTTTGTCTGCAGTTTCTGTTCATTCTGCTCCATGAGCTCTGGCTAGCATTCTGCAAAGAAAAGACTGTTGTGTTTGGGCCAGTAGTACTAATAGGTGGAGACGACTGCCTGATGTTCACCAATGAAGGAGGCTATTTCCTGCTACAGGATGGGAAATGCATAAACGGTTTTAGTGTCATGCGTGAAACTGCCCCATGTTGTAGGGGTGTCTCTGTGTGGCCATGAATGTTTGAGTCCTCTGCACATTGAGGGGGGGGGAGGGGATGGAGGAGTTCTGCTTTGAGGCATGGTCTCCCCCTACCTGGTGAGCCTTCCTCCATGGCTTACCTGTGCAGGGTGCCTTGTCCTTGCAGCTCCAGATGAGGAGTTAAGGTTCTTGGTAGATGTTTAGTTGGACTCTTGAACCAAAGTACCTGTAAGGATTCTGAGACAAAGTGTAATTCATCTGCCTTTCATTTCTTTTTTTTTACTTCCCCAGCTGCCAAGTGGTTTGTTTGCTTGTTTGTTCATTTGTTTGTGCAAAGTGCTTTGTGAAAAGTGCTTCATCACCATGTTCTCACTTGCATACCCATAGTTCCCTAGACATGGGAGCATAGTGATGTAGCCCATGCCACACTTCTTGATATATGGGAGTTGTGCTCCCTGCCTGGGTCATATATTGCGCAGTGTTAATCAGAATCCTATCTTCCATTGTGACTTGGGGGTGGAGGAGGTCAAAGAGAGACAGTCATCTGGGCCCCTCCACTGTCTCCAATGAGAGTGAAATATCAAGCCACCATCAGTGATGGAATTGATTACAGGAGCATAGGATCCCAATTTAGGCACATGTGATTCCCCTACCACATACCCAGCTGCACCCAGTTTCCCCCCTTGTACCAGTACAGTCCCGCCAGCATAAGGGTTACATGGGTGATGGTCTCCCACTAGTTCAAGAGTAATGCTATGCCGGGTAATATAATGCAGCATTGTGTTTTGCCAGCACAGCAGGATTTAGGAGCAATCCTTTCCTGTCTGTTAGGGAGCAATCCTTATCCATTTATTCCTGTTTCAAACATTCAGTTTGTCTTATTGGTTCCGAAATATATAGATAGGCTGTAAATCTCAGACCAGTTACTCTAGAGCAGGGGTAGACAGAAGGTAGTTTGGGATCTACTGGTAGATCTCTGGATGATTTGCAGTAGATCGGCAAGAGTTTATGACTCCCAATTGTTTAATAATAGCAGCAACATGACTTTTAAGAAACTGATAGTGGACATTTGTGTGAAAGATACAGTTCACTTCTGGTACTGAAGACAATTTCCTAAGCAAAGGTTCAGAATCTATTCAGGGGCACACTGTTCTTTAATTTCTAAGCAAAAGGTTTTTTTACATCTTGTTCTGGGTTCTGGTAAAAAAAAAAAAAGCAGCAGATCCAACAAACCTGAAGTCTGCCCACCCCTGCTCTATAATACTTCTGGAGTCTGACTGTTCTAGAATATTGCTTGGCACAGAATGCTGCAGACCTTTCCCTTGTTGTATAAAAATTTCCCCTTATAATAATACTTAAAATCTGCTATGGAAACCTGATATACCGGTACTTCGATCATAATGTCTCCCAGGCTACCCTCCAAAACAAATTGTCCCCCAACCTGCTACAAACAGATGAAGACTCAAGCTGCATGTGATTTCAACTTTCACTAATGAAATATGCCAACTGGTCTAGATAAAATAGTGCATTACTTACCGGTATATGTTACATAACCTCCGTTGTAAATGCATTTACTTTGAAGCAAAATTAACTTCTTTATATCAATGTAATTTACATCAAAGTTGGAAAACTTCACTGGGAAGCTTATATTGATTTGGATATGACTTACCGGTAACATGTGTCTGTAGTTTTGGTTTAATTTACTGCCTGTTTACAAATAAACAGACCGTGTGTGTGTATGTGTGTGTGCATATATAAAATATGCTTCTTATGGATGGCCATCTGAAAAAGGTTAATTACAACTTTAAATTGCCCAATTTAACTGGTATTAGACTAGATCTATGGCACAATTTTCTATTTCTAAAAATACATTGTTTCATAAAATTAATTAGTAATATTATGTTACTTATTAATCATTTCACAGTGATAATTATTGAGCAAATCATTATGACTGATAGCAAACTCAGGTGCTGAGTTGTTATGACTATATAGCAAAAATGGGGCTATTGGGAAACAAAAGAGAGAGAAAGAGAGAGATTAGCATGCTTGGGGGGATCCCAGGATTTGCAGAAGTAGAGGAATCCTTTAGTGGGGGGACACTATGGGGGCAAACCACCACCATTCTACAAATACACATTTATCCCAATGCGGACTAAGCATGCTCAGTGGTCCCAGATTGCTGAGTGCTGAGAGGAGAAAACAAAAAGAAAAATGAGAGAAGTCATCATCATCATCATCAGGCGATCACTCGTGACTGAGTAAGATTGTCTTCCAGGATAAAAATTTACAAAAAGGAAATTTTAAAAGGAGAAAATTCTAAAGAAAAATTGTGTAGACTCTAGCGATGGGTCCGTAAGTGACTGTGGAGGCCAATTCTACATCCACAGTTTCCCACAGTGAGGACACAGGTTACCAGATGGAAGATGGTCCTGTAAAGGATTCGTTTGACTGCTTTTCGCTTAGCACGTTTCTCCCTTTCACCTTGCACTACTCGGGCTTCTTCAAAGTCCATAGAACCTTTGTGAAAGGCCAACCTCCAGTTAGATCGTTCATGGGCCAGAGCTTCCCAATTTTCGATGTTTATATTGCATTTTTTTAGATTAGCCTTAAGAACATCTTTAAACCTCTTATATTGACCACCGATATTCCACTTTCCATCCTTGAGTTGGGAATAAAGTAACTGCTTTGGGAGACGGCAGTCAGGCATTCGAACAACATGACCGGTCCACTGAAGTTGGCGTTGAAGGATCATTTTTTCAACGCTAGTAGTCTTTGCTTCTTCCAGTACACTGACATTTGTTCGCCTATCTTCCCAAGTAATTCGCAGGATTTTCCCGAGGCAACGTTGATGAAATCTTTCAAGGAGGTGGAAGTGACGTTTATAGATAGTCCATGTTTTGCAGGCATACAATAAAGTTGGCAATACAATGGCTTCATAAACCAGTGTTTTGGTCTTCTTACAAATATCCCGATCCTCGAACACTCTGTGTTTCATTCGAGAAAATGCGGCACTTGCGGAGCTCAAACGATGCTGGATTTCACTGTCAATGTTAGCTGTAACAGAAAGATAGCTGCCAAGATAGAGAAAATGATCGACATTTTCCAGTATTGTCCCGCCAAACTGGATAGATGGCATCATCAGAGGGTTAGCTTGCACTTGCTGATGAAGCACTTTGGTTTTTTTGATGTTAAGTGAGAGACCACGTTTTTCGTATGCTTCTGCAAAAGCATTTAGGATAGTTTGGAGATCATCCTCTGAATGTGCGAAGACCACATTATCATCAGCATACTGAAGTTCCACAACGGAGGTTGTAATTACCTTACTTTTTGCTTTCAGCCTGCTGAGATTAAAAAGCTTTCTATCTGTTCGATATATAATTCCCACACCAGTGGGAAGTTTCCCCTCGACAAGATGTAAAATCATGGCGATGAAAATAGCAAATAATGTTGGGGCGATAACACATCCCTGTTTAACACCTGATCCCACTTTAAATGGAGCACCATGAGAGCCGTTGTTGTCCAAAACCGTTGCCGTCATGTTGTCATGGAGAAGTCGCAAAATATTCACAAATTTATTGGGGCATCCAATTTTTATAAGGATAGTCCAGAGAGCTGTTCGGTCTACAGTATCAAAGGCCTTAGCCAAATCAATAAATGCCATATAAAGGGGTTGATTTTGCTCCCAGCATTTTTTTGGAGCTGACGTGCAGTAAAAATCATGTCTACTGTCCCTCTAGAGGGGCGGAAACCATATTGAGTTTCAGGGAGGATCTCTTCTGAAATAGATAGAAGACGGTTTGCGAGAATCCTAGCAAATATTCTACCTGCGGTAGCTAAGAGAGAAATGCCCCGATAGTTTCCACAGTCTGTTCTATCACCCTTCTTAAAGAGGGTGATAATTATGGCATCCCTGAAGTCTTCTGGGATCTCTTCTCTTATCCAGATTTTTTCGATGAGTTTATGAAGATGTTGTACAAGTTCGGGGGGGCCTTCTTTAAAGATTTCAGCAGGAATCCCATCTGGTCCACTAGCTTTGTTGTTCTTCATTTGATTAATGGGTACTCTAATACCCAAGTAGAATAGAATGGAGTCTCCTGGAAGATGGCATGGTTGGCTCCCTGGAGGCCCCATTTGTTTTACTAATCAGTAAATTATGTTACTAATTAATTTTATGAAGCAATGTACTTGTATAAAATGGAACATTTTCTCTGCAAAAATACAGTCCTGGAAATTTTTCTGTCCACATTCGTGGATGCATTATGACCTTAATTATCATGAAACTTATCAGAATCAGTTCACTGCAGTTATCAACTGCTTTTTCAAGCTAGTATCTGGACTGGAGATTAAGAAATACTGATGGATCTGAACTGAACTCAAGTTTCAGTTCAGAAACTGAACTCAAGTTTGTAATTATTTGATTTCCTATTTATCAGACAACAGATACATAATAATTCAGAATGGTTCTCCCACACATTCCATTCATAGAACCAGACCAGTCTGTCATGATGTTACAGAGGTTCAATGAAAAACTTAATTCAGTGTGCAATGTTTTAGGTGGAAGGAAAGAGCAATGTAAATTAAACAGATAATCCCTTAACAGTGCAATCCCATGCATGTTTAGACAGAAATAAGTCCTACAACTCCCAGCATCCCTCAGCCAGGCATGTAGGCTGCAGGGCCGGTGCAAGGGTTATTACTTGGATGGGAGACCCCTCCTCTAGTTTCCTGCATTGAGCAGGGGGTTGGACTCGATAGCCTTGTAGGCTCCTTCTAACTCTATGATCTATGAAAATTTATGAAGGCAGTTTGGTGCCCTGGGCAAGATCAGATATTTAGCGCCCCCCCTCCCACTTGAGCCCTCCCGCCCGCCCGCCCGATGCCCATTATGAAATAAATTCCTGCAACCTTGTTCATTCTGTCTGTCACTCTGCTGATCAGAACTTTTCTTAGGAGAGCTCTCCACAAAGCTTTTTACGTTCCGCTAGAGAGACGCCTGTCTCAATACTGAATGTTCATAATCCAGGGATATGTTAAATCCCATGTCAGATATAGACACCAATCCACCTAACACTACAGCATAGGCTGGTTGATGGCCAAGATGTATAATGCAGAAAAGCTTAACAAAGAAACCGACAAGGTAGTGTGATTTAAATAACAAAGAAGCTCTCTCTCTCTCTCTCTCTCTCTCTCTCTCTCTCTCTCTCACCCACCTTCCCAAACATGTAGGTAGAAACTACCGCACTGCAACTACTTGTGTGTGTGGATTATATAAATAATTAGGTGAAACCTTTTAATACGAAAAACATGCTGTGATCGTATGGACAATCTTGAGGAATTGTTATGGAAATGTGTGTAAGAAATGCTGTAGCACAAGCGCTGAAAATAGTGGCGACTAATTTCTGAGAGAATGTTCTCTGTTACTTTATTCGTTGAGGTGCTTTAACCTAAGGAATAGATGAAACAAAAACACGTGCTATGTGTGTTTTTTTCTTTCCGTTGAAGCAAAAGTAGTCACTTTTCCTTTTATGAGGAAGTCAAGGCTTCCAATCCCCACCGCCTCCCTCCCCACCCCGCCGGCGTTTCCAGGATGCCCCGACGCATCCCAGGAGGCGGAGGTGGCTCTTCCCTTCTCCCGATGCCAGAGTGCCCTTGTGGGGGGCAGGGGATACCCGCACCGCCCGGCTTGGCGCCCCGGCAGCCTCTGCCTTCTGTCCGCTCCTGCCTTCCTGCTTACCAGGCGTCCTGGGGGCTCCGAGCGCAGCGCCGGGCCGAGGCGGGCCACTGGATGGGACCTCCGCAATGGCCGGCCCAGGCAGGCAGGCAGCACGCGAGCGAGTGGGTGCCCAGGTGTGTGTGTGTGCAGCCAGCCACGGGGCTACTTCTCTCTCACTCACCGGGCGCAGACCGACGGCAGAGCAGGATGCATGTCAGGCCATAAAGGACGGAGAAAACGCCGCCGCATCCACCTCCCTCCTCTTTCTGCATGCCTCAGTGGCGCCCCCTGGAGCCCTGCGCCCTAGGCAGCAGCCTAGTTTGCCTAATGGACGCACTGGCCCTGGTAGGCTGGGTAATGCTGGGAGTTGTAGGACTTATTTCTGTCTAAACATGCATAGGATTGCACCCAAGAGTGCTAATAGACTGTTATTTCCAATGAAATGCAGATGTCTTTCTGTTGACAGCCATCTTAATAGTCTCATATGTAGGCAATTTCCTAGTAGCTTTCATAAACTCTAATACCCAAGTAAAAAAAAATGTTCAGAATCAGATGTTCTCCTACTTTAAAGGGGATTAAAATGGAAAATGCAGTAAGCGAAGACAAAGCACTCTACATAAATAAACCAGAAATAATTTAGTCACATGAGAGACCTCCAGGGAGCTACATAACAGCTATTTCAATTGCCTAAAAATTGTTCCTACTAATATGAAAGCCTTGCAGTAATTACTGACAGGAAACCAAAGTATCAAAACTTTAGCTTTTAATCAGAGGACCAAAACTTTTAAAGATATATACATATATAAAATACACACTAATTATGCATTTCAAAGAAGTTTGTTCATTTTCTGCTCTACAAATTCTGATCTCCCCCCCCCCCCCCAATACAACAGTAGTTGTATAATTAGAAGCTTATGCGAGGCATCCTGTTCAAGCAGACCCTGGCACGGTCCCAAAGCTCTCAGAGGCAACCAGGAGGTTTTGTGCTTTGATGGCATCCCAGTCATTGCATTTGAACCTTGGAGGACAACTATGGAAGACAGTAGATATACCCATCAACCCCACTGGGACTAGGACATAGAAGCTCCACCCATGGAACTGTCGAGGAAATAAGAAAGTCAAGCAGTCTGCAGGATTTCAACTCCTGAGGGTTTCCACTCTGGCACCAGAAGGCTCAAGTTTAGCAGTGGTAGCTGGACACTGGGGGAGTGAGATTCCTATGCCTGGTCCACCCCACATCTTTTTCAGGTAGAGTGGCCATGTGTCCTGTTTTACAGAGGTCAGTCTTCTATTTGAAGGGCTATCAGAGGATTATCCTCTATTTTGAAGGTGGCCTCTATTTGAAGGACTGTCCACTCCAAGTCCAGTTTAAACCATCAGAAGGAAGAGCAAGGCCTTGAAATTGTTCATCAACAGCACCTGAACTGCAGACTTAGCAAGGCCCACAGGTCACCTGGTCACAGTCTTCCACACTATGGTGAGATGTATTGTATTTCTATTTAAATTATGATTAATATTTCTAACTTGGCATTTATACATATAAATTAGCACATGAAAATGTTATGCAAATTGGTGTCCTCTTTTGTGGTGATGCATGTCCTGATTCACAAGTGGCCACCCTATCTTCAGGTACCTCAGCTTGAGATTTTAGTCCCTGGCCAGAATTTTCCTTTTTTTCCCCCCTTTCCTTTTTTAACTAAAGCAGGGCTGTAGGGAGATCAAGGCAGCCTTGGCAAAGGAAAACCCCCCATATTACTACTAAGAACATCTGTCATAGCTGCCTCTCAGCTGTGAAGGAGTCTGATGAAATACATGGCTTCTTCACAGCCACTTGGGATAAGGGCCCTGTCAAAACTACCGGTATGTACCCAGCCAATCTGTCCACAAAGCTTTTAAAGCACCTACTCTCCCTGCTTGGGTAGGGAAGAGGCTGCTCCCTCCCTATGCCAGCAGGGACGCCTTTTGAAAGGACAGATCCTCACTTGCTCACCCTGCAGAGCCTCTGCCTCTCACTGGGAATGGCTTGAGACTGAAAGGGTGGAGCTGCCAGGGTGGGCCAATGCTGAAGGCCGCATGCCTGCAGTCCATGGGTTTCCCACTACTGGTTTTCTATATCGCAAACCCCCTAGAAAATGAATTTCCAGCTGCAACTGGTTCCAGCTTCAGCTCATATTATACAAGAGGATGTGAGGAGTGGAGCTTGTCTGGATTACTTTGGTTTTGTAGGTTCTGGAAGAAAGTGTCACGTTATCCCTCCAAACTTTGATCACATGGTACTGCTCTGTTGCCACAGGTCCAGTGGTAACAGGATACATGGTCAGGCAGCTGACAATAGCCCAGCACTGGCTCCTTGCCACTCCCCTTCCTCCTGTGTCTGTGGAGACGCCACCACTTTGGGTTCCTCCATAGGCAGTGGTGCCAGATCCTCCTCCTCTCCCTGCTGTTTGTCAGACGGTCCTGCCCACCTGCTGATAGCAGACTTTTATATGATGGCGGGGCAGGAGGATGAGAGAGAGAATCTGGGCCCACCTGTCACCCACAGATATGGCAGAAGGGCCTATCCCCCAGAGTCCACGTCTGATAGCCCACAGAAACCTGGAGCTGGCCCTGTGTGGCCATCTGGCCTGCTATCTCTAGGCTTACTCCTATTGGTCTCAGCGGATGAGTCTGTGTACAGATTATCACTTCTGTAGAGCATAGGAGTAACTTTCTCCTTAGCTTTACTGTGGCACAAGCCTTGAACAGTGTTGGTAGCATGACAACAGCACACATGAAGGCAAGAGGGAGCTGGAACCTTGCTATTGGGGCAGGGGGGAGCTGTTGGGTATCTTTCCTCAAATCTTAATGCCAACCACTTCCCCCTGTGACTAATCCCATACAAATAAAGCGGCTTCTGATGAACTAAGTCAATTTTACCCCTAGGGAAAATGAAGAAAAAATAAGAAAGAAAATGTTCTTGAATGGTGAGATACTGCTGAGAAAGACAGGAAGCCTTGTACAGTTTAGTCATCTTCTGTGAGCCCTCCTATAACACTAAGAGATGTAGTAGTGTTAAAAGTAGTTCTGAAACTGCTTCTAGTACATATCTGATCCAATCGCTCCAATGGAGGACCATGACAGGGTTGCACCAAGGGGCGTGGCCTTCTGGGGAAACCTGGAAGGCCAGACTGAGACACCAGATAGGCTGGATTTGGCCCACAGGCCTGAGGTGCATCATCCCTGATTTATTCCATGCAATATTAATCTTTCTTGATATCCTTCTCATTTCCAGGGGGTGGGATGGGGAGGAAATCTGAAAGATGTTTATGCTTCTGTATGAAAGGGGAGGTCAGATGTATTCTACAAAAAGCAGCACGAAATTGCATCAGCAGCTCACTTACTTTATACACTCGCTGGTGCATCTGCAATCCTGACTACTAGGATAAAATCAGTTGGAGTTGTTTCCTGAACTTACTTTTCAATAGACATGTATAGGACTGCACTGTAAAACTCGAAGTCAATGCATGTTGTGTGACACACACACATACATTCTCGCCTTATTAATAAGTGTGTATGTGTCTGTATATATATATATATATATATATATAATGCTTGAGCACGGTCAAATACTACTGTGTATTTATAATTGTGTAGTTATATAGTGAGTGTGTATATAATATATACACTATATAAATACACAATTATTTTATATTAGATTCCTAGACAGGCAGTGGCCTAAGAAACACAGCCAATAAATACTGGGTCTTTCTTAGGTCTTACAATTCATTCCGAACAATAGCAAGACAAGTCCATTTTGGAATAACCTTATGTAGGCAGTAATCATTATTTTAGAGAAACTGAAAAAGATCCAACCACATGGTAATTTTAAGCATAGGATCGTCCCTTTATTTCATAACTAATAAAGGAAAAGAAAAATATTAGTTTATTATAACTGATAAAAATATTTATAATACCAGAGAGGAGGAAGAAGGAAAGAAGGAAGGAGGGAGGGAAAGAAAGAAAAAGCTCTGTAGACGGCGAGAGCGGCTCATTAACATACCCACCCAAACATGGTGACGTCACCGTGTCCCAGGCTTGCGCCCGCCCACAATTGCTTCAAGCCGGCAGGGAATTTAGGGATGCTCCAGGGAAGCAGCGCGTGTGTCCATGTCGTGAATTGTCATCGGGCGGCTCTATGCCATGAACAGCAGAGCATCAGCCACCTGAGCTTGCCCCCGCTCGTCCCCCTTCCCCGCTTTCACCCACTTTTGAAAGTATCGGTCTCTTATCCGATTCTCAATTAAAAAGATACCCCTTTGTGGGCATTGCTCAGATGTACATCTCTCTCTTCCACTATTCCCACCAAAATGAAAGATCTGGGAAGCGCTCTAGTTGCCCTGGGCGCCGCTTCTCGTGCTCTTTGATCCATCGGAAGCACTCGCCCGATTGAGATCAGTGTCCCCCAATAAGCCGCCCAAATAGCCGGTGCGTATGAAGAACCCCGATTCTCAGATCACGCGGCGGGGGGGGGGCGATGTCTTCCCGAACAGGGGAGAGGACACAACAATCACAACGAAGGTGGTCTGTGTATGTGTGTGTGTGGGGGGTGTTAAGACGGCACGCGAGAGCTGAAATGACATGCTTTCACCTGATGCAATCAAAGTAAGTAAAATGCCCGCCATGCATCCTTGCGTAAAATGCCGGATTTCTTCTCCCAGCTATAACACATACACACGCTCGCCTCCCACGAAAGAAAAATAAACGAGCACGAGGATTTCAGCCACGCCGGAGAAGATTCCCAAGAGAGGGCGGGATGCTAAGGGGATGCCGCTTGCTTTCTTAGCAGCATCCCTAGGAAAGAACTGGATTTGAATTGGGCAGATGGATTCGGGCGGGGGGGGGGGGTGGACGGACGGGACCCGACACAGAGCGCATCAGACTGCACTGCCCCTGAATCCTACTAACCTACATGGCAGCGTGTGCTGCCTGCTCCTGTTTCTGCCTCCGCCCGCCCCCCTTTTTCCCCCACTGACCAACCTTGCTCCCATCCTGCTGTGTCAGGAGGACATACCCAAGAACGATGCTCTGTACGTCTTGGGTATCTTCCTCCACTTAAGCGTGTCAAATTCCTTCTCTGGACCACAGGACACACCGCACATCTTCGTGTCTGTGGTGCTGATTGTCCATGTCCATCTATTTCCCGATGTCATATTATTACCCCCCCCCTTTTTTTTCCCTATCCCACGGTGGGTGATGGGGAAGATCTCTCGCCCACCTTCCCTTCTAGGATCCGATGCTGGGAGGCTGGGGACGGGGAGGAAATGCCCACCGTTGCTCTAGAATGCCCCTGGGTTGTCGATACATTCCACTCTCCATGTCACCCGTAATGGGTTTCTCAGTTCCATATGCCTCCACTCTCTGGCCTTGTATATATACTAACTTGCGGGCTATTCCACAAATGATGCAGCGCGTTGCCACTGCCAATATATATGCCCCCTTCTTTAGAAACCATGAAGATCTGCGGGGGGGGGGGGTTGCCTTTATTTTCATCCATATTCCCACTTATGCTAATGAGGGGCGGACGATCCAATATCAATGGATAGACAATGTTCTGCCTTTGGATGGCTCTCGCTTCCCTTAAACCTGTCTGCGTGGTGCTATGTGCGCATGGCCGGTGCGCCTCCCATAGCCTCGCCTCGGCGACCACGAGGCTCGCCTATTAGCAGCCCACCCCACACAAAACACACGCTCCCCTTTGCCACTACTACACCCACGGGACCCCCGCTTCGCTCCTTTCTCCTTGGGTCGCTGCCTGGAAGCCGCCCCCCACCCACCCCACACACACCTTGGCTTACCTTCTCCCCGGGGGCGCCCAGCGTGGCTTGGGCGACTCTCTCACAGCAGCCCCTGCAATGTGGCGGAGATCGGCGGCAGGGAATCAATGGCTGGCTGAACCGGCAGGCGGGCGGAGGGACGCGCGCGCGCCAGTGTGTGTGTGTGTGTGTGTGTGTGTTGCTGTGCGAGGCGGAGGGAGGGAGACGTACATGTGCGCGGCTCCTCCGATGCAGGGGCGTTTAAGACGGAGGGGAAGGAAGTAGGGAGGGGGGAAAGGCAGGGCAGAGGGAGCCGCACCTCCCTTGACGCAGCGCGCTCTGCAAGAGCAGCAGCAGCAGCATCTTTCCCCCAGCGAGCGAGGTGGAGGACGCGAGAGGGCAAGGGGCTCTCCCTCCCTTCCCAGCCGAAGGCGGCCCTCTCAGTCTGTCGTTCGTTCGAGGCTGCTGTACCCGGCAGTCGAGCCTGTCGAGGAACAAAGCAGAGCCGTCGCCGCGGCTGCCGCCCCCCCCCCTCCCGCCACGCCGTTCCTGCTAGTCCCCTCCCCCGCCCAGCCCGACCCCACCCTGTGGCTCTTTCGCGGGATGTTGCGGCACGTTTCGGTCTCGAAGAGGAGACACGGCGTCGTGAGTGCGCGTGTGCGCGAGCCTGCCCTGGCCCCTTCCCCAGGCTTTGGAACTGGGCGGCAGGGGTCGGACGCGATCCGAGACGTCTCCGCCCGGCGCTACAGACAAGGGGAGTGGGCAGCTGGCAGTCAGACGGAGTTGGGCAGGGGGTGGGAGGAGGAGGAGGAGGAGGTGCCAGTCTGTGAAGGGAGTCCTGTGTGCGAAGTGGAAAGCAGGCGAGGAAGAACAATGTTGATGGGGTTCCCCCCCCCCCGTTTTTTAATTTCCCGATGCAACGCGAGCGAGGGAAACGTAAATCCACCCCGTCCCCCACCCGGAGAGCCACGCGATCCCAATCGGAATTAAGCGGGGGGGGGGGGGGCTCTTCCACGGATGTAATTAATCCAATCAGGTATAGCTCTGCTATGCCTGATTTGAAGAATGTGTAGTTTGGCCCTTAATGGCATCCGAAGCGGGCAGCTCTTGGCCAAGCTCAGGAAAAGTTGTACACTGTACAGATACGCTTAGGGCGCAATCCTATGCATGTTTTGACGCGGGGGAAAGCGCGTCTGGCTGGGGAATGCTGGGAGTTGTAAGAATTTTTTCTGTCTAAACATGCATAGGATTGCGCCCTGAGAAGATATTATGTATGTATTTATTAATTCCATTTCTAAACTGCCCAATCACTGAAGCTCTCTGGGCAGTTCCCAGAGGCCTCTGCAAGTGCTATAGTACCACCCTTAATTGCACAGCAACTGCTCTTTGCCACCATGAAGGCAACTACTTTTCAGGAATAATGTAACTTGACTAGCAAATAATGACAGAGTGAAATTATGCCATAAACAGAACAAACATCTAGCTTTCCACCTGAAGTTTATCCATAAAGTAGGTATGTGACCATGACCATGATCATATTTATGTCCCAATCAATTTATGTCCCATGCAATATCAATTTTCATACTTAACCAAGACAGTTGCAAGTTTATTTTTGGGTTATTACTGTTTGATGTGAATATTAAGTCAGTGATAATATAAAGTTACTTTTCCAGAGACAGGCCTGATTCTGACGGATTGACGACCCAGAGTATGGGTTGTCGTTCTATTGCGGGTTCTTGTTGAATCATGGGTCATCACATGTGAACCCTGCACTATGGTTTAACTATGGGTTGTTAATCACGAACAACCCAGGAAGAGAACGCATGGTTTGTTGTTGGACTGTGAACTCTGGGTTGTTTGTGAGTAACAACCCATAGTTAAGCCACCGTGCAGGGTTCACACATAACCCACAATTCAATGACAATCCATCCTCAACCAGTACTCTGGGTAGTCATTACATGTGAACCAGGTCACAGTACCTTGCATTGTTAAACGTTTTCTAATGTACCACTTCATGTATATTTATCTAAAGAGATATTACAGGATTTCATATTACATTGTGAACATGCACAGCACACTTGTTTGGTGTGTATTTTGTCTATGTACGTTCAATCTAAATTTGTCATCTAATTCAAGTGGAACCTTACAATAATCACTGGGAACATTCTCTCAATATAGTGAATATTTGTTTAAAAGTAAAACGTATAAAGATTAAAACTAATTTATTTCAAAACAGGAGTAGATGTGTGTGTGTGTGGGATCTATACCAGGAAATGTATGTCTATTGCAGTGATAATGCTTTTAACCCAAAGTGCATGATTTGGTCTAAAATCATGGCTTATCCGCTCTGCTAGCACAGGCATATTTAATCTGAACACTATTTTAAACATGCTACTCAGAAACATATCCTTCTCATTTCCAGGGGGTGGGATGGGGAGGAAATCTGAAAGATGTTTTTGCTTCTGTGTGAAAGGGGAGGTCAGATGTATTCTACAAAAAGCAGCACGAAATTGCATCAGCAGCTCACTTACTTTACACTCGCTGGTGCATCTGCAATCCTGCCTACTAGGATAAAATCAGTTGGAGTTGTTTCCTGAATTTACAACTGTTCAGACTCAAAGGAATTTGGGTGTGTACAAAATTGGTTCAAGGTATTCCAGATAATTATAGTGCCTAACAACTGTTATTTGAATAATAATTACAGGGGAATAGCAAACTGACAGATTTTGACAGGACTACGCTTAATAATTAGTAACCATATTTCCTTTCTAATTCAAAGAATATTATGATTCCAGTGAACAGATTTGCATGTGTATGCTTCAGCAAGTCTATGAGCTGATAACAGCAGATTGCTGATGCAATTTTCACGTTATTTTTTGAGAATACATGGGGCTTCTGCTTCTACATGAAACAGAACTTTCTGTTTCAGAATCCCTTCTATCATTTTCATTATACAGTGGGGGGAAGCAGGGAAATTCCAAACAAATCTTAGTGCACAGTCATTGCATAAGTTCTGATGAAATGTTTGACTCCTATGTCATCAATTTTCAACTTTCTAATTGAAACACTTTAGGGGAAGAGCAAAATTAAACTATCATTTAAAATCAGTTTTCTTCGACATCTTATAAGCCAATCTAAATATACCCACTGTAAATACTATTTAGCAATGTTAAGCATCTCCCCAGCCCAGAATTGTATGACCTTGAATGCATGTAAAAATAAAATGTTAATACTTGCCAATGATAACTGAAATTCTTTAATCTAAATTATTTTGCATCTCCTCAGCTTATTAGAGAAGAATGTGTGTGAGAGAGATTTATATATTTGAATCCTAACTTCCCTTCTGTAAATGAAACAGAGTTCACATTCATGCCATGGTGTTTTCTCACCTCCCCCTTCACTCTGCCACCCCCTGAAAACCTGTTACTGGGGACTGGGGGACCCTTGGGAATGGTGTGGATAGGGGGCAGGAGGGATGGAGATGGGGGGGGGTGTTAGCAGAAATTACCCTTCTCCTTGTGTGAATGGGAGAATAACACTATACACATATACTCAGAAGTAAATTCCATTCTGTTCAACAAGGTTTACAGTCTTCAAACACAATGGAACTTACTTTTCAATAGACATGTATAGGACTGCACTGTAAAACTCCAAGTCAATGCATGTTGTGTGACACACACACATACATTCTCGCCTTATTAATAAGTGTGCATGTGTCTGTATATATATCTATAATGCTTGAGCATGTTCAAATACTACTGTGTATTTATAATTGTGTAGTTATATAGTGAGTGTGTATATAATATATGCACTATATAAATACACAATTATTTTATATTAGATTCCTAGACAGGCAGTGGCCTAACAAACACAGCCAATAAATACTGGGTCTTTCTTAGGTCTTACAATTCATGCCGAACAATAGCAAGACAAGTCCATTTTGGAATAACCTTATGTAGGCAGTAATCATTATTTTAGAGAAACTGAAAAAAGATCCAACCACATGGTAATTTTAAGCATACTTAAAATGAACACTATTTTAAACATGCTACTCAGAAACAACCCCATGGTGGCTTCTTTGGCAGGGTTCAAACATCACGTTAATAGTTTTAGTTTACAGTTTCCAAGCAGTCTGCTCATAAACAGTACAATAGCCTGTTTGTAGGAGGGGCTAAACAACCCATGGACTTTTGGTGTGGTTTGTTTAGCATCATATGTGAATGCAGATGTCTGGCTTGTCCCTTCCCCAACAAGCCAGAGAAATAACCCAACATCAAAACCACTTGCAGTGAGAGCGATCGGGTAGCATCCACAATCATACTGCTCATACACAATAAGCTGGGGTTCTAGAGGATATGTGTCTTTGTTTCCTGATTCTTCCATGCAGAGGCTATTGTACTGTATTTTATCCAAATGTAATTTATCCCTTAACATTCAGAAACAGTAGATTCAAGGTTTACATTGTCAGCATTTTCTAAATTCTCAAATCTTTGACTTTGAGACTCACTCAAGTGGGTAAAATAAAATCTTTAAAATGTAGGCCAAGGGGGGGATTAAGCAGGGAGATTAATTCGTCAAAAGGGTCATGAGAAATTTGAAAAAGTGTAAGAAATCCAAGGAGAAAGTCATTGAAAAGTCAAGTGTTTTAAATGTAAACATTTTCAAGCAGTTACTTTCTGCAGCTTTCTTTACTCATTAGAATTGTCTGCTTTTTGTCCAGCGAGGAAAACTAGTAATTTTTGAACTAGGAATAGATGACATCTATGTATTTATTTATTTGATTTATACCCTGACCAGGGCCGGTGCTACCATTAGGCCAACTAGGCGGCTGCCTAGGGCGCCGGGATAAAGGAGGCGCCAGAAATGCCTTGGGGAAAAAAAAATACATCACGTATTTTACCAAGTTTGTTTTACCAATCATGTCCTGTGGCGGGGAAGGGAAGGCGAAAGAAGCGCACCCCTCCCTCTCTCTCCTCCAGCTCGTTACCAGGAACAGCAGCAGGCAGGCTCCTCCTCACAACCAGCATCAAAAGAGGCAGAGAAGGCTACAGACTGGAGGAGGGGAGGCGGACAGGGGCCAATGATGCACCTGCAAACACCTCCTTCGCCTTCCCTCTCAAGGATGCACCTGCAAACACCTCCTTCGCCTTCCCTCCCTCTCATGAGCCTCAGGTTCCTCAGCTCAAGGTCCCCTGAAAGCAGTTATTTCCAGCAACCAGGGAGGGAGGGAAAGGTATTTTAAGCTAGCTGGGGCTCCAATGTTTTAATTATTTACCATGCTGTTTCTGTGTTTTGGTTTTAAATGGTTTTAGGATGCAATCCTATGCGTGTTTGGAGGGGGGGGAAATCCTACAACTCCCAGCATTCCCCAGCCAGCCATGCGCAATCCTATGCACGTTGAGGTAGAAAAAAGCCCCACAACTCCCAGCGTTCCAACAGCCAGCCATGCTGGCTGGTGAATGCTGGGAGTTGCGGGGCTTTTTTCTGCCTCAACGTGTTTAGGATTGTGCCCTGAGCTGTTGATGTTTTCTTTACTGTACTTTGAATATTGTTGTCTGCCTTGAGCACTAGGCTGGTAAAGGGAAAGACAGGATAATATACATTATTCTGATAAAGAAATATTGCAACAAAGTGATAGAGAGAGGAGGGGAAGTAGCAAGTTTCGTAAATCCCCTCCTAAATTTGAACCAGATGATCCACGGGCTCTCTCTTTGCTATGTTTCTACTACATGCATCCCCCCCCCCTGCAACCCAGAAGGTGTACGAGTCAAACCGGTGTCTCTGCACCTCCACCCTGCGAGGTAGGACAGGCTGCAAGACGCCCTTTTGTCTCTATTCCTCACAGGTAGCGCCACCACACCTCTCTCACATCCTTTTTTCATATCCCTTGTGCTGCCTGCAGGAGGAGACAGGCTTTTACATATATATGGAGTAGGAGAAGGCCCTTGGGAGTTCCTGGCATAGCTGGGCTGATGTTGCCTCTTTGCTTTCCTCGTGAACACAAAGGAAAAGTCTCAAAGTCCACAAAGTTTTTCTATGGGGCTCGGCAGTTCCCAGGGACGGAAATTTATTTCATAATGGGCATAGGGCTGGAGGGAGGGAGGGAGGGAGGGCTCAAGTGGGAAGGGGGGGCGCTAAATATCTGATCTTGCCTAGGGCACCAAATTGCCTTGCACCGGGCCTGACCCTGACCGTCATCAGGTTCCCAGGGCAGGAGGCAGAGCACTTCTAAGTGCAGGTGGGTGTTAGCGATACAGCAGATATACTGTCACACCTAAAGCTTTGCCAGCTCATAGCAGCCAGGGCAGAAGGCGTGTGTATGGGGCGGAGAGGATGACCACAGTTTTGCCAGCTTTTTCAGTCCAGCAGATCACATCAGTTTAAATCCTCACATGATGAACACACATTGAAAGCAACGTGAGAAAATTAGTTGGGGGGGGGGGGAGAGTGGCTTTGGATACTGTGGATCAAAGCTAGCTCCAACCTGACCCTGATCCTACAATGCCCCATTTCAGGACCCTATGCTTGCCACTGGTGGAAACACCACCAGTCCTAGCTTTCCACCTGCTACACTCTCTATAGGTGTAGTGGAGTCTTTGAAGTAGCAGAGCCCCCACCCCCTTGGAGCTCTTCTCTGCTGGCAGAGCATGGTGGAGGGGCACCTCTGCCAAATCCTAACCTGGCCAGCTGGCAACATCAGGGAGGCAAGAATTGCTCTGTTAATTCTGTTCTGAAATTGTATGGTTCTGGTCTGAAAATGCTTTAGGAAAATCTGGTCTGATTTTCAACGGGATGAACACCAAACTTCCATACCTCCCTCTGGAATGTGTTTCACATTCTTCACCCCAAAACTTAATAAAATCTTGTAGTTTCTGAAAATGAATTGAGGTTTCTTTGGCAGAATTCACGGCCATATGATGATGATAATAATTTATTATGGTCAATTGACCCACACAGGCCATATGCCTGTATACAGGCCAACAACACCTTATCACACTATGTCAGTGCTAGAAACCTATGCATAATGCAGCATAGCCTGCAACATCACTTTTTTAAAACGAAAAGAAAAAAAATAGAGGAAATTAGTAATTAAATTATGCATTTATGTTGAATTGTTTTTTGCTTTGTTTTAATTAAAATTTCATTTTTAATCTGGATTTTATTGTTAGCCACATTGAGTGCCATTTTTTTGGTGGAAAGGTGGAATATAAATTAAATAATTGAACTCAGAACCAGAACTTCCTCCCCCTTTGCAGGAACAGAAACTAACAAACAAACATAACTCACAAAGAAGTTATTCAAGGAAAAATGGCTCCCAACTGGATTCAGTGAAAAGCAAAAAACGGGTGGGGATTGGGCTGAACTATTGCTTTGTTGTGTACGGGTTATTGTTGTTGTTTTTAAATTCATGGTTCCCTACTTTGGGAATTTATAAACATGGAAAAGCATGTTATAAATTTCCAAATCAATAACAAAATACTGTCACACTATCCCTGCTCCAGCAAAAAGTACAGGATATACGCTTATACATTGCATATAAGATCAGGGGAAATTAAAAGGAAATAATTGGGAAACAAGGTACAGTGGGAGAGTGAGGTGGCCTAGTTGATTTTATTTATTTATTTATTATTTATTTATTTATTGTATTTTTGAATCGCCCATCTGGCCAGTCATCTGGCCATTCTGAGCGATGTACAGTCTAATTAAATAAAAAAATGAAACAAAAAACAGAGCGTCAGTTAGCCCGGGGGGGGGGGCAGTCCAACCGGAGCAGGCCCTGATGTCCCCTCTGCCTGCTCCTGCCACCTTCACTCCTTCCTCTTCCCCACATTTTAAGTTAGTCCAGCTAATAATTTCAACTAGCAGTGCTGGCTCCAGATTTTGAGAAGTCCTCCCTTGTGCAAGGTTTTGTCAGTGCCCCCCTCTTTGTTGTGATGCCGTTTTGTTGGCCACTTTGTGTAAGATACACTGCCCTGAAGAGGCTGATTTGGGAAGGATCCTGTGTTGACCTCCTGTCCTCTTCCAGTCTATCACTCAGTGAGGCAAAATATGGGAAACTAGGTAGCACTACAGTCTAAATCCCTGTTGTGTTCAGAAGCCATTTAACATGCAAAGAATAGATCCCATTTAGAATATGTATAAAGAGATAATTAGGATGGGATTCAGCTGAGAGTACCAGCAGGAAGGCAGTTCAATTAGTGTGAACATCTGTTGATTTTCTGGTGTCTTATCTACGGAATGCAACAGTCTGTGTGAACATGGTGAATGGCTATCATAAAACCTTATCTACTTTATAAGGGTGGTCACTTAGTTTTAAAGGCTAGATTAATTTAAAAGCTAGTTTTAAAGGAAGCGGGTTTGTTGCAGCAAAGCAAAGTGATCATCATAAAGTATTGTTCTGATTTCTCAAAGAACCCTAATGAAAAATGGTTTGGAATACTTCACTGCCCCTTGTTCACCCATACATGTAAATCAATTAGTCATAGGCAAATACAGTAATACTTTGGATTGCAAGTAACTTGGTTTGAGAGCGTTTTGCAAGACAAGCAAATTTTTAAGTATTTATTATTATTATTTTGACTTGATATACAAGTGACGTCTTGCAATACAAGTACTGTAGTATGGCTTAAATTAAAAATCTCTATACAAATTTTTTGGGGTGAATTTCGTTTTGATATAAGAGTGTTTTGGATTACAAGCACGTTTCTGGAACGAATTATGCTCTCAGTCCAAGGCATGACTGTATGTGTCTTTGACCATGAAAACAGTTCAGACAGTCAGACTATCTTTCAGATGGGAATGAGGCCTGCTATGAAATTGATGGGATTTGCCCAGTAGTTGCTATATCACCAACTGAGTTTCTTGAGCAACAGCCCTGATGTTACAACTCCCGGTGTTTGAAAACTGAATCAAACTTTTAAAATCAGATTGTTTTGTATAATATTGTCTGGGCCAAACCATGAATCTTGACAGTCATATCCAAATCCTGATTTGAGATTGGGGTTTCCAACCCAGGCTACATCTGCTGACTATCCCTCAAGCTAGGACTCGAAGTGCAGCAGGCAGAGAATATCATTGGCAAAGAGTGCCATTGACTAGTCAAGGGAAGAGAAACCATATTTATGCCAGGCCTGGCCAATTTAGAGCCTTCATTTGGTCCAGCTTCAGCCTAGCCCCTGGTTAAGTTCCCTGTGGGGGGGGCACATAGGTGTCTCCCCCGCCCACATCAGTGAATCTCCCTGCATGCTGTCCCAATTGTGAGTTTACCCGGTGGCAGTAGTTGTATCTGGGAAACTGCCCACCATTTTAATTTCCCACAGTGCCCTGGAGAAGCACTAGGTTGGACGTTCTGGGGAACAGTGGGAAATTAAAAATGGTGGGCAGCTTCTCAGCTCCTGCCACTGCTGGATAAACCCACATCTGGAGGCTTGGGCAGGAAGGTAGGCCCTGCTGTGCCACTTGGGCCAGAGAAGGTGTCCAGGTTTGACAGTTGCTGTTGCTGGCCCTAGACCTCATACTACCTGTCAGTCATAGGTGCTGAAGAAGCTGCACACTCTAATCCCTCCCTGCGCCTTAAGGGGGTTCTGAGACAACCCACAATCCTAAATGGGCTGAGCTGGGATTTAAAATAGAATACATTGGGCTCCTCTTTTGTATTTTCTATATTGTTTGATTTTGAGATGACATCGCCATCACACACTTTCCAGAATCTGAACCAGGAACTAAGGCCTGATGGACATCTGCAGCAGGCAGTGTGAATGGGGTGAAAGAGTCCTGGGATGGTAGGACAGACGGGACCATTTCACATCACAAGTCGGGGGACATCACTTTTGCCTGCTCTGCCACATAATTAATAAATACGTTTAATAATAATAAATCAATAACTCCCTGTAAAATCGAAAAGTAGCATACCAGGAAGAAGGCTCTGTCACAATCCTTTGTATGTCCTTCCGTTTTCCAATCTGTTGGGATTTTTTAAAACATAGGGGTGGAGAAAGCCAACCTAAAACCCCTTTCTGACACACACACACTCACCAAGGAGGGGGGAAGGAGACCCAGGGGGCAGAGACAGCCAGTCTCCACAGAGACCAACAGGGACAAACAACATCTGCATAGAATCACCCCAGGGGGGAAGGCAGGAAGCATCCCCAGGTTCGTCAATGCTCTTGTATATCAGCCCCATCTACATAAGACTTGAATACCTTGCGAGAGCAGACATTTCGGCACCCATAAGAAAGGGCCATTCAACACCACAGGATGGGACCATTAAGCAGGTGGCTTCAAGGGGACCCCACCCACCTGAGGAGGGTGGCAACCCACCTGATTGGCCACCCACCTGAGGAGGGTGGCAACCCACCTGATTGGCCGCCCACCTGAGGAGGGTGGCAACCCACCTGATTGGCCACCCACCTGATTGCAGAGGGAGGGGCTACCTGAAACCCAAGGTATAAAACACCCTGCGCAAGGGAACTGAGTTGTTGGACCTGATCAGCAGTCTTGCCCCATGCTTGGGGTAAGGGAACGAAGGGATCGGCAACCCCGGGTAGCAGCACCCGGTGTGCTCCAGCTAGCTGAAATCACTGGCCGCTTGGGTTGACCGGACCCCCGGGAAACCAAGCTGAAATCACTGGCCGCTTGGGTTGACCGGACCCCCGGGAAACCAAGCTGAAATCACTGGCCGCTTGGGTTGACCGGACCCCCGGGAAACCAAGCTGAAATCACTGGCCGCTTGGGTTGACCGGACCCCCGGGCAACCAAGCTGAAATCACTCACTAGCCGCTTGGGTAGACCGGACCTCCGCCGGGAACCCAGCTAGCCGCTTGGGTAGACCGGACCTCCGCCGGGAACCCAGCTAGCAGCATGCGGTTGACCGGGCCTCTGCTGGAGCCCGAGCTGAGCTAACTAGCTGAGAGCCCTGAAATCACGGTGTCCTTGAGATTTCTTGCTTGCTACTTTGTGCTGTACTGATAAGCTGTATTGCTGGCGTGTGTCTGGGTTTGTGACGGTCATTTTGTAAATAAACTTGTTTTATAAAAGATACTTTTGTGGCTATAAGTTATCCCTTTGTTCTAGGCTAAGGGTGATAGTCGCTGGGGGACCTCGGAGAAGGCCCGCCCCCAGGACTCGCTACCCCTTAGTATTGAACCCGCGCAGAAGACCAGGTTGGCGGTCTTCCACTATAGGGGAGCATTCAAAAAGTGTGATCCCCCTGTGCCATCTGAAGTGGTGCAGCCCATTTAGCCATCTCATTATTCTACCACCTCGTATCTTGTATTTGTAGTCTGGACCTGAGATTGTCAAGAATTTTTTCAAGATTCAGCCATGCAGAACTGATTCTGAATAAGATGCTATATGCCTCTTAGTAGCCCCAGGATAGCAATCCCGTTCATGTGAAACTGGAAGAACTCAAAGGTGCTTTAGATGTTTTTAGCTATTTTCAAACATTTATACAAAGTCTTTTTCATGTCATTATCAACAATTTGAAGAGACACAGAAGTACAATACATGTAGTTTCATTGGCCAAGGAAAGGGAATGACGCTGTGGCATTCTGGTTTTTCTGTAAGTGTGTTTTTAATGCAATAATTCTGTTGAACGAGTTCAATGCACTCCACCACACAGCAACTCAGCTGCTGATGTAGGACTGTAGCTCAGAGGCAGAGCACATGCCTTGTATGCAAAAGTTCCCAGGTTCAAGAGGACCTGGAAAGTTATGACACTGTGATGTGCTATCTTATTGTCCCAGTATCTTATTGTAACTGGGGTTTTTTAGCCGTTTTAAATTGTGTTTAAATTTTACATGTTAAAGATTTTGTATGATGCTTTAGTTATGTTGTATTTTTGAATCTGAATTTTTTTTTTTAACTGCACAGAGAGCTTTAGCTATTGGGCAGCATAGAAATGAAATAAATGAAATGAAATGTCTCGCTTGAGTATTGAGTTTATTTATTTATTTGCAATATTTCTATACCGCTAAGTATTAAAAAGAAAATCCCTAAGCGGTCATTGTGAGTTGCCACAATGAAACTTGGTATGCACATTTTATGGCATAATTGTTCATGCAAAATGTGAAACGAGATTGACTCCCCTGTTCCCATTTTATGGGGCAACGGGGAGGAGGAGAGAAAAAAGATGCCAAACACAGCACAATGTGATCTCTGCAGTAAGACCACTCAAAATGTACTTTAGTGACTTTACAACATGTTGTCAGGAAGCTGCCGCACTGTATCATGAGAAGTGGTCTTGTGGGTTTTGTGCAAGCCATCCAAACTGGAACATAATTTCAATCTGGCTTGTAGTCACTGACATAACCACAGATGGGAGACTGTACATGGATACTGCTTAGTTTACAGCTTCAATTCCATTCAATGCTGTTTCCACTTCAGAGGATTTGGAACCCGTTTGCCACCTCTGAGCATGAAGCCCTGTATAAATTATGAAACCAAGCCATTGTAGGCAGTCTCCATGGTGAAATGGACATCAAACATGTCATAAGACTCAAGCTTGCTCCTATACTGGTACTCAAGAACCTTGAAAGATTTGCAATACACTTTAAAGACACAATCCTATGCATGTTTAGACAGAAAAGAGTCCTACAAATCCCAGCATTCCCCAGCCAGCATGGGAGTTGTAGGATTCTTTTTCTGTCTAAACGTGCATAGGATTGTGCCCTTGGAGTCCCAAAAGTAGAGTTTTTTGAGACTCTAAAGCCAATATTTCATTTTCATTTCTCATGAAAGAGGCATTGAGCAGCTCTCACTTCCCACCACATTTCTTGTTGCTGCTTGTAACCTGACTGTAGAGTCCTTTTGTGACACATACACTTCTAATAGTGGAATAGATCCTGTTTGAATTCCAGTCTCCAACTTCCTTCAAGAATCTTAGGAGTGATTTACACGGGGTTGTTGCCAGGGATTTGTGAATCAGCAAAACACAAGCTTGTCAAGGTTCTCTGAATTCCACCTCAAAGCGTGTCCCATATTGTATCTGTATGAGATTGTGAGCTTTGGGGGGGGGGGTTTCCTCTTCACATGAAGATGTGTGCATATTTTCATGCACATAATGTATGCATCAATTGTGCGTATTTTTGAAATTATAGATTTTTATACCACTGTTCATTTAATAATAATAATTTAAAAATCATCATCATCATCATCATCATCATCATCATCATCATCATCATCATCCCAGAGCAGTTTACAAGATAAAATCCTGATAAAATACAATAAAGCCAGTCATTGACACAATAAAACAATGGGGGGGGGAACAATATAATTTCATTAAATAACCAAGGATAACTGGCAGTGCTAGCAGTCAGGGAAGCACCTGAGCCAACAAGTGTGTCTTCAGTTGGTGGATACACTCCACATTAGGATCCTGCCTGAACTAATTGGGGAGATGATTCCACATAGTGTGTACCACAATTGAGAAGGGCCTCCTCCTCACCATGGCCAAATGAACCTCAATAAGCCATGGTATGGTCAGCAAGGCCTCCCACTCAGAACGCAGAGTCCAGGGCAGCCTATATGGGAGAAGGCGGTCTCAGATAATCTGGTCCTGTGCTGTTTCTGGCCTTATAAACCAGCAATAACACCTTGAACATGGCTCAGTAGCTAATTGACAACTGGTACAGAGCTTCGGCACAGGAGACATATGTGCACGGTAAGAAGCTCCACTGAGTAATCTAGCTGATGCATTCTGCACTAGCTGCAGCTTCTGATCCAATCAAGGGCGGACCCACATACAGCACATTGCATAGTCCAGTCATGAGGTTACCAATGCATGGATCACTGTGGCCAGCGATATACACATCTGTATGTCATTGGCCACAGTGTGTACATTTCTCCTATTGATTAAAGCATGTCTGTGCATTTTTCAAAAGTACGTTTTAAAAAAAAAATAAAAAAAAATCCACAAATCGCATCACAAGCTCGGAAATGTACAGACTTTGACTGCAGATTGTGTTCTTTCTGCACTCAGTTTCAGGAGGTGTGAACTGGGTAAATTCTGGTAAAAAAGGATTGGAAATGAATTTCTCATACATACCTAGTTGTTGATATTTTCTCTGCAGAACAAATATCATTTGAGGAAAATGAAACGAAGAGATGGTGTTTGGTTCCAAGGCTAGACTAGTGAATTTCATAGCTGAGGATACTTTTGAAAACTAAACCGCCCCACCCCCCAAAAAATGCTGTCCACTACACCACACTGGAAGTTTACAGTAGATCCAATTAAAAATTTAATGAATGTATAGAACCCTCTGATACACAAACTTTCTCAGTCACATGCAGGTCCACTTTGAATTACTTTCCTTATCATCTTACTTTATTGTAATATCTATCTATCTATCTAAAATGATTTCTAGGCCACCTTTAGGGGTGGAATATGCAAAGGACAACTGGACAGTAAGTGCACAAAGTTAATGTCACCATGCCTGTTGTGTGTGCCACTGCTAATCAGCTTGGAGCACATACTGGGACTTCCTGAGAGCATTTTACCTAGAAGTAAAGGATCACTATTTACCTAGAGGATCTCCATTTGAAGAGAAACTGGTGGAGGGGGGGGAGGAAATAACACTCAACATTTTCTTTATGTACTTTATTATGCTGCATATTTTAAACTTCTTACATATTCCTTTGAACTTTAATTAATTTTTTGCCCTGAGCTTAGGAATCTTGAACACAGTAGGATTTCTTTTATAATGCAAGGTTAGGTTGGCTTGCCAGGTAAATTTTTACAAACATACAAAGCTATAATCAAGGAAGCACACAATGAATGGATTAAGAGAAATGGCTCAAGTAATGGCTGAGAACTTTACTACCCACGAGGCAGCACCCTTATCTTGTGGTCCCCCTGCTAAGATAGTCACTCCTTGATCACACTCTTCTACCAGGACAAACTAGTCAAATCCAATACCCTACATAATTCCCATAAAGCAAACAAATAACTTTGCATGCAAGAGCTGTGACACACCCATTGCACCAGAATTATGCTGCTCCTCCACCAATCAACATTGTACCTAGACAACTCACATTTAAACTGCCCATCAGGAATCCACCAATCAACATTGTACCTATACAGCTCATATTGCACATTACAAATACAACCAATGAGGTTACATTGATAGCTAGAGTTGTCTAACAATATTCTAATTCTCATTGCAGGACAGGGTATTAGGAATGTTGGAGAAATCTGCAACAGATTCACAAGAGTGTATTTCTATGCATCCAACCAGTGGATTCTGCAGCGAATCACCTTTTTCTGAGTAGCACAAATTCTGCAGACTTATGGATCGTTCTTCTTAACTTGGAGGGAGGAGGTTGCGAACTTGTGCTAGTGTTGTGCATTAGTGCTAATGTGCATCAGTGCAAGTGTGCATTTGCACAAGTGGAATGAAATTCTCATGCATAAAAACCTGATTCCATCAATGAGCAGATGATGGAATGAAAGACGCTTGACAATCCGCAAAACACAGACGGAATGGATTTAGCAAAATCTGTACATTCCTAGAATGATCACCATTCTTATGATATCCTATCAGCTGGTAAAAGTTTGATCTCAAATGGCAAAATATTGAGCTTTTAAATATTTTATTCTCAGTTCACAACGTCATTAGACAATTCCTTGCAACAGAGAAATGTATCCAGTTAACTAGTTTAACGCACTTCCTGAATTCACAAGAATCCCCTTCCCCCACCAACGCGTAGCTGTTGGTGGGAGGACTATTTGCACGCGTAGAGGAATGAGAGGTGAGGCTGTTTAATTTAGAAACCACCTATGGGCTCAAGGCGGGGGGAGGAGCGGTGGAGGCCTTTATTAGGCAGCGTTGCTCCACCCTCTGCCTCTTTTCTCAAAGCAGCTGCTGGAGGAAAGTTCTGTGCCAGTTGGTGCCTTTACTGTGGTTTGTGTGGGACCAGTAGGGGTGGAGTCCTGGGACTCCCTGCTCTCTCTGATCCCATCTCTTCTTGTTTTCTCTCTCTTACTTTAATTTTATTTGATTCTGTTTCCCTCCCCCCCTTTGTGGGCTTTTTCGGGGGTGAGTGGGGGGGATTGCTGGCCTAGTCCAGGGCCCGCCCTATGCCTTGCCTGTTACTGGAAGTAGGTGCTGGATCACTAGCACGTTAGGCACAGCTTGGAGGGTGGGATCTGGTGGGGCCTCCCTCCTGGCTGCAGGCCGATTTGGGGCTCCAGTGGGGGCCTCCTTAGCAGGCCTCTGTTTGCAGGCCGATTTAGGGCTTCAGTGAGGGCCTCCTTCGCAGGCCTCTGTTTGCAGGCCATTTTGGGGCTCCAGTGAGGGCCTCCTTAGCAGGCCTCTGCCTGCAGGCCGATTTAGGACTCCAGTGAGGGCCTCCTTAGCAGGCCTCTGTTTGCAGGCCAATTTGGGGCTCCAGTGGGGGCCTCCTTAGCAGGCCTCTGTTTGCAGGCCGATTTAGGGCTTCAGTGAGGGCCTCCTTCGCAGGCCTCTGTTTGCAGGCCATTTTGGGGCTCCAGTGAGGGCCTCCTTAGCAGGCCTCTGCCTGCAGGCCGATTTAGGACTCCAGTGAGGGCCTCCTTAGCAGGCCTCTGTTTGCAGGCCATTTTGGGGCTCCAGTGGGGGCCTCCTTCGCAGGCCTCTATAGGGCTTTGCCCTCTTAGGCTTTGAGGCGTCTCCTCGGTTCCCTTGATAAGCATATTGTGTGTTAGGAGAGAAATGGCTACTTGTGCTCTTTTGCCTGATGTGCTACCTCATGGGGTTGTTGTTCACAGTTGCCAACCAAATACCTCGATATTGTTGTGATTGTGGGCCCCAATTTCCATCACTGTCCTACCTTCCAGGGTGGTCGTTGTATATGTGTGTGTATGTATATATATACATACACATGAATAATTGCTATACATAGCTAGATAATACTAATTCCAATGACAATAATAATAATGATAATAAAGGAGCACAAATTCTAGGCCCTTGGTTTGTGGGGGGGGGCTTGCTTGCTCACGTGGCCGCCCTGCCCCCCCCCCCCATGCTACTACCCTGATTCTTGCCTGCCTATGTGAGGGGTCCCGTCTGGCTCGTGTGGCAACGATTGGGCATTGGATTCCTACCCTACTGATTTTTGCCTTGTTCCTACCTTGCAGAGTTGTGATATAATATATATATATATATATATATATATATATATAATTTTGTGATTAGTTACTAATGGTATTAGCTGAGCAATGACAGCTCGCTTGTTCATACTTTCTATATCCTTAATTGTCTATGGTCTGGCGGTAAAATTTGCTTTTCTTGCACAGGTTCTGGCCCTGCCTTACACATACGGGTTGGTTTACCTTCCCCCCTCTTGTTTTATGCCTTATCGGCCTGCCATGCCTTACAGGGTTGTTGTGAGGATAACATGTAAAGAAAATTGTGTGCGCTGCCTTGGCTTCCTTGCAGGAAAGCAGGCGGGATACCAGTACAATACTACACAATACCTTCCTTAAAATAGGGGGTTCGTATCCCAGTCTACCTCACAAGATCACTGTGCGAGAAAGTATGTGAAACACTGATTGCTCTAGTACTGAAACAAGTGAATTAAAACAATCTGTTGCAAGTTAATTGCCATTGCTCTGTAGGTGGGGCACCCGTTTTGCAAGCGTATGCCCACTTGTTCAGTCATCAGCATCTCTAGGAGGGTTGGGAAACAATCCTGCCTAAAATCATGGAGAGACACTGCTAGTCGGTGGTACTGAGCCGAGTGGTCTGTTGTTCTGGTGGTCCTCATTTCATTAACTTTTCTCAATTTAGGAATGGGTCATGACTCAGTGGTAGAGCACTTGCTTTACATGCGGAGGGTCCTGGGTTCAGTCTCTGGCCTCTCTAGGTGGAGCTGGGAGGGATCCCTGCCTGGTGCCCTGGAGGGCCCCTGCCAGTCAGAGCAGACTGTATTTTGCTAGTTTGATCAATAATCTGACTCAGTATAAAGCGGATTTCTATGTGCTGTATAGTCATCCAGCAGGAAGAAATCTGCCACTGGTGATCCCCTTATATTATTTGGCATTGAGTTGCCTCATGATGGGGGGCTTGATGGCAGGGAAAAAGAAAGGGGTGTTTCCATGAGCACTTGGCTGTGGCTCTATGGTTTAACTCTGGCTTGTGTACCGGGGATCCCGGGAACAGGTTCCTGGCATCTCATTGGGGCCTCCTGCCTGGAACCCAGATGGCCATTGCTCCTCAATGTCGGGGGTAAAGGACTGGATGGCCCAATGGTCTGATTCAGTTTATCCAGTCAGTGGTCTTGGCGTGTTAATGATAGGGACTTCATGTTCACCCTATTAATTTTCGTATGATCTTAATTATTTTAATGCGGGACATACGCCCACACAAATCTTGCTTCACTTAAGGTTTTTATAGTGAATGTGGCATTGCTCACTTTTCTTAATCCGTGTTGTCCTGGCATTGCCAACCAAGTCATGTTCTGGGCTTGCAAGAGCAATTTTATCATGCCAAGTCGTGCTGTTAGTTCGTGTGGCGTTTTTATTTGCAGTTCAGCGGGCATTGATACATACGCCCTGCTAGTACCTGACACCCACGTGCAGCCCCGTTCTGTTTCCCGTTGCCTCAACCGCTTGGCCGTGTGTTCTCCATGAGGCAATTCCTGGATCTGCAGTAGCGTACCTGTTAGTCCTTTGAGGAGATGTTTTCATCATTTATTTCTTCACCCAGCGCATAATCGTGAGTCCCAATGCTCTTAAGCCATGTGCTTTCTCTGGTGGCTTGAACTTCTTTCATCACTTCATGACAATTTCAAGCAGGTAACTCTGAAAGGGTTACTTCCATTCCCAGAGTTATGGGATTCGTTTGGCCCATCTAGTTCCTGGACCTGATAATGACTTGCCTTCATCCTCAATGTTATTTATTTTGGTTCCCCTGTTTTGCTTGAGTTAGGGGTAGTAGGCAGTGTGATTGGCTGTCATTGGGCAGTACTCAGGTGGACTTTGCTTCAGGCATCCTCTCTTGGCTACATGCCTCCTACAGGTGGGGATGGGTTCCCAATTTTGGGTTACTTCATGCTTTCAATAGAGTGATCCATGTCCTAGTATAATTGGTTTTGCCCTCTGATCTTCTGGCATGGACTGCCATGGGGTGCCAGCTATAGCTGGGCGGGCTCATATTCTCATTAATGTGGGAAGGGCCCAATTTCATTTTTGCCTTCCCGGGAGACTGCTTAGGGTATCAGCAAGTGGGTATCCCTAAGATATGGGCAGCAATCCTTTGCCTCTACGGCATCAATTGGGGGCTCAGTTGCCATAAGCGCATTTCCTCTTCGAGGCCTCCTTTTAGGTGGCTCTAGGCAGTTCCATACCCCTTTTATTTCCTCTAAGGAAGTAGGGGTTTTTCTGTCAGAGGCTGCAACCGTTTTGGCAGTGCAAGGATGGTATGCAACAAAATAAGGCTCGTCCAACCTATGTGCTTCCATGCACTATGTTTGGCCCAGATTGCTGATTGCGTCTGTGACAGTTTTTCATGAAGTGTATAGTTATAGTCGGGCGTGCTTTATGCACCCTCGGTTGTCAAGGTGCGGCACATGCTAATTCCTGTCTGCCGGCCGTGAAATACAAGCCACCTGTTTGGTTCCCTTTATAGCCCCTGCCTAGCCTACGGGGCTTCTCTTACTACTGGAGCAGTAGGCAGCTGCCATGAGTGTCCATAGATACGACGATGGCCGACTCCAATCCTGGCCCAGGCAGGGAGTGCAATGTATTGCCTCCCCTGTAGTTGCAATCGCACATGAAAGCAACATCCTGTTCTTCGAACGCACTGGAATGGCTGTATTGCAGAAGCATAATATTACCCAAGTGCTGCCTGCATTTGCGATTATTCGGATCAACAATATTGAGTATGTGGCCTTTGCAGACTTGATAGTCAAGGCCGAGCTTTTGCTTCTCCGCACTTTTGAGAGGTGTGGTGTTGAAGACACTCCTGTCAGTCACTGGTACAGTACATGCCAGGTGCTTAGAGCATTCTACAGTCATCAGTTGTTGTTTTGTTTGTTTGTTTGTTTGTTTTGGACGGTCGCTGCTCTGAATTTTCCACCACCTGAAATACAGGCTGTGGGCCGGTGGCGCTCAGCTGACTATCATTCTTATATTCGAAAAGTTACCGTGAGTGGTGCTGCTGCTGTGCCTTTCTTCTTGTTGCAGGTCACTGGAGTGGATTGAGGCCAATTCGTGTGCTCGTGTTCGGACACAGCATGGTGTACTGGGCTGCCCAGAGAGCTGCACGGTCGCGTGTTGGACCCCAGCTTGGGATCAGCCGGATCGCTGATGGGCAATGGCTGGGTCGGCGTGGAATGCAGTGGAGCGGCCTCCTTCCGACTTTGCTCCGGTCAGGCCATGTGGCCATCCTCCCAGACGTGCTGGTGGTGCACCTCAGTGGGAATGATCTTGGATTGCTCGAGGGCAAGTCCTTGATTGAGCACAGCCTGAAATACAGGCTGTGGGCCGGTGGTGCTCAGCTGACTATCACTCTTATATTCGAAAAGTTACCGTGAGTGGTGCTGCTGCTGTGCCTTTCTTCTTGTTGCAGGTCACTGGAGTGGATCGAAGCCAATTCGTGTGCTCGTGTTCGGACACAGCATGGTGTACTGGGCTGCCCAGAGAGCTGCACGGTCGTGTGTTGGACCCCAGCTTGGGATCAGCCGGATCGCTGACGGGCAATGGCTGGGTCGGCGTGGAATGCAGTGGAGCGGCCTCCTTCCGACTTTGCTCCGGTCAGGCCATGTGGCCATCTTCCCAGACGGGCTGGTGGTGCACCTCAGTGGGAATGATCTTGGATTGCTCGAGGGCAAGTCCTTGATTGAGCAAGCGTTTACGGACCTTGCTGTTGTGTGGCAGTGCTGGCCTGGGGTCCAGATTCTCTGGTCCCATATGTCTCGTTTCTGTGGCGGGGTGGTGCAGCCCCAACGCCTTAAACAGAGCGGGAAGAAGGCTGAATCGTCAGCTTTGTAGGGGCCTCGGAGGGGTAGGTTTTGCGATTCCTCACCCTGTGATCTCCTTGGCCCGGGGGGAGCTGTATCGGGCAGATGGCGTTCATCTCTCCGACGGGGGTAACGATATTTTCTTGGAGGATCTGCGAAGGGCCCTGCTCGAATTTATTCAGCGCAGGTGGGGGAGAGGGGACTTGGCTTAGCCAGTCCCTCTCTGTGGCGGTAAGTGCGGGTTTTAGGCAGTGGGGTGAGGTTCGGTGATCATCCCACGGCACCTTTCAGGTGACTGGTGATACCTTAGCCTCACCTGAGCCCAGTTTCACGGCACGGCCAGGGAGATAGGGTCCGCCTTTGAGGCCAATTCCTCTCACCCGCATGGCGTTTCATGGCCCCGTGCGGTGACATGGAGGAGGCCTTCCGACACCGCATGGTGTAAAATTGGGGAGTGGTGAGTTACAGCGCCACACCTCCGATTGGGATGCTTCGCCCATTGAAGGGTATACTGGCCGAGAGCCGGTTTAGCTAGCACCCGCACTCGTCCCTTCCCAGATCCTCGAATCAATAAATGTGGCCCATAATTTCACCATCATTCTGTGTCTCGACTCTTATTTCCTCTTTTGCGCGCGCAATCCCCTTCCCCTACCAACGCGTAGCTGTTGGTGGGAGGACTATTTGCACGCGTAGAGGAATGAGAGGTGAGGCTGTTTAATTTAGAAACCACATATGGGCTCAAGGCGGGGGGAGGAGCGGTGGAGGCCTTTATTAGGCAGCGTTGCTCCACCCTCTGCCTCTTTTCTCAAAGCAGCTCCCTCCCTCCCTCCCAATTCACAGTGTGGGATTTCTGGTCGCCGGTTGATGGGGCCGAGTAGGAATTTTGGCTCACCATTGCTGATTGGCCTGGTGGTGGTGTGCGTGTTTCGCCTACTCTACACTGTGTTCTTGGGTTGGGTGCTTTTTTGTTTTGCGTAGTCTCCCTGATTTGGTCACATTGGCGGTAAGTGCGGGTTTTAGGCAGTGGGGTGAGGTTCGGTGATCATCCCACGGCACCTTTCAGGTGACTGGCGATACCTTAGCCTCACCTGAGCCCAGTTTCACGGCACGGCCAGGGAGATAGGGTCCGCCTTTGAGGCCAATTCCTCTCACCCGCATGGCGTTTCATGGCCCCGTGCGGTGACATGGAGGAGGCCTTCCGACACCGCATGGTGTAAAATTGGGGAGTGGCGAGTTACAGCGCCACACCTCCGATTGGGATGCTTCGCCCATTGAAGGGTATACTGGCCGAGAGCCGGTTTAGCTAGCACCCGCACTCGTCCCTTCCCAGATCCTCGAATCAATAAATGTGGCCCATAATTTCACCATCATTCTGTGTCTCGACTCTTATTTCCTCTTTTGCGCGCGCAATCAGCGGTAGTATTCTAGTAGCATGGTTCATGTATTTCTCAGGTGGTTATAAACATTCTTCAAGCCATTTCATTACATCAGGTGGATGATTTCTAACCCTATCTTGTTGCACACATCCAACTGCATCAATAAAAAACCTGCCACTGTAAACAAGCATTCTGTCTGTCTTTTTGGTGAGGTCTATCAATATTATGCGATTTAGTCAGACATGCATGGCAAGTTAAGCTAGGGCCAAATGTCAACCGGACAAGAAAGACATTTAGATGAGGTAAGAGTATATCCAAATTCATCCTTTGCATTATTCACATACATTTTCAGCATACAATATCCTTTGCGGGGCCAGCCCAAGTCATTTGATTCCTGAAGTGGAGCAGCGAATCATACCTGTTCCCCCGAGTTATTAGTACCCAAGGCAAGCCAAGTCATTTTGGCACCTGAAATAGAAATTTCCACAAGCATGTATCCTTGATAGTACCTTCTGATACCCTTCCTTGTAGTAAACATAGTCAATTAAATAACTAACAATTTGCTGCCCTTTCAGGGTACCAAAGCCAGCTGCTTAAGGAAGCTAGTGAATGCTGCTAATTCAGAGAAAAAAGTATGGGTGGCTTGGAACATTATTGCATTGCCATAATGATGCTTTGATATACTTCCAGGTCCAGCATCATGGTTGGGCACCTGCCAAGGGCCCACAACCCAGCAGAGGCCCACTTACAATTCCCCCTGGACTTGCTTGTTCTCTTCACCATTGCAACCTGCTTTTTTACCTGCCTCTCATTTTGGCCCAGACAACAGAGGTGGTAAGAGGGAGGAACAGCAGATGCCTACTTACTCACTGGCTCTCTACCTGTCTAACAAGCAAATGATGACGAGAAAGAGGAGAAGGAACAATAGCAACTGGTGACAATGGGGGGTGGGGTGAGAAAGTAAGCTCACTGACAGAGGGGACCCATTGAGGGTCTATTGCCCAAGGGCCCGAAAAAACCTGGAGCTGTTGGCACTTCTAGGTTCTATAGATTTCATAAAAATCCCTGCACACACTTCTTTTAGGCCAAGGCTGTTGAACTCTTTCAGGGTTCAGAGGAGGGCAACAAGGATGATAAAGGGACTGGAAACAAGGCCCTATGAGGAGAGACTGAAAGAACTGGGCGTGTTTAGCCTTCAGAAGAGGAGACTGAGGGGAGATAGGATAGCACTCTTCCAGTACTTGAAGGGTTGTCACACAGAGGAGGGCCAGGATCTCTTCTCGATCATCCCAGTTTGCATGACACGGAATAATGGGCTCAAGTTACAGGGACCTAGATTCCACCTAAACATCAGGAAAAATGTCCTGACTGTTAGAGCAATAAGACAATGGAACCAACTACCTAGGGATGTGGTGGGCTCTCCCACTCTGGAGGCATTTAAGATGCAGCTGGACAGCCATCTGTCAGGGATGCTTTGACCTGGATTCCTGCATTGAGCAGGGGTTGGACTTGATGGCCTTGTAGGCCCCTTCCAACTCTACTTTTCTATGATTCTATGAGCCAAAGGGGCCAAATTCAGTTTTGAAGAAACTCTCAAGGGCTGTATTCCAATGGCAGATGGGGCCAAAGGCAAAAGGGATATGGCCAAAAGACCCCAAATACCAGCATATTTTAGCTTAAAACTCTTATTGCAACTAACTGTTATGATAGGTAGCAGCTCATTCCTGCAAAGGAACTGGATGTTAAGCTCTAGTTGAGAGGTAAAAAGGGGAGGAGCCTGTGTGAGCTCAGCGGGCCTGGAGATGTGCACAATAAAGCTTTAGTCACTACTACCAGGCTTCTGTCTTCTTTGGGCGTAGAATCCACAACCAAAACACTAACTACCGGTAAGCCTTAGCAGAAACATTTCAAACTTTTAGAATGGGAAAAAAGCGATTTAGTCAGACATGCATGGCAAGTTAAGTTAGGGCCAAATGTCAACCGGACAAGAAAGACATTTAGATGAGGTAAGAGTATATCCAAATTCATCCTTTGATTGTCTGCATTACCAGACAATCAGCAGTCGGGGGGGGGGGGGACCATGGGAAGGAGGTGTGGCCATCTGGGAAACCCCAGAGGACAAGATTGGGACACACACACACCCAGGCAGGCTGGATTTGGACTACAGACCTGAGGCTTAATACCCTTGCTTCCGGCAAACCTTTCCAAAGACCTTGGGATTGCCTGCCAGATCTCACCCTGCCCCTGCGCAGTCCACATGCTGGTAGAGTGGTTGCAGGGGAGGCTGGTTACTACTATGTCAGTGGGGCTCCATATCCATTGCAGCTTCTATTCTTAGCTTTATAGGAACTATCCATGGTGCTCCATGGTGGTGAACCTATTTTGGGAATGGGGTACAGCACCATGGATAGCTCCTATAAAGCTCAGAATAGAAGCTGCAATGGATAAGGAGCCCCACTGACATAGTAGTAACCAGCCTCCCCTGCAAATAGGTGTGTGTGTGTGTGTGTATTTATTACATTTATATCCCACCTTTTCCCTCTTATAAGGAACTCAAGGCGGCTTACATGGTGGTTCTCTCCATTTTATTCTCACAACAACCCTGTGAGGTAGGTTAGGCTGAGAGTCAGTGACTGGCCCAAAGTCACCCAGTGAGCTTCATGGCCGAGTGGGGACTAGAACCCGGATGTGCTTTCATATCATTAACTACTATAGCTAATCTTCTTTTAAAGACTCGTTTCCAGTTGCTGAAATCCATAGTCTGCTCTGGTTTGTTTAAAAACATCATCATCATTATTAATCAATAAGCACCAGGAGCCTAACTAAAATGAATGATAAATCTGAGCAGTAACTGTCAGTACACTCACATTTCATGAACCTTTGATCCAGAGACTAGAAGCTGCCTCGCATGTTTCCTTTGATCTAGAGTCTTGCCCTTGGCGTAGCAATGTTGCCAACTGGACCTTGGCCACATTTCATGTCCCCATGAGCTCATAAGCTCAAGCTTCTGAGAGAATGTGCCATAATTATGTCTGCCTTCATCAACCAATTTTATAGATGCTCATATGCCTGGTGAGGTGAAACTTTTAGAAGTGCAGACTTGACTGTGCAGTGGTCACAGTTAGATGCTCTAGGCCATGCGTATAACAGAGCTGCCTCTTTAATTTATTCACATAAGACAGGGTATAATTTCTACCGCAGGGCTCTTTTAACAATGAATCCACATAACTGAGTAGTTTCTTTCCACACATAAGAAAAATGTGCTTGTGAAATATATATGTATATTTAAATGTCTCACCCTCACCCTCACTCTCTCTCTCTCTCTCCCTCTCTCTAGATATATGTATAAACAAAAAGATGTTAAAAAGTCTTGACTGACTAAAAAGTAACATCCTATACAGCTGTGCTATGAACCTTTGGGAAAGATCCAAATAGGCCTCAACTGCAATACTTTAAGCCTGCTTCCCAAAGCAGGATATCAGATGCAGTCTCCTTTCTCATCTCTAACCACTGCTTTCCACTGAGGCAGGAGTAAACATGGGAAGAATATGCATTATTTCAGTTACATATGCCAAGACAGGCATATCAAAAGCTAGGTTTTAAAGAGCAATTTATTTTTTTGGCTTACATAGAGCTTTTCGCATGAGGCTGTTAATCCATTGTATCTACCTTCAGTTTCATCACAGAATTGAGATCTCAACTCTACACAAAGAGCTTTTCCTCTCTTGCTTTACTGCTACATAACCTCTAGGTAGAGCTATGCTATAGTGGAATGTCACAATTATGCAAGTAGGAAAATACGTTTTCTTTTGCTTTCATAAATAATACTCCATTTTCTTTGCTCTAAAAAAACACAGGGAAGTGCTCTTAAAAAACAGAAATGAAACTGAATTGTCACGACACTGTCTAAGGATCCCTAAACAACCATGAGTAAGGAATGATGAGCGCACAATAAATGCTTCGTGTAGAAAACTTCATATTTGTATCCCGCTTTTTAAGGTGAGCCTTCACAGAGCAGCTTACACTAACTTTAAAAATACAAGTATCGTTTAAAATAATAAAAAGCGCTCATTAAACAAAAATGTCATAAAAGCAATTGAAATATAATTTTAAAAACTAAGCAGCAGCTTAGTTAAAAATAAAATCCAGCACAGCACTTTAATTAAAAAACAAATTAAACTAATATCAGCAGTAATGTAAAACAGTAAAAGCATAGCACAGCACTTTAATTGAAAGCAGACCAGAACTGAAATTTTTTCAAAGCCTGTTTCAAAGGTAATAAAGAAAGGGCCATATGTATATCCCTGGGAGGGAATTCCAATCCAAACATGTGCAGCCACCACTGAAAAGGCCCTGTCTTGAGTGCCCACCAATTTAATATAGGCAGGTGGTGACTGGAGAAAACCTTTTCAGTGGTGGCTCCCTATTTATGGAATGCTTTTCCTAGAGAAGCTTACACAGCACTCACTCTGATACCTTTTCAATGACAGCAAAAAATTTCCCAGGCATTTAATTAGTAATGGATTTTTTTCTTGTTTTATCCTGCCATTAAAAAAAATCTTTAGTCTTCTTCGTCTTCGTCTTCGTCTTCGTCTTCGTCTTCTTTATGTTATACTGTCTTAAGTTTTCAAGTATCTTGTAAGATATCCTGGGAATGTTTTATATTGAAGGATGGGTTATTCATTAGTTAATTAATTTTCTGGTAACTGTCCCTAGTAAAACACAGTTCATATTTTCTCCCTTTATTGCTTCGAGGGGAGATGTTAAGGATATTTTTTTTAAAAAAATGCCATTAGTGTGCATGCGCACACATGCACCAGAGTTGCCTTTCCTCTCCCTGGTGCCAACAAGGAACATCAGTTCACCAGGAAGAGAATTTTGCCCTGTAGCAGAAACTCTTGGTAGCCTCCAAAATACTGAAACCCAACCCAGGCAGGATTCAAGCCTGTAGTCCTTCAATGCAGAGGCTGATATATCACACTGCTAGCTCTGTAGCTGCTGATTTACATCAAATTTTTGTATGCATGTGTATTTTGTATTTTCACTCCCAGGCTTGTCAGTGATCACAGATAAACTTTGACAGCTCCCATGGCAGAGATGGGTCACACCTTGTCAGTTGGTTTGCTGATTAATTGATTGATTTTTGGAGTGTATAAGATATAGAATCTTGGACTAGAAGAACCAAGGACTTATTCAAGTATCACCATCACTAATTATGTAATTAACATCTAATTAAATGCATATCTTCAGTTCCCATTACTTCAATAGGAGTTGCACAGGTTCATTTAAGGCCAGATTTGGGTCTTGTATTTCTGCCAATGCCTGTGAAGCATGACCTGCAATGGCCCTGCTATATTAGCCATGAGCTTCTTTTAAGCAAACTCACTCTCTCTCTCTCTCTCTCTCTCTCACACACACACACACACAGAATGACAGCAATGTGGACTCAAATCCATCTGGAACTAGAGTAAAACTAACAGTTTCATTTCCGCTTGCTGTCTGAAGAAGGTGACTAAGAGGAAAGTAATAATAATAACTTGCTACTTTATCTAAATCCTAAAATGTGGTTTCTGTCTATGAGCTGAATGGGTTATTTTTTTTAAAAAAATATGCGTATAAAACAGAATAAAACAAGTGTAGAATCTATTATGAATGGACATTCTGGAAACATACCCTTGAGATGAGCACTGAGAAATGGTTACATTGCAACCTTAGTCAGTTCTGTTCCAGTAATATAGAATAAATCACTTTATTTCTAGCTGGCAGTCATCTGTTACTCAAGTGATGTGATCATGTGATCATAACAAGGCTTAACTGTTCAAAGGACAAGCTCTGAATGCATATTTTGCAGGATGTCATGTGACTAGCAGCAGCCAGTTCTCACCCTTTCTTTGGTTACCCCTAGCAACAGAAAAGCATGTGATGGTTCTTAAATGTGATATAGCTGCCTGCGATCCGGAGTGGAAAGCGCTAAGCAAAATGAAGTAGACAGGAATATTGATCTGGGTGCTTGGAATTTCTCAGTGCATTGCACTGATGAGTCAGATCCCTAATTCTGGGCGGGAAAGAAGAAAATAAGGTGCCTATATTGCCAAGGCTATATGGCTTCTGTTTCTGTGCTGATATATGGGCAAAAGAAAAAGGTGAGTCTTAGCAGTAAGAAAGTGTGCAGCTTGATAGCGTAGGACAAAAGTAAATGACTGCACAGATAGAACAGAGGTGCAGGAATGAGAATAACAGCCAGCTTCTTTCAATGGTCCATGGCTGTATAGCATAAACATGTGCAAGATATGCTAGAAGACAAAGTGGTATCATTGCATGCAGGGAACTGCATATTTAAGACTTGGCAGAACAGCACATTATAGCAGCGGAATGGAGCCAATGAAACATTTATTTAGGGTAAAGGAGAAGCTCTTAAAATCAGTATACAGCAGAACACGGCCACGCTCATATCCTTGAATCCATGAACTCTGAGTAGGGGACAATAGGATAGGATAAAGAAGAGAGAATATTGAAGATATAAAGTTGATGGTTGATTTGTTAGTTGATTGTTTATACCATCAATATAGAATGTGCTCTAGAGATTATATAAAGATGTCAATAATGTAGCAAGGGGTAATTAATGATCCATATTAAAGGGACCCTGGCTAATTGAGATTTCACTGCATTTTTAGAAAGAGGCATGATGTCAGCTGAAAACAGTCTCATCATTCAGTTCCAACCAGTTTGATGAGAAATGGGGTGTCTGTATCTCTCCCCGTGTGGGTGGAAGAGCAAATGAGAGGGGATTTTAATGGGGGGGGGGGGAACCTGCAAGAAAGAGTTATGCTCAAACACACTGCTGCTGCTCTAATAAAATGTGCAAACCACCATGGGCTGCCACATCTTGTCTAGTTTGGCCCATACCTACAACAATCAAAGAAGGCTTCTTCCATTGCAACTAATGTGTGTGTATGTAAGTATTTATTTAAAATATTTATATCTTGCCTTTCCAAAAAGCTCAAGGCAGCTAAGAAAGAAAAATAAAATGTGATAGATTACGAAAGAAAGAAAGAGGGTGCTTCCGAATGGAGGGCTCTTAGTTCTACCGCTTAGAAGGCATTGTGCAGCTATTCTGTCTTTTCTTACTTAAAGCACAATTCTATGCATGTTGAGACAGAAAAAAGTCCTACAATTCCCAGGATTCCCCAGCCAGTATGGCTGGCTGGGGAATGAGTTGTAGGACTTTTTTCTGTCTCAACATGCAAAGGATTTTACCCGTAATGGATTTTCTGCAATAAGAAAGCAGATGGAAGAAGCAGTGGAAAAAACACAAGACAGCTACCAGTAGAAGACGTTGTCATCTGAACTCCCGGTAAAATTCCATGAATGAGACAGATTGATGGTGTGATAAAAGCTTTGTCTGGAAGCACCCACAATCAAGATACAATAAAATGCTAAAATGACATTACTTAAAAGAAGGAACAGCAGAAAGATAAACCATAAGAGCAGTACAAAAACAAGCAAACAAACAAAAAAACTGGCAACCAAAGTTCACTAAAATCACTAGCTACCTAAAGGCCTTCCTGTAAAGGAATGACAGAGAAGACCATCAAGGGAGGGATTCCCTCTGGACAGGGAATTCCAAAATCTGGGTATGGCCATTGAAAACACGGTCACTCTGTTCCCAGTCAAAGGCAGCTGAAATCAGCATACAAGCAACTGAAACAAAGGAGCCAGCCCAGCACAATCCCTTGCGGATGTTGAGATCAGATGGTCAATCAGAGAAAATAACTGCACACTCCCCAGGCAACAAATAGAAAATCCATAGGATGTGTTGTACTCACACAAACTGAGAGAACCAGCCCCAGAACCAAGCACATAGATGTAAAGTATCATTTTAAAGAGATTCACAGGAACAGGGGTTTATAGATCTGCAGTACTGCCTTACAGAAGGTATGATGGCAGTTGTTCTAACAAAAGCTTCATTAGGGGAATGTCACTTTAAGCTATTGAGTAAAATGGGTCTAGTGGGTTATCTGTCTGTCCGTTTCAGAAGGGGTGTTGGAATAAGCAACAGCCATTAGTTCAATACTACTGTATGGAGGGGAAAACAACTGGTTGAAAAGCCACTAAGGGCACAATCCTATACATGTTTAGAGAGAAAAAAAGTCCTATACCTCCCAGCATGCCCCAGCCATCCAGGCTGGCTAGGGCATGGTGGGAGTTGTAGGACCTTTTTCTGTCTAAACATACACAGGATTGCACCCTAAATGGTTAGTGCATGTAGGGAGATGGGATGCTGGTTTTGATTTCACTTTTTGCCTACTTACTTTGCCCATTTTAGTTGTAACAAGAAGCTGCCTGTTAATATTAAGTAAGTAAACGTCCTGTTTCAAGCTTGCACTTGTCTTGTGTCTCAAGTCTGGTCAGACAAAACTTACTCTGCAACAAAAACATCTTGTTTTTGTTGCATCTTGTTTTAAAACAGAATTACACTCCCAGGAAGCTTCTGAGAGGATGATTTTACTTGAAAACAAGACACACGTCACACACACACACACCTTGTTTTAAAGTAAAACTGCCAGGGGTTTTGCCACTGCTGCACCACCAAAATTCAGCAGCAAATTCGGTGGTACAAGGTGAGTGGGGGCTCTGAAGAAGGCAGTGGGAGGGCACATGCAGCCTACAGGCCCTGAGTTGCCCACCCCTGAGTTAATTTATGAATTCTTGCTTCCTGTCCCCTCCCAGAATTATCTAATTTTGAAATCATCTCGGGGATGTTACATTCATCTCTGAAGGAAGACATCCTTGTATTTAAACAGCCCTTCCCCCCCCCCCAGAAGTGGTGGGAAAGATTGGAAATGGGTTAAATGGAGTGTTGTGCACCATAACATATTTAGTGTGTATATCCAACACAGCTGATCTTGTGAAGATGCTGTGAAGATTTTGTGTTAAACTTCTCCATCAGTATCACTACGGAAAAGTTACTTAATGATGGTACCAAGTAAGCTGGATTAACCACAGGCTAAATACATATTGATGACTTATTTAATTAGATTTAATCTCCTAGATTCTTTTCAATCGGGGTTTCGTTCAGGCCACTCCACAGAAACAGCCTTAACTTATGTGATGAATGATATCTTAGTGGCGAAAGCTCAGCGTCAAACATCTGTGTTGATTCTGCTGAATCTTACGGCAGCTTTTGACACACCCGACCACCATATTCTGCTTTCAAGGTTGGCATCACTGGGAATCAAGGGCAATGCTTTATCTTGGTTTGGTTCCTTCCTTTCTAATCGCTCTTGTTCTGTTTTGTTTCAGGGTTCAGTTTCAGATGTTTTCCCATTATTAGTGGGAGTTCCACAGGGTTCAGTCTTGGGTCCTCTTCTTTTTTCATTGTATACTTGTCCTCTTGGACGTTTGGTTTCTGATCGGGGTTTTCAGTATCACACCTATGCAGATGATACACAGATATATCGAAGCTTTGCATCCATTGATACTGCAGTGTGGCAGTCCGTGACGGAATGCCTGTCAGGCGTTTCCTCATGGATGACCGCACATCATCTGAAATTGAACATGGATAAGACTGAAATTCTGGTATTTCAACCTGATCGTGTGTCAGCTCCCTTATTATGTCCTTCTTTGCATATCCAGGGCTCAGTTGTGGCCCCGGTTTCAGCTGCCAAGAGCCTTGGTGTTTTGCTGGATGATCGTTTGTCCTTGCGTCCTTTTATTAATAGGACTGCTAAGGCATGTAATTTTCACCTTTTGAACATTCGCAGGATTCGCAAGTTTTTGTCTCCTGAAACAGCCCATTTGCTTGTTCAGGCTTTGGTGGTATCCCGCTTGGACTATTGTAATAGCTTAATTGCTGGCTTGCCCTCTTCTGTGCTTCTTCCACTGGTTCTGGTTCAGAACAGCGCTGTTCGTGTTGTTCTGAACTTGCCCCGATACTCCCATATTACTATGGCCCGTAGGAATCTTCATTGGCTACCCATTCGGACTAGGGCCCAATTTAAATTATTGGTTCTTGGCTTCAAGGCTTTGCGCTCTAATGTCCCTCATTACTTATCATCTAGGCTTTCCTGGTATGTTCCTGGTAGGAATTTAAGATCAGTGGGCCAGGGATTATTAGCAGTCCCACCGACACGCTCTGCCTTGTCAAGGCTGCGAACCTTTCAGGACCTGGTTCCACTTTTGTGGAACAGGCTTCTCATGGACCTCCGATTGGAGGAGGATCTTTCCCGCTTTCGAACGGGATTAAAGACTTATCTTTTTAGTCAGCCAGAATGAGTGGTTGGGCTAATGTGGTGGTTGCTGGGATTTGATACTGCATAGTAAGTGGTTGGTGTTGGTTATTTTATTGTATTGTTATGTTTACTGTATATGTTATTTGTCCCGCCCTTTGGTATAAGGGGCATTATAAATAAACGTTTATTATTATTATTATTATTATTATTATTATTATTATTATTATTATTATTATTATCCTCTCATCCCATCGTGGCAGTTTTTATATAGTGCTGCCTTAGAGCATCTGACAGTTCTTAGCTGAACCTCCCTTTTCAACTGACGTCTCACCCTTGGATTAGTTATGCCCATTTCTGCTTCCCTCTCTGCAACAGGATCACTCTTGCTTCCCATGGTATCTGGGGCTAACTGGCTCTCTTCCACCTCCCTGCTTATCCCTGGTTCAACTGTCCTTGGCATTTCAGTTGCAAATTCTACCTCCTCCTCCTCTGAATCAGAATCTGTTCCCATATCCTTTGAAGGCTCCTTTGCAGCAGCAATGGGCCCAATACGCACAGGTACCTTCATTGGGTCACACACACCATTGTGTACAAGGTCAAGTGGTTTTGAGGCTCTACTCTGGCTTGACTTGGGGAGTGATGCTCTTGTAGCTATTACTCTGATACAGCAGTCACATCTGATGGTCATGGGCATGCGGATACCTTTCATCTGTGCAGTTCTTTTATGCTTGCTGGGTGCCGGCAGTGGCCCAGGTGTCAATGCCACAGGTCAATGCAGTTATGTTGCCTGTGTGCAGTGAGCCTTGCCTATTCTTTCACTGTGCTTGAGCGATATAAGTGCTCATCTGTGATTGCACTAGCCAAGGCTCTTGTGCCCTTCTGAATTGTACATTCATCACCCTAGAATTTGATGGTGAGCCCCCCTGGCTGCCTTGTGGTGCGTGCTTAACCAACAGGAGCCCCCCTTCTAACTCAGAAGCATACAGCGCACATCCTTTATTGGTAGAGTTAGGGTACCTCCGTGCAATCTATTGCAATTCAGAAATGCTTGTCCAGTCCCTTCTGCAGTGATACTTCTTCCATTTTCAAGGTAGAACTTTCCTTTATTATTTTCTTTATTATTTAGGTGCAAGTCAATGCACCAGCCTTGTTGAGATATGCTTTCCTGTGTTGCTCTGAAGCATCCACTCCAGCGTTCCATGACTGTCTCACCGGTTGTGGCCCTAGCCCTCTGCCTTGATGTGTGTGGAGAGACCACTTTTGTGGTTCTGCTTTCCACATGGAGCTGTTTTTCTTCGAGTGTCCCTCTTTCTTGCACTGGAAATGTGCCCCCATTTCCTTCTCCTGCACCTTGTTATCAGTGCTTTTTAGTGCCGCTTCCCTCCCTGGTCCTGACTGTCCTGCACAATATCCTTTCTGCATTGGAACATATGGAGCTGTTTTTCTAAGGCGCTCAGTGGGTGCGATATGGTTCAAGCAGGCTACAGAGGAGTAAGGCCACTATGTGGTTGTCTTTTACATCTTCCCCTGATACCACGTAGTTGCACCATCACTTCCAGCATTGTATCGATGTGGTCTTGCACTTCCCTTCCTTTGCTACATCTCATTTGGTATAGTTTCCGCAGGAGGAACAGCTTGCTCTTCAGATTGTTTCTTTCATGCAGTCTTTGCAATGCATGCCACATGCCCCCTTGCTGTGGTCTTACCACTTAGTATGTCAGGGGTCCCCACAGTGACCTCCAATGGCACCTGCAAAGCTCTCCACTCCCTGCTCCCTTCAAAAAATATTTTTAATTAAAAAAAAACTTGAAAAACGTGAGGGCGCCAGGCTCTCCTTCCTGTTCCTGGACCTGCCACTGAACAGCTATTCAGCGGGCAGGAAGAGAAGGAAAGAGTTGCTTCCTGACCCCGCCTGATCTTCTTCTGTCCCCACAGTCCTTTCCCCTTTGCTCTCTCTCTCTCCACTCATGACCTCTAGCCTTGCTATTTCTCTCCCTCCCACCTCTTTACCTCACTGCTTCTCCCCCACCTAGCCTCACTCTTTCTCTCCCCTCTACCCCTTTGTGTTGCTATTTCCCCCTCCCTCCCAGCCTCTAGCCTCACTGTTTCTACACACCACACACGCACGCGCACGCACGCACCTCTTTCGACTAGGTAAGCCCCCACGGCAGCCATTATGTGACTAGCAACATCCTCCATGTAAGCTATTTTGTGGTGGTGCCCACAGCAGTTTCTCAAATTCCCAAATGTGCCCATGTGGGTTCAAAAAGGTTGGGGACCCTTGCCTTATGTGGATTAACTGATTATCTTCAACTAAATAAATGTGTTGCTACCTTCGCCTAGCTGTCCTTTTTGTCCCATTCCTGGGGTTTCCTGCTGGCATCTTTATGGCGAATTGCCTCCCACATGTCATCTCTGTATAGAACCATTTCAACTTTAAATTTCCATAATCGATCATTCACATTATTCAGTTTGCCCACACTGAAAACTTAAATTCAGAGCTTTGACAGCATCTTCTTGTAACAACTAAAACAGGCAAACTAAATAGGCAAAAGTGAAACCAAAACCAGCACCCCAACTGCCTACATGCATTAACCATTTAGTGGCTTTTCAACCAATTATTTCCCCCTCCATAGAGTAGGTTTTAACTAATAGCTGTTGCTTATTCCAACAGGTTTTATAGCGAAACTGCAGGGTGTTTTGCCACTGCTGCACTGGTCAAAGAAATTCCATTGACAAATTTGGCAGCATGGTGGTGGCAAGGGTACAGCCCCCAATGGGGTCTGGGGGCAATGTTCTCCCTATCCCTAGAATTTGTTGAGCCATGATTTAACATATTAGTTTTTAAAAATAATATAGCATTATTTTCAAATTTTCTGTAACAAGCTCTTCTCCTTTGTGCCATGATAGACCTGAGTGGGAAAGCATCAAAGGCAGGGAATAATCGTCTGATAACTTGAGAGGTGGCCAAATTGAGTGCTTCCACACATCAAAGAAGTCTTAGCGACATAGTCTAGGCAAATCATCAACAAATTCATGAAGAGAAAAGAAAGCATGTATCTTAGGTGCTATACTTCCACACATTCTGCTTTCTTCTAATATTCAGCTATAGTCCTTCCATTCGGTTCCCAAACTGTGTGCTGCAAAATAATTTATAGAGTGCAGGAAGGAAGGAATGTGGTCCCAAAAGCGATGATACCAACCAATTATAATACTAGATCTTCGCCTGATTCATTGTTTTGGCCTTACTTCCTCTTAATCAGCTTCCACTGGAGGTACCCCTGGTTGTGAATGAAGCATTCCTTCATTGCTGATACAGAAGAACTACCTATGAACATATAAAGCTGCCTTACTAAGAGCCAGTACCTATGAACATATAAAGCTGCCTTACTGAGAGCCAGTGTGGCGTAGTGGTGAGAGTGTTGGACTGGGACTTGGGAGATCCGGGTTCTAGTCCCCGCTCGGCCATGAAACTCACTGGGTGACTTTGGGCCAGTCACTGCCTCTCAGCCTAACCTACCTCACAGGGTTGTTGTGAGGATAAAATGGAGAGGAGGAGAAGGATTATGTAAGCCACCTTGAGTTCCTTTCAGGAAAAAAGGCGGGGTATAAATGTAATAAATAAATAAATAAATAAATACCAGTAAATACTAAGACCATTGACCCAGTTATCCCAGTATTGTCTACCTTAGCTGCTTTCTCATTACTATTACCTGGCCCTTTAAGCTGGAAACACTGGAGATTGAACCTACAGTCCTCTGCATGCAAGGCATGTGCTCTCCACCACTAAGCTATGGCCCCTGCTCTGCCAGCTGTTAGAGAAGACTGTCTCTTGTGCTCTCCCTGTATTGCTCTTTTCTCCTTCCAATCAAATCAGTGAATGACTCATGCAGAAACAGAGAGGAGGGGTGTCTCTGAGGGCAACAAGTAGTTTTTATTCTTAGACATTGAAAGAAAACATTATCGGGTGTAAGAGTGAAATTGTGCCTTCCATTTTAATTCAGAAAAATAGCTCAGAAGTTTGGGATCCATTACAAATATATAATGCAATGCAACTTTTCCATCAAAATACCAGGGGAGGTAGAGAACACTCCAAATAACTAACCAGAAGTTTAAAATATGGATCTACTTTTTATTTATTACATTTTTAAACTACCCATAATAAACAGTTTTCTGAGTGGTGTACAAATTACATGGAGTTTGTTCACAGTAGTTCACTGGCTGCCCATATAAATATTTTTATATTTTATAAAATAATAATATATAAATAGTTTAACTAAAATGAGATAAAGGCTAAGAAACAACACCTAAGATAGTTGAAAGTTCTACTGTGGGACTAAGTCATTATTAAAAGTCCAGATTGTTGAGCTTTATTGTTGGGAAACAACAATCTTCAGTGAAAAGACCGACTGTTAGCTCAGCATGTCCTAACAAAAAAATACAATCTCTTTGTACTTCTCATTACATAGAAATCTAACATTCTGGCCAGAATAATTCAGTCCCAGCGTATTTTTTATTTGTGTGGGCAAACTGCAAGTTTGGGTAGATAAAGATTATAATAATTATACATATACATTATTATTATTATTATCATTATTATTATTATAATATTTCCTTGCCAAAGGCTTCTGGGCACCAGGAGTGGGGGGAAACCAACAGTAAAATGTATGTTTAAAAGCATACCCTGATCTATTAAATTCCAGCTTTTAATTTATGTTCCCAGCAAAGGTACAATTTTAAAAGTTTAATATTGTGGTTGCTATATAATTCTTACCTTCTTTATACAATATATGAAGGGTAAAGGGGTTTCATAGGATTTCATAGATCATAGAATTGGAAGGAGCCTACAAGGCTATCCAGTCCAACCCCCTACTCAATGCAGGAAACTAGAGGAGGGGTCTCCCATCCAAGTAATAACCAGGCCTGACCCTGCTTAGCTTAGCTGTGGAGAAAGTTGATAAGGATATATTTTTCTCCATCTCTCATAATACTAGAACCTGGGGTCATCCCATGAAGCTAATTGGTGGGAGATTCAGGACAGATAAAAGGAAGTACTTCTTCACACAGCACATAATTAAACATTGGAATTTACTACCACAAGATATAGTGATGGCCACCACCAATTTGGACAGCTTTAAAAGGGGATTAGACAAATTCATGGAGGAGAAGGCTATCAATGGGTACTAGTCATGATAGCTATATGCTACCTCCAGTATCAGAGGCAGTATCCCTATGGATACCAGTTGCTGGGGAACACAAATGGGAGAGTGCTATCTATCGCACTCATGCCCTTCTTGTGGGTTTCCCACAGACAGCTGGTTGGCCACTATGTGAACTGAATGCTGGACTAGATGGACCCTTGGTCTGATCCAGCATGGCTCTTCTTATCTTCATATGGTTCTTCTTTGGAATAAGATAGATTCTCCAGTGGTGGCAAGGCAGTTTGGTGCCCTAGGCAAGATCAGATATTTAGCGCCCCCCCTTCCCACTTGAGCCCTCCCTATTTCTGGCACCCCCTTTAGCCCTGTGCCCTAGGCAGCTGCCTACTTGGCCTAATGGTAGCACCAGCCCTGAGTGGTGGATCACCATGTTATCAGTGAAGATAAATGGAATAGCATGGCATAAAGGACTATCGTTGACCTGCTAATATAATAAATAATAAATAACTTGGTTTCCTTTGGTGCAGTCTTTCTCTGCCTTAATGCACAAAACTGAGAAGTGTCTGGCATGCTTCCTCTTGTTAAATCTAAGCAACAAAGCACAAGGATGAAACCTGCACAACTAAGTGGTGGAGAGCACAGTGTGTTACTATTCCTGTGGAGCCAGAATGCCCTGCCATAACTCCCAGCAAGTGGTACTTCAGTTTGCAAGGAGTCCCACAGATTTCAATCAGCAGTGCTACTGTAACAAACAGGAGAGATAATTGCTGGAGCAATAACAGTTACTAATAACTACTGAAAGCATCTACCTAAATGTGAGTGAGTTTGGGGCCCCTTGGGAAACATACTCATATTTAAATGTATTAAGTATAAACGTCCTTCTAAATGGCACCTTTTTAAAAGATGGAAAATTAAAAGTGAGACTGCAGACTCGAAGCCTGATGAGTTGGGTGATCTCAAAAGTGAGTGGAAATACTTTAAGGACAGATTAGATGTAAAAGAAATGGTATAAACATGGGTTTGGACCCCAGAGCAATGGCAGGAAGCAGAAAAGACTCACACTTGCTCTCTTTGTACATCCTGTGTCACATGCAAACCATGGACTCACATAACTTCCCTACAAGTTTGGATACTTTCTGAGGCCCAGACTCCCAAGAGCTGCCATTGTATTTGGGGCCACCAATCCTAAACCACCACTGAGGGAGAAAGGGAGCAGTGATCAGGAAAATATCCCTTCAGCCTTCCTTCTCACTGCTTTCTGCAATACTATTTAGGGCATCCATGGCAACTTAGGCACCTTAGGTCATCTACCTGCCTTAATATCTCTCCCTAGGGCTGCCCAAAATGCATGCCATGAGGCTGGTGACTCCTATGTCAGTGGTGCTCCATGGTGGTGAACCTATTTGGGGGATGGAATTCAGCACCGTGGATAGCTCCTATAAAGCTCAGAATAAGAGCTGCAATGGATAAGGAACCCCACTGACACCAGCCTCCCCTGCCGTGCTCATTTTGCAAAGCAAACATGTGGGGGAAGAAGAAGCCAAATCTAGTTTAAAGATGAAGAACCATAAGAAGGAAGAGCAGCTGCCCATCAACAGCTAGCACCTACACAGCAGACGGGTTAGGCATACAGGTCACAGTCTTCCCTGCTATGATGAGATATATTGCATTTCCATTTGAATTATAATAATTATTTCTACATTTGCATCTATATACGAAAATTAGCATATGCAAATTTTATGCAAATTTGTGGTCTGTTTTGTTTTCCTTTTTTGGTGATGCATTTCCTCTTTTTGTGTAAGTGGCCATCCTACATGATCGTAGGCAAGCAAGGTAAGTGGCCATTGGAAGTATTTGGTACAGAGGTTGCAGCAGCTGCTGAGGTCCCCAAATTACTGGGGTAATCTAAACAGATCTAGGAAGAGCTGCCCATGCTGCAAATGCCTATATTTGGAAGGGACTAGCTGCACACTCCTTTTTCAGGGGGGAAAGACAGCATAAGGAAGCATAAGAAAAGTGCTGCTGGGACTTCCGGGTGGAGCTTAATGTCGGACTGAAGCTCCCTTGAAATCTCTTGAAATCGAGGAAGACCAACGCAGCGAGAAATCCAGTCAAGAGGTTATCTTGGCTGCTTAATCTCCTCAGAACAAGAGGATGATCTAAGAGTGATTCCCAGTATAGCTCTTAATTGCTCTCTGTGAGTTTTTTTTTGCAGTTGCTTGCGCTTCTGCAGATTCTCTCGGGGAGGGGTAGAGTGTGGGAGAAGCCATCATCGCTCACCGCCGCGTTTGGAGTTCTTTTTTAAAAAAAACCTGAAGAACGACAACTCCATTTCTTAAAGATTTATTGACAATTGGTAATAAAGAGGAATTTTATCCACAATCAGGATTAAATACCCTCATCTGGAATACTAAAAAGAAAATGTGCTTTAAAACTTCATAATGAGAAGATCAACAAATGTGTTTTGAAACGAGAAAGAAAGAGGTACTGTAATTCCTTTTACTTTGAATTCTGGAAGAGTTTAAAGTAGCTGTAAATTCTAACTGCGTCACAGACAAGATGGCTACTTATGATTTACTGCTGCAATTAGCCGGAGAGCTGATGGAACTGTTTCAAACTTTCCAAAATAAACTATTGGGGGGACTGGTGAGGTCGGAAGTGCAGAGCAGGGAGGACGAGGCGAAGAATGATATACTGGGAGAGATAACAACTGGACCTTTGAAGAGAGACAGCAGAAAAGGGAGGGATGCCAGCAAAACGGACACTGAAGACGCTTTAGAGATGCCATCCAGGGAGAACTGGAAAGTTGATTGCTGCTGGGCTACTTGGAGGAAGATAGCTAGGGAGGCTCACATGGGAGGGGGGAGTCTTTTCTGGAGCATGAGCCTGAAAAAGATGCACATCATGAATACTGTGTTTGATCAGGGAAAATGATTTGCTGATTATTGGATGGGATAAATGGTTTGACCTGTGTTAAGATAAAAATGGTTTGCTGATTATTTGATGGAATAAATGGTTGGACTTATATTATGATAATTGTTGAATATTGGGGGAAGTGGGAGGTTCTTATGAAAGAAGTAAGTTCAGCTTCCCAAATGGATTGGTGAGAGAAATTCAGATGGGATAAACCAAAATGGATTGCTGATAGTGATCCAAAGAAAATATATATAGATCTGAACCAGTAGGGGCTAGTGAGAGTAACCCCTTTGAGAGAAAAGGAGAACTTCCAGTTTGAGGTGGTTGTTATTGGTAAAAATGTATTGAGTCTAGATGAAATATAGCATAGAGAATAACTAATGGAAAGGAACCAACTAAATATGGAATAGAATTGGAGATGTGAAGTAATGTGGAAATGTGAAACTATTTTAAAAATAAAATAAAAGCTAGGTTGTCTGTTTATAAATGGAGGGAAAGAAGATAGATTTTTATTAAACATAAATAGAAATATTGAATATTGTTTAACTAGAAGGATTATTATACGTGCTTAGGAGTAAATTGCTGTAAGGCTTCAAGGTTTTGTGAACTTGTGAGGTTGATGAATAAGAGGGGGAGAAATCTTTCGTTTGATTTTTTTGTTTGTTTAAGGGAAAAAAGGAAGCAATTCCTTTATAATCATTATATAGAATATCTGATGTTACTTATACTTGGTTGTGGAGAAATCGGAAGTACTTTTTAGTTTAATGTTATTTTGTTTTTGTAGTGTATGCTTCTTTGGTTTTTGTTTTGTCTTGTTCTTGGTATTTTGTTTTTATGGATTCTAAAATTTAAAATAAAAAATTTTACAAAAAAAAAAAGAAAAGTGCTGCTGGATTAGGCCAAAGGGGCATTTGTGAAGCCCACATCAGGGCAAGAAGGCAATGGCCCTATCCTGTGGTTGTCTGCCCCACCCCCCAGAGCTAGCATGAAAAGGAATACTGGTTCTGAGCCTGAAGATTCTATTTAGCTATCATGCTGACTGACTACCCATGGAAATCTGTCCTCCACCAATTTGTCTAATTTTAAAATAATTGAGGAGGTCCATGTCCACCAACACATCTTGTGACAGAGATTTCCATACATTAATTATGTCTTGTGTGAACAAACACTTCTTTTGTTTGTCCTGAACCAATTGCTCATCAGTGTCAGTGTGTGTGCCTAAATTCTGGTGTTATGAGACAGGTAGAAAGACTTCACTTTCTCCACACCACACATAATTTTATTTTAATTAGAAACCACAACCTCAGTTTAAGAGATGAGTTAAGCCAGTTAGGGCACAATCCTATTCCTATGCATGTTTAGACAGAAAAAAAGTCTAATTTTTAGGACCTTTTTTTAGGACCTGGGAGTTTTTGGACCATGTTTAGGTCTAAACATGCATAGGAATGCACCCTTAAAAATTCACTCATGTACCAAAAATCATGGAAATTTCAAGTTAAGGCACCTGAGCTTAATGCCTGTAAGCAGTAAACACATTCTGCTGCCGCACATATTGGCAGGACTATCAGCGATCATGTCAGCTTTGTCTCAAGGGATGGGATGGGTTAACCAAGCACATGGAGACAAATGTTGGTTTGCCCATTAGACTTAAACACATTTACTTGGATATCTCGCTTGTGATTTACAGATATGTACACAATAGCATATTTACTACCAAATATCATTTCTATTGCAAATGACATAGATTTTCTTTAGAACTTCACTAGGAAGTTATACCTGATAGTTTTCCTCTCTCTTTTTTTCCCCATGGAATTTTATTTTATTTTGAAATAAGGTTTAAAAATACAAGCAACAAAGAACTCGTATAACAAAAGAGAAGCTCCCTATCTAATGGAAGATTGGATATATACATTGACCTGGTTTGCATGACATGACAACCCATCATGGGTAACCAGTCACCATGGGTTGTTGTGTCATCCGAACCCAGACTGCTTCTTGCAGGGTGGCTTATTTTTCAGCAACAAGCCACCCTGACAACCCATGGTTTGTTAGGGATGTTCGATCCACGATGGGTTGTCGTGTTGTCAGAACCCAGGAGAGCAATTTAATCATAGGTTGCTGGGATCTTCTATCGAGATGTTCAGTAAGAGCAGCAAAAACTCGAGTTGGAAGGGACCTATAAGGCCATCGAGTCCCACCCCCTGCTCAGTGCAGGAATCCAAGTCAAAGCCAGAGAGCCAGTGTGGAGTAGTGGTGAGATTGTTGGACTGGGACTTGGGAGATCCGGGTTCTAGTCCCCGCTTGGCCATAAAACTCACTGGGTGACTTTGGGCCAGTCACTGACTCTCAGCCTAACCTACCTCACAGGGTTGTTGTGAGGATAAAATGGAGAGGAGGAGGAGGATTATGTACACCACCCTTGGGTTCCTTTCAGGAAAAAAGGCGGGGTATAAATATAATAAATAAATAAATAAAGCATCCCTAACAGATGGCTGTCCAGCTGCACCTTGAATGCCTCCAGTGTTGGAGAACCCATGACCTCCCTAGGTACCTAGTTGGTTCCATTGCCATATTGCCCTAACAGTCAGGACGTTTTTCCTGATGTCCAGGCGGAATCTGGCTTCCTGTAACTTGAGCCCATTATTCCGTGTCCTGCAATCTGGGATGATCGAGAAGAGATCCTGGCCCTCCTCTGTGTGGCAACCTTTCAAGTACTGGAAGAGTGCTATCATATCTCCCCTCAGTCTTCTCTTCTGAAGGTTAAACATGCCCAGTTCCTTCAGTCTCTCCTCAAAGGGCTTTGTTTCCAGTCCCCTGATCATCCTTGTTGCCCTCCTCTGAACCCTTTCCAGTTTGTCTGCATCCTTTTTAAGTGAGGTTCCCAGAACTGGACGCAGTACTCAAGATGAGGCCTAACCAGTGCCGAGTAAAGGGGAATTATCACTTCCCGCGATTTGGAAGCTATACTTCTATTAATGCAGCCCAAAATAGCATTTGCCTTCTTTGCAACCACATCGCATTGCTGGCTCATATTCAGTTTGTGATCTACCACAATTCCAAGATCCTTCTCACTTGTAGTATTGTTGAGCCAAGTGTCCCCCATTCTGTAACTCTGCATTTGGTTTCCTCTCCCTAGGTGCAGCACTTGGCATTTACCGGTATCTCTATCAAATTTCATTCTGTTGTTTTCAGCCCAGTGCTCTAGCCTATCAAGATCACTTTGAATTTTGTTTCTGTCTCCCAGAGTATTAGCTGTTCCACCCAATTTTGTGTCATCTGCAAATTTGCCAGTGACAGCCCCTGTACCTATGCCCAAGTGGCACTTTGGAGCGACCATCACTGGTTCACCACCCTTTTTTTCAGTCACAGAAAATTGTGCAAATGTGTTTGTATTGTTGTTGTTGTTGTTGTTGTTGTTGTTAGTCTTTCTCAAGTGCACTCTTATGGCTGTCCGATATGTGTAGTCTTGCCTTTTTGATTTCCTTGTATGTTTCAGCTGTCAAAGAGAGCTGTGAAGTGGAGTAGGTAACATACATGGAAATTGACCAGGGAGACTACATGTTGGTTAAACTGTGCACAGTTGCCAGGGACCATTTGCAGGGTTGTCAATTGAAAAGCACCACGGAGGGAAGCAACAAAAGTAGGTGCACCAAAAGGGGAGGGACAATATCTCCCCCTTGGCAATGTGATCCAGTTGCTTTTAAGTTTTGAACTGACACGTCTCAGTGCCTTCCACCTTTTCAGCACTACCCCTACTCTCCAGTCACTCCAGAAAGGGGTAGTATTGATTCCCCAAGAGCACACTTGTGAAAGAGTGACCGATGATGATGATGATGATGATGATGATGATGATATGAGCACATTTGTGCAATTTTCTGGGGTTGGGGGAAAAAATACAACCCCACTTGAGCATTTTTGAGGCTCCAATTTAAAAAACAACAACAACAAAGCAGCAAATGAAAAGTGGTAGTGATCAGATCAGGGAGGGGGAGATGAGCTGCTATGGACACTGGAATAGCAGCTGGAGGACCTGAAGGCGCGCGAGGAAAAGCAGAGCGCCTCGCTCGAGTGAGATGGAAGATTTAAAATCCTATTCTCGTGTGCAGACGCCCATAAATCCACACACAGAAGTTCAGATCTGTCTCTCCCACTCCCAGCGCAGCACATCCAGCGTATCGGATGTCAGCCAGCTCAGCTTCCTCCTGTTTGCAGATTCCAGTAATAAGGAAATAACTCTGCAAACTCCACAGGTCTATTCTACCTGTTTATTTACTTTAGCAAGTATATTCTACAGAGCATACATCTCCTAGTTACAGTCCATGTGCAGAGTATACTGCATAGCAAGCATTTAATCCAGTGGAGCAAGGTGTTTACTCCACCTCAGCTAAGACATTACATGATTGCATTTAGTCCAGCAAGCACTAGTCAGAAGACAAGAGAGTGAAGAAGAGAGAACAGTTCAACATCTCTCCAAAATTGCTACAGACAGAGAAACAACAAGTCAGTACGTCATCAGAACATACAAACCACGTGACCAGCTCGTATTTCTTTCACACCTACTTTTCCCATGAGAAACACACAGGAAGTAGGAGACAAAACATAACTTGTTTACCAGCCATTCTGTTCCTTTCATTTGTAAACAATGTGCCACAGCTGGTGATTGTGATACATGTCACAACATCCCCCCACAAGCTGTGATACATCTTGTTTACATTTACTCAATGAGGCCTAGTGCCGTCATTAGTTTCCTGTGTCTTACTACAGGCAATGGTTTTGTGAAAAGATCTGCCACCATATCCCCTGTTGCACAGTACTTGAGTGTTACCCACCCTTTTTGCACACAGTCCTTTACATGAGAGTAACGAACATCAATGTGTTTGGTTCTTGGCCTACTTTTTTCATGGAGAGCCATGCTAATGCAAGCTTGGTTGTCCTCAAAAATTGTAACAGCCTTGTCTACTGGTATGTGCATATCAGCAAACAATTGTTTGAACCACTCAATCTCATTACATGCTTGAGATAAACTGATGAATTCAGATATATCTATCTGCGCTAGATATAGCCACACAAGATTGTTTTCGTGTATACCATTCAATTAAACTTTGGTCATACATGAGCACAGTCCCACTTGTGGACTTCCTATCTTCCCCAATCAGCATCAGTGTACACACAAAAATCTCCCTCTGTGTGTGATGACAATTTCAGTTTGCAATTCATGGTACCTTTTAAATACCTTAACACACGTTTCACAGCTAACCACTCATACATAGAAGGATTTTGCGTTTTCCTGCTAAGTATGTTTACAGCATTGCTGATGTCTGGCCTACTCACATTTGCCAAATATAGCAGGCTTCCAATAACACTCTGATATTTTCCAATATCTTCAAATTCGGTGTTATCTGTGTGTTTCTGATATTCAAGAGTCATTGGAGCGGTAACTGGGTTGCAATTCTCCAATCCATGAATTTCCAGCAATTTCTGAATTTTTCCACTTTGTTCAACCATGAAAGAACCTTCCTCATCTTGAGATAATTGCATTCCAACATAGTGTTGTACCAAACCTAGATCTTTCAGTTCAAAGTGTGCTTGCAATTCTTGTGCAATTTTGTCTTTTTGACTTACTGATTGTGTCACCAGCAATATATCATCAACAAAGACCAACAAATACACACAGTTTCCCTGTTCTGTGTGATTTGTATACAGACAGTGATCAGCCTTGCTTTGTTTGAATCCCAAACTAATCAAAACTCTGTCTAGTTTCTGGTTCCAGCATCGAGCTGCCTGCTTTAACCCATATATGGACTTGTTCAGACGACATACAAGACTGGGATTTTCTACAAAACCTTTTGGTTGCTGTATGCAGATTTCCTCTTGTAATTCACCATACAGAAAAGCAGTTTCTACATCAAAATGAAATGCCATCATTTTTCTTTGTGCTGCCAATTTCAACAACAGTCTGACAGTTGCATACCTTGTTGTTGGTGCAAACACGGAATCAAAATCTACCCCATGTTTTTGTGCAAACCCCCTTGCAACGAGCCTTGCTCTGTATCTCTCCACCTGCCCCTGGTGATTTGTCTTCACCTTGTACACCCATTTACAGGTGATGGCTTTGCGCCCCACAGGTAAAGATACTAGACTCCATGTGTTGTTTTCATGCATTGCATTGATTTCATCCTGCATGGCCTCAAACCAATCATTCTTCACTTTTGGTTCCATGCTTTGAATTTCCTCAAAACTTTGTGGTTCTAAAGCTATTTTGAGAGCTTTATGTACAACAGTTTCCCCACTTTGGAATTCATCCTGATATCTAACAGGTGTTTTGCGTTCTCGGGTTGAACGCCTCAGAGATTGTTCACCTCCCTCCTGCTCCCCAGATATCTGCCCAGTGGCTTGTTCTGTCCCAGAAGCATCCTGTTGTGTTTCAGACATTGCATGCATTGGCAATTCCACCAGCTGTTTCTGTTCATTTGTTTGCTTGTGAAAAATCACATCCCTGCTCAGAATTACCTTGTTGTGGTGTGGTGACCACAACCTGTACCCTTTTGTTTGTGCATCATACCCCAGCAGAAAACATTCAAAGCTTCTTGGAGATAGCTTTGTTCTGTTTTGAGCCTGTATATGAACAAAACATTTACACCCAAAAATGCGCACATGTGCTATTTTTGGTTTCCTCCCATGAAACATTTCATATGGAGTTTTCCCAATTGTGGTATTTGGTAACCTGTTCAGCAGGTAATTGGCATTTGACAGTGCATCCCCCCAGAAACGGTTTCCCACCTGTGAGTCAGCCAATTGAGCCCTCATCATTTCCTGGAGTGTTCTGTTTTTTTCTTTCAGCAATGCCATTTTGAAATGGGGAGTATGGGGCAGTGACTTTGTGCCCTATACCCTCACTTTCCAAGAATTTCTTGAACTTTGTACTCATGTATTCTCCCCCACCATCTGAGAGTAATTCTCCTATTGGATATTGTTTATATCTGTTCCCAGCCCATTTAACAAATGATTCAAATCTCTCTTGAACCTGAGACTTATGCTGCAGAAGATAAATAAAACAAAATCGAGAATAGTCATCCACGAGTGTCATGTAGTACCTATTTCCCCCATAGCTATTTTCAAATGGTCCAGCCACGTCAGAGTGTACTAGCTCAAATATTCTTGTGCTAACTCTATCACTGTGTTTCTGAATGTTAGATCTGTGTGACTTTGCTGCACTGCATACTTCACATTCCACATACTTAGAACAAGGTTTCATTTTCATACCCTCACACAGATCCGGCATCTTCTCGATGCTTCTGTAATTGGCATGCGCAAAACGTTTGTGGAAAATATGCACACAATTGTCATGGGGTTTACAATTTGCATACTTTGCCCTCTCATCATGTGTTACAAATGGATTTATAACATACAGAGAATTCTGCAAATCACCTTTTGCACAGATCACCCCTTCATGTGAAATTACACAGTCGCTGTCAGAAAAACATATTTCATAACCATCATTAGCTAATTGTGAAATACTAATTAAGTTTGTCTCCAGCTCTTGAACAAATAGTGCCCTTTGCTGACCCAAGTAGCAAAGTCAATTGTTCCTGCAGCTGTCACCTGGATTCGCTTTCCATTAGCTAATTTCACGTGTTGATTCCCACATTCTTCCAGAGATTGAAATATGTCTCTAGAATTTGCCATGTGATGACTCGCACCTGAATCTAAAATCCAAAGATTGCCATCAGAAACTCCCACCCTAGCAATTAAACTTTTGCCCATTTTAAATGCCTCCTCAGGTGTACTGGTAGCTTCCTGTTTGGGTTTTTTCTTCTTCTTGCCCTTAAAATTACAGTCTTTTTAAAGATGCGATGTAGATCCACAAGAAAAACATTTCCTTACTTTCAAAGCTGTAGCTTGGGTAACTCCCAGCTTATTGTAATCCCCAGCTTGGCTGTGCCCCGCGTCAGCAGCGCTGTCTGCTGATTTACGTCCAGCATTGCTTTTCTTCCCTTGCCGTTTCTCCCACTCAGAGAGAAGCTTGCCAGCCACATACTCCATGGTCAGATTCTGATCTGGTTGCCCCTCCATCAATGTTACAATTGTATCATATGAAGAGTCCAGACTGGATAACAGAATAGAACTTGATGCAAGTGCTCAATTTGCATCCCTTGTGCTCTAAGCCTGTTAAACATGTCCCGAATAGTACTTAGATGTTCTGGCATAGAACCACCTGGCTGCAAGCTCATTTTGTACAGCTTACGTGCAAGTATGATCCTACTTCCCGCTGTTTGCATCTGGTACATCCCTTGTAGGGTCTGCCAGATCTGTTTTGCCGTTTCCAAAAACTGAATAAATGGCACCTGGGAACTTTCAACAGATAAGCACAGAATTGCCTTAGCTTTCTTGTCTCATTCCTTCCATTCATTATAAGCTTGGTCACCCACGGCCACGGCATCCTGTGTTACAACATTCCAGAGCCCTGCATGAGTTAAATAATGCTGCATCTGGAAGCTCCATAATACATAATTCGAACTAGATAGCTTTTCCACTATCTGTGGGTTTAGAGCTGGTGCTGCTGCCATCCTGGGAAGAGGGGGATTTGCCACCTCGTCCCCTTCAGAACTTTCGGCCTCGCTGTCTGAGCTTTCGGCTTTGAACAGAGCCTGCAAGCTTCCAGCGTACACCTCCCACTCTTCCCCTTCCTTACCGGATGAAGGCCCAGGAGATTTCTCTTCTGCCTTGATGTCCTCCTCTGCCATAAATCACTGCATTCCAGTCGAAGGTGTTGACACAGCTGTTGGAAAACAGGTCCTGCTGCTGCTGCCGGCGTTGACTCTCAGCCTGGTCCTGAACTGGTTCCGTTCGGTTCTGGCACTGGTCCAACTGGTCCCGCTGAATCCGAATTTCTGGGCCCATAACCCTGAAGGCGCGCGAGGAAAAGCAGAGCGCCTCGCTCGAGTGAGATGGAAGATTTAAAATCCTATTCTCGTGTGCAGACGCCCATAAATCCACACACACAGATCTGTCTCTCCCACTCCCAGCGCAGCACATCCAGCGTATCGGATGTCAGCCAGCTCAGCTTCCTCCTGTTTGCAGATTCCAGTAATAAAGAAATAACTCTGTAAACTCCAGAGGTCTATTCTACCTGTTTATTTATTTTAGCAAGTATATTCTACAGAGCATACATCTGCTAGTTACAGTCCATGTGCAGAGTATAATGCATAGCAAGCATTTAGTCCAGTGGAGCAAGGTGTTTACTCCACCTCAGCTAAGACATTACATGATTGCATTTAGTCCAGCAAGCACTAGTCAGAAGACAAGAGAGTGAAGAAGAGAGAACAGTTCAACATCTCTCCAAAATGGCTACAGACAGAGAAACAACAAGTCAGTACGTCATCAGAACATACAAACCACGTGACCAGCTCGTATTTCTTTCACACTTACTTTTCCCATGAGAAACACACAGGAAGTAGGAGACAAAACATAACTTGTTTACCAGCCATTCTGTTCCTTTCATTTGTAAACAATGTGCCACAGCTGGTGATTGTGATACATGTCACAACAGGACCAAGGAAGAAGGAGAGGGAGAACAAGCCACAGTGAGCCCAATTGTCTGTTGGGTGCACCGTGGCCCAACACCTTGTGCATAGCTTATTCACAGGGTGGCTTAGTATGTTGTGTGAACCCATCCATTATATAGCATGTATAAGGTGTGTGTGTGTGTGTGTGTGTGTGTGTGTGACAGGTAGAAAAAATATATAGACACCTATATTTGACTGGAATTTGAAGTCATTCTTTCTTAAGTAACTAACCCACTTAACCTACCTCACAGGGTTGTTGTGAGGATAAAATGGAGAGGAGAAGGAGGAGGATTATGTAAGCCACCTAGGGTTCCTTGCAGGAAAAAAAAGTGGGGTATAAATATAATAAAATAAATAAATAAATAAGTGAGCCTGGAGACAAATAGGTGAGAAAGAAATCTCCATGCTGTGGTTAGAAAAAAGTCATAACCATATCGGTACTAAATCAAATGTGAAACATAATTGTTTCAGGCCAGAACCTGCCAATTCATAATCATGCATGCAATATATTGTCAAATACTGCAGAAATAGTTTTAAGACCATATGCAGCTGAAATGTCTTTCTCTTTTGTTCTGAAGGATTAAGATGTCCTGGAGATATGAACCACATGGGAAATGTCTTGCAGAAATTATTGGTCATACTAGTTTTATAATTAAATAGAGAATCATATGCCTGTTTAGACAGAAAAAAGTCCTACAACTCCCAGCATTCCCCAGCCAACCATTATATTGCACCCTTAGGGAATGCACCTTAGTGTATTATTTTATTTATTATAGATACTTTTAAGATCATTCTCCAATAAAAATTCCCAGGCCAGCTTACATGAGAAGAAAGTACAAAAACAATGAAAATACAAATAATACAGATCCAAACAATTATAATAGACACAAGAATTAAAAGTCAGCCAAGATCTTAAAAGCCAGATAAAATTAATCAGCAGGACTAAAATTATGTCTAGAAGGGACATTGTTGGAATGAGTGTTAAACCACTCCGCTGGCTCTAGAGTTTCCTGGGAAAAGGAAGTTCTGCTCTTCTCCCAACACTGTTGCAAAGCCCACTCTTCCTTTTTCCACAAACCTCTGTGAATTGAGTCTCCTCCTGCCTGCCCCACCCTCCATTCTTTGTCATGCTAGAGCATGACCCAAATTATTTACTTTTTTATTATATTTATACCCCGCCTTTTTTCCTGAAAGGAACCCAAGGACTTTGGGCATTTTTCATTAAAACAGAAATGTGAGAAGGATAATTATTTATTAAATAAATTAAAGAGATATTAGACTGACCACTTTTGCATCACCAAAAGGAGGAGAAAAGAGGATGTAGATTTGCATATACAAATGTATAGGTATAAATCAGGGGTGGGCAACATCAGGAGGCATTTTTGCCCCCTAGAATGCCTCCCCATGGGCCACAATCCATGGGGCACCCCCCCTGCAAAAAGAGCGAAATCACTGGTTTGCCACCAAAATTCAGCAGCAAACCACTCCACAGTACTGCAGAGCACTACTATGGTCAAATTTAATTTGTCTGCAAGCTAAATTTAACCCCTTTGGTGTTCAATAGCTGCTACAGAGTACCAAATGGGCCAAATTTAGTTTTCATTTTTCAGATAAGCTAAATGTGGCCATTTTGGCATTCTGTAGCTTCTACGGATGCCATTTTTGTGTTAAAATTGTTTGGGGGTGGGGGCCACACAGGGGGGTGGGGGGGCTGCATATGGGCCATGGACTACACATTTCCCAGTCGTGGTATAAATGCAAATTTAGAGAGAGTTACTATAATTTAAATAGAAATCGAATACACATGGAAGACTGTGACCAGGATCTTTATATCCGGACTAGGTTTTTTAAATGTTTTTAACCCTAGGGTTTTGTTTTGTCTTTACCCCTGAGAAAAATTATCATGCAGATTGTGGATTTGACCATTTATTCCAGATCAATAACTTAAAATGCAATGGCTATTTTATGTCGGATAGTGTTGGAGCAATACTTTGAAAATATTATTAAATATGTAGGGAGCATCAACTCAGGTCAAGATTAAGGCCAGTGGAATACATTCCCAGGCTATAATGACTCACATATTCTTCCACGATAAGCTTTAGACAGACTTGAATCAAATATGTTTTATATTAGTGACAGCATAATTAATCAGTCAAGCTAGTTCGCCTAATTAGTAAATGCGAAGAGGGTCAACCAAACACAGAGAATACAGACATTTTTGTAAGGTTAATCTAGTTTTGTTTTTTCTTAAATGTGATGGTATCAAAAGTAATCCTGTTCAAAAATCAGAGTGGTTGGCAACAAGACGCTTTCTTAGAAAGCAATGGTTGACTCTTGTGTAGGTTTAAACCTTAAGAACTCTTAATTGGGTCATAATCTTTCAAACAGCAGTGTGCATTTTGGATCCAAACTCTGCCAAATGTATTTTAAAAACTGAAGTACTAACACAGTGTTTAGGATTAACAAAATCATGCTACTCACTGATTACCAGTTGCTAGGTGAAAATTAAATGAACCACATTAGCTTACTGAAGAGCTTGCAAAGCAGGAAAGTTGGCCTTGTTATATAATTTCTTCTGCCACTACTTCTTATAATCTCACTGTCTATAGATCCACAGTGTTAAAAGGGATTTCAAGGATCACCTAGAATTTGCAACATTTCTTAGATTCAGCGATGTTTTAACGTAGTGATCTTCACTATTTTTCAAACTAGAGCTGCTTTGGCTCCAGGCACTGTCACCGAGGTCCCCTGGGGGGCTTTCCAAAATCATGGGGGGGGCTCTCCTCTCCCTCCCACCCCCAGTCAAGTGTTGATGCTTTGCACTAGGACTCAGCTGGAGGCCTTTGGGGCTCTTCTCCCCATCCCCCTCCACATCATCCAAGCGAGGCCCCATTAGTCAGTCACCAAGCAGGCAAATTCCAACAGGCTCACTTGGTCCTTGTCTTAGGATGGATCTTTTACTCATCGCAGAGAGAGTGCTCTGCTCTACTCCATGCTGCAAAATCTCCGGGGCAAGGTCCATGTTGCTCTTTCTCTCTCTTTCTCAACTGCACATTCAATTTCGCCTCCACCTCCTGTGCAGTGGACCACTGCAGCTAGTGAATCAAATTGCTCTTTCCCTCTTGGTCTCCTCCCCCCACACCACTAACGGGCTGCTTGCTCCTGCTTTCACAGTCCTCTCCCCCACCACTGCCACTTTACAGCAGCAGATCTCCTGACTACCCATCCCCAAAGCCTCCTCCAGTAGCCCAGGTCACAGCAGCTGGCCCACCCCTAAAAGTAAACAAGACAAAGCTAGAGAACCCCTGCTGCAAGTCAGGGAGAGAGCGGGGAGAAGGAGAGAGAATGAATGAGGGAGTTGGAGAGCTGCGCTGTAGGGATGTAGGAGAAATCCGCAACAGGTTCAAATGAGCTGAGACTTCTATGAATCTGATCCACTGGATTCTGCAGTGAATCAACTTTTTCCAACTTGCAGACTGTTTTTTGTTTTTGTTTTTAACTTTCTGGGAATTGTTTGCAAATTTAGTCATAAATTTGCTGACCAAACACCACCAACCAAAAATGTGCATTTCCCCCATAGGTTAAAGCATGAAAATGCAGATTTGTGGGGGGGGGAGATGTTGACCATTTCTCTCTCTCTCCCCCCCACACTTTTGGTGACATTTGTGCAGATTTGCATTAACTAACGTGTATTAGTGCTAATTCGCATTAGTTGATGCAGATTAGTGCATTTGCACAGATTAGCGCACGTAGAACAAAATTCTCCTACAAAAAATCCAATTCCACCAATGAGCAGGCGATGAATGAAAGATGCCTGACAATCTGTGCAACACAGACGGGACACATTTCACAAAATCCACACATCCCTAATGTGAGCTTGCCAGTGGCCCTTGTGCCTGTTGCAGTGAAGAATACTGTTTTAACACATGCTCACCCACTCTTATCCATCCATCCATCCATCCATCCATCGTCAGGCTCCCAGTAGTCTTCCACCCAGGTCCACCCTTGCCTAGCAATGCTGAAGCTTCAGTTGCTCTCAATTTCCATTCATTGGATCCCCATCCAATCCTCTTTAAAATGTCCACGAAAGGTGAATATCCACAGCCCCTGTGCAGGCATTAATGCCTGTATTTTCATGCATTTCTCTGCCAATCAGAATGATTTTTATTGTCATCTTTGACAGAGTTGATCAAATCGATCTTGTTCCCAGGCGTCTAATCCCTTGCTTAACCACTATGATTCCCCCTCCCCCAGTCCTGCTCTAGCCATTACTTCACACATGGAGTTCCATATACACTCTCTTTCAAAAGTCACATAGAGGACCAGAGGATGGGACCATGTAGAGCAGCCTTCCCCCCCAACCTGAATGCCTCCAGTGTTGTGAACACGCTGGCTGGGGATGATGAGAGTCGAAGTCCAACACATCTGGGGGGCACCATGTTTGGGAAGGCTGATGTAGGAGCACATCACTGGGGGTGGGGGCAGCGGGGGGGCAGGATGAAGATCTCCTTTGGAAAAGGAGACACATTCACTGAATGGAGAGGGAACGGAGAGCAAGTGGTGAGTTGCTGATGGATCTGAAGAAGGAGCTGATCCTCAATCACAGCCTTCCTTTGCCCCACACAGAGGCTTTGCTAATGAATGGGCTTCCAGGCATCAACCCCTAATTCAGCATAGAATCTCCACAAGACCCATCTTCAGAAGAACAAGAGTTAGTCAGGCCTACCATGACTCCTTAGGCATGGTTAATGAGGCATATTAAGTTGCCAGAGAGTACCAGCTGCCCCCAAATACTTACATGCTCTCTTTCTTCACCTTCTTTTTGAGACAAGGGTATATTCATTGGCCTGTTCTGCTAGATAAGTAGGCTGAACAGGGGAATCAGCACTAACCATTTGGATAAATCATCCATGGTGGGTTCTGCTTATGACAATCATCCTGGCTCAGATGGTAGCCAAGGGTAAGTGATGTAAAATTATAATACACTGTCTGGTTAGTCTTTTTTTTTTTTTAAGTAAATGTTACAGTTCACATCTCATGATCACAGTAATACCCCCATCAAATGTAATTAAAGTGCAACTGCTTAAACTTCAGCCATCAGCATGCTGTGTCCACTCCAATTAGCAATAGCCAGTGCTTCTGCCTTCCACCAGAGAGAAAGGAGTTTGTGTGTGGACCTTTTGTTGAAACTGCCTACATCCAGACAAAAACCAGACAGCTTCAGCCAGCAGATCTACACAAAGATTAGACCCTCAATAGTAAATCCAGTTTAGAAAGACCCAAGTTTGGATAGCATCTCTGTGTACATTACCAAGGTATTTTCCCTCAGTGCCTCTTTGGTGTTGTATTGTTAAGAGTAAACATCAGTTATCTGCCTGAGAAAAGGAGGGATTTGATGACAGGTCAAATGGAGAAGAAGAAATACAGAAACTCTTGACATTACTGCAACTACATTTCAGTTTGTCACCAGAATATTAAAATCAGCCCCTAAATGCATTAAAAAGAAACACCACCAATTTGCTGCAAAAATCACAAGTTTTTAAAGATTCCCTTTGTTGCTCAAAATGAGTCCTTTTGGATCATCTTGTTCTTTTATCACACACAGTTGATTCCAAACTGGCTTCTGAATCAAATCTGGTTCCTTTGAACACCAACAAATATCAAAGTTTCAGGATACTTGATTCTTCTTCTTCTTCTTCTTCTTCTTCTTCTTCTTCTTCTTCTCTTCTTCTTCTTCTTCTTCTTCTTCTTCTTCTTCTTCTTCTTCTTCTTCATTTTGCACTAGGCAAGTGGAAAGCAGTATTGGATGGAATAAATCTTACAGAAAACAGTTTCCACAGAGTATAGTGGGTGAAAAATAATATAACATCTCAAATCTTTTAATGACCTCTACAGAATGGAGCACTCACATTTTTAATAGTGAACCTGTATTCCTGGCTTTTCACAGCTTTTGCCTGCCCTCTGGCATTTTGCCTCACAGAAAATTGCACATATTCTCTGGTGAGTGTAATCTGAAATCCAAGATATTTAGCCCAAATAAGCATCTTAAAACACACACCTGTAAAATACTGTGATGTAATACAGGTGATTGATTCAAAAAGCAGAGGAACAAGAAGATCAGCTAAAGGCAGTTTGGGATGATGAATTTGAAGAGGTGACCTCGAAGGTGGGGTGGAACAATATATGGGATAGACGGATTGTGAAAGTGATGTCAACTAGGATAAAGGAAATTTTTTATAAACTAATTTGGAGATGGTATTTAACTCCAGTAAGATTAAATAGAATGGATAATAATTGTTCTGCATTTTGTTGGAGAGGATGTCAGGAAAAAGGGACATATGCTCATATGTGGTGGAGTTGTAAAAATGTTTTGGTATTTTGGTGAGAGGTTTTTACAGAAATATAGAAAATTATTGGTATTAATTTAGAGGTCTGTCCAAAATTAGCATTGTTATCAATAACGAAGAAGCTTATTTGCGACCAAAATACGAAGGAGTTAATTGTAAACTTGTTAACTGCGGCCAGGCTAATGATAGCGAGAAATTGGAAAGTACAACATGTTTTCCTAATAACAGACTGGTATAAGGAAGTTTGGGACATAGCCCTAAACGATAAACTAACTAGTAGTATCAAATGCATAAAAGGATTGCTAAAGAAGAATAATTTTATGGATATATGGAATCAATTACTAGACTATGTATTAATAAAGGGGAAGGGCAGCATGCCTTGTCAGGATATGTTATATTTTTGGAATTTGGAATTCATTTGATCAAGAGGATGGAAGTATATTAATTGGTCCCTTGGAGGGTGGGGGGGGTGCACTTTATGACTTATTGTATGCTGTTTAGGTTATATTTTTGTGATATTTTTGTATTTTGTTATATTTTGTTATATTTTGTTTTGAAAAGTAAATAAAATATTTTTTAAAAAAAGTAATACAGGTGGTCTATGATCAGTTATTTAAATTAAGCCACAAGCTTCTGCCCCACACACATTAAATTGGGACCACATCTTAATTCTCCCAATTAAAGCCTCCTTCTCAAAGTTGTCCTTTGCCTGTGTGGAAAAACTTACAAGTATCCCTAACTCAGGATAACATTTCATGCATCTCCACAAAAGCTTAGGCCATAATAACTGTGTTAGTCTTTAAGGTACCACCGGTCTCTTTGTTGTTTTTGATGCAAGAGACTAACATTACTTTCCCTCTGCAAATAGCATATAATTCTTGTATAATTTATCTCCCCTCCCGGGGGGGGGGGGGCTGAATAGCAGCCCTGCAATTCGGTTCTTACCTGAACTAGAATATTTTCAGTTTTTGAAGTTCAGACAAATGTCTTGGGAGCCACAAAGACATGCCCTTCTGATTGAAATAATGAAAAGAGCAGCAGGGCAGTGAATTGAGTAGCCCATGGCTTAACAACTTCAAAATCAAATTGTGAAAAATATTACCTCAACAGAATTCTGTTTTAATTATAATATGTACTGTAATTTTTTAAAAATTGTTTAAATATTTGCCCATAAACTATGGCAGTATATTAATGTATGATCTATATCACAGGTGACGAGGCAATATAGAATTGTCTGGAAATGCAAGCTTTCTCAGTAGAAGGTACTTTGGTCTTCAACAACTACAAGTCTACAAAACATTTGAATTGCACCTTTCCAATAACCTAGTATTATCTGGATGCCTTGATAGGCTGGTTGCATACTTCATTTTCCTATTGTGCTATGTTCTCTGGTCAAACTGATTCAGCTGGCTTCTATAGTGTATCAGGTGGTATCTTAGAAAAGTATTGCTGTGGTAGCTGTTGTTGGCACCTATTGAATAGTGCTCATGATGTCATTGGTGGTAGGAAATAACACATTTCCTACCACCAGCACGATTTTTTTTGGAATCCAGTAACTGATGTCTACATTTCTATTTATTCCTCATGCTCAAAGCAGTTTATAAAGATGTACTTAAAATATTTCAGTTGATAAGCCTCTGGTTCACCCCTCCGACCCAGTTTCTATACCTTACTGTAACAAAAGCCAAAGCATGTGTAATTGAAATAATCACATATTCTCCTCTTGTTTACCCATATCTCCATTTCCGCCTTCCTTTGTTGTTCCCCTGTATCCGTTTTAGATTGTAAGCCCCTTGGGATAGGGCTCTTTCATACCTCTTCTTCGTAAAGCGCCATGTACATAGACGGCAGGGGCAGGAGCAACAGATATGTGTGCATATCTCCAATTTATCACAAAGCCCCTTAAAAAAGAAGAAAAAAAGGAGAAGAAAAGTGTTACCTGCTTTCAAACAACATCTCAACACTTCTTCCATTAATGGAAAGTCTATTTCTCTTTGAATTTGATGTACTCTCCTCTGGAATGAAATCAGTTAGATATGAAGCCACTTGCTATCTGGTCTAGTCATGTTCACTGAAATAGGTTGGAAGGTTCTTCCTCAGGAAAGGAGCATTCCATTGGATTAAACAAGTTATCAAGCCACCATTGCGGGATCAGAGCTAATGTCACAGTAGTGATAAGAGGGAAGCTGCTGCTGTACAGAAATGATTCAACTCAACAACTGCACTAATAGCAAGGAAGGCTTCAGAAATATACTGTGCTTATGCTCAACAAAGAATTTCATTTGCGCTCTCATTTGGTAAATATACACCCATCCCCCACCCCAAAAGTGTCTTACAGTGCAATCCTATGCATGCCTACTAGGAAGTAAGTCCCATGGAGTTTATGGGACTTCCTCCTGGATATGTGTGTATAGGATTGCAGCCTTAGAGTAGTAGTAGTAGTAGTTTATTATCATTATCATCATCATTATTTTTTTTAATTTATGTGTCATTTCCTACCACAAAAGCAGCCTTTTTCTAGAAGTCCACCTGAACTTTCCAGTTATGTAATGTATCAATGTAACACTGCCTTTCTGTATATATTAGAGATGCTGATATCTGATCATTTTTCTTTGCCAGCTTGCCTAAAGCAAAACTTTGATCCTAGGTCTTTGTAAGCTTTACTTTCCAAATGCAAAATTCCAGCGACATTAAAGGAAAACTGAGATATAAACATGTATTTATTTCAAGCCAAAATGAGTGGTGGGAAATCAAGCCTACAGGCTTTATCCTTCAAATATCAACTTACTACACAGACCTTTCTAATCATCTTATTGTCATGAGAGATCAATTCCGTAACACTTGTGATCAAAGCATTGTGCTGGACTGTAAGGTCATGTCTGCACTGAAAGTGAACTCCCTTTTGCTGCAGTGCTGATTCACCGCGTTGGATTTCATCCTGAGATGGTATGAATCTAGTTATCTGCTTCTCCAGTTAGAACTGGAATTGGATCCTGTTTTCACATGCTGTTGGGTTATACTGGGACAGCTGGGCAGTGAATGACTAGGGATGCCTAGCCATGATTTTCAATTTCCAAGATCCTTGCCATGCCTTCTTTGCTTTGTTGTAATTTCTGCATAAACTGAACAACTGCATATTCCTCCTACCTTTCTGCCTTTTCCACCATGGTGCAACTTCATTTTCACAACTGTATGATTCATGTTTGTTTAAAAAAAAAATAATTAAAATCATGTAGCCCTATCCTCTGTTTTCTAATTAGTAACCAACCAATAAGAGGTGTGGTCTTCTTTTCCCATGACTTATGTTTGTTTTTGCATTTTTTAATATCTCATTCCAGCTTATTCTGCAGAATCTAACCCAGAAGAAAATAAATAAATAAATAAATAACAATAAGCTTTAAACCCTATCTTTTTGAATGAGAGAGAATGCTGACATCCATGGCACATAATCATGTCATCAAGTTTCCATGACTTCTCTCTGCAAATGGGGCAGTGGAAGTGGAAACTGGGAAAATGTCCCCCTCCATTCATTCATTACATTTCTATTCCACCCAATAGCCAAAGCTCTCTGGGTGATTTACAGAGATTAAACCCCTAAAAATACAATTAAAAATATAATATTAAACCATTTGCATACAAAAATATAAAACAATTTAATCACACACTTGTCACTTTTTAGTTGTGTGATATACACTATACAGTCACATTAGCATTGCTAGTAGAAATCCAAAGATGACACATGAACTGTTGTAAACCGCCCAGAGAGCTTCGGCTATTGGGCGGTATAAAAATGTATTAAATAAATAATAAATAAATAAATAAATAAATGAATTAGTGGTGGTTTTGAAAAAAGGCAATTATTATCCCGCCTTACATCAGTGAAACGTCATTGTTTGCCTGTTGTTGTATGTCTCTTGGAATGAAAAGTTATGTGTTTGTTACATGAAGAAAAAAAAATAAAGTGCGGAACTCAAGTAAGACTACTATCCCCCTCTCATACAGTAACACACCATTGCAGTATATTTTCTTCTTTATGAAGGACCAAGTGGGACCTGCAACAAAATGTACTATTGTTCAGGGTTCCAGCTGCCATGCCCTCTTCCAGAATATTCCATTCCATTCCCCTTCCCCAACCCCGTTTTCCATTCTTCCCCCCTCCCCCCTCCCCAGATATTCTACATTCTGTGACCACTGAGCATGCTGGTTTGGGAAGGGGTTGCCTCCCATTCCACGCTAAAGTTTTTTTGTGTTTTTTTGGTACTTTTGAAAACCTTGGGGCTTGCTTAAGCATGCTGATACCTCCCTCTTGTTTATCTGTAGCCCCATTTGGGCTACAATCCTGACATCACTCACCAGCTGAGTGCACTCTTAGAGGGAGTGATGTGCATTTCTCTCCAACATTGGATTGCAATCTCAAATTTGTTATTATGTTTAAAGGGACAAACCAATTTTTGACTGGTAAAAAGTCTAGCTTCAGCAGCAAGCTTTCTTCCCCTACCCCCAATAAAGTTTGAAGTCTTGATTGTGTGATGGGACAGCTCTGGGAAGCTACTTGCTCCTCCACTCCTCAAGAAGAATGAGCATCTTTTGCAACTGATTGCATTATAACACCAGGCCAGGGTATGTTTCAAAGATGCCCCTTTGCTTTCAGTGTGAATGATATGATACCAGGCAGGAAGAGTGGGCTGCATGTGGGCTACAGTTTAGACAAAGTAGGTTGGATGCATATATTACAGATGCCACATATCAGCAGTGACCTGCAATAAATGCCTAGTTCAGACATTGACTTTGGTGTTTAGCATGCTAGAGGGTTATTAATAGAATTTGCTAATGGGGAAAATTGCTTTTCATTCATCAGATCATTATATATGTATGCTAAAAACCTTACATTTAGTTTTATGCTTTAAAAAAAATTAAGAAGTTTATTACAGAACAAATTGAACAAGTTTTCCTGGAGGCCCAGGAATGAATTAATTATATAAATCCATGGTTAGATCTAAAACCAGCACAGAAAGGGAACAGACATGCTAACATTATACATAAGTACACACACACACACACACACACACCTTAGCATCAGTTCAGATATTAATGAACGATCTCTCCTTGCTTGACTAACATTTGACAGCTCACTACTCAAACTATGAACTGCCATTGTTGAAATTATTGTTTGTGACTCTGATGCTTTAAAACCACAGTCAGTGGTGTTCGCTCTGCGACGGCTCTCCTGAACATGGAGTTCATCACTTGATAAAATCACTGAGTGCATATGTGAATAGGGCCCTTGTCAAGGTTCCGCTACTGCAGGGACCCCTTGATCTGCCTTTGGGAGATCTCTGCCTCTTCCCAAAGCCTCTCCCTCTCTAGGTCATCAAGTCATTTGCCTGCTTCCAGTAACGTGGGTGTAGGCTGTAGACGTGGTGAATAAGTCACTCCAAACTCCAGGGTAAACAACAACACTTTACTATTAATATTAGGGTTTTTACTTAATAGAGTGGTTATAATCCAAAAGCAAGTATGATAAAATAAAACAAACAAACAAACAATCCAAGGTTCACTAGTATAACTTCAGACTACCTATTTCCTATGCAGCCAGTTTCTCTTTCTCTTTCTCTCCTTCTCTCTGCTGTTTCTCTGCTGCTGCTTCTAGCTCTCTCTCAGCACACACACTGCTAGCTGGCCACACCCCACATATATAGCCTTCCCAGGAATGGAAGGTTATAATCACGTGACCTTGAATAGGAGATCTAGTTCTTAACTTCTATTGGGTAAACCAAAACTCTCAAACTCCCCCTCCCATCCAAGTGTTTGGGCCTTCAGCCTTCAACAAACTGAAGCCTGTGTAGGCCTCAACAAACTCAATCCTGTGTAGGCCTCAATCCATCACAGCCCTACATTTTATAGCCCTTATGCCATTGTCATCATAGCTCTAGCTAACTGTTAATGTAATGATTGGTTAGCAAAGTATTACTGTAAGTGGCACAGCTGTACATACAAATTCCTGTGTATTTGGAAAGAAATCTGCTTTGGAACTCCATCAGAAAACACGTTCTTTATGTTTTTTATTGTGAACAAAGTTGTTGCCACTGAAAATTGTTAGGGCCTTCAAGGTGATGATCTTAAGCTTGAAATTGCATTTGGGCAACTGCGCACTACAGTGTTATTGGATAATAACATTATTCATCAGTCCAATATCTACAAGTGGATAAAGGCAATCAATATTGCCCATTCAGAAGTAGGGGAAAGACCACAGAGGACATCACTTGCGAGTGTATGGGTGAGATAAAGAAGAGTCAGACACAGAGTATATGGTTTCAAATCAGGGCCACATTTATTGAATTGAAGATCTGTGAAGGGCGAAGTGCGGTACTAACCTAGCCCGGCCATTGGCCGGGAAAAAACCAATATTTGGGCGAATACATCCTAACCGCACCGGAGGCGGGTTGGTCCGCCCCCGGCCAGTTGCCCTCCATGTGGAGCTGGAGGGCTTTACCATCGTCGCCTTACTTTGACGCCTCCAGGCACCCAATGTAGGCGAGAAAGGCAAAACCCCAAAGACGTCCCAATCTCCCTCCTGCCAAGCCTCAGGGCATTAGCAAGGGCAGCCTTGGGTAAACGTCAGTCACCTTGAAAGGTGCCACTGGATGATCACCATAAACTTAAGCCATACTGCCTAATCCCGCACTTCCCGCAAATGCGACCAATTTAGCTATGATCCCCCTGGTGGGATCAAGATCGAATTCAAAAATTTCCCTACCCTGATTCACAGTGTAGAGTAGGCGAAACCCGCCCATTGCCCTGGCCAATTGAGACAATGAACCAAAATTCCTACTCGGCCCCCGTTAATGGGCGACCAGAGGAGCCTACACTGCTAACAGGGCGGGATGGGAGGGAGCCGGAAAACAGCAGCAAAAGAGACTGTGGGCGGGAACCCAGGTGCCTAAATAAGCCCTTTCCTGTGTCCCCGCCCTAGTTGAGCCATTGGCTCAGTACCTGTGACCAACCTGACCTGTTACCTGACTCCTCTCTCCTCCCCCACTCGCAAATCTTCTCCCTGGCCCCAGATGAGGGGCCAGTGGAAGTCTGTTTTCACAACAGTTTGATATTTCTAGATGGTAAAGAATACAAAGTCCTGGCATTATCTTAGAGCCATTCCTGGTACTACTGATGCTGCTTACCTGCTCAATGCTTACCTGACAAGCCTTAATGTGAGTGATCACAGATTATATTTTCCTATGACATGATCTAATCGGTAAAGAATATTAGGCTGGACCAAGTGATCCCAGGTCTCATCTAGCTCTACCGTTCTATTACCAAACACATCAAAAATAACCAATGTGGTGAGGTGATAGATCACTGGAACTTGGCAGACAGTCTAAACATGGGAATGAAAAAAGCAATTTTTTAAAAAAAAAAAACCTCACAAAAAACCAACCCCAAACAGATGGATTTTGATAAGAAAAATCTGTAATTTCTGCCATGCAGTGGACTTTTCCATCCACTGTGAAGCAAGGGGGTCTTCCGTTCCTCCCCTGCACAAACTATGGTTTTTGCCATCTAGTGGCAAGTAAAGAAAAAGACTAATCTTTTTGAGACAGTCTGCCTCATCAGCATTGTCTCTTTGCCTTAGCTACACAATCAGTTTGGACACTTTGGGGCCAATTTGGGGATGGTTCACCTGCTATTTCAGCAGCCCCACTGTGTTTCCAGCTGTTGCAGAGTGAATGATGGCAACTGGGACAAAAAACCCAAGGCTGTTACTCAGAGACATAACCTTACAAGTAAAGCATCAGAGATAGCAATCAATGATAAATAAATGTTCTGTATAAAAATTGAATGGCAAAATTCACATTGGGAGAACATGCATTACATGCATTTCAATAGAACAAAAATTATGGCTGTTTAAAATAACTGATTCTTTAAAAGAAAAGGTGATTGCTTTTGTATTATTTTGAATCATAGATTATTGTATCTCATGTTTCACTTCGGGGATTATGTTATGTGTGTGGGGGTTTTTTATGGATAACCTCCTCCTTTTTTGTATTGCAGTACTAGATATAATTGGAGACTGGGGCTTTGACCATGGGACTAGTAAAGACGTGCAAACCTAGTGAGACTGGCAAGGAATTGAGCAGTGAATAGCAAGTTGAAGGAAAGAATGACCTTCCAGGTGAATAGGCTGCTTTAAAACCTTGCCCCCATCTGATTAAGAAAATAGCTGCACTCAAAATGCTGCAGGACCAGGGAGTGGGGCACAGGGTACAGGCCTGGGAGCCTAATGCGGCTTGCCTGGGGTCCTCATCTGGCCCTCTGGGGTCCCCAGAAGCCATGCACCCTTCCCCTGACTACAATTGTTTGGTAGTATCCTGGCTTTTGTGCAGTTTTTCCCCCCATTCTAAAAGGCCTCTCCTAAAGCTAGGTCTCTGGCAGTAAGAGCTTTAAACTAAAATATGCTTGTATTTTTGGCTCCACCCTTTTGCCTTTGTCCACTGCGGGGATGTGGCACCCAAGATCTTTTCCAAAATGGAACTCGGCCCTTGGGCTGAAAGAGGTTCAACACCTCTGCTGTAGGAGCAAATGGAGAAATCATGATTTGTCAATTGATTGGACTGGGGTTGTTTGGTTTTTTTAATCTCCTGAGAGGTCTCCTGAATAGCTAGGCTTTGTAGCTGAAATAAGTGCTTACTCAACATGTAGTGCAATGGTATGCATGACTATTAAGAAAGAAAAAGTCCCAGTGTGCTCGGTGGGGCTTAATCCCAGGTAAGTGTGCAGAGGATTGCAGATTTACTCTGATTGCAGATTTCATTTTATTTAAAGTCCTGTGCAATTCCATTTCCTAAAAGTACAATGATTACAGTACAAACATGGTTTTGGTTGCGTGCACACCATGTCTGGCTGGCCACATGAGGAAGTGAGTACTGTGGTCAAGACAAACTAAGAGAGATACACTTCAAGTTTACAGAGATACACAAATAGTCATAATTGTTTCACTTTATTACCCCACACTTTGATTACAGCTAGCCAATTGATTTTAGCCAACCAGAACTATATAACCAATACTTCTTTGTATTATTATTGTGGAACTGTGAAACATGATGACTACAGATCCACCATAGCATTTCCTCTGACTCCGTTAATATTAAAAAATCAATCATTTTACAAGATTGCATTCAAAGTTGTGATCAATATGCCATACATATGAAGTTGAAAACGATGTACTGGAGTATGAATTATTTAGGGCTTCATGCAAAAGCCCTTAATGTTTAGTAACAGATTCATGCATGCACTACAAATATAACACAAGTCTTTTGTTAATTCGCGGGTAAAACCATATTCTTCCTCATTAATCTGAACAGCCAGGCTGCTGCTACAAACTGAAGAACCTAAAAAGGTGGTTAAAAAACAGGAGAAAACAGCTATATGTTGAATGATGTTTAACAACATTGCCACAATTCCTTCAGTGCTAAAGATAATAAACACCCCCGCTGCTCCCCAAAACTTAAATGAGTGATCCACCCTGCGCTTTGTGCACACTCATCTTGACATCAGAATGCTGATCTCAGCCCTCTTGAGCAGCAAGGAATTCCTCTCTGGCTACCACGAGTCCTGCCTCAGTGACAGTGGCTAGCACATTCTACACTCATTGGAATATCACCAAGATTTATTTATTTATTTATTTATTGTATTTTTAAATTGCCCATCTAGCTGGTACCCGGCCACTCTGGGCAATGTACAACATACAATAAAACAAAACAGATTAAAATACACTTAAAACAGTATAAAATGTTAAAATCTTAGCCCACCCCATATTCCCGCCTGAAAAGCCATGCTTTTAATGAACGGCGGAAGGTCATCAAAGAGTGGGCATGGCAGAGGTCACTGGGGAAAGAGTTCCACAGTTTGGGGGCCGCCACAGAAAAGGCCCTCTTCCTAGTCCCCTCCAGCCTCAGCCTGGCTGCTCTGGCTGATGGGACAAGGAGAAGGCCGTCCATGGCGGATCTTGTTGAGCGGCCTACTTGATGTTGCTGGAGACTCTCCTTGAGAGTTGTTGTTGTTGTTGTTTCTCAAATGCTAGTAAAATATTACTAAAACAGGGGTGTCAAACCTTTTTCAGCCTAAGGGCTGAGTTCCATCTCAGAGAAGTTCCCAGACGCTGCATTCCAGTGGTTGGTGGAGCTGAAGGCAAAAGGGGCAGGGGCAATGAAAAATGCCAGCCTATTTTAGCTTAAAGCTTTTACTGCCAGTAACCAAGTCTTAGGAGAGGCATTTCAACCTTTTAGAATGGGGAAAGCTGCACAAAAGCTGGGAAACCTCCCAATGATTGGTGGTTGGGAGAAAGGGGTGTGGCTATCTGGGAATCTCGGAGGGCCAGATTAGGACCACAGGTGGATTGAACGTGGCCCCTGGGCCTGAGGCTCTGCACCCCTGGCCTAAATTACAGGATCACTGCAGAAAGCAAACACTTCACCATCTGTTTGTTTCCCATTGTATGTAGACATACCATGGAACCCCAGCCAGTCTCAGCTCCCTGGAATGTGTACCTGTTTAAAACATATGCATTTTTGCCTCATGTATGCAATACAGTTTTGTAGAGACGGGGGGGGGGGGGAATTAGCATGCACCTAGTGTAAAGGTAATGTGTGAAGTAGCTCTTGCTCGGTGTACTGCGAAACACTGACACTATCATTCATAGCCAAAGAAAATATCATTCTTACTTCTACTGACATCAGTCCAGCAATAATTGAAATTAATAGCCAAGTATTTTCTTCATACCATATCCTGGTATCTTCCTCACAACCCTGAAAAAGCAAGCCTAGATTACATGAAAGTAATTTTTATTCCTGGATTTTTGCATTGCAAATGTGTTCATTTTAACCTGGGTGTGTAAATTATTGTTGGGGTGCGGGAGAAAGAGACTCCAAAGGGAATGGACAATGCTCCAAAAAAGGTAAATTTCTTCACGTATAAATGAATTTATAAATTATAGTGATTTTTGCAGGCAAAATATCACTGGGTCAATTGGCTCGAATTAGGTAATTTGCCAACTATTCTTGAATATGCACCTTTTAGGCAGAAGCACTGAACCTGGTCCCTTCCAGATGTTTTGTGCTACAACTTCCATCAGCCCTAGCCAGCGTGACCAATTCTCCGGGATTATAAGGGTTGTATGAAGGGCTGTACAGATATACAGGCCTGTGCAGGGCCGGATTAACATAGGGGCGATTGGAGCGGCCGCTCCAGGCCCATAACAGACAATAGGCCCACAATATAGGGACACGCGGCACGATTTGAGTTAGCTCTGATCGTTATCATTCAGCATAATTAATGATTTTTTCAAGATTAGAAAGGTGTTCTAAGCACATCTGCATTACAGGCTTGAGGCAAGACCTAGCAAGAACTGTTGTTCTCAAATTAGCATTTCGGTAGGTTTTTGCATTTCAATCACTGTTACTACATTTCTTTGAAGCACATGGGGGCTTGCTAGGGTCTGTAATATTCAGATTTAGAAGGGACCTCTCTCTCCAGCCTCCAGCAAAAGATCTTTCTGATTCGCAGCTCAATTGTTCAAATGCTAGTTTAACAAAAAAACAAAAATGAAAACGAAACAAAGCAACAAGAACAACACAATTATTCTTGGTCAAGCAAAGCTTCCTGGCTTTTTGTTGTGGCTGCTTTTTCTTTTTTAATAAATAAATTTGGGGGAAATTGGGGAGACCTTTACTGATGAGCTGCAGGAGTTTTTGAGTTTTGGCACTTTAATGGTAATTAAAATATTTAATTTGTTTTAATATAAAATTGTGTCTTCATTTTATTTATTTCCATAAAAAGGCCCACCAAAATCCTCAGCACCAGGCCCATAATGCTCTTAATCCGGCCCTGGGCCTGTGGCTTATGCTGGAAAAAGCTGGTCATTTGAATCCATTGCAGATTTCTCTGACATCCCTAGTTGTATATCAAAAAAAACTAGAGGGCACCAGGTTGCTGACACCTGCTTTTAGGTATGGAGGAACATCTTTTACTTGCACTAAGCCCTTTGGATGGGATGAGCGGCAGCAAGTTAAAATAACCATGAAAAGATGCTGGGTAAAAACAACACACTCTTCTGGCCAGCAGAGTAACTGCACGGTGTCTGTATTCTCCTTTACAAGGCAGGACTTTCTAGAACACTGTTCTAGAAAAAACTTCCTTCTTTTTTCCTAGTGGCTTAACCACTATCCTATCTAAAGCACTTTAGAAAATTCTGGTCTTGGCCCCACACAAGTTACCAAACTACAAAGCTGCTGAGAACCTAAGAAACAACATGCTGCAATCCTAAACACACTGACCTGGAAGTAAACCCCACTGAACACAATGGGACTTACTTCTGAGTGAACATGCACAGGGCTGTCAAGCATCCCGTATGGTGCTCTCTCAACATGTAAGCTCCATTGTTTCTGGCTCAGGTGTTTCAGCAATGCCTTTCAACAGATCTTTCAACAGTTATAATAATGTGGGAGGAGGGTTGAGGTTAGGTTAGGTAAGGAAAACTGTGCTTTTGGCTTGGCTGCAAGTTTAACTGGTAGATTATTCAACTAAAGATTTATTTGAAGAATCTCTGGAGCATATTGTCATCAGAGGAGCTGAAGGTTAATGGTACTCATTTTTAATTTGAGGGTTATTTTTCTTCTGATACACTAGAAGAAAACTAGTAGGCCATATTTGGTTCCCACCCCCCACAGCTGCACTCTGTGGGGTGCCATGCAGTCCATGGAGTGTACCTCCAAAATTAAAAAATTGGGAGTTTGCTGCTGAAATCTGGTGGCAAACTGGTCTGTAGCACTATGGAGCACTACAGGGGTTAAATTTTGCTTGTTTGCAATTTGACCCTTGTAGCAGTCCATACCACTACTGCCACCATCCCCCCCCCCGCTGAATATGGCAGGGGTCCCACCAGAGGTGCAGCAGGCCACACGTTGCACACCCATGATGCAGGAGAGACATGAACAGAACTTCCAAAATCGTCTTCCTTGCTTAAAAGGAGTCGCAGGAGAAGGAGACTGGATTGGACTGCAAATGTGACACTGGAGGAGGGCTAACCCTTTCTCCCCGTTTCCCTGAAAAAAGAAAACAGATTCTGATATGGCTTGAAAACCAGTTAACTAAATTCCATATGTGGGGTGTGGGGTGGAATAAGACTTACCTTAGTGTATGTTGCATTTTTCACTGCATCACAAAACCACTTATTTGTCATAGATGTTGTGCAAGAACATGGTACTTGATTTGCATGTTCTTTATGCCCATTCCATTTCCAGTCTGTGAAATTATATCGCCCACAACACTGCAGCTGGGGCAGAAGGAGAGAAAGGGAAAGTGCCCAGAGTTATGAAGGTTATCAAGATGGTCAAGTCAACCAGTGTTATAAATTAGTATGGTAAAAACAATGATGATGCCTTCACATGTTGTTAAGAAATCCCCACTTGAAGAGAAGACAGGGGCAGTGCTACAGGGGTTCCCCCCCCCCAGATACGGCTTTTATTATGCAATCATCCTGCTGCATTCATTGAATTTTACACGGGGGTCCAGACAATGTCATCTTCCATTTGTAACCCTTTTGTTTTTCCCCACTGCTTTTTCCATCTTTTTTCTTACCAGAAAAAAAATCAGTTAGGGTGCAATCCAATCAGGATGCCCGTAACCCTCCAAACTTGGAGGATTATGGGCATCCTGTGCAGGGTGGAAGGAGTGCAGGGGCAAAGGTTGCCTCCACATTCCTCCTGCCCTATGACCAATCTCAGCCATCTAAGTGTGGCACTTTGGAGCAGGAGGGAAGGAGGCCAAAGAGCCACCAGGATACATCATATCTTGGTGGCTCCAGTCTCCTCCCCTCTCCACCACCCCCCGGAACGCCCCCAGAAGCCCTTCCCCAAGGTCACCCTCTGCCTCTCTGTTTATCCAACTTCAGAAATGGTTTTTCTGCCCTCTCACATGAGCAGAAGCTTCTCTGAAATGTCCAAGCTGGGATCTCCCATGGCTATGCCCACCATTCGGGAACATGTGCTAAATGACTTTTTGAAGTGAGCACTTTAGGATTTGAGTATTTCATTAGATGCAGAAACTGATGCATGTGAGGCAAAAAAACTTCTACCACTGTGGCTTACCAAACGCTGAATGCCATTCAGAATATCCCACTGATGTTCCTTTTCAGTTAGATTTTTGTTCCCGTAGTTAGAAATAAGTTCATCCATCTGAACTTTCCACAAGTTATCAATCTGTTCACAGAGAGTGTCAATAAGTCAGTTAGTATGTTTTTATTTTTATCATTTGCAAACATTGCAGCCATCTGTTAGCATCAGTAGTAATATAAAAACATTTAAAGTGAGACTCCATTGGGATAGTTAACAAGCGTCTCTCTGTAGCATGGATTACAGTAATATCTTGGATTGCAAGTAACTTGGTTTGAGAGCGTTTTGCAAAACAAGCACATTTTTAAATATTTATTAATATTTTTTTTACTTGATATACAAGCGACGTCTTGCAATACAAGTACTGTAGTACGGCTTAAATTAAAAATCTCTGTACAATTTTTTTGGGGGGGAATTTCGTTTTGATATAAGAGTGTTTTGGATTACAAGCACGTTTCCGGAACGAATTATGCTCTCAATCCAAGGCATGACTGTATATGGACCAGGATCCAAAGAGCTCCCTAGGATCACACAAATGTACACGCATGTGCATTGAGGAGGCTTCCTTTTATCAGATTGTGAATCCTTCTGTTATGTCACTCACAAAGTTCCCCTGAGTTTCAGGAGCAGCTCACTAGGCGGTGAAGGACGTTTTTCATAAGCGGGAGCTGTGCTTGCAGCAGCACTCCCAGCACACCCTTGGCTCTGGATGGGAAGTGCTGTGAATGCAGCGAATACTGGAGGAAGGAGGAAAACCATCAGCCACTTTTCCTAGGGCAGGGCTGTCAAACAGTGGTGAGGTGGAGCCAGGGCTCGCAGGGATGCAGCACTGGCACTTTTGGATTAGCAGGGGTGCTGACATCATCTGCCACGACCCATTAGCTCTACAAAAGACCTGCTCCAGGTGGAGAGGAAAACTGATAGAACTGGTTTGTTGATATGGATCAGCCCAACTGCCTGGAATTTTGGACTCCCCTTGGACACGTGGCTCTGGGCACCTGCACTTCAAAATTTACCACTACACGCTACACCGCTGGTATTTAACCTCTTTCAGCCCAGGGGCTGAATTCAATTTTTGGAGAAGCTCTTGGGGACAGCATTCCAGGGGTGGGCAAGGGCCCAAGGCAGAAGTGGCAGGGCTGAAAATATAAAAAAATACCAGTATATTTTAGCTTAAAGCTCTTACTGCCAGGAACTAAGCCTTAGCAATAGTACTTAAACCTTCTAGAAAGATAAAATACACACACACACACACACACACAAGCCAGGAAACCACCAAATGATTGGTGGTTTGGGGAAAGGGGCCTGGCCCTCTGGAGGACCCTGGAGGGCTGGACTGCCCCCCCCAGGCAGGGCAGATTTGGCCCGCGAGCCTGAGGTTCAAAAGCCCTGCCCTCTTTTCAGCTGCAGCCCTATCGGACAGCCAAACTCTGCCCCTCCCTTAGAGCCACCTTTTCCCTCCATAGACAGTTTGCCTCTCGTTTGTGAGAACCAGTGTATTAAAATGCATGCATCTGCATAGGTCATCCTTCCCCAACCTGCTGCCTTCCAGATGTGACCAGACACAGGCTGTCACTTCATCATGGCAGGAAAGGAGAGTCTCTTGTTCTCCTTGCTCTCTGCCGATTACAAAGGAATGGCATGCAGGAGCATCCATCCACCCATCCAGACATCCTAGCGTAAGTGGGAGCCCTGCTGTGATCAGACTGGGCTTCTGCTTGGCTTCCCTTGCATAAGTCTCATGCTGTTATATACTGTCTGACTTGCCTTCCTCCACAAGGAAAGATCATCATGTGGAAGCTCGCTGAGGGCCAACATACACCTACCAGATGCATAGAGCCCATTGATGCCACTGTGCATGATGGGCTCCTGCTAATGGAAAGCCAACTGTGTACAGGTGTCACCACAAAACAGGACTATGCCAGAATCAGCCCACAATTCAGATGTTTTCCAGTTGTGGGCAAAGAGCTTAATCCTGTGCTCAGGACTGGCTCATTGGAGAGAGGAAGCAAATGCACCTCCTAGATACCAAGCAGCCACTACTTGACTTCATGATGGCATCAATCGAACAAGCTCTAGACAAAGCAGTTTTATACGCAGATGATCTTCCAGTTCTACTGAGAGAGAGATCATAGTATTGGCACCTGTAACAAACCCCTACTTCTGATATAGATCCATAGTAGAGCATCTGGTCAGTTAGCACTCTGCTGGGCAACCTGATTAGTTTTTCTAATTTTATCTTATCTCACTTCTTTGTCCTCCAAAATACAATCAAAACCGTACTCCCTTTTCTTGAATAGGCTGACTGGTTCCAACCACCTTGGGCTTTTGAGTTGTAGGTTGCCATCATTAAGAAGGTGGGTCCAGCCCCTAGGTAATTTTCTGATTTGCTGGCTAGACCACTGACATCAGAAATGGAGGCTACTGTGGTATTGGACTGAGCAACCATCAGTCTCTGCAAAGGGGCTAGCTTTTACTGAGTGGAAATCCCCATAAAAAAGAACCTCTCAGTCCTTCTCGAGCTTTCCTATATAGCATCTAAGAGGAAGCCAGATGCTCTCTCTCTCTCAGACCATCCTCTCTGCAATAAACTCGGCATATGCTCTAGGACCCAAGATTCTACTCAAGTGGGTCAAATGGCTAGATAAGTTAGGCTGACTTTTTTTATTTTCATTTGGAATTCTGTGCATGTGTGTGATTGTTGCCTTCCCTATTTCTTTCCCCGCATGTGTATGATTGTTGCCTTCCCTGTCCCCCCTCCCCCGCTGTTTCTTTTTCCCCCTGAATAAATTCCTTTTTATATTTGGACATTTGGCTATGTTGTTTTAAAAGGGATTTCTCACTGTTCTCTTCCCCACATGAAAGACTGCATAGTTACAAAGCATTAGCAACCGCTTGTGTTTTAAGATTTTTAGAAGAGTTTTGGAAAGTTCTCTATTTCTTTGGGATGGACAGTCCAAAGCACTTTCTTCTTTCTTTTTTCCTAGGCCTGGGCTGAAGGGAGGGGTCCTTGGCAATAGCACTTGGAAGAAAACTGCCCAGTCAGCTAGACAGACTAGGGTGTGTCAGGAGGTTCATCCAGATTCTTTTCCTGGGGAACCCCTGTGAAGAAGGGGTTCACAGGAGGAAAGGCTATCCCCCCTCCCAGTCTTGTAACAGGGCCCATTACATTCTTCAGTTGTCAGGGGAAATAAAACCAAATGGAAGAACAGCAGCCTTTATGTAGTTGTTGTGAATGATCTGGAGTCATCCTCCTATGTTTCAGAAAAGGCTTTCCCCCCCATTTCCTTTTTTCTCTCCTTTTTTCCCAACACCTCGATTTTTCCCCTCCCCTTTTTAGCCACTAGCTGGCTTCCCGGAAGGGCACACTGTGAACAGTGTAGTCTGACCTCCTTCCTGTCAGCAAACAGCTGCAGCCGCAGGATCTACCAAAAAGAAGAAAGCAAAAAATGGGAAGGGAAATAAAAGTGGCCCAGTCTCAAAGTAGCCGCCAGGCAGTGGGAACACAGTCAACCGAGTGCGTGTGATGTGCATGTTGAAAGGTTGAAACTATTAAAATGCCTCCTTAAAAATAGAAACAGATGACACTGGCTTTCTACAACACACAATGTGTATACTCCTCAAGAATGGGGTTTCGTTATTGCATACATCTATCTTCACATCTCAGTCCCCCCTCCCATTAGCATTCACAAGTTATGGGCACAATCTAGCCAAAAAACTTTTGGTTCACTCACTTCACAACACTAGTATCCCAATCCAGAATTGGGTGGGGGGGACTGTGCAAAAGCTGGGAAACCACCACCAAACAGTCTGTAGTTTGGGGGAAAGGGCTATCTAGGGAATCCCGGAAGGCCAGACTGGTGCACAAGGCAGGCTAGATTTGGCCTATGGGCTTGAATTCAATAGGAATTCAATCTCCCTCTCCAGGCTCCCTGTCCATTAGAGCACCAGTTTGGGGTGTTTGTAACGTGTTGGGCACTCAGGGCAGATTAAGGATTCTGTACCTCTCAGCCCAATGCCCAGCTATCTCCCTGCCTGAACTTATGGTGATAGTCTCAGATTTGGCCTTGAGAACTCCCATAGTGGCTCAGGACTTCATGACAACCATGCAGCCATCCCAACATGTCATCAGCCCAGCCCAGCCCAAGTTGAGAGGACACACTCTCAACTTGGCTTTTTTTGACTGGACAGGAGGATGGTGGTCTAGTACTGAGGGATTTGGGGTTAATTTCATCGTAATGGTCAGATCGCTTCCTGCTGAGGTTTAGGCTTTTGGCATCCTTATCTCTTTACGAGGGTGGGGAGCCTATTAAAATCGTCCACCACTAGAGGGTTCTGGGGATTTTCCACCTGGTACTGCAGGCAACACTGTCAAAGCCCTGGTTGCTCTGCAGAATGCAGAGATGACTTGGGAAGTTGATATGATCACTCCCAAACACCCTCCTCTGTTTAGCAGAGCTCATGTGGCTCCTTCGTATACACTTCAGTGGAGGTCAATGAAGCAGGCTGGGAGACAGCTAGCTAGAACACCAGGGAAGGAAGACTTGTGATGAGTTCAGTCAAACACAAGTAAGAACTCATTATGAAGCCTACTCTGTGGCAATGATGTTGGTGAAAAAGTACTTTTTCTCCACACCCATTGCTTCTTCTCAGTGTCATCCACAGTTTTTCTGAGTGGTCCAGGGCCCCTTGCAACGCCCAGAGGGAGATAGGAAGTAACCATCACTAGAACACTGTAAGATGTTGGCAAGACAGTTTGATGACAAAATCCCTTTCATCCACCATGATTCATGCAGATCAACCCCTGGAGGTGTCCAGAATGACTTTCAGGCCTAAGATTGGCCAAGTGCATTGACCACCTGTATGTGTGCCCCTTGTCCCTCTTGGCTTATTGCATCTAGCACCTGACTCGGTCCAGGAGGTGATAACTGCCTCTTTGAGAAAGGGGGCAGTCAATCTTCCTTAAAAGAACTGATGCTGTGACCAATCCTAAAGAAACCTACCTTGGACCCTATAGGTCAACTATAGGTTGGTGGCTACCCAGGAGTGGGCAATTCAAAGATATTGTGCCAGTGCTTTGTTATATCGCCATCACTGGCTCCCTCTGGGCCCAAGTAAATGTGCTGGGTTTGAACTTTAAGGCCCTTAACAGCTTGAAACCAGGTTACCTGAAGAATCGCCTCTCCCCATATGTTTCTACTTGGACCTTGAGATTTTCAGAGACCCTTCTCTGGGTACCCCCACCAGGTGAGATATATTAGGTGGCTACTGGGGAAAGGGCCTTTTCAGTGATGGCACCCCAATTGTGGAATACCCTCCTCAGAGATGCTTCTATGTTTATTGTCTTTTTGACACCAGGCAAACACCTTTTTATTTTCTCAGACCTTTAAAAATCAAGCTTTTTAAAACCTGTCTTAAGCTTTTACTTGTGTGGTAGCCTAGTAAATTGATTAGTTTACCTTTTATTCTCTGCTATTTATATTTTTATGCTGTGTCATGTTTCATGGTTGTATTTTAATCCTTTATTTTATGTTGTATGTCACCGAGATGATTGATTTTGTTATGGGGCAGCAAACAAATGGTGAAAGTACATATATATATATATATATATATATATATGTGCATGTGTATATATTTCTATTCTAGGTTTTCAGATACACAAACACTGTTGAGACAAGTGGGATGCATGTGTAGAACTGCATGGATTCCAACTACAAAACTGCATCAATATCTTCAAGTTTTGCATGCCTCCAGAGAATCCACCAATTGGCACTGTGAACTTTGCCACAGTATACCTTTTAGTAAAGAATATACATACCATATCCTTTGCTGTATATAGTAACACAATCATTGCAGTTTGGATAATGAGGACAAGGATAAGAAAACCCATGTACTGAAAAATAATAATAAATAAACGTATTACTGCAAAGCTGAACACTGTGCAAAAACATCATAAGCTCAGAAACTATGCAATTAATATTTTATTTATTATTATTGCATTATATTTATACCCTGCTTTTTTTCCTTCAAGGAACCCTCCTCTTCCTCTCCATTTTATCCTCACAACAACCCTGTGAGGTAGGTTTGGCTGAGAGTCAGTGACTGGCCCAAAGTCACCCAGTGAGTTTCATGGCCGAGCGGGGAATAGAACCCAGATCTCCCAAGTCCCAGTCCAACACTCTCACCACTTCGCCACACTGGCTCTCACTGCCACACTGGCATATAGAGAGGCCTTGCAGTTACAAGAAATGCTGGTACTTGAAAAAAATGTGTTATAGCAGGGGTACAGAACCTCTTTCAACCCAGGGGATGATTTCCATTTCAGAGAAGATCTTCGGGGGGGGGCATTCCAGTGGTGGGTGCTGGGTGGGGCCCAAGGCAAAAGGGGTCAGGGTCAATGACAAAGGCTAAAATACCAAAGGTCAAAAGTGATCAGGCCAAAATACCAAGAAAACAGCATATTTTAGATTAAAGCTCTTACTGTCAGTAGCTAAACTTTAGATGAGGTATTTCAACTTTTTAGAAAGGGGAGAAAATTGCACAAAAGCCAGAAAACCACCAAATGATCGGTGGTCAGGAAAAGGGGGTGAGAACAGGAGAAGGGGGTGTGATCTCCTGGGGAACCCTGGAGGGCTAGACTGGATTTGGCCCCTGACCTGAGATTCTGCACAGGTATTATAGAGACAAGACAAGAGTCATCATTATAAGTGGATCAGGTAATATCTAAACAGCTATTGGTTTTGAGTTGAATGTGAACTTCTAAATGAAATTAAAAATTGAGCTCTCTAGGCTTTGTTAACATGTTGCACGTTAAAGTTCAAATTATGAGGTATATCATATGTGAGTCCTGAGAGATGCATGATTCCTTCCCCCCAGCATCCATATATATATATTTAAGCTACTGAGTGGCTACAACCAGGGCCGGCGCTACCGCTAGGCCAACTAGGCGGTTGCCTAGGGCGCGCGGCTGAAAAGGGTGCGAAACGCTGCGCTCCTCTTCGCTGCCGCTGCGCCATCCCCGCCAGGCCTCCGCCTCCCCCGCCAGGCCTCCGCCTCCCCACCCTCCTGCCTGCCGCCGCCGCCGCGCCGCCGCCCACCCGCTCGCTCGCTCGCTCGCCCGCCGCTGCGCCTCCCACCGCCATTGCCACCCCCCCAACCCCCCCGTCGCCCCCCCCGTCACCTACCTTCGTCGCAGCAGCCGCAGCAGCAGCAGCCGCCGCCGCCGCGCCTCCGCCCACCCGCTCGCTCGCTCGCCCGCCCGCCGCTGCGCCTCCCACCGCCATCGCCACCCCCCCAACCCCCCCGTCACCCCCCCGTCACCTACCTTTGTCGCAGCAGCAGCAGCCGCCGCCGCCGCCAGGGCGGGGGGGGGAAGGTAGGTTGATGGTGGCGGCGCAGGGTTTTGTTTTTTTTGCTTTGGAGAGGGGGGGCGCTAAATATTTTTTCGCCTGGGGCGCCAAACTGCCCTGCACTGGTCCTGGCTACAACAAAATTACTACAAGGCCAGGGGGGGGAGTTATTGTAATGTTCTCCTTCCCAATGACTAGCCCGCCTTAGCAATACAGACAAATGGTAACAGTTTGCATATATTCTCCAGTGTTTTACATGTGAAGGCTACCAAACAGAATCATATAATGTCTTAATTTGCTAATAGATGAACTCTTAATTAAGGATGCTTTTGCACAGTATTAGCCTGGTATAGGCATGTGTGTATTTCATTAAGTCTGTTCCATCTGTGTTCCATGGATTGTCAGGCATCTTTTGTTCCATCATCCGTTCATTGACAGAATCAGATTTTTTTTAGGGATGTACGAGAATTTCATTCCACTTTGCAGAAATGTGCTTTAGTGTAAGTGTGCATTCGCGCAAATCCCCCCCCCCCGTAAAAAAAAATTGGTCTGTAAGTCGGCAGAATCCACAGGACTCAGCAAAAGCCAGTCTGCTGTAGAATCCATAGGTCAAATTCATGTGAACCCATTGCAGATTTCTCTGACACTGTTTTAACAGAGTCCAAAATGTTAGTGCAGTGACAAAACAAAAGAGTAGCATGATCAAGACCACAAGATATTCTAGCAGTTTAGTACCGTATATTACAGTATGTTCCTTTCCTTGAAGGGATTTTGTACCTCAAAGTAGTAATTGTATTCCACAAATTGCTTAAAAGAAAAGAAGCAATATTTTCTTCAAGTTACAACTCTGAGTAGAACCTTTGTTTTCTAACCAAGCTACTAAAGGCCTTGGCTGAAGTTTATTCTCCTTGAATTAGATCCGTTTAGACACACATAGAATCATATTGTTTCTGTTTCTTTTATCTGTTTTTGTCTTTTTATTGTTCACCACTCTGGAATCTGCTTCATGTGGAGCAGAATAACAACAACAACACTCCTTTTTGACATTTTGTAGAGCCTGAGTCATGACAAGTAGGTTGAAACAACAAGTTGCTTCTTTAGTACTTTTGCTAAATGTCTTTCCACACCATCAGTTTATAATGCAACAATGGGCCGGTTCACAGGACCCAGGCTGCGAGCGGGGAAGGCAGTGCACCAGGGGGCCGTCCGCGGGGTCCAGCGGGGTGCCGCAGCTGACCTGCGCCCCCCGCGCATGGGCGGACTCCACAGTCCCTGCACCACAGTGTGGGCCTTCCAGCGCTAGGGGGCGGCAGCTTGGGATGCCCAGACAGGCTGTTTGCCCCTACAGGTCAGAGCAGCCGCAGCTCCAGCCACTCTGGGCTGCCGCCTCTGTGCGGCCCCCGTGGGACGGTCACCCGCTGTTCGCACTTCTGCTCCTCCGCGGTTCCCGTGTCATGCAAACACGCCCAATGTATGGTTGTTACTCATTTCATTTGTTGCATAGGATCCAGAATGACTTCTGCTTCAGGGAAATCACATTTCCCTAATACTCAGACTACAATGTTAGGTAGAAAATGTATTCAGCTAATGAACATACTGTGATTTAGAATGCCATCACGTTTATCATGAACCCACGGACTAGATCCCAAGAAATAATTGATGACAAGCCATACCACTTACTTGTTATCTTTAAAGCCCTACACATCCTGGGACCTGGATACTGGAAGGAACACCTTCACCCATAACAACTTCCCTGTTTACTTCAATGCTTCTCAGAGGCCCTCCTCCAGGTGCCCCTGCCAAATGAAGTGGATGGCAGCAAGTGATAAGGCCCTTGCTGTGGTGGCATCTTATTTCTGGAACTCTCTTCCCTGAAAGGTTCACCATATGCCAGTGTATGGGTTGGGTAGCAGACAATGACTTTTTTCCCTTAGGCCTTTCATATTTGATGAGATTTTAGTACTAATCTCAATATCTGTTCTATTATGCTTTTATTCTGCTATTTTCAATGTATGTTATATATTATGCTTTACTATTACGGTAGGTATTTTATTCTTGACTTATGCTAACTGCTCTGATTATTTCCATTGAAGGACAGCATTCCATTGAAGCCTTACCATGGCATTTTGTGTCACTCAAACCCTGGTGGCAGAGGTAGTTTGCAGGTTAGACAACCCTTCAACAATCCCTGCTGCCTGGGTTCACACAACAAGACAAGCCATGGCAAGCCGGACACCATGCAAAAATGGCACCCATGGCATGGGCATACAATACAATGAGACAGCTCCTGCAGGGAAATTAAGCCATGGTGTGCTGTCGTGTTGTGAACCAGGTCATTGCCTTGCCTTGGGTCTAGTCAGTTTCAGCTTCCATCTACTCTCCTCTTTGCAGGCTGAGTACTCTCCTGCTCTATGTGCTCAGACACACCAGATAGTCTTGTATTAAAAGGGGTAAACCGCACGCATATCTACCTCCCCACAAGCAGGTTGCTGCAATGCCACACACAGCAAATTTGCAATCTATTATGAGTAGATTTGAAATAACACTATCAACTTTGAACTGGGACACAGGACTATCCTGAGAAGGTTAAATTAGGGTCACATGACAGTGTGAATTGGTGATTGTGGGAAGGCCCTAGTGTGCATTGTAAGCAGCACCTCTGTGCTAAGGATGTCCACAAGTTCTACTTACCACAACTACTAAACATCGGATTTCCTGAAGGCTTCCTAAGGCTCCCAAGAGACCAATAAAAACAATGATGGATCCGGTCACAAGCAACATATGAGAAATAGAAGTTATCAAAGAATGTTTTCCTGTGGATACTAATACAAAATACATTAATATTTTGAACTTCTAAACATGTAGAATTGGTTATGTGATTCTATGAAACAAGGACATTTGCTTAGTGCACTGCAGACTGATTTGAGCAAGAGATTCCCTGTCTGATGTTATGATATTCATTCTAGAGTCTCCTATCCCAGGGTTGCTATCTTTGAGAAAATAAGTTTTAGATTTCTGCAAATTTCTCCTCCATTTACTTCCCAGCCTCTACATTTGTGCAAATTTCCCCTCCACTTACTTCCAAGCCTTTAAATTTGCAAAAAAATTGAGGCTGGGAAGTAAACAGAGGGAAATTTGCACAAATTTAAAGATTGGGCAGTAAACAGAGGGAAATTTGCGTAACAGCAGTAGCTGCACAGAGAAGGAGCCATGAAAAGGGAAGGGGGAATTACTCACCTTTCCGACTTGCTGGAGACTTGGGGAAGTGCTGAAAGGGAGGAGGACACTGACAAGTGACATTTCAACACTTCATAGTGAGAGCATTACATTGTCAAGTGGGAGATATTGTGTCCCCCACCCCTTTTGTTGCACTTACTTCATTTACATTTTTTTTCTTTTTCGGTGCTTCTGAATTGCGCAAGTGGGTTCCTTCCTTGTCTTACTATTGTTTTCCCCCTGATCATTTACAAATTAGCCTACATGCAGTCTCACCTTGTCAATTTTCTTGTTTGTTACCTACTCTACTTCAGTGCTCCCATTGACAGCTGAAACACACAAGCAAATTGACATGGCAAGACTACATATCAGACAGCTGAATCTGCACTCTTGTACATTTGCAAAAGACTGTGGAGGACTGAAAAAAAAAATGACCCCATTTGCGCAAATGTCAAGATCACACACACACACAATTAAATTTGTGCAAATTGTCACCATTAAAAATAGAAAAAATCTGCATATGGATCAACTCGCTATAGATTGAGTCGATGCCAGTGTCGGGAAACAAAACGAAATCTGCCAGGGCCAAATCAGAAAAATCCATCAAGTTTTCACACCACCCCAATGGAATTCTCATACATCTCTAAAAGCCCCTTAAAGAGCACAGGGAATCATTTCCTGCAGGCATGTCCCTGTACATCATTTCCTGTGAACTATATCCAGTCCCCTTGAAAGGTAGCTCATAGTAATGGGCATGTACATGTGTGGACCTGGAATATTATAAATATAGGATGGTTCCTCCACTGAGGAAGGGGAGAAGGTTTAATTAGTGCATTATTTTAAATGATGACTGGATATGTTTTAACAAAGAAATGTCAGATATGAGGCCTGGGACCTTATCAGGCATTTAGGGATCCTCAGTGGAGCCTATGCAAGCCCCAGCCACATTCCAGATGAATGAATTATTGAGTCATCTTCAAGGCTACAAAGTGCATCCCCTGTCACTCACTACTAATTACTGCTATTAAGTTACAGTGCCCCCTTTCCCTCTAAATTGGAAGCCAAGTGTCAGAGAGTGGAGTGAAGCACAGCACATTAGACTAGTAATGAATTTGAGTGGAATTATTATTATGTTTTCAATGAAAATGAAATTATGTTTTCAATGAAAATTATTATAGTATTTATTTATCATTTATTATATTTCTATACCTCCTTTCTGAAGCCAACCAACTTGTTTACAAAGATTAAAAAAAAAAAAAAAACATTAGCAAAAAAAGTCATAGTAAAGATTAAAAACAACCTTTAAAAGACATGGCAACAATTTTAAAAGCCAAGTTAAAAAGATGCATCCTGACCCACTTCCTGAACAGAGAAAGAGTGAGGTCTAGTCACAACTCCAAAGGAAGTGCATTCCAGAGTTTGGGAGCAACACAGGAAGAAGCCCTTTCCCGTGTGCCCAAGAAGTGGCTTCTGCAAGCAGGGGTGTCTTCAAAAGGGCCTCTCCTGCTGATCCTAATAATTGAGCAGGTTCACGCTGAGAATGAGATAGGCATTGTTTTGTTTTTGGCACCTGCTGAAGACATTTTTATTTTAAAAAATCCTCCTTAACTAACCAGCCATGGTTTTGTTGGCACAATCTGGATTTAAAGGTTTTGATGATGATGATGATGATGATGATGATGATGATGATGATGATCCCCTTTTTATTGTTCACCACTTGGATATGTTATGGGATGTAGAGTGGTATGTAAATCTTGCAGATAAATAAACAGGTGGCAGTCCCTCAGATAGCCAGGCCCAAAGCTGTTTAAAACTGTTAATGATGGGCATGAATGGGGATTTTGGTACTCCCACCCATTTGAATTTGATACCTCTGTCCTTATCTGTCATGGCATGGTACTAGGTTTCATAGATTTCATAGATCATAGAGTTGGAAGGGGCCTACGAGGCCATCGAGTCCAACCCCCTGCTCAATGCAGGAAACTAGAGGAGGGGTCTCCCATCCATCCAAGTAATAACCAGGCCTGACCCTGCTTAGCTTTCCACGCTGAGCCAGCGTGAGCCACAGGTATTATATGACCAAAATTCCTTCCCCGGCAGAGCTACCTAACGTTGCTACTATTCATTATATCCTATCATGAAGCGGTGCTCTGGATGTTTGGACAATACCCATTTCCCATTTAAAACCCTACAGGAAGGGCCAGTGCACTCTCTATAGCTGCTATGTACTGTAAGGAGCACCATAAATAAGTCTCCACTCTACAGCTGCAATGGCACAGAGAAAATTGCCCAGAATTTGTGATGAGCCTAACCACACAAGTAGCCTGAAATTTAAAGTGATTTAAAGCAGCCTCCACACAGTGGTCATAACATGTACACCAGTCTGAAGGGGCTTTATCAATTTTTAGAATGGTTGAATTGATTTCTACCTAAACACTGGAAAATCAAACCATACACAATGTTGTGGGTTGCTATATATTAGTATATATTGAAGCCAGTTATGCTAAGTTGATATAAAGCCAAGCATTCTGGCTTTACAATCCCCTTGTTCAAGCAGTCTGCTTTCTTTCATTGGTTTTAAAAACAAGTTTGTGTGATGAAGAGCATCATAAAATGACAGCAAAGCCTTGATTCCTGTCTTTTGGTAACAGACTTCGTAGTGTGATACTGCCACCTTGTGGGAAGCCAACATTTTAATGGTTTGTGTTACCAGTAAATGCAGCATATATTTTGTAAGTTAGAGAGAATGGTAAATATATGTGCAGGTGCTTATACTCACGCAAAAGAGTGAAAACCTTGTTGCTGTCAATTGAAATCCAGAGACCAAAAACCACAAGCATAAGACCTAAGACCTGAAAGTAATGAAAATGATGGTTTGTATCTGAATGATGCTACAGAATGTATCATTCAGTGTTTAATCATTTGTCTTGCAGTAATCAATAGCTTCTTACCAAGAAAATTCCATTGAAGATGTTTAAGAAGTATTTTAGTATGAAGAGTTTGTCTGGTTTTCTCATTTTCCTTTTATTTAAATGACATCTGAAAATAATAGTATCACATTAGGTTAATGTTTAAAATGCCTATTTATGCAGATACCTGGCTCAAAATTGTGGGTATAAATAAATATTCATAGTCAGAATCAGCGGAAGTCTTTTCAAAAAGGGTATTTTCAGTAAAACATCATTTTTTTTTCAAACATAGACAACAAAATTAAACACACACACACTTAATTCAGTCTTCTGCAGTCTGCTTTTCTTTCTTTTTTGTTTGTTCAGATGTATGCTACACCATTGATTCAAAGTGCTCTGTTAGCAAAAGATCTGTTTAATTTCACATACTTCTTGGTGGCAAGAGACCTTTGCAGCTAAGGCTGCCTATCCCAGCAGGAGTACAATTTTTGCTTCTGTAAATGCTAAATTCATAGTTAATTAGGAATCCCCTTGATAGGGGAATAAACGTGCCCAGGATTTTAGAACATCTTCTTTCTTCAATTTCATTTGCATGTGAGATTGTGGTGATAAAAACAAGATTTTTTAAAAAAATCTTAATGGACATGCTGTTGATGTCCAGCAAATATTTCATTGTCCACTAGCAATGTTGATATCGTAAAAATGAAAATTGTTGAGTAACTGTTCTGGTGTTACTAAATCGAAATCAATAAAAATAATTTTAAAAAATAAGGATGAGCTCTCTACTTATTGTTCATAATCCTTTGTTAGATATTTAGGATACAATCCTATGGGGATGCCCGTAACCCGCCAGACTCGGAGGATTATGGGCATCCTTCCTATGTAGAGCAGGAGGAGCGCAGAAGCAAAGGTCGCCTCCATGCTCCTCCTGCCCTGCAAAACAGCTAGACAGCCAATTTCAGCTAAGTGTGGCGCATCAGAGGGGGGTGGGAAGGAGGCTGAGGCACCACCAGGCTATGACGTATCTTGGCTGCACTGGTCTGCTCCCTTTCCTGCCCCCAGGAAGGCACACTAAACCCCTTCTCTGAGGTTGCTTTGCAACTTCAGAGAAGCAAGTGGTGTGTGGGTCCTTCCACACCAGCTGCGAGGGGCAGGGAGGGAGATCCAAGCACGGATCCCCAGCTCCAAGGTTGGAGCAATTTTCTAGCCTCGGAGCTGGGAATCCAAACAATCCTATGGTCCCCTAGATGCAGTCTAGGGGTCATAGGATTGCTCTGCACATCATATAAAATTAAAGGCAGCCTAGAAATAATTATAAATAAATATAAACAAAAGAAATAAAATAAGAGCATTAAATTAGCTCAAGACATCTATTAATAATAGCATTAAAATATAATAGCTATTAATATATATGCAAATTCCACCATTCAAACAAAGCCTTAGGGTTAAGCATTACTGTATGGCCAAATATAACAATACATCAAGATTTCACATCTCTCAAAGTAAATGAAGTGCTCTGCTGGCAATGTAACATTTGTGATAGAACCTGAAGGGACATGAGAAGTGAACAACTAGTCATAAAACTAAAGCTTTCACCCTCTGTTCCATGGTGTTGGTGAGGTATGTCCTTTCTCCCAAATATGCTACTTTGGATCCAAATTGACATGAGCACAAAAGAGGTTGGGTAGTGAACTGCAGAGGTCCTCCATTCTGGCAGATCCTGCCCATAATTCTGGAAATTAAGCAGATTACTCACTCAGTGATGAGGGACTTTCTTGCTTACGATACTCAGTTGTTGTTGATTTATTGTGTGGGATCAGAAGTCTTTCTTCAACTATGTATTCAAAATTGGCAGAGAATGTCCTTTGCAAGCAAGTGGAACAGATTAAGTAAATCTAATCATTACAGAAGGTCATGTGATGGGAGATTAGGTTTCCCCAACTTGAGACTCTACTACCATGCAGTGCAATTGGGCCAACTACTGCGGATAATCTGTGGGGAGGTTAAAATCCAATGGGTGGAGATGCCAGCCTCTTTTGTTAAGAGGTCTTCTGTTTCTCCACATTCATTGTACATTGCAAAGCTGCATAATCCATTTTTTAAAAACTCTATGTCAGTCTGGTGAATGTGGGTTAAGAAATTGGCTCCCCTCCCCTCCCCGCTGTTACCAATTCTTGATCACCTATGCTTTCATCATAGTAATAAACAGTATTGTGGTTGGGAATCTAAAGATATATATCAGATTAGAGACCTGGTGGTAGGAGGGCAGCCAATTACAGAAATATAATTGCTCGACCACCTGGAGATTTGTCCCCCTTGGTTACAAAAATATCAGATTGTGTCTTTTCTAGACACTTAGTTGCCAAAGGGGAGGCTTCCCATACCCTGATAGAATTTGAAGAACTGTGTGCTCAATCAGGGGGTTAGGAAAGGGGATCCTATCAGAATTGTTCTCTATGATGCTTTGTACCAACACACAGGACCTGAATGGTTTAAAATCTGTTTGGGAGGCAAGGTTGGCGTAACGCTATAGGCTTTTGGTTGCACATGTGGTGGGAATGCTCCAGGTTTTGTGTTCTGGTCTCAGATTTATGGAATAATTTCAGACATTACTTCTCAGCCTGTTAGCCCTGACCCATTACTTGCTCTACTATTTATCTATAACAATGTTGGCAGAAAAATAATCTAGATTTGTTAAACTTCTTGTTAGCAGCGGCCCATCTAGAAATTACTCAACATTGAAAGTTGACTGCGGATTTTACTTTACAAGGTTGGTTAATGAAGGTCTGGCAAATAGCTCTGGCAGAGTACATGAAACATCTTAGCAGACTTCTTCGAGGACTTAGTAAAAGGGACTGCTTTACTGAAACTTGGTTTCCCTTCTTTGCATTTGTGAATAGAGTGTCCCCAAATACATACCCTGGAGACCAAAAGTCCTTTTGGAGGGACTTAGTTTATTGAATTTTTTTTGGTACCATAGATCATTTTTATGCTGTATATTAATGTATATCAGTAACAGATGGTTTTAAAATGACATATGAATGTCTATGCATGCATCCATTTGTTTGTCATTTTATTAAATAAATAATTGAAGAAGAAGAAGTCTTCCCTTGAGAAAACACTTTGGTGTTTTCCCAACACTCAAACTGCAATATATTGTTGGTGGGGAAATGTGATTTAGGGTATTGTAAGATGCTTAAAGGGCATTGTCACTAAGCTTATTTAAGGCAGAAGGCTATATGAACCTGCTATAAGGTTTTGCTTTCATATAAGAGCAGCATAGATAGCATAAGACAGGTAGAGGATGGGATAACTACAAGAATCAAAGATTAGTAGGCCTGATAAAATATCGGTTCTGTGGGCCTAGTTTGAGCCAAAGTGAATTTCGGGAAGTGCTTGTTTGGGTAGCAGAGTCATTTCGACTTTGAAACAGAAAAGTTTAAGAGAGAAGTTTGTGGTTAATGCACATTTGCCAACTGAGACAGGATGGTTAAGGAGAAGTTGGGGACCTTTCAAGTTTCTTTAGAATTAACAGAGTTTAAAACATAATAATTACCAAGTATGGAAATAGGCATGGATATTGGCATATACAAGGGTATAAAACAGAGCCTCACCCCAGATGCCATGTTTTGCCTTCATTCAAGATTCCTCAGGGATGGGGACTCGGACTCCAGGACTCGACTCGTGAGTTGGACTGAGTCCCCCCTCTGACTCGAGTCAGACTCAAGTCCCAATATTTTTAATGGGACTCGAGACTTGACTCGGGACTCGAGACCAAGGACTCGTGTTCCAAAATCGTGTTCCTCAAATGCAACATGGATAGGTTTTAGGAAGTACAGCAAGTTTATTTTTTAAAATCATTTTCCTAAAATGCAACCTTTCAGACATTTTGGGTTTGGCTACCTCTGCCTGCCTGTTTGGGGTTCCCAGCCTCCTCTGCCTGCCTGGTCTCTTCTTAACCAGTTCCACAGTTTGAATTGTCCAAGACAAAGGTCTCTGCCTGCCTGTTCTGGGGTTCCCTGCCTCCTCTGCCTGTCTGGTTATTTTGGGTTTGTCTGCCTGGTCTGTTCTTTCCAAAATCAGCTGCAGAGTTTTGAAATAAAAAGGCACACTTGTGCCTAGTATTTATTTAAGCCACACATCTGAAATAGCCTTATTTTGTTGGGGGAAAAACCCCATTGATTTTAATAGGGACTCGTGGAGTCAGCTTTGGGAGTGACTTGTGAGTCACCATTTTGGACCAAGGACTTGGACTCAGACTCGGGTCCAAAGACTCGTGACTCGAAACCAAGGACTCTTCAACATCCCTGAGATTCCTAGGGTCTTTCCCAACCTCAAATTTTAGTAGACAGGAAATTGGAACCCATCATAATTTTAAACAGGTGGTTTGAGGAAAATTCACCAGTAAATTCTAATTTCCCCAACAGTATGAAGCATCTATTCAATAGATTCTATTGGATAGTGTCTGTGACAGCACAGATGAGAGAAATTACTCCTCTCCTCTTCCACCCCACACATTCCTGTGCCTACATTAGCTTTAATGCCAATGCATAGGCTGTAATAAGGGAGTTTACAAGGGAGTCAAAATTGGTTAGTATCAAAGCAACGTCTGGACAAGTGTCTTGTCAGCTTGATCCTTGGCAGAGAATTTTCAGGCCTTGCCTTGCAATTTTAGCTGGACTCACTGCTAGGGTAAAAGTGACTATAGTACAGTTGCCTTCCCCAACAGGTTGAACTCAAGATGCTTTGGACTACAAACCCCATCATCCCTGACCACTGGCCATGCTGGCTGGGGCTCATGGGAGTTGGAGTCTTTAACGTCTGGAGGGCACCATGGTGGGGAAGGTTGGACTAGAGTCTTTCTGAGTAGACATTGGCAAGTAGCATGCTGGTGTTAGGATCACAACATGGGATTAGCATTTCAGGGCTGAGTACTCCCTCTCCCATGCACTGGAAAACACATTGTCTAGCCTTTTAAAAAAGCAGGGGTGGGAGGGGAGAACATCATGGTGATCTCCCTTCACAGCAATGCTATCCCTTCAAGCAATGACACCGATGCTCACCCTATACGTGTGGACAGGATACTGCACTTTCACAATTAAAAACATCAAAGAGTCTTGTAGCATCTCAAAGATTAGCACATTTAGTATAGAATAAAGATGAGAACAAGCTACATTTGCCCTATTTACCGCTCTATAGAGGGAAATGGGATTTTTTCCTTTTTTCTGCCACTGCGAATTTCAGTAGCGTGGAGTGGGCCACGTATTGCCTACCCCTGTTCTACTAGTCTCATAATACACAATTTCAAAAGAATTACTATTTTCTCTCACCTGTAAGGACACAAGCCCAGATTATAGTTCTTCACAGATACTCCAGTTTTAGTGTTAATATTAACTGTGTTGATGAAGATTTACTTCCTTGTCACTGAGGTAACTATGTACACATCTATAGCCTCTCTTTCATTCTCTCTTTCTCTCTCTATTCTGGGATTAAAAATAAACCAAGAGAGAGAGAGTAGGTGCTAACAAATTCACTTGAGTGCCTCAAAGCATGGACATTGTAAGTTAATTGCAGGCTTCAGTTCCATGCAATGTAGGCAGTATGCATGTTCTGCAGCAGGGGTACAGAATCTCTTTCAGCCCAAGGGCTGAATTCCATTCCAGAGAAGCTGCTGGAGGCTGCAAAGGGGGTGGGGCCAAAACCACAGCATATTTTAGCTTAAAGCTCTTCCTACCAGTAACTAAGCCATTGGAGAGGCATTTAGAATGGTTTCAGATAGGGAAGTAAGGAGGCTGGAACAACTTCAGGATACCGTACCTCATTATATCTGCATGCTCCAGTCGCCTAGCCTCCCCTTTCCCCCCTCTCTGAGGTTGCTTTTCCAACATATCGTAGCACTGGAAACCAGAAGTCGCTTCCCCAGCTCGGCTCATGAGAACACGAGTTGAGCCGAGGAAAAGGTAGGGCGAGTGGAGCTCGGGGGGGGGGGGGGTCAAGCCCGACAAGTTCTCTAGACTTCTACCCCCCAATCGAGCTCCAGGCACATCCCTAGTCCACATACACTTATACCAAAATTAATTTGTTAGTCTTTAAGGTGCCACAAGATATTAAGTGGAAGATATTATCATGGAGTGAAAACATTCCTTAATGATACACTTTGGGGGGGGGAATAACCTCATCAAAAGTACTGGGCATTTGTTCTCACTTTTTGCCATCCCTATTAAGAACCCTTGGCCATTAAAATCACATAAAAATTTTAAACAGAATAAATTTTTGTTGCAGTAGGTGAAGTTTATATTAGCCTCCACATTGGAGATATTGTTTTTGTCACTGACAAAGCTTTCAATAACAGTTGAATTTCTTAATTGCATTAGCCATTGGCCGTAGCAAGCCTTCATTGTCTTTAGGAGAAATGATGGAAGACATTAAGGGCATTTATAGCTGGTGACTGAATTAGTGGGTTTCTCTGAAGCAGGGGTGGACAGAAGGTAGATCTCCAGATGTTTTGGCCTTCAACTACCAGAAGCCCCTGCCAGCTTGCTGGAGAAAGCTGGGAGTTGAAGGGCTTTTTTTCTTTCTAAACATACATAGAATTGCGCCTTAAATCTGCACTCGCATACCCACCTACCTGGGAGTAAGCAATGGGACTTAAGTGGACATGTATAGGACTGTAGTGTTCGTAAAGGGTAGGTCCTATTGAACAGAGGGATTTGTTTCAGAGTAAACATGCTTAGGATTGTACTGCACGTCTGTTAACGCCTCTTCCATCCCAACTTCAGGCATAGGCTTTCTGTCACGTCCAGCAACAAGCTCCCTCAAGGACACATTCTCCCCTTCTGCTTCATGAAGCTTGATGAAGAGTTTTTCACTTCTTTGTGACTTTTTCGTAAGTCATATTATACTACGTCCAGAGGAAGCAGCCTTCTTAGTCCATTGCAGTAAAAACAGCAAGTCATGTAGTAGTGCTAATTACGTATATTCTAACACATTTAGTCTTTAAAGAGTAACACATGTATTGTGGCATAAACTTAAGCAGACTAGAGTCCACTTCAAGTGAAACTAAAAGACCTCAACTGGCCTCTAGTCCATGAAAGCTTATGCCACAGTTAATGTGGCAGAGAGTAACACTATCCACACTTACATGAAAATAAATCCCATTGGCTTGTATCCAACATTAGTCTAACTTAAGTCCCAGTCATTTCAATGGACTTACTCTAAGTAGAGCAACCATTGGCTACAACTCACTGAATTCAGTGGGACTTACTTCTGACTAGACATTCATAGGACTACGTTGTAAGTCTTTAAGGTGGTATGAGACTTTTTGAGTGCAATCCTGTGTGCTTGCAGAATTCTGGGAGTTGTAGAATTTTTTTCTGCCTAAACATTCATAGGTTTGTGCCATTAGAATTGGTATTGCTTTACAGCTTATCAGCTGACAATGTGTAGTGCAATCCTATATGTATGTTTACTCAGAAGCAACTCCCATTGTGTTCAATGGGACTGTGGAGAAAGCCTAACACAAGTCTGCACACACACACACACAGTCACCGCCTAAGGGAGGGGGGCGAGGAAGGGGGGATGAAGTCACCGGAGAAGTAGCCAGACAGACCGTCATCCCCAACAAAGAAGAGTCTCGGTGGAGATCCACAAAACCAAGGAAGGACCATCAAGAACCATCAAACTATCAGGGCAGTCTCAAAGAGCTGTAAAGTACCAGTACGTCACCTTCTTCCCAGGCAGGAATAAGCCCACCTGATACGAAGGGGCAGGCATAAGCCCCCACCTGACCTGGAGGGTGGGGAGAGCGGGAACTCAGGGGTAGAAAACCCCTCTCCCTTCCGGTAAAGGGTTGTTGGGAACCCAGGGTACTTCGGGGCCAGATTCGTCCTCCAAGCGGCAGCCGGAGTAAGCCACTCTCATTCCCGGATCGGCCGACCCGGAGCCAGGCTGAAACTGACTAGCGTAAAGTCTCTGATCTGAGGTAACTGACCAGATTCAATTCGCTAGCCTGAGAGCCTGTTTCATTGATGAACGCAGGGGTCAACTAAGGTTGTGTTGACATTGTAGTATTCCTGGAAAGCTGTTAGTTCCGCTCTGTGTTTTGTGTAAACAAATAAAAGCCTTATTTGGTCATTTAAAGGGCTTTGGTTTCCTCTTGTGTGCGAAAGCCTCTCAGGTGGTCGCCAGCGCTCGTACGGGCTGTAACTCAGTGCCGGTTAACCCGTTAAGCGCCAAACTCACGCATAGGATCCAGGTGGTGATCCTTCACAGGGACTTATTCCCAGATCAGTATACATAGGATTGTTTTGTAAGTCCTATTTGTAGGAATGCTTTATTCTGAAGTCTGTACAATTTGACTTGTTGGGTGCATGCATTTGCAAGTGGTGAGCTAGCCTTGTGAATGGTTCAATGGGTACGCACATTGTGGGTTGTATCTAAGGTGCTGCATCCAGTGTTAGTCTAACTTAAGTCCCAGTCATTTCAATGTGTCTACTCTAAGTACGGCTAATGGTTACAGCCCACTGAATTCAGTGAGATTTACTTCTGACTGTTAAGTCTTTCAGGGTGCAATCCTATGCAATGGGGCACACTGGGCACTGTAGGCCTTTTTTTCTGTCTAAACTTGCACAGGAGTGTGCCCTTAAGGTGCTATAAGGTGCGTGCAATCCTATGCATGTTTGGGGAATGCTGGGAGTTGTGGGACTTTTTTCTGTCTAAACATGTATAGGATTGCAATCTGTTGTTCTATTGCACTACTTTTGTTCTTGGGTTGTTGCTTCACCTGCCAGCCTCTCTATTCTTGTTCTTAATTTGTCGGAAATGGGGAACAATGTTTCTCAGTCTACACGAGGGAAACAAACCTGCAAAACGAATACGGTACGTTTTATTTTTGAAAAGCAGAAAGGTGGAGTGAAAAATCTCCTGTTCCTTAGCTACTGTTCCGAATCCCGCTTTCCCCGCGGAGTCCAGCTCGCGCTACACAGATTAGCGGGCTGTGCCTGTACCTTCTTTAGCTCACTTGCTCCCTCCTCGACATACGAATTCAAAGTCAATGCATTTTTGCCCATTCCGGCTTCCGTAGCAAAGACTTCCCGCCTCTCCCCATTCGCTGTTGCCGTGGTTACACTTCCTGTAACATTGAGGCTCGCTGCGCTAAAGACTCGGATGCTGAAGCAGGTTCGTGTTTAGTGGCGATGGGGCGCAAGGAGGTTTTAAGCGCTTTTTGATAGAAAGGGAAGGGATGGGTTCAAGCTTCATTTGAGGGTGCGGGTTTTTCCATCACTGGAATGGAGCTGGACGGCGGTTAACTGAGGACAGTAGGTAGAACTACAACTCCCAGCGTGCAGTGGGACCCTGCCGCATAAATGTCGTGAGGCTTTGTTACCCCAAATGCATCCTGTGACATGTAGTTAATTGTAAACCTGGTGTTGTCTTTTTAAAAATGTTGTGTTTGTTTTTTCTCTTGAACCAAAGTTCGATAAGTATGGCAGAGCTGCCAAAAATACGACTGCTTCCCCTCGTGTTCACCTTATGTGAACGATGTTGAATTATTGCGCATGCCCGCAGCCACTCTCCCTCAAACCTGGATCGCTTAAGAAGTGTGTGTAACTGTAAATCAGGCTAGCACAAGGGGGGGGGGGGGAGATTAGTTGGCAGCAGTTTATGTCCGTGGTTTTGTTTTTAGGAGACGAATCGGTCGTTTCTTTTGTATTTCTCTGCAAAATGCCACTTAGGATATTAGTGCTATATAAATAAAACAACTAATAATAACAGCAGTTATTAACTGTAAATGTTCATCAGCATTAAAAATACAGGTGACACTGAAGTTGCTTATCTGTAATTTGCCTCTGTAAGTTGATGGGGAATTTTTTTTTAAAAAAAAACTGTTTATATACATGCCCTGCATCCTTTCCCCATTTCTATTGTGATCTTGCGAAGTGATATTTATAAAATCTCTGAATGGCCACAGAAATGCATTAAATACCATTGTGAGCCACAATGGTAGACCAGTAGTTGTTTATCAAGTATGGGACAAAGATGAACCAGTGGCAGTGCCTGCAGCTGGACAGGTAGGCTATGACTCTCCCCTCTCCAAACCTGAATTCATGGAGGATAAGGCTATCAGTGGCTACTAGTCCTGATGTCTGTGCTACTTCCAGTATCGGAGGCAGTGACTGGGTACAGACAACACAATAACCCACACTTAAGGTTGTTGTTGAATTGTGGGTTGTTGAAATGTGAGTTATTGTGTTGTCTGAACCCAGCTGTGATAGCAAGCCATGGTTTGCTAACCTCGAACAACCTATGAAAAGAAACCATGGTTTGTTGTTGGTTTGTGAACAGTGGTTGTGTGTGGTTAACAAACCATGGTTTGTTAGCACGGCTGGGTTCAGACAACACACGGTATCCCACATTTCAACAACATTACAATAGTGTTTCAATGGTTTAACGACAACCCACACTCGACCCACACTCAACCCTTGAATGTGGATTATCGTGTTGTGTGAACCCAGCCTGTTTGCCTGTGTACACCAGTTGCTGGGAAACTTGGGTGGGAGGGTGTGGTTGTACTCATGTTCTGCTTGTGGGTTTCCTGTGGGCAGCTGGTTGGCCACTGTATGAACAGAATGCTGGACTAGGTGGACCTTTGGTCTGATCCAGCATGGCTTTTTTTAATGTTCTTAATACTCACCTGCATGCCTTTTTCCACATGCTGTCCACCACCACTACTTATTTTCTCCATTGCATGGGACATGGCATGACTTTATTTATTTTGGAGTGGTCTTCTTAATTAATGACATGTTAGCAGTAGAGAGAGACAGAGTTCAGTAACACATGCCTCCTTTGCCTTTTCCATATTATAATAAAAGGAATGGAGGAAGATTGTGATGATACAGCAATTGAAGAAGAAATAGAACTTGAATTAAGCAAAATCAGCTTTTCTTCTTCTGAAACAGATGATCCTGATGCTGATTTATCAGCAGAAGCTTCAAGTGACAGCGAACCAGTAAGTATTCCATCTGACTAGGAGAGATAGAATTATATTTTTGTCTGACAAATGTAGCAGTCAGTATAACATATACTGTTATATAGATGGCTATCTTTACTACGCTGCTTGATGTTAAAAGTAGATATGCACAGGACATTGTATGCAATAGAAAGTCGGGGGAGGAGCACTTGATGGAGTTACTCCTGGTGACATAGGCAAGAAAGATACCCAAGGAAACTTCTTTAAAATGTGCTTTATTCATGAAAACATACATCTAATCCCCTGTTTGAAACCAACATCTGGTAATCAAAAGGGTATTGCTTTTGGACATGGTAGATCCATTTTGTGTTAATGACTAATGGCTGTCTACTGGAACACCCCTGTCCACATGCTTATTAATACTCTTGAAAAACTCTGAACCTTTGGGAAGGAGTGAAGCATAGATCTAAGAATGCAATGCTATACACATCTACATGGGAGTAAGTCCTATTGCATTCAAGAACTGCCTGTTTCCACGTGAACCTTTCTGTAACTTAAGATCATCTAATGAAGCCTTCCTTTGAGTCCCGCTGCTTACTGAGGTCCTTTGAGTGGAGACTTTCTGTGATTGTATTCTGGTTATGGAATGCCTCTTATCCTCTGTACTCCTGGAACCTATGCTAATGGTGCCAGGGAAAGACATTTCTGTTCACTCAGGCTTTTAACTCAGTATTTCAAGGTGTATTATTATTGTTGTTGTTGTTGTTGTTGTTGTTATATTTATTTGTATCCCACCTTTCTCCTAATACTGGGACCCAATGTGGCTCCTCCTATTACCTGTGGAGAGGCAAGGTTTTAAAAAAATAAATAAAAATCAGGGATGGGCAGCCTTTTTCACGTGGAAGGCTCTATTAGTGGCTGAGGAATTGTTTGGGGGTCTACATTGCTGGGAGGAGGGCAGGGGTGGGTAGGATCGGGGTGGGTGGGTGGGGCCACACACTTGCCCTTCTCCCCTTTCTCACACAGATGGACACACATTCCCCCTCCCCCACCCAGAGACCTAGACACACATTCTTCTTCCCCAGACATAGACACACACACTGACACCTTGTGGACACACACATCTTTCCCTACTGACACACACACACCCTTTTTACACATACACATACATTTCCCCCTCCTCCATCCCGGCATACAGGGAAGGAGAGGTTTAAGTCTCCCCTCCCTATATACTGAGAACCCAGCATACCTCCCTCTCATTACCCAGCTGGGTCAGCAGTGGAGGTGCATGATTTACATTGGGAGGCCGGCATGCAGGTATGACTGTCCCCGCACACTGTTTTCCCATTTAAATTGTGTTCCCACTGGCCTGCCCAAAAGCTGTTCTGTGAGTTTGCATTACTGCAATTGTGCTGTGGAAGATGGAACACAAGAATGACTCTCCCTGTGGGCCATGCTACCCAGCACAATTGTACTCCCTCAGGCCTGCCAGGAAGCTGAGTAGTGGGCTTTGAGGAGCACAGACTGGGTTGGGAGGGGGGACTTTGCAGCGGGTGCTTCAGTTTCCACAGCACACTGTACGGAAGGCCTGCAAGGCCTGTGGCCATGGGTTGCCCACATGTGACATAAATAAATTTGAGTAATCATGCATAGCTTAGGGCTGTGTATTTTTACCAGTTGGATATTGTGTCATCAAACTGCAAGCAAACAAAATGTAACTGTTAGTAGTAACTGCTGCTAGGATTTGAGCTTGTAGCACTTGTGTTCTATTGGTTCTGGCTTCTACCTGTAATTTAGCCGAAGATAAACCTAATTTGGAAATATTGCTGAAAATTGGCAATGTAGAATTTAATTTAATGTGTATATCTAGATTTCAGATGAACTGCCAGAATCAGTCCTCCATTATTTAAATTTTGTGAGAAGCAGAAGTCAAAATGCAGAAAGGCTTATCTTGCAAGATTTGGAAAAAGATGAAATGTCAAGTAAGTGGTGATTTAATAAAGTATCTTTTGATAAGTGTGTGCCAATGCAATCCCTAACCTCTCTTCCGGTAGTACTAATCTCTGCTACTATGCATACTCAATTGCAGCAACATACACTTGTGTGAATGCTATATCACCTTTTGCATTGCACTTCCTTTTCACTAGAACTTCCTGTTCTCCCTTCCTTCTAGTTCATCTGCCAACCAAGGGCCTGGGGGTTGTGGTGGCAATCCCCTGGTTCCAAAGGTGGTACTTTTGAATGCCAGGTTAGTGAAGGATAGGATCGTGACCATCTAAGAAGCTGACCTGGCATGTAATTACAGGGTCCTGGCTGGAAGAAGGAGGTGGGGTCAACTTATTCCAGCAATGTTTGCCACATTTCTTAGTACAGCACCAGCCAAGAAAATCTTTCATGATTTTATACCACTGACCAACTTCCCTAGCCAGCAATCTACTAGGTTTCTGTATTTTTTTTTCTTGTGCTGCCTTCCCCAACATAGTGTCCTCCAGATGTTTTGGACAAATCCCAACTTTCCTGACCATTGGCCATGCTGGCTCGGGCTGATGAGAGTTGAAGTCCCAAACATCTGGAGAGCACCAGGTTGGGGCTATTCTTGATGTTAGGTGGCTGGGACAGAATAGGGATTTTGTTGCTGTACCACCCACCTCTCTGCCCAACAATTTCCCTACCTCAGCTAGCTGGGGTGGTCTGGGTGCGGTTTTATAGTTGGGAGTCTCCTAGTGTGATGTCCACATGGAGGCTGCCTTGTTGGGAGTGGCTCAGAACTTCATGGAAACTGTGGGGCTGAGCCAAATGCTATCAGGGTCCACACATATAGCAGAACATACTCTGTACTTGGTTTTTATTCTGGACAGGAGGAGGGTGGTCTGAGCATGGAGGGACAATATCTTGCCTCCTTGTCATGGACAGATCACAACCTGGTTGGGTTTAATGTACCCAGCTCCTAACTGTGCTGGGGTGGATAATCTATTAAGAAGAGCAGGATGGATCCAAATTATTTCCTGACTGCCCCAAGGGAGTGTTCTGCTTCTTCGGCCGATGATTCTGCATGCTGTGACAATTTTGCTAGACAACTTGTGGAGAAAATCACTCTTATCTGCTCCAACTTAGACACCATGATTGTAGCAGTTCCTAATGATGTGCTTCTGGCTTGTGCTTGTCTGGCTGTGTTGGATAGGTTTCAGTTTGTATAGGCTGAAGATATGGACAGGATCCTTGGTAGTGTGAGACCAACCATTTATGTGTTTGATCCTTGACCTTCTTGACTAAGAAGACAGCCAACCAAGGCTTGATGAAGTAGGTGATGCGAGTGGTGAATGCCTCCTTAGTGGAGGGTATAGTTCCATCAAGCCACAGGATGGCTGTAGAAAGACCTTTATTGAACAGTTGTCTCTGGACCCCACCAAACTGGATAATTTCTGATCAGTCTGAAACTTGCAATTTCTAGGCTGCATAGTGGTGTCTCAGTTCCAGAAATTCTTAGATGAAGCGGATTAACTAGACCCATTCCCATCTGGCTTTAGGGCTGGTTTTGGGAATGAAACAACTTTGGTTTCTTTGGTGGGCTATCTACACCAGGAACTAGACAGGGGGAATATGACCCTATTGATTTCACTGGAACTCTCAGTGGCATTTGATACCATCAACCATGGCATTCTTCTGGACTACTTGGCAGGGATGGGTGTGTGAAGCACCATTCTGTGGTAGTTCCAGTCCTTTTTCAGGGTCATTTCCAGAAGGTGATGTTGGGGAACTCTTGTTTGATGCCTTGGCTCCTATAACATTATACCATTACTTTAAGTTTAGTAATATGTGGGGAAGAAATTATTTGGCTGTATGGTGTCCCTCAGGAATCATTTCTGTCCCCCATGTTATTTAACATCTAGAATTCTACATGAGATAATGTCTAAGGGTTTGGAGTGTGTCGTTAGCAATACATGGATCTCCCACAGTTCTATTTATTGAAATAGAACTCTAACAGATCTGTGTACTGCTGATGACACACATTTTTCATTTAATACTGAAGCTGTTCCGGTCCAGACCAATGCCTGGAGGTGGTAATGGGCTGGATGAGGGCTAACAAATTGAAGCTTAATCAGTACAAGACAGATGTGCTCTGACCAGGAAGGAGATGGAATTTAACCTGTTTTAGATGGAGTCCCCCCCTTGAAAAATTAGCTTTGCAGTTTGAGGGGGCTCCTGGATTTGGTTTTGCATCTGGATCACCAAGTGGCTGGGTGCCAGCTGCACTCATTCCTGAGGAAATCAGCCCTAGCTATGGTAGCACATGCCTTAGCCACATCAAGATTGGATTAGTGTAGTGCACTCTACTCATGTGCTTAGTCAGTTTGTTTTGCTACTAGTAAATAGATATTTATGTTTTACACGAGAAACCAAGGCAGATCCAAATGCACAGAGAGCTTTTGGAATTATTTCTAATTGAAAAGCAGGCTAAAAATGCCCTAAATAAATAAGATCCATTTTGGGTGGTGGCAGCTGTTTACCACTTTTTTAAAAAAACGTTTGTAAATTTTAACAGGAAAATGTCTGAAGGTGTAAGGTTTATAGAAACCCCAGTTTGGCATTGGATCATTCACAAGTTGTACCTAATATATCAAAAGAATGCACTTGTGCTTTGTAAATTTAAAACACATACTTAATCCTTTTAAGTAGAGCTTTATGTTTTGTTTTTAAGTAGACTACACAAGCCTGACATTTTATGGAATATTTGAGCTCTGCAATTTTTAGTGTTTCAGATATGCAACAATATGATCCAGAAATTGAGCCCACTTGTAATTGCATGCTATCTCACCTGAATATTCACTGATAGGGTATCACTCTGCACCTAGTGCTTTGAAGCTTGGAGCAATATCTTCTTCTGGAGCGACTAAATTATATGATTTCTTCATCTGCAGGTGATATCTACACTGTTGTTCCTAATAATGCTTCAGAATGCTTGGCTCAGTTGGCTTCTGAATATAATGAAGATCCAGAAGAATTAAAGAAGAGGGTATTATATATATATATATTTAAAACACCTCCATATATTTGATTTGATAGATAGTTGTAGGACATTGATCCTGCATGGGTTTATGGTTTTTTATTTGTTTTTTTTTGCAGTGCTTAACTTGTTGAATTGGGAGACGTTATTTATTTTATTTATTTTATTTATTTATTATACTTATTAATCGCCCATCTGGCCGGTCACCCGTTCCCATGGGTTCAGTTGGGGTAACTTATGTAGTCCAACAGCCAAATCCTGCTGTTGCTAGAAGAGTCATTTGGTTCAATTGAATTTGAGCCAACATAAAATATTGTAGGCTGTTGTTTGCAACAGTCTATAAAACTTGTGTATACCTCTTTCCAGTATTGAAGAGGCACTTTATATTTCTGTAATCCTTAGAGAGTTACCAGGTGGGTTTGCACAACACCCTAAACCCCTTGGGAATTTAAGCCATGCACTGTGGCTGAAATTCCCCTGTGCCTGACAGACAATTTGGCACAGCGGAGGTAGGTGGCTCCTCCTCCCCCCTCGGTTGTTCCGCCGGTATCCCATGGGACACTGCAGGAGCACTGAGTGGAGATGAACGGGGATGACAGCTGCTGAAAAGAGCCCAAGCGGCACTTTGGGGCAGCTGTCAGAGGCTCCCTGGTTTGTCCCTTCCCATTGCTTGGATGTGCTGCCGCTCAGCTGAGCAGCAGCTCTGCAGGGCAACGGGGAGGGCAGCTTGTCCTTTCCCGAGTGGAGGGGGGTCGTGTTCTCCTGAGCCTCCTCCCGGGGAGACACAGGAGCAAGCGCCTTCTCTCCCTTCCACCCGCCAGCACAAGCACCTCATGATTATTGTAGCAGAAAATGTCAGACATGCAGAGAAGTACTTACATTGAATGTCATAACAGAAGTAATTTGGTAAGCTTGATGGTTGTCCTAAATGTCTTTTAAAATTATATTTTGAATGTATCTCTATTAAAATACAAACTGCAATACAAATACAGACTTACTGGGGGGGGTTGGCCCCTATCCAGCTAGTGGCAATATGTATGTGGAAGCAGCCCCCTGACACACACGCACACACACACACACACACACACACACACACATCCCAAACAGGATGAGGAATCATAAATGCTATACTGAGTGCACATTATCTTTCCCCAATCCAGCTGCTGTGGTTGCACAGAAAGACTTGTTAGAAAATTAGTGCTATTGCTGATCAGCAGTCCAAGAAGGGGCATAGGGGAATTGAATCCAGCGCCCCTCTCCACCAAACAACTGATCAGTAAAATTGCTACTTTTCTAACAGGACTTTGTGCACGCTGGGTTGCATTGTGGCTGATACAGCTGCTCCAAAGCTTCTCTTCCATAGCAAGTAATGTCTGTTCATTTATTGTATTTTTGGTACTGTAAGCCCTGCCTGTGAGCCATTGCTCCCATAGAACAATACTTTTTCTATGTACTAGTAGTTGTTCAAGTGTAATACCTCCAAGTTCATGAAAATGTTTGTTGCTGTTCAGGTATTATCTGAAATAGAACATGAGGAACAACAGATGAGTGAGGCTCCTGACAATACCACTGAGCCCAACAATGATGGAGACATTCCTTCCAGTGAAGTTGCTGATGGATGTTCTTTGGCAGGTAAACAAATTTGCAGCCCAACTGTAATCATGTGTACTCAGAAATAAGTGCCGCAGTCCTAATTAGTGTTAAGTTGAAATGAAGAAACACTCCTCAGTCATCTTTTATAAGTATTGGAAAGTGACTCTTCTTTCAGTTAGGTGTTTTGTCACAAACTAGGATGAAAGGGATGAAAGTTTTCACACATTCCATCGTGATGCTAGTTAGGGTGGGCATCACTAAGGACAAGTCAGTTCAGACTAAAGGTAATGCCTTCTTCATCACCTTTACAGTGAATTGGCTTCATTTTCCATCAGTGACATCCTCACATGCCCAGATTTGATTTGATTATGTAGCATTGTGATGTTATTACGAGTCTACACAATTTTCTTTAGAATTTCCTCCTTTTAAAACCTCCTTTTTGTAAATTTTTTATCCTGGAAGACAATCTTACTCGGTCATGAGTGATCGCCTGACTGACTCACACAACATGATCCCTGATTAGCTGGAATCACATAATGAAGACTTTTTTAAAAAAAGAAATGGTGTTGCAGAAGCAACAATGGTTATAAATAGTTGAAAACTGTTCAGAAACTTCAGCTGGTCCAGAATTCTGCAGCCAGACTGTTGACTGGGGCCAGTTACAGGGAGCAGTGCACATGACTCTCTTGTTACAGCAGCTTCACTGGTTACTGGTCTTTTTCTGGGCAGAACTGAAAGTGCTGTATAATTCTCTATATGGATTGGGACCAGGCTGCCTTCTTCCACCTTAAGATGTTCTGGAGAAGCCCTTCTTTGAGACCTCTACCGTCAGAGGCACATTTGGTGGTGAACCGAGAGAGGGCCTTTTTGGTGGCTGCTCCCAGGCTGTGGAACTCCCTCCCAAGGGAGGCTAGGCTTGCTCCATCTCTGCTATTCTTCCGATGGCAGGCAAAGACCACTTTTTTCAAGAAGGCCTTTGACCTTTAAGTGGATCTGTGGCTTGGGTGCTGTTTTTATTGTGTAATTGTTATTTTTATTGTATTTTAATGTGTTTTATTGTTTTAATCGATTTTAAGTTGTTTCTGTAAGCTGCCTTGAATGCCATTTTTTGGTGGAAAGGTGGGGTACAAATCAAATAAATAACAATGGTTGTGAACAGCCACAAATAGTTATAGAAAATGTGTGTTTAAGGTTTTTTCTTCCTCTGTAAAACATTTCCCCCTGCCCCCTCCTGCCAGCCAAAGTGCTAATTTTGCATTGAACATGTTAGTGGATTAATATTTGGCTCTGAGCTAATCTGAAACATAGTTAGTTTGAAGCAATGAGACTTGATCTCAGTGGAATGTCTGAGTAAGAATTAGGGCTGGGCTGCAAGTGACTGGGATGCTAAGAAGCAAAAATGTATTCTGCTTTTAAAAAAAAATAAAAACACCCACCAACAACTTTATTTTAATGTTAACCTTATTTAGTACAAGCTACAGGTGGATCCTGCTCCTATAGCTGTAACGTTATGGAAAAAAAGAGTGGAAGACGCATATTTATAAGATCAGGAACAGTGTTCGAATCCAATGTTTTGATAAGGAGAATCTTCCAAATGATGATAATGTATGAATGCTATTTAAACTGCAATCCTATGAGCACTCATTGAGAGATTCCCATTAAACTCAGCTTACTTAAACTTCTAAGTAAGCATACATAGGATCTGAATTTTAGGCCCTCTAAATAAGGCATTGCTGAAACTTCCAGCCATTAATAAGTGTGATAGTGTTGCATATACAAGCAACCTTAAGTATTTTGTACAAGAGGATACCTTACTTGTATCCAATCTACTTCCAGTCTGTCCATGCAGAATAAAGATTGGAAGCCTGGACAGTACACTCTTATCTGTTTAGGCTAGTGTGGACTTCGCATGATACATTTTCCTGCCGCAGTGTGATAATGCAGGGAGATTAAGCTGATGCTAAATTATCCCACTGTATTACCCCCAAGGAGATGCAGAGTTGTTGGAAGTGAAAGTGCTGCAACTCCCACCAAGAGATGTATGTGGGGTCTTAATCAACTGTTCCACTCATATAAGATTGGTTGTCTGTACTGTATAAAAACAATTGTAGCTTCTTATTAAATAACACAATGTGTCTTAATCAACTGTTTGAAACTTTGTTCCCCAGAGTAGCCATGACAAATTATTTGTAATCTAAATTTACATTTAGATTATATTTACCATTTTAAATAGTAATATGAGCAAACTGAAATAGATATAATCCTCTAAATATCTATGGCATGGTTTACCTTGGTGTTTCTTGTTTTGTGCTTATTATAATAACACAGCAAAGTGCTTTACAATCCCTGTGCCCTAACAAAGGATTCTCCATAAGCAAGGATTTTATTGACTGACTGATTGATTGCTTGATTATGGTGAAGACTGCAAGGTAATGATTTACTGGAAACCTTGTTCATGACTTAGGTGAGGTTTGAGCCCTGGTTTCTGAGTCAATGTTGTTTAGTTACAGGACTGCAATTACTTTCTGTGTTTGTGATGTACTGTACAATGCATGACACAGGCTTCACTTATAATAATGTATCCTGGCTTAGTGCAGAGTGTTAAACTATCACAGAGAGAAATAACCATACTCCTTTTAAAGATTTTATAGTATGGTGCAAATCCCTTAAAGTACCATGAGCCAGCCACTATTTTATTGGAAAAAAATTATTCTCAGTGCTACCAAGTTTACATGTGTGCATTCTTCTAGATGATGGTGACACCTTCATTAGCTTTTCTTTTCGAGAAGTTGAAGAACGATGCAAGCGAGAATATGAGCTCTGGGTGGAAAAGCAAAAAGAGCTTGAACATGAAAGAATAAAGCAGCTGAAAGCTAAGAGGGATATGGAAGAAACACAGAGTGAAGAGGAGGAGAAAAAGAGACAACTGCGTCAGGAGGAATTGGAGGCTGAACGGATGAAGTTAGAAATGTTTCATGCGGTAATATTTTAATGATGATAATGGAAACATCTTAATACTTCTGGGTCAAATTATGCAAAGTATAGCATAACAAGTGGATCATGCAACAAAATCTTGTAATGTGGAGTGCTCCTGTTGCGGATTTACTTATTTATTTACAAGATTTATATACTGCTCCATATTCTGGTATTTCAGAGCCGTGAACAATAAAAGATAAAACAAATAAAAGAATAAAACAATGTGTTAAAAGCAAGATCACTAAAACCATATCAAGAAAACTGGCTGGTTAGATTAAGAAGGCTTCCTGTAATAAAAGGGTTTTCAGGAGGCACCAAAAACAATACAATGTTGGTGCCTGCCTGACCTCTAGAGGCAATGAACAATAAAAGATAAAACAAATAAAAGAATAAAACAATGTGTTAAAAGCAAGATCACTAAAACCATATCAAGAAAACTGGCTGGTTAGATTAAGAAGGCTTCCTGTAATAAAAGGGTTTTCAGGAGGCACCAAAAACAATACAATGTTGGTGCCTGCCTGACCTCTAGAGGCAGGGAGTTCCACAGAAATGGAGACGCTTCGCTAAAGGCTCTTCTCCAGGTGGACTCCAATCGGGCCATAGGTCCTTGTGGGACCACCAGGGACATGCCATCTGATGACCTCAGTGACCAGATACTGCAGTCTCCAGTCCATTCTCCTCCCATACAGTTTTCTGTTTATTTCCTCAGCAGTCATTCAGCATTCTGTGGCCACTGAGCATGCACTGTCCACATTGACTATTTTGGGGTTGTTGTTTTTCTAAACATTGTTTGTACTTCTACAAACCTTGAGGTGCTCTTGAACCTACTGATACCTCCCTCTTGTGCACAGATGGTGCTGATTTGACTATATGAAGACCAACACTCAGAGAATTGAGATCGCTATTGGTATATATGCTAATGTAACGTAGACAAATCATCTGTCACTAAACTAGATGCTACTTAAATACATGACTTGATTCTTCATAAATATGATAGTTATTGATTTATACTTGAACGCTTGTCAGCAGTAATGTAGCTGACATGATGTGTTTAAGATGAGTTAGAGGGAGACAGTCATATTGTAGCAACCAGCTTTTTTAGGGTACAGAAGGAACCTTATTTAGCTTTGGTAGTGAACAAATTATTCTAAGAGTTTGTCTAGTTCATAAATATATAAAACAACAAAAGCACCAACTCTTAAAAGTTGATTATCTCTCCCACTGAAATAAATGGGAATAAAAATATTTTCACTATAGCAGGACTGCATAACGTCATGGTCTACTAGAATTACTACTTAGACCCTATATTATTAATGTTGCTGTAGTGTGTGTGTCTCTTTCTTCTACTCCCCCGCTCTCCAGCCAGAACGTCAAACGGAGCTTACGGGTTTCTTTGTAGAGTTTTATTAAGGAAAAGCAGGGCACCTCAGGTGGTTGCAGAAAAGTGTTACACAAAAGTAAAGAAAGTGATCCAAGACCCTTTATCCCCTCAATGGGAGGTCAGGAAGGTTAAACAGTTGATTCTGCACTGAAGTGTTTTGCGCTTCCTCACCCTCAAACTAGAGAACCGACTCCGCCCCTAAGGCGGGTCAAAAGTCTTGTTAGCCAACCGAGCTGATCAACGAAGAGATGTCAACTGTTCTTGCCTACGTAATTTACGCCGTTCTCGGGCATCAGTTACTGAGGCTGGTTTTCCCCCTTCCCCTGCCTCTGCCTTCCCTGTTCCCAGAGTTTCTTCTCCCCCCATTTCCACAGCCTCTAGCTCTAACCTTGACAACGCAGCTGGGTCCTGGTTATCTTCACAGAGATACATCTCTGTGGCCTCCTCTTCCCCCTCCCCAGCTGTTACAGAGTCCATTCCCACGGAACCTGACCAGTGCTGTTTTGAAGTTAGGGAATCAGAACTGGAGGGGCTAGGAGAGCTAGCCCCGACAGTTACTAAAGTACATTAATGGGATAACAACAAAGTTCTGTATTTTGTACAGCAACAACAGGCTATGATGGAAGAGGAACTGTTGAAAGAGGAGGAGGCTTGGAAAGAACAACTAAGATACCACAAGGTAATTTACATACAGGAATGCTGAAAAATATTTATGTTAAATGTGAGATGCTGACATTGTAGTTTATGTATGGAAAAATAATGCTGCAATCTGTATAGTTATTCAATTCACATGTAATGCTGAAACCATAGTTTGTTGGTTGGGATTGTGTCTTGGGCTCATAAATACCCTCTTCCTCTCACATGCTCAACCCTCCCTCACTTCCTGGTTCACAGTAGTTTGCCATTACATCAGAACTAAGCAAACTATGACTTTCGGTGGGCATAATGGCAGGGTGATGTCTTCACTGAGCTGTGGAGAGACAGCATGACTGGAAGCCGGCTAGGAATTAGTTTTTATAGCTGGCGAAATCTCCCTGGATCAAAGGGATGAACAAGAGATAAGCCTAATGCTCCTTAAGGGTTGTTTTTTGTGGATTTTGTCTGCCAATCAATTGCATCAGACAGCCCGCGGGGTGTGTGTGAAGGAATTTTCAACAAGCTCGCAGCCGTGTTTGGAGCTATAAAGGACATTAAGCCCTGCCACTCTTCATTTCTTAAGATTTATGGTTTTTATCTGTTTATTAACAAAGAAGAGTTTTTCTCTACAACAACGTTGAATCTACTTACGGTGATTTAATGCTTTTTTCTGGGATTATTCAAATTATTGGAAAGAGTTTTGGGTAAACAGCCTCACAAAGAGAAGATTTATATCTAAGTTTTTTGAAATGGGAAAGACAACCTCAGATGAACAACAACACATGACAGAGTACACCGTGGCATTATTTATTGTACAGAAATGAAGCAAGAGGGAAGACGGTTAGAATGCAAGCGGAGGTTGCTATGCAAAACGGTCTGCTCAGAACTGTGTCCCTTCTGCCTAGGGTTGGGATTATGCAGACAGAGGAAGGAAGAGGGGTGGGCAGTGGAAAGGAAAAAGTGTGCTGGGAGTCAGAAAGAAAAATGTGCAATCAGACTTTCTCTCCACAATATTTATAACCCATGTTTCTTTCCTGAAGGATATGCAAAACAGCTAAGAAACAAACAAACAATGTCAGAGTACCAGTCAATATAACACCAATATATTGAACAGTAAATAGAAAATAATGTGTGTGTATATATATATATATATATATATATTTACAAAAATTTGTCCACAAAACTTGGAACACAAAAAAAATGAGGATATTTACACATAAGTAGATTTGTCAGAGATATGTTCCTCCTTGCCTCCCTCCTTCCCTGCCTATTTTAGAATAGTTAACTTGCAAATATTAATATTGTGTGGTATATATTTGTAAGTTATAAACCTAACATTTCTTACAAAAGTACACTTTCTTGTTTGAGTTTAGGAATTGATTAACAACTTACACATACAAATAGAAGAAGGAAAAAGGGCTTTTGAAGAACAGCAAGCAATGGAAAGACAGCAGTGGAAAGAACAGCAGAATATGGCAGCTGTAAAAATCCAAGCTACTTTTAGAGCATTTACGGTGTACAAAAAATATGCTCCTCTCTTGAAACAATGGAAAGTAGAACTAAAAAGAAAAAGAGAATTGCAAGAAACAACGATAAGGGAAATGAAAGAAAAGCAGGAAAGATGGAATAGGAGGGCTCTAGAAAAGAAGGAACAAGAGGAGAAAGAAAGAAAGAGACGAGAAGAAAAAGCGAGGGAAGAACATGCAGAAAAGATGAAGAGGTGTGAAGAATATGAAAAGAAGAAAGAAATTATGAGGCTTCAGCGAGAACAACTAAAGTTGGAAGAACTGAAAGGGGAAGAAAACTTCAAAGTAAAATGTGTGGTGAAAAAGAAAATGAACTCTGAAACTATGGATAAAGAAATACAGCTGGCCAAGAAGGAACAAGAAACAGAAAAAGCAAAAGAAGATGATAAAACTGAAAATATAAAAAGGGGCAAAGGGCCCCAAAATACAGATACAATTTTAGAAATAGCAAATAAGGAAAAAGAAATCAAAAAGGTGAAAGAACAAGAGGAAGATCATGATGAAAAATTAAAACTAAGTGGGGGAAAGGAACAGAATAAACAAACACAGGAAATAAGATATGAGGAAGAGAAACAAGAGGAAAAACATGGAATGATGCATGAGAAAGTATGGTATGACAATGGACGAAGTGAAGATGGAAAACTGAAATCTGGAAAGGAAGAACATCTTAATGAGATAAATAATGACAAATCAGTAGAGAATGATGTAAAAGACCATTGTTTGGCAACTGTAGAATTTCAGAGAAATAGTAACACAAATGCTCTCAATATTGAAACTATTACAGTAGTTAATCAAGAAAGTAGCATACATAACAATTATATTAGCATGGACGTTCAGCTAGATTCTGGAGACACTGGACAGAGAGATGGATCTTATGCATCTGAAAATATTAAAAAAGAGCTAGCTCTAAAAGAAATTCATGAGGAAGTCACTAATTGCTGGGCCAAAGGTGAGAACTCAGTCAATTTTTTTGAGCAATCACTCATACTTTCTGATTCTATTGAAGAGAAGAGATTAGCATGGATGAAAACATGTAAATCCTGGTCTAGAGTTTATAGGGAACATCAGAGAAAGAAAATGATTGAAAGAAGTAGACCACGGAAATGCTCAGCTGGCCTAATGCCTCCATTGAGTGCTGCCATGATAATCCAGGCTGGCTCTTGGAATGCTCTACAACAGGTAAGTAAATACTTGAATATCAAAGCTGTCATGTAAGTATTGTCTTTTGAATATTATTTGTGTCTGTGTGTAGTGGGATATTGAAAGGCTCTTAGCACTTACTTAACATTTCTCCCTTTGGAGGAAGTAAGCTATAAACCACTAACTTCAAACCAAAAAGACTTGGATAATTTACTTACCTATATAGAAAACCTGGCCTAGGTTCTTTCTTCCTGTATGCTGGGCTGTGTTCAGTCACAGCTAAAACTACATGATGATATAGAGATTTTCCTTAGAGCTGGATACTCTTATCACAGTTAGGCAAGGGGAAGGACTGCACTGAATCTCAAGCCTCCAAGACACTTTGCACTGCTTACCCAACCTGCATATTGATGGATGGGACAGAAGAGAGTTACTGTAGCATAGAACAATGGTTGGCAGAAAGCGCCTCACTGGTGTCCAAAGTTGGAACCAGTCAAAACGGGCCGTCGCTCAATGATAGGACACTCAACATCTTATGGTGAATCCTCAACATCTCCAGGTAAGACTGGGCAATACTCCCATCTGAAACCCAGTCAGTGTAGGTCATTGGGTCTTCCGCTAGTGGTTCAGGATGTACTACTGGACTGCAGGCTGACATAAGGTAGACTGCAACAGTGCCATTACCACCAAATAAATATATGATTTAAAAAATTAAGCAGGTGGATTCCGGAACCTGAAAAGGTTGAAGACTACTGTAGACAAGACTAAGTTAGATGGACCAGTGATCTGACTTGGTATAAGGCAACTTCATATATCTTGTGGTTTTCTGTAATATATTTTGTGGTTTTCTGTAGTGGTATGCTGAGAGTCAGGAATAGTTGTTCCCATTATCATGCCACCAGTATGACTTTTTCCTAACTTTTTCTGCTAGAGATGATATGTTGGATAGTATGAAACTGCATTATATATTACCAATGCAGGTATCAGTCAAATATTGTTAGAGTGTTGTTTTTTTCTTATTGAATGCATGTAGGTGACCACAGTAACCTTTCAAGATTTGCCTGGCTGCAGCCTCTCCACATTGTCACAGTGTTCAAGGCTTCAGTTCTTAAGTCTTAGACGTTGTGGATTACTTGCGTTGGAAGGACTCAGCAACTGCAAAGATCTAAAGTATATAGATGTAGAGGTACCACATATTTTACTCTGTTGAAGTGGAAACTATTTTACACCCTACACCAAATACAGTGTTTTAGCTTTAAGCTGGATGTAGGTGTGCATGTGTGCATTATATATGTAGTAGCAAATATTTTTTAAAAACATGCTTGTGTACAACTCAAAAAGCTGTGCTGTACCCTGATGTGTAGCTTAAAATTTAGAATGTCTGATCTCCCATCACTTATGGTATTTGAACTGAGAATAAAGAACACAAAGGCCCAATTAGGAATAACACTGGCATAATAAGACTTTAGAAAGTAGCTATGGGATCACACACACACATACACACACACCCTCACCCTCCCTCCCAGGAGAACAGCATTATGTGTAACTGTGTTGCTAATCCTGGTTAAAAGAAGACTACAGGTATATTCCCAAACTTACTTGGAGAATCCTGATTCAAAACATCAAATGCCCAGCTAGACAGAAGGGATTTGCGTTTGTAAAGGGGGTGGGGAGGGAGAATGTATACATGATTCCATGGCCTGTCTCCAATTACTAAATTCTTCCTATTGCCCGAACTGGACCAAACCTATAATGTTAGTGTGTACCAACTCAGAATTTTGGGCAGAGCTAGAAGAAGATAGATGTAAGTTAATTTGAAGATTATAATCTGTGGTTGTGACCTACACACCATACATTTCCCCCCAGGTATGACTCCCCAAATGCTGCGGCTGAGCAATCTCCATTCATTCCAGTGGGACTTGCATAAGGCTCTGTGTAGAAGATGTGAGTCCTCATTTCAATAGAGATTGCAAACACAGAGTTCCTTGAAATTCTGAATGATAGTCTAGCAGTAGCAAAGTAAAAGCAGTAATGAAATTCAGTAGATTTAGCTATGTGCTAACTTTTTAGTGACCAATATTTATGTGCATGTGTGTATGTTTATTTATTTCTAACTTGAAAACATTGAAAGAAATCCAATATATATTTGCATCAATGTTTTAATGGAAGAAGAATGTTTAGCATGACAGCTTTGCAGTTCTAAATGAAACATACATTGGCATGTCTTTATAATATTTCTATAAGAGTATCAACTGTATTCAGCCTTGTTTTAATATATATTTTTTACCTATTTAATTGAGCATTGGAGACTAGGACTGTCATTGTGAGTGCACTTACCTGGAAGTAAATATCAGTGAACCCAATGCAGCTTAATTCTGAGTATACATACATTGACTTGTGCTGTAAAGTATTTTTCATCAATCCAAAAGTGAAAGGAATTTTTAAAGATATGTATACCATTTTTGCTTCTTCTTCTTTTTTTAACAGGAGAACAATATTCAGGTGATTAACTGTGAGAATCTAGAAAATCTCTGCATTCTACTTCTGAACAAAAATAATATTTCATCACTTCATGGTTTATTTGGCTGCAGTAATCTCTGGAATCTTGAACTTTCCTACAATAAAATCACTCGAATTGGTAAGGGACTAACAGTGACTATTTCAAATGATAACTAGTAGAGCTACAACCATTAGCAGATTAATAAATGTGATTACTAAAAGATTTTCTGTGTGATTAAAAATTGGTTCCCAGCTTAAATAGTTGGGGTTTGTAGCCTCTTCGTGCTCTGCTCTTTTTATTATTTAAACATATTGTGTTATACATACAATGATATCAACACAGGAATAGAGTGGTCACACACATTGTGCAGTTGGGAACACTGCAAAATAATTATACTGGGCTCTCAAGCTTGGTCACTGCTCCCCAAAACTCATAATTTTAAAAATTAAGCTTGTGAAATGGCTATTGGTATGATGGGGGAAGGGTGTGTAATGTTACAGGAACTGGGGGCAAAAATACTGTGTTCGTTCTGCCACATCTAGTATTGGATGGGGGGAAGATTTTCCTTAAAACAGTGGTTTTAAAACTGTGTGGAAATCTGGGGCTCCTTGGAAATATAGTAGGGTTTTGTCAGTGAGAAGATCTGTAATGGCAGAAAACTTTTCTGAAGGACAGTTTGGCCACCACTGCTAATCTTTCCTTGCAGTGTGCCACTATAGGGGAGTACTAGGTGTTTTATAGGGTTGGGTGTCTTATCTGGTGGGCAACTTGTAGTGCCAGTGGTCAAGGATGATAGGAGTGGGAGCCCAACAACATCTGGAGGTCTGCAGGTTGCCCACCCCTCTTATAGGGAGTAAGAGTGAGCTCCCCAAGACCTGTCTAATACCTTGCAAGAACTGAGTGCACACTGTAGAGAATGCCACAGAATCCTCTGCAGCATGCTGGGGTTCCATGGCAAATTAATCAATATGGTAATGACTCCCTGAAAGTATAAAGTTACAATAATAATCTCCAGGTGCAGCACTTTCTTTTTTTTTTTTTTTTTAATTTGTTTATTTGAATTTTAACATATACAAAACAACCGAACAACCAACAAAACATCTAATCCATTACAGAAATTGTATTAGATCAGCACAAAGTAAATCCCCCCCCCCCCCCCGAACCAACATTCAAAGGAACAAATCTGGCTGGGCACCTTTTCCGGAGTCTTTTTCGGCCATAAAGTAGTCAGTTGTGTGATAGGTGGATATTTGTAAGTTTATTGCATCCAAATGTACTGGAAGGCTTGAGGTATTTTTGTTGTAGATGTTCTGTATGAAAATTGGATAAAAGGCCACCATTCTGCTTCAAAAGAGTTTGTTTTCTTTTTCCCCCCTGCAATTCTCAATTTTTGAGTTAGTTTTTCAATTAATGCAATTTCCCATACCACATTATACCAGTGATTGATGGTTAGCCCTTTGGCATCTTTCCATCCTCTTGCTATTAGTAATTTAGCAGCTTGTAATAGAAATCTTATTAGGTTCTTGTATAATAAATTTTTACTATCTCTTTGAAAAATGTTTAATATTGCTAATTCTGGAGTTTTAGTTATCTCTGTCCCTACAATTTTAGATATTTCTTTGAAAACTATTGTCCAGAAGCGGGATACTTGCTTGCAGGACCACCACATATGTTTGTGTGATCCGATTTCTCCACAGGCTCTCCAGCATAGGGGAGAGTAGTTTTTATTAATATGAGATATTTTGTGAGGAGTCCAGTGCCATTTCTGTATTATTTTCAGTGAGAGTTCTTTGAATTTTGTTGAAATCGCTTTAAACGGGAATTCATCCCATATATTTTCCCATTCTTCATCTTCTATTTGCATTCCCCATTCTCTTTCCCATTTTCTTTTAAGAGGAAGGCTATTTCCCATGTCTGTTTTTATCAGAAGTGCATATAAATCTGACATTAATCCTTTTTCCTGATCTGTAAAAGTTAATAATATCTTTTCAAATTGTGTCAGATCTCTGGTGCCTTGTTTTTTCACATTCTCTAGTCTAATGAATGAGCTTATTTGGTACCATTGTAACCAAGTAATTGCCGTATTTCGTAATGTGTTTCTCCATGTGTCTCTTGGTAGTGGTTGTGAGTTATTATATAAGTCTCGTAATATCAATAGGTTATTATTTTTCAGTGATTCTCTAGATATCTGTATGTCTTTAACTGGAAAATTTGGGTGTGCATAGAGTGGTATTAATGGTGAAATTCCTGGCATCAGTGTCTCCTTTCTTCGTTTCCATATCTTTAATATTATTTCCATATTGGAGTGTTGATTTTGTATACCTTGTGTTATTCGTTTTTTGACAAAGGGTATTGTGTGTGGATTATCTTGTGCTAACAAAAAATTTTCTATTTTGACCCAATGTTTATTTTTGTTATCTGCCATGAATGATAATAGATGTCTCAGTTGGTAAGCTTCATAGTATAATTTTAGTGATGGAATTCCCCACCCTCCATCAATGGTGGGTCTGTATCTGAGATTTCTTGCCATACGTGGTTTCTTACCATTAAATATAAATTTTTCTAGGGTGTCTTGCCATGATTTAAGCCATCTCATAGGTACTTCTATGGGTAGAACATAAAATAAGTATGTGAATTTAGGTATGACTATCATTTTGATGGTGGCTAATTTGTTCATTGTGGTTAAGTTCAATCTTTTCCATCTTTTGAGGTCTTTCTTGATATTTTCCCATACTTTGGAATAGTTTAGTGTGAAGGTTTTGTTTGGGTTTTTTGCAACTTGAACTCCTAGATATCTAAAGGCTTTGTGAACTATAGGAATTTGTAGATTTTTAGAAATGTCAAGTTGATTGTTTGCCCCTATATTATAACTCATGAAGTCAGATTTGTCGTAATTTACTTTTAAGCTAGACGCTGCTTGAAAATCTTGCAGTTCTTGACGTAGTGGTTGCAATGCCTCTATTGGGTTTTGTATTGTTAATATCAAATCATCAGCATACATGCTGAGTAAGTATGGTTGATCTTGAATTTGTATACCTTGTATAGCGTCATTATGTCTGAGTCTGTCTGCTAGAAATTCTATAACTAAATTGAATAACAGAGGGGATAGGGGGCAACCCTGTTTGGTTCCTGCATTTAGTTGAAAAGGGCGTGAATCATAAGAATTGAATCGTATATTTGCTGTTGTTTTGTTATATATGGCATTAAGAATGTGAGAGAAATTTGGGCCAAAGTTGTACACAGATGTGCTCTCCAGTAAGAACTGTAAATTAACACTGTCAAATGCTTTGAACAAGTCTAGAGCAATTATAGCTAGCGGGGTGTTTGTTTTTTTACTGTATTTTATTATGCTATATAGCCTGCGTACAGGGTCTGCTATATATCTTTTTGGAATAAAACCATGTTGATCTTCATGTATTATTTCTCCTATCACAAATTTTAATCTATTAGCCCATATGGTGGTAAATATTTTATAATCTATATTTAATAAAGAGATGGGTCAGTATGATTCTGGGAGCTCAGGATTTTTCCCTGGTTTTAATATCAAGATGATTCTGGATTGTGTCCATGTGTTAGGAAGTGAGGCTCCATCTAGAATTTCATTATATAATGACAATAGTCTTGGGGCTAATAATTCTGTATATGCTTTATAAAATTCACTTGTAAAACCATCGGGTCCCGGTGACTTGTTGGGTTTTTGTGTTTTAATGGCTTCTGTTATTTCTTCTATCGTAATCCTTTGTTCTAGGATTTGTTTACTTGCTTCAGTTAGTCCTGGGATGTTTGTTTTGCTCTGATACTTTCTAATTGTGTTCCTGTCTTTTTCTTCCCCTTTGTATAGTTTTTCAAAATAATCTACAAAAATGTCACCCATCTCTTCTATGTCATATGTTTTATTCCCCTGTTTGTTTTTAAGAGCATTTATTTTGTTTTTGTCCCTCCTTTTTTTTACCCTGTTTGCCAAAAGTTTGGATCCCTTTCCATCAAATTCATAATGTTTTTGTTTAATATATAGTAAATTTATCATGGTTTGATCTAATTCCAATAAATTTAATTCTGTCCTTTTCTTCTCCATTTGTTGTCTGATCTTTTGTTCCCCTGTGCGTTTATATTGTACAGTAAGTCTTTCTAGTTCTAATTCTGTTTCTGATTTTCGCGTCCGTCTCTTTTTATTCATGTGGCTCATCTCTTTGATACTCAGTCCTCTAAGAACCGCTTTCATTGCTTCCCATCTGGTCCTTTCTGTTGTGTCCCCTGCTTTATTTTCTGTGAAGTAGTTGTCTATTCCCTTTTGTAAATTTTCTCTGCTTTCTTTGTTTGTTAAAAGGATGGGATTGAATCGCCATATATAATTGCTCTTGCTATAGTTGTTTATTGTGAGTTGGACAGATACCGGTGCATGGTCTGTCACTTTTATGGGTCCTATATCTGCCACTGTGACATTTTGCATCAGTGTACTAGTTAGCATAATTGTGTCTAGCCTTGAGAAAGTTCCATGTACCCTGGAACAAAATGTGTGTGTGTAGTCTTTGTTGTTAAGTTCTGCCCATACCTCCCTTAAATTAAATTTGTGAATTATGTTTAAAAGTTTTCCTGCTCGTGTACTATGTGAGTCTGTTTTATTATATAATCTTATATCTTTTTGTACTTTTCTAGGTTCAGCTCCTTGCATGTTCCAATTAGTGTCTGCTCCAATTATTGCCTCTGCTTTTGAAAAGGTTCTCAACTTTTTCAAAACTTTATGTAGGAAGTCTAGCTGTCTTTCGTTTGGACTGTATAATGAGGCTAATACTATTTGTTTGTTTTGATTTAGTGTTCCCTCTACAAATACGTATCTGCCATTGGGGTCTTTCTGTACTTGCCGTATTGCAAAGTCCACTGTGTTATGTATTAATATTGCTACTCCCCTGGATTTGTTTGTTCCTTTTGCTATATGTACAGTTTTCCATTGACTACTGTTAAAAATTCCTTCCCTTTTTTGGGCTTTGTGTGTCTCTTGTAGAAATAGTATTTTTGGTTTTAGATCTCTTATTAGTTTATGAAGCCTCGCCCTTTTTAACTGATTCCCCATGCCTTTAATGTTTAGAGTTAGCACCTTAAGGTCTCCCATGGTATACACCAATTTCTGTCTGCCTTGCCCATTATCGCACCCAGCTCAGTCGTGTCCTCCCTCCCTCCCCTGTCATTCCCCAACCTTTTCATTTTCCCTAACTTTAAAACTCCTTTGCAGCTCTCTCTTAGCATAACTAAAGCTGCGAATGCAGGTGAGATCCTCCCCTCCCCTTACAGAGAGAGTGATTCACGTGTTCTTCACCCTGCCTTGAGGCTATGGTTTGTTCTTTTCAGATTCCTTAAAACTATAACTGAGCAGGTCAATCTATTCCTTCATAGATTGACTACATAGAGGCAAGAATCCCCCCTCCCTATTTTATCAATGGTTTAAAACAGCGTGACTCTACAAACAAAGAATATTTTCTCTCCCCTTTGGGGCTAGTCTCCCTCCTCCCTTTTCCTCCCCCTTCCCTTTGCTATGCATTTGAATATTTACACTTCAATTGTCTTTCACTTTGTTTTTGTCCCCTCCTGTGGCTCACTGTTACTCAGTTTCTCTCATCTCTTCCTTTGTGGCAGAGCTCTCAGGATTCTTGGGGTCTGTGGATTTTCATAGTCATTTCTTTCCCGCCTGTTTTTCCGGTGTCTGTTTATCGTGTTCCAGCCATCTCCTTGTGGCTCTTGGCCTGCTGCTTCTTCTCCATTATCTGTTTCTTCCTGAGTAGCCTCTGCCGGGAGTTCGATGCTTAGTGTTCTGAATAGCTCAGTCATTTCCAGGGGGGAGGCTGCAATCAGCGTGTGTCCCTTGTTGGGGATTATTATCTTGAAGGGGAATCCCCAGTGATATTTAAGCCCCAGTTCTCGTAGTTTCAATGTGTAGGGCTTGAGGAGTCTTCTTTTCTGCAGCGTCTCTGGTGCCAGGTCTTGCATAATCATTACAGGTTTGTCATTATATTTTATTTCTTTTAAAAGTCTTAGCTTTTTAAAGAATTCGTCTTTCTTGTTGTATCTGCTGAAACATATTACCAAGTCTCTTGGAAAGCTGGAGTTTTTTCTTCTGGGTCCTAGTGCCCTGTGAGCTCTTTCTAAGTCATCAGCTTCTATCGGGCAGTCTGGAGTTAATGAGGTCAGCCATTTTGCTATAAAAACCTTAATGTTTTCACCTTCTGCTTCTTCTTCCAAGTTTTTTATTCTCAGATTACACCTTCGGTTGCGATTTTCTTGGTCTTCAATCTTTGATTTATTTTCCGCTACCGCTCTTTGTAGGGTTTTTATCTTTTCCTCCTGTTGCTGAGCTTTTTCTGCAGCTTTATTTGCTGTTGTTTTTGCTGCCTCCACCGTTTCTGTTATTTCCTTCAATTTGGTGTCCAGCAGTTCTGCCCAATGGTTCATCAGTTCTTGTTTTAATGTTTTTAATTGTTGTAATATTGCCTCCTTCATTTCGTTATTCGATATCTGTGCGCTTGATCCTGGCCCTTCTGTGTGTTCTCTGTCTTCTCCAGTAGCCATTTTTATTCTCTGAGTATGCTGTACTGCCTTGTGCAGCGTTTTTCTTTCTTTGTAGGGAAAGTAGTGTGTAATCTCGCTGTTTTTCGTTTTGCTAGATTCCTCTGTCATTCCCCATCAGAACTTTAAGTTTTTGTTGCTTGTTGGGCTTTTTAAAATGTTGTAGAGTCCTCCTTTTTAGTTTTAGGGTGAGGAGCTCTCCCTCTACGCCGCCATCTCTTAGGCGTGCTAGCTCCGCCTCCCAGGTGCAGCACTTTCCTTTCTGCCAATGCCTTCTACCTTGATAGGGAAGAGGCATGGCTTGATGGGATTAATAACTATCTAGACAAGCAAAGAAAGCAAAAGGTGGGATGAACAGCTAAGTACCATTGTATTCATATGGTTATAGACAGTTGATCCTTCCATCCATTCTCCAGGAGCTATTCTTTTCCTGCCTTCCCCACAGGGGTGCATGGTGGGGACTTACACATTATTTCTTCCATGTTCCCTTTCAGGAGGGAGCACTACCTCTGCTAACCCCTCTGTAGATTCACTGGGTAGTTTGGAGACACAAGTGGTGGGAAGGAGCTGTCACTTTTCAGCAGTCCATGTACACCTATCTTTCTCTCCCATCTCTGCATTCTCCTTTTGAATGTTTCTCTCCATCACTGTGATGTGCTGGCCATTTTCCCTGCTCCTAATGTGAGGCTTGTTTCCACTTTGGGGATCGTCCACAAACCAACAATATCAGCAGATGTGATTTCTAGGTCCCATCAACCACAGGAGAGTTTGATGGTTGTCTCAGCACCACAGAGCTATGACACAGGTGGGCAGTCCTCCGGCTTCCAGCTGCAGTCCAATCCAAGTAAATGGCTTCCATTTAAAGAGAAATGCAAATAGATGCCCTTGGGCCCTGGAGAACCCAGTGTCTGTGGTGAGGGACAGATTTTGTACACACATGGTCAGTCTCGCTGATTTACTTGTTTCAAGGTGACGTAAGCAAGAAAGTTTGCAGTAATTGGAGACACAGTTGAGGGAGACTTGCCTTCCACTCCACATACTGTTCATCTCAGTATCTGGACTTTTCCTCCCATCCCATGGCATCCCAAATCACAGTCTGCTTACTTTGCCCCATAGATTTAAATGGAAGCCCTTGAGAATACCCTGCTCCTGTCTGCATAGCCTCACCTAGGTTTTCTTTTATTGGTCATCCTGGAGTGTGGCAAAGAAACAGAATCCAGGAACAGACTTTAATGTACATGACTGTGATTAGTAAAATACCGGTATGTGTGTCTAATTTATGCTACAGTAAATGAAGTACCAATGTAATATTAGGAAACTGGTTTTCAGAACTCATGGATTCAAGTGATGAATCAACAAAGATACATACAGCATGCTAAATAAAGGCAAAGAATGCAGCCAAGAAACTAGACAAATAAGAGGTTCTCACATTATAAACAAAGGGGGGTATGAGCAGGAGATAACATTGTAACCCTTTTTCTGTTTCCAAAAAGTCTCAGTTCTCCTCATGCAAAATTGTATCAATGTAGCTGAATTAATGCTTCTGTTCAGTAAAACCTCTCTGTATAACATACGGATGTTTCTGTCCCACCTAAAAGGTTACAAAATTGAATGTTTAAAAGAAGCCATTTGATCTTCAGTAAGTCAATCAGAACTTGAGAAATAGGGCTTTAAATCTGAACATTTATAATGACCATACAGCCAATCTAATTGGCTATATTTTGGATTGTTAACTCTTCCATATTAAAGTGACATCAACTTTTTAGGCACAAGCTTTTTAGACACAACTTTTTAGGCACAAGCTTCTACATGAAATAGTGAATGTTGGTGTTCATTAAATCTCAAATATCAGTAATCCAAGGTAAACCAACAAGGTGGACTGATTGGTAGCAGAAATGCTGGAATCTGTGTTCAATCTGTCTTCAATGCCAGTAGTACTGTAAGGGATTACTTGTTTCGGATGGATTTCCTTAGGTAGAATATCTGAAAGATTAATGTGAGAGTGACATAATATGAATTGATGAGACTTGGCTATGGAGACTACAGAGCCAAGGGAGTAAAAGCCTCCTCTCCTGTCTGTACATACAATGAAAGCACTGTGCTTACCCGTAAGTGAGATGGTTTTGAATGAGAAAGTAGATGTTCAAGAAAACCACTTGGAGCCTGCTTTTCTGTCCTCGTCAGCTGCTTTGGGGAGGTCTGGTTAGTAAGCTACATAGCATACATTTCGTGTTACACAATAACATATTGAGAATTTTTTAAAAAAAACTTTTATGGAATCACACAAAGATAGACTTGTGTTTTTAAAGATTTTCCCCCTTCTTCCATCTCTAAATCCTCTAGAATTTCCATAGGTAGACTTCATAGAATCATAGAAAAGTAGAGTTGGAAGGGGCCTACAAGGCCATCGAGTCCAACCCCCTGCTCAATGCAGGAATCCAGGTCAAAGCATCTCTGACAGATGTCTGTCCAGCCGCACCTTGAATGCCTCCAGACTGGGAGAGCCCACCACCTCCCTAGGTAGTTGATTCCATTGTCTTATTGCTCTGACAGTCAGGAAATTTTTCCTGATGTTTAGGTGGAATCTAGGTTCCTGTAACTTGAGCCCATTATTCCGTGTCCTGCAAACTGGGATGAACGAGAAGAAATCTTTGCCCTCCTCTGTGTGACATCCCTTCAAATACTGGAAGAGTGCGATCATATCTCCCCTCAGTCTCCTCTTCTGAAGGCTAAACATGCCCAGTTCTTTCAGTCTCTCCTCATAGGGCCTTGTTTCCAGTCCCTTTATCATCCTTGTTGCCCTCCTCTGAACCCTCTCCAGTTTGTCTATGTCCTTGTTAAAATGAGGTGCCCAGAACTGGACACAGTACTCAAGATGAGGCCTAACCAGTGCCGAGTAAAGGGGAATTATCACTTCCCGCGATTTGGAAGCTATACTTCTATTAATACAGCCCAAAATTGCATTTGCCTTCTTTGCAGCCACGTCGCATTGCTGGCTCATATTCAGTTTGTGATCTACCACAATTCCAAGATCCTTCTCACTTGTAGTATTGTTGAGCCAAGTGTCCCCCATTCTGTAACTCTGCATTTGGTTTCCTCTCCCTAGGTGCAGCACTTGGCATTTATCCCTGTTAAATTTCATTCTGTTGTTTTCGGCCCAGCGCTCCAGCCTATCGAGGTCACTTTGAATTTTGTTTCTGTCTTCCAGAGTATTAGCTGTTCCACCCAACTTTGTGTCATCTGCAAATTTGATAAGCATTCCCTGTACCTCCTCATCCAAGTCATTAATAAAAATGTTGAAGAGCACCGGGCCCAGGACCGAGCCCTGTGGTACCCCGCTCGTTACCTCTCCCCAGTTTGAGAAGGAACCATTGATAAGCACTCTTTGAGTCCGATTCTGTAGCCAATTGTGGATCCACCTGATAGTTGATCCATCTAGCCCACTCTTAGCTAGCTTACTAATCAGGATATCATGAGGCACTTTGTCGAAAGCTTTGCTGAAGTCCAGGTACATAATGTCCACAGCATTCCCACAGTCCACAAGGGAGGTTACCCGATCAAAAAATGAGATCAGATTAGTCTGACAGGATTTGTTCTTGACAAATCCATGCTGGCTTCTAGTAATCACTGCATTGTTTCAAGGTGCTTGCAGACTGACTTCTTTATAATCTGCTCAAAAATCTTCCCGGGGATTGATGTCAGACTGACTGGCCTATAGTTCCCAGGTTCCTCCTTCTTGCCCTTTTTGAAGATGGGAACAACATTTGCCCTCCTCCAGTCGTCTGGCACTTCACCTGTCCTCCATGATTTCTCAAAGATAATAGACAGTGGTTCTGAGAGTTCTTCTGCCAGTTCCTTTATTATTCTAGGATGCAGCTCATCAGGCCCTGGAGATTTAAACTCGTTCAGAGTAATCAGGTGCTCCTTGACCATTTGCCTATCAATCTCAAGCTGCAATTCTGCCCCTTCAGTCTGCATTTCAGGTTTGCCAGGGGGGTCATAGACCCTCTTTTGGGAGAAGACCGAGCCAAAGTAGGAATTGAACACTTCTGCCTTTCTTTGTCTTCTGTTATCAATTTGCCATCCTCATTGCGTAGTTGAACCACCAGTTCTTTCTTCTGTCTTTTACTGTGCATGTATCTGAAGAAAGCTTTTTTGTTGCTTTTAGCATTCCTCGCTAACCTTAGCTCATTCTCAGCTTTAGCCTTCCTGACACTATTCCTGCAGTTCTGTGCTACCTGCCTGTACTCTTCCCCTGTAGCCTGTCCTTCCTTCCACTTCCTATACGTGTCCTTTTTTGTTTTCAGGTCATCTTTGAGTTTATTGTGAAGCCACATTGGCTTCTTCTGTTGCCCTCTGCCTTTTTTCCTTGTGGGAATTGTTTGCAATTGTGCCTTTAAAATTTCCTTTTTTAAAAACTCCCACCCCTCCTGGGCTCCCTTTCTCGTGAGAGTCATTTGCCATGGGATCTTACTAATCATTGTTCTGAGTTTGTTAAAATTGGCTTTCCTAAAATCCAGGGTACGTGTTTGGCTACACTCAGCTTTTGCTTCTGTTAGAATCAAGAACTCAAGTATAACATGGTCGCTTTCCCCCAGAGTTCCCGAAACTGCCACTTTATCCACTAACTCGTCTCTGTTGGTTAGAATCAGGTCAAGGATAGCCGATCCTCTAGTTCCTTCCTCCACTTTCTGTAGGAGGAAGTTATCAGCAGCACAGCTCAGGAATTTCTTGGAGGGGCCATGTTTGGCTGAATAAGTCTCCCAACAGATATCAGGGAAATTGAAGTCTCCCATTACTACCACATCGTGCCTCCTTGAAACACTGGCAATTTGTTTTTCAAAAGTTCCATCCTCGTCTTCTCCTTGATTGGGTGGTCGGTAGTAGACTCCAACCGCCATGTTCGCTTTATTCTTTGCCCCCTTTATTTAACCCAGATGCTCTCAATGGGGCTGCCAAGCTCCTCTTCCTGTATCTCTGTGCAGAGATACGTATTTTTAACATACAGTGCAACTCCACCTCCCTTTCTGTTGCTTCTGTTCCTTTTGAACAAGTTATACCCTTCAATTGCTGTATTCCAGTCATGGGAGTCATCCCACCAGGTTTCAGTTATCCCTATCAAGTCGTACTTGCCCTCATGTATCAAGAGTTCAAGTTCGTCTTGTTTGTTGCCCATACTCTGGGCATTAGTATAGAGACATTGAAGACTATGTGCTTTACAGTCCGACTTTCCCCCTACATTTTGTGGTAGACTATCAATGGGCACCGCTGGAGCTGTTCTCTCCATTGTGGCAAAGAGGCCTTCTTCCATTGGTACCCCCGAGTTTATGTCTCCCTCCCCTGTTGGATTCAGTTTAAAGCCCTCCTGATTAAGTTCCTCATGCTGTGTCCAAACACATTCTTCCCAGTCCTTGTGAGGTGCAACCCATCCTTTGCCAGCTTGAAAGTTGCAGTACAGCAACACCTTCCCCCCCCCGCCCCCAGTTATTACATTCAGTTTAAAATTATTCTGTGACTGTTCCTTTAAAATGAGGTTTAGTAACATTTTAGTCATTTACTAATTAGTGTTGCTTTTTGTTTTCCACATAATGTAAAACTGAATGTAGAGAGGAGTATAGAAAACTGTTGATAAAATGTGATGTTTAAAAGTTTCTGTATTGTGTACTATGTATCTGCTCATTGTGAGATAATTTGAACGTGCTTGGTACTTAGCATCCTGACCACATTCACTCAGAAGTAAGAGAGCAATCCTAACAGGGTAGTGGGTGGGAGCAAAGTGGTGGATCACCTGCCACTTCCCAAGCTCATCCAGCTCATGCGGGCCTTGGCTTTTCAGCCCAGCAGATCTTTGTAAATCAGAATTTCTCCCCATTGAAACCATTTTGGGGCCTACTGTTGACTGGAACACTGCTGGTAGTAGATTAATGCCCCCGGAGCTTTCTGTGGGTATAATAGGAGCCTCTGGAGTCTTTTTTTCCTCTGCCTGCAGAGGGCTGGCTCTGCTGCATCCTAACCCTCCTCAGACAGCTGCCCAAGGGATTGCTCTGGCTATCCACTGATATTTATGGTACTTACTTCTAAGTAAATATTTTTAGGATATTCATAGGGCCAAAAAAAGAAAGCCAGTATCTCTAATTTGACCAATGTTAGTTTGAGAAATATAGCTTTTGACATACACAGAACCCTTGAAATAAAGCATTTCATATTCTTACACCAATAGAAGTCAAATTATTGAAACAAGCTTTATATTTCAATAGGTATAATAGATTAACTAATCCAAGGTTTACCTGCGTAATGAACAAGGACACACTTTAATCAGTGTTGCAGAAGTAGAAAAGTCTTCTTCCTGAAATGCTAGTAACTTAACCCTTTCCTTCCCTGCTGCTGACCTGGCAAAAAACAAACAAACCTCCCCTGCGCTAATATTCGTTTTAGAGAAGATGGGACTGTGGACATAGATTTCATAGATAGAGTTGGAAGGAGCCTACAAGGCTATCGAGTCCAACCCCCTGCTCAATGCAGGAAACTAGAGGAGGGGTCTCCCATCCAAGTAATAACCAGGCCTGACCCTGCTTACCTTTCCACGCTCAGACAAGCTGAGCAAGCATGAGCCACAGACACCAAGAGAAGAAGCAAGATGGCACGTCTAGTAGCTCCTCAGCTAGCTAATATATATACTATAATTTGAGTTCTACTGCTTTATTCAAGCTGGGACTTTAGAGAGGATGATAATCAGACTTTTCCAGGAAGAAAATGAATATGCATAAACAGTTCCAATAATTGTTTCTTTGGGTATTTTATGAATCCACTAGATGGTGCTGGTCAGCTTTTGAGGTTAGTTTCACTTCTGACAAAATCTGAACAAGCAATTTGCGATTTTGTGCATAAAGTAAACTCAGAAGTCTATTTGAAATTATTTCTTACCAATTGAGAAATGGTAACCAGATCTCCCCTGGTTACCAGATCTGTTATTTAAATCATTATTTTACTTCTTAGTTTAAAGAACTAAGAAAGTTTAGTTTAATTATTTTTTTTGACAACATAGAACTTGTGACTTCTACAGAGCAATCCTTCATATGTCTACTTCAAAGCTAGTCCCACTGAGTTCAATGGGGCTTACTTCCAGGTGAGTGTGTATAGGATAGGAATGCAGCTTAAGTGCAGTAACATTTAGATTCCAATGTATTTAGGATATGGTTGGTAGGATAGCTTCTGCTGTTTGCTGCATTAATATTAGAAATACTTTCCCACATGTGGGCAGATGTCATGCCTATCTATGGATATTATATCCTTTGATTCTAAGCATAATTTGAAACATAGGCCAAAATCCAAAGAAGCTTATATTAAAACTTTTGCCATAACAGTTCCAAAGCTGAGGGAACTTCTTTGCAGTATGGAATTGCTATGGCAAAAGGATCAAGCAAATCTCCATTGGACACACAGTTCTCTGCTGCACAGGCAAATCTCTTTAGATCACATCCACAGTTCTAACAAAAAATCCCATTCAAAGAATGAACACCCAAAACCTATGGATCAGCAGATGCTCAGTATATAGGAATACTGTTTATACATGACAGCATTCACATTGGAGCATATTGGAAGCATGCACTGTGGATTTTGCAGTCCATGAAATGGTCGGATTTAAAATAAGAGAGTATTGACATCTCCCTTCTTTTTCCCTCCTCTTGATCTGCATTCAGCAGAGCAGGGGGGAACAAGCAGCAAGTACACATATCACATCAGTTATAAACTGTTTTTTTCCTTCTAAAAGACCCAAGTGGGAACTGGGAAAATATCACCTTCATCTTTTTGACGGGGACCCCCCTCCATGTATTTTGTTCTTTGAAATCCTTCAGTTATATAATCAACATACATATCAGCCTATAGTTCATGCCAACTTGTATCTTTCTGAGTGATAAATCTACAAACAAACCATCAGAAAATCTCTTCTTCCCCCACTCCGCTTCTGATTACATAATAGTAAATGTATGCCTCTGCTACTTTTTTGCACCATACCAACAGCTAGCATGGTAACTACATATATCGCACAAATTAATATAAATGTATTTCGTGTTCCAGAGATGGTGTCTTTCAAGATGTATATTGCAATGCTCTTCTATACTACATGTCTTAATAGATATTGAAACTGTAAGATGTTCTTTTTTATTATTTTTAAGTGACAGCATGATTAACTCACATTCCTCTAGGCAAACCAACATACTAGCAGTTGAAAAATTAGCAGTTGAAAATGTAGAGGAACTTGTGGGATTATTTTTTTCACAACTGAAGTGTAAATTGGTTTGTGCTTAAATCAGTCTTATCGTGCAAATGTATTTTTGTGCAAATTTAACTTGCTCTCTGTTTATCGCTATAATCCGCATTAACTTGTCACAAAGAGCATAAGAGAGCCTCAAAGATGCATTTCATGTTATATTTGAGAAATGACTTAATCAGGAAGCATGGGAACACAGTAAATCTCTAGTATCTATGCAGGATAGGGTTGTGGTTGTTTTTAACAAATGTACATTTGTAAATTATTTTAATCATTTCCAATAATAGTATAATTCAAAAAGTTTTAGTACTCAAAGTTCTAAAGTTCGTTGTGTTGATGAGCCAACAGTTATGGCCTGCTGTAATGACTTTGTTTCAGTTTAAGTCCACTCCACAGTCATCAAGACTAATGTGATTAGAATGCACCTGTCTTGACAGCTTATGCAGACAAAATGCTGCTAACAGGTAGCAGCACAACAGTTCCCCTTATTAGTAGTATGATGAATCAGTGAAGCATTTATAGCTGCTTGGGCCAGGAACAGACTTGCAGTGACAACTGCAAATGCTGCTGCAGAGACCATGATAGGACTCTGGTTTACCGCTCTGTGTTTTTGGTCACATTTTCCTTGATGAAAAGGGCACACAACTGATATACACCACTGACAGGATCACCTACCGTATGTGCTTTTCTGGACACTAAAAACATTATTTGAAGCCCTTCTTCAGATGCCCCGACCAAGTGAGATGCAACAGATAGTTACTGGTGGAAAGGGTCATCTCAGTGGTGGAGCCCAGACTTTGGAACACTCTTCTCAGAAAGGCTCACCTAGCACCTTCCTTAATGTCATGCCAGCACCCCCACACACTTTTTTGTTTTCTCAGTCCTTTTAACTTTCTTTAGTTTCAAATTAGATCTTTTAAAATCTCTGCCATGTGATTTTATGCTGCTCTTGTAAATTGTATTGTTAATGTGTGTTTTTGTTTTATGTATTTTAATTATGTTGCCCCGAGAATTCATTGAAGGGTGGTATATTCATACTCCATAAACAAACTTCCTCTCAAAAAATAGGGTGTGGGATTTTTATGAATTTGGTATATAATTCAAGAAATAGAAAATAAAATTTTGGAATGTGCCAATATGAAGCTATTATTTGTTACTGGTTTCAAAAGAATTGGATAGTGTTTATTTTATATAAGCTAGGTACGTTAATGTTTTCTGATGCTTAGTAACAATGCAGAAATAAACTATAAATATTTTTTACAAAGGTAGAAACACTGAGGCAAACATACATTCATCTTTATATAAATCTGCCTATTATATTCCTGAATATATAAGTCAAAGCCAAGGCATTTTAATAGGCTTTAAAATACTGCGCTTTTCTTTTTAGGTGGCTTGGAGTCATTGAAAAATCTCCAGCGACTGGTTGTGGATCACAATCAACTGATCAGTACCAAAGGGCTTTCTGATACTCCTACTCTAGTCTATATAGATTGTTCCTATAATCACCTTACTCATGTTGAAGGCATTGAAAATTGTGGCCTTCTTCAAATTCTGAAGTTACAGGGGAATAACCTCAATGAGGTAAACAAACTTGGCTTCAAATGTGTTATTTTTAGTTATGTACCCAATTAAATAAAGCTTAGTCTGATTAATCATATGACTTCTGGTTGATTGATTAAGTTTGCATATAAGTAAAACTTATAGTTCCAAATCAACTATAAGTAAAACTTATAGTTCCAAATCAAACAGCATCTTTTCTTTGTTTTTAGATGGTATATATGTGTGCTGTAGCAGACATCATTTTAGACAAGGCATTCCTCCTGTTCCAGAGGAAAGTGGAATGCCTCTCTTAAGATGACACTTGGAGTACCAGTTATTTATTTTTTATTTTTTATTATCTCCCATTCACGTCAATTCATGGGGGTGGGGGTAGTTTGCTAATCTTGGAAGGACATTGTATAGCTTCACCACTCAACTTCTTTTTAATGCTTCAAAGTTAATGTTATTACTGAAGGAATGTCTTATTCACAGTTCCTTATTGGCCACAATTTATGTCCACAGCTGCTCTGTCAATGAAGAAAGCATGGGAGTGGATATCATCCATGTACATTGTTTTGACTAATAATGTAACCAGTAAATTTAAAAAAGAGCATCTTGGGCAGATATAAACACAAACACACACATGGAACAGAGAACATGTTATCACCAATTGCTGCTGTTGTGAATGGCCACTCTGCATATCTTATATAAATTTGAGCTTTTCATAGGAATTTCACAGTTACTTTTGGTCCCATTGTTTCCATTTTTTCCTTTCTGCCCATGAAGATACATATGGTAGCCAACTGATTAACTTGATACTACTCCACAAAAGCTTATGCCACAGCTAATCTGTTAGTCTTTAAGATGCCTCAAGACTCTGGTTTTTGTTGTAACAGAGTAACATGACTGTGTCTCTTTGGAATTTGATGTAAGCAGACAAGCCCACCAGCCATCATGATCTCAAACGCAGTCCTAAGAATGTTTACACAGAAATCCCTCTGAGATCAATGGGACTTATTTTCTAGTAACTGTGTGTATGATTGCCACATTAGGTAAAATCCAGCTTTGCACTAATGGATGTCCACTAGTATGAAAGGATGTTCTCCCTCCCCACTCCAGCTCTCCATGCTGCTTGAAAATCTGTTTCAGAGGGTTTCCCAGCCTCCAGAGCAGATTTTGAAGGTGCATGGGTTGCTGCAGCAAGAGGGGGAATCACCCTTCTCCAATGCCTGCTGACAGAACTGCTTTCAGCAACAGAACATTGGATACAAGCCTTAGTAATTTTAGCCTGATATACAATGTACTATAATATATTGTTAATATATTGCTGATTTATATTTAGTTCCCCAGCCTGGAAAATCATGTTCTGCTAAGAGAATTGTACTTGGAAGATAATAGCATCTCAACACTGGAAAAACTTCCTATATGTTGGCTGCCTTTGCTACAGATACTTTTTCTCTCACAAAACAGGTAAAACATTTGTCCAGTGGGTAGGGTGGGGGTGAGGTCCACAAAGATAGATAGTTGAACATTATTTTCTAATATAACCTTGTAAATAAGCCCACAAAAATTACTAACCTGCTAAGAATTACTAACCTGCTAAGTAGCCTGCATTTCCATGCTGGCAATGGAAGAGGGAAAACCCTCTCTGTGGTCAACATGGAAATACAAGTAACTAGCCTCAGGCTATTTTTAAAAATAGCAGGTTGGGAGAGGAGAGATGGAGCTGAGGTATGGCCTTCCCTTCGTCCATGACCAGCATGGAAACCAACTGGACTGGCAGAGAAGGGATGAAGAACCATCTTCCACCAGTCTGCTCATTCACCTGCACTGAGTTACTTCTCAGGCTACTTAAATACAAGGCTGGATTAATAATCTCCATAACTGTATGGTTGGTTGGAGATGGGGTGGGGGAACCCACCCATCATTCCTTTGCCAGGTACCTGTAGAATGTGGTATAACCATTGCTAAATGACTGCTATTATCATTTTTATGCTTTTTATATTTTGTGAGCCACTTTGAGTGACTCCTTTTTTGGAGGAAAAAGGTAGAATATAAATTCCTTAAATAACTAAATAAATAAATTTTCACACACATAAGAGCTGTTGCACCATAACTTCAGAAATTAGCATTGAAGTAGTGTATGAATATTGCCTGGAGTGAGATGAAAAATTAATTACAAATTTTGATATCTTTGATCAGGATAGAAGCATTCAGTAGTCACTGTGATTTAAAAATAAGAAATGCTTGATGGAAAGTATAATTCAGTCTCATGAGCACTTTTTTTTGCCTCTGGAAATGGGTCCTGTAATATGGAACCTTTTTCGTTCAGAAGATAGCCCACATTGACTTGCTTAAATGTTGGATGGTCCTGTGGAAATTAAGCATTTGTTATACAGTACTTAGCAAGATTTATGTTGAATGAATAATGCTGAAACTTTGAGGACATTTTTTTCATTCATTTGCTACTAAATTCTTTACAACAGAAACAGGACTTCACAACTTAAATGACTGAATGTATCATAACGAATTCTACATTGGCACATCCACTCAGACTCCTTATTGTGGGCTTCTACTACCATGTGCACTTGGAATCCTGTGTTGCCAAAGAACTCTAACTGTATATTCTCATGAGCTGTGTTACTTAAAACAAATAATAAATGCCATTACACCCAACTTTAAACTGAGTGCCAGTAAGGGCACAATCCTATGCATGTTTAGATAGAAAAATGTCTACAACTCTCAGCATGCCCAGAATTGCAGGCCTATTTTCCTGTCTAAACATATGATTGCACCCTAAATCACATTATTTTACAAGTTACTTGGATTTTCTTGGGTTCTTTGAAGAATCCAAGATGGATAGATAGATGGAATTCAACTTCCATCATCACAGCTGAGTTCACAGTGCAATCCAATCATGTTTATTCTTAAGTAAGTCCCACTGTGTATCATGGAACTTACTCTCAGGTAAGGGTGCATAGGATTGTAGCCTAACAATGCAATCCTTTACATGTCTATTCAGAGGTAAATCAAATTGCGTTCAATGGGGCTTATTCTTAGGTAATTGGCATAGGATTAGAGGCATAGGATTACAGCCTATGCCTCTAAAAAAAATCTATGGAAACTGGTGAATACCAATCAGTATTTATTTTTATCTATTTTATGTGCTCTGCTTTTTTTCTTTCTGTATTATTGAACACTTACTCTGTCTAGTTCCTAATTTTGTTTCCACCTGAACCTAAGAACCTGCCTTAAACTGAGTGAGACCATTGATCCATCTAATCCAGCATGATCTACTCTGGCTAGAAGCAGCTCTCTAGCGGAGATCTTTTCCAGATCTGCTACTTTTCCAGTTTTTAAAATTGAAAATATGAGAGATTGAGGCTGGGAACATCTACGTCTAAATTATATACTCTACCACTGCACTGAGCTATGGGCCATATCATATATTTAGAGCCCTGCTGTGTATCTTCTCTTCCTCCCCTCCCCGCTTTTGATGCTTTATATTGCAGTCGACAGCTGGTGAAGTACTTCCTGTTGTGCGGAAGGAAGCACTTTGTCATAATAGCTGAGTAGATATTGGCTGACATTTCTAGCAGCAAAAGCTTTCCATACCTCTGTTTTATGTGTCAATGTCTTCAACATAAATCATTTGGGCAAAAGTGAGAATGAGGACACAGTGGAAAGGCATATCTCTATAGCTAGAATGGATGACAATATCAGCAGAAGGATGATTAAAGCAGAAAAAAGTAGTATTTCAGTAGTTAATATTTGTAGTTTCTTTACTAATATGGCCTTGTTCTAAGCAACTCCATATGCCTCTGCTATGGCATAAGTGATTGGATGTTTTATACAGAAGGACTGAATGTAATGAAGTAAGCTGTTGAAAGAAAAGCTGTTCCTTTGCTTTTATCCTGCAGTTGATGCAGTTGTGTGATTTCTTCTTAAGAGTGTGCATTGAGTGTCATTTCCTTTTTGTTGATTGCAGGAAGCCCCTATGAATGTTAGGATTGTGAATCCATATATTCCTTATGAATAATGCTCCAAGTAGGGAAGTCTAATTTGCAAGTAATAGATAAAAACAGATCTTCATCTTTAGTTTGTAGGAAGAATACATTTTTGAAGATAAACATGGATGCCTAATAAAGTTTTAATTCACAAAATACTGACTGAAAACTCCTAATTTTTTATAGCGTTGCATACATTAGAAATGTGTGTTAAATATAGACATTTGAGCAATATGTGCCTCTGTTCACTGCCATTGTTAAAATCATAGAATAGTAGAGTTGGAAGGGACCTATAAGGCCATCAAGTCCAACCCCCTGCTCAGTGCAGGAATCCAAGTCAAAGCATCCCTGACAGATGGCTGTTCAGCCCCAGCAAGGAGAATGAGGTGGACGGCAGCGGCGAGTGGGGACCTGGGGTGGAGGATGAGACAGCGAACCCCGGTGGCCTCCCTGCTCACTTCTGCCGATGCAGGGCATTGGCAGAGCCACACAGGGAAGCTGATGACAGCCAGCCAAGTGCCTCTTGGCTGCTTGGCTGGCTGTCATCGGCCAGAGCCCCTTGCCCAGAGTGGCAGCCCTTCTTTGCCGCTCTGGCCTAGGGACTTTGTGTCTTTTTGGGTTGCAGGTAGGTTACCATGTCGTCCAGGTTCGGATGACATACCAACCCTACAAGGGTTTCCTTAGCCTTACCCCAAACCATGGCATAGCAGGGTGGTTTAGAAGCCACCACCAGGTCGCTTCTAAAGCACCCTCACGCAACACTTTAAACCTCAGTAGGTTTAACATCTCGTGCGAACTCAGTCTAATATTACATCTACACCTTGTCAGAAGGGCACTTCCCCCCTCAAATTTCCATATGTAACATACATTTATAATATGTGGAATGCTTTTTGGGGGTTTGTTTTTAGGAGTTCTCCATCATTTTTTAATAAAAGTTGCCGTCATATAGGAGTTAAGAGAGCAGTGGCGTCCCTTGGGCTCTTATGTTCCCCTCTCCTCTTGCTTCTTGCTCTGGCTTGCACGTTTTCCCCTTCCTGCCTGCCATTTCCCTTTCAAATCCCCCACCCTTTTTACATCATGCTTAGTATTATGTTTGCTCAGAGTAGAATGCAATCCATTGATAGCTTCAAAACAACTGTTTAAAACCCACTCCTAGCTATGATTTCAAACTCTGTTGTTGTTGTTTTTAACTTAATAGGCTAATGTTCAGTTTGTTGCAAACATGTTGCTAACTGTAGTGAGGCCTGTAGTTTGGGTAGAAGTGTATAGGTCTGGGGAAGTCTCCTGATCTCTGGACCTTTGTTAAGAGACTGAGAAGCATTACATCTGCTCTGTTATCAGCTGTGGTAAACAGCTATACTATTGCTTGAATTCTGTCCCTTTATATGATGCTTAAGCTATGTCAGACTCAGAGCTTCCTTGGCAGATCATTGATCAACAACCCATTGAGGACGCTCTGGTGATTCCAACTGAATTCCTCTGGAATGTCCTTTTGTAAATGTTTCAGTAGCAATTTCTATCACTCTTTGTATTATAAAAACAGAAGAAGAAGAAGAAGGTTTGTTTTATGGCTCTTGTGAAATGTGGAGTGTTACCAGGATTTTCTTAAAGTTAGGTGATATAGACAGGGCTAGCCCAAGACATGCATGAAGCATAGGACAAGATGTGCCCCACCCCCTTTCCATGTAGAGAAACCAACCAGACTGGAAGTTGAATCTTTCTACAATACTAGTAGCTCTGTTTATTCAATGATATTTGCAAAATGTTTTGTTGAAGGTTATCCACAGGCATCTTTATGACCAGCCAGCAATAGCAATTCTGCTTTCTTCAATGTATAAAGATGCAGCAATCTCAGACAACAAACTTGAGATAATTCTTTATTAATAGAAACATAGGATGCTGCCTTATACTTGACCCAGCTAGCCCAGTATTGTTGACACTGGCCTGGTTTGCACAATCACCAGTCCTCTCACCTAGACTACTGTAATGCGCTCTACGTGGGGTTACCCTTGAAGACGGTTTGGAAGCTACAGCTGGTACAGAACGCGGTGCCTTGCCTGGTTAAAGGCAGCCGCCGGCGAGATCACATCACGCCAGTGCTGAAGGATTTACACTGGCTACCAGTTGCTTGCCGAGCCGAATTCAAGGTGTTGGTTTTGACCTTTAAAACCCTATACAGCTCTGGTCCAGTCTATCTCAAGGAGCGTCTCCAGCAACACCAAGTGGGCCGCTCAACAAGATCTGCCATGGATGGCCTTCTCCTTGTCCCTTCAGCCAGAGCAGCTAGACTGGTGGGGACGAGGAAGAGGGCCTTTTCTGTGGCGGCCCCCGTACTGTGGAACTCTCTCCCGAGTGACCTCCGCCATGCCCCCTCACTGCTGAGCTTCCGTCGCTCATTAAAAACCTGGTTGTTCAGGCAGGAATATGGGGTGGGTTAAGATTTTAAAATTTTTATATTGTTTTAAATGTATTTTATTGCTTTTATTCTGTGTACATCGCCCAGGGTGGCCGGTTGCCGGCCAGATGGGCGATAAATAAATGTAAATAATAAATAAATAAATCACCAGAGCTTAAACAAGGTTGTTTAAGTGTGGCTCGTGCTGAGCACCATTTTCCTAATTACCTGCCTGGGTGCAGCTTGTCGTGTCATCTGAACTTGGTCAACATGGCTTATTTGAAGGGGAAACCATGCTCAAATAACCCGTGGCCTGTAACTGGGTTATCTGTGTTAAGCCATAGTAATTGTTTGAACCAGGTCTGTATCGTCCACTGTACCTGTGAGGATTTCCTCTTTTTTTACATATACCTCTTTGCACATTATAGGAAGAAATGAGTGACATGCTGCCAAGCTCTGACCCTGATTTACTTCCAGGTTACTGTAATTTATTAGGTGGCCCTAACTTAAATCTGGAAGTTCCACCTTCAATCCCCAAGAAGTTCTGCCCCCTGAATATTGAAGAAATTGTGCCACCTACATGTTCTCTGCAGTGTAATATCTCTTCTCAGAAAATGAGCATGTCTCAACTCTCAAATGCTATGGCTACAGCCAGTGGACCTCTCATGGTTTCAGGCTTCTTGAAGCACAGATCAGGCTTTTTTTTTTATTATAAGGTGCAAAGATAGAACGAGGATTTTATTGAGATATTAGTGTACTTCAGTGGAAAGAGATTGGAGTACGAAGCATGTGCTACCAAACCTATACCATAAATTACAGAAGTGGGTTGTGATTGTCCAAGAATTTTGCTCTATTTGGTTTGGATCCAAAGCTCCTGTGAGTGGAAGTTCATTCATGCAACTGTACTTCTGATCGTGCAATGGGACTTCCCACAGACATCCCCCCCATGCATGCCCCAGATCCACTCCAGAGGGTCACCCAGCCCTCTGGGGAGGATGCTTGGGGCTGCAGCAGGGAGCAGGAAATCCGTTCTGCCAGTGGTTCCCTCTCATGGACAGAATGATACCATTGGATTCAATGGATACTATATATAATATTATATATATATATATATATATATATATATATAGGCAGTCCCCAAGTTACGAACGAGATCTGTTTGTAAGTCTGTCTTTAAGTCGAATGTGTACGTAAGTTGGAACAGAAGCTGTTGAATGTTTTCAAAGTGTCACAAAGTGTCGCAAAGTATAGTGCGTTCGTTCGTAAGTACGAGCCATTGTATTTAACTCAGATTTTTACATATACGGTGGTCCATTCTTAAGTATGAGTTGTCTGTAAATTAGGACATTCGTAACCCGGGGACCGCCTATATATGTATGTGTATGTATATGTATGTATAGATAGATAGATAGATAGATAGATTGCCAGCAAGCAACAGGATCTTGCTTTCATAGGAAACAGTTTCTCAATTACAGTATTTTTCCATGTATAAGACTATACTTTTTCCTAAAATCGTTAGACTAAAAATTGAAGGTCGTCTTATACACGGAAGTAGGCCGAGGAGAAAACCGCACGGTTGCGAAACTGCCCAGTGGGGGGCGTCTTATACATGGGGGCGTCTTATACACGGAAAAATACGGTATAGACATTTGTGTGAATAATTGAGTAAGTACTTAATTAGCAACTTTCAGCTGCTCCTGGAAACAGGTCAGCATTGTTTTTTCCAGTAACAGCTAATTTTCCTAAGATATCTCAGGCTTAGGGAGCCTAAGCCTTGTCAGCATTAAGTACTGCAAGTAATATGGAAGAATAATACATATCAAATAGATTTTATATACATACGTTTCTAACTGTTCACCTCTCCAAGTGCACCCTACACTATGAAGCTTTTCTGCTTTTATAGATTGGGATTTTTCTTTCATCATTTTATGTTGCTGGGGTTTTATTATTGATTTAATAAATCAACTGCTTGATTTATTAATCAACATGGTCAACATGGCTTATTTGAAGGGGAAACCATTCACTCTGTGCCTGTGGAAGCAGTGGAGCTATGGAACCGCTTCCATGTACTTGAGGACGAGAGCAGAGGACAGCCTGCAGAGGACGGATTACCGGGCACCCAACGTGACAGCGAGCAAGAGGCTGAGGGTCAGTCAAGTGGAGGCAATCAAACCAAGGCCTACAGCAAGAGGAAGAGAAGAGTACTCGTAGTGGGAGACTCCCTCCTGCGGGGGATCGAAGCCAAAGTATGTCGCGAAGACCCATGGACTCGCCAGGTGTGCTGTCTCCCCGGGGCACGGATTAAGGATGTGTCAGAGCAGCTGCCGAGGCTCATGCAGCCCACCAACACATACCCCTTTCTTCTCTTCCACGTGGGTACAAATGATACTGCCAAGCGGAGTTACAAAGAAATCACGGCAGACTTTGAAGAGTTGGGAATGGAACTCAAGAACTTCGGGGCCCAGATAGTTTTCTCATCCATCCTTCCAGTACTTGGAAGAGGCATAGAAAGGGAAAGAAAAATACTCCGAGTGAATGACTGGCTACGAAGGTGGAGCCGACGTGAGGGATTTGGATTCTGGGACCACGGGCTACACTTCCTGGAAGATGGACTGCTGGCAAAGGATAGGTTGCACCTCACAAGGACTGGGAAGAATGTGTTTGGCCACAGCATGAGGAACTTAATCAGGAGGGCTTTAAACTGAATCCAACAGGGGAGGGAGACATAAACTCGGGGGTACCAATGGAAGAAGGCCTCTATGCCACAATGGAGAGAACAGCTCCAGCGGTGCCCATTGATAGTCTACCACAAAATGTAGGGGGAAAGTCGGACTGTAAAGCACATAGTCTTCAATGTCTCTATACTAATGCCCAGAGTATGGGCAACAAACAAGACGAACTTGAACTCTTGATACATGAGGGCAAGTACGACTTGATAGGGATAACTGAAACCTGGTGGGATGACTCCCATGACTGGAATACAGCAATTGAAGGGTATAACTTGTTCAAAAGGAACAGAAGCAACAGAAAGGGAGGTGGAGTTGCACTGTATGTTAAAAATACGTATCTCTGCACAGAGATACAGGAAGAGGAGCTTGGCAGCCCCATTGAGAGCATCTGGGTTAAAATAAAGGGGGCAAAGAATAAAACAAACATGGCGGTTGGAGTCTACTACCGACCACCCAATCAAGGAGAAGACGATGGAACTTTTGAAAAACAAATTGCCATTGTTTCAAGGAGGCACGATGTGGTAGTAATGGGAGACTTCAATTTCCCTGATATCTGTTGGGAGACTTATTCAGCCAAACATGGCCCCTCCAAGAAATTCCTGAGCTGTGCTGCTGATAACTTCCTCCTACAGAAAGTGGAGGAAGGAACTAGAGGATCGGCTATCCTTGACCTGATTCTAACCAACAGAGACGAGTTAGTGGATAAAGTGGCAGTTTCGGGAACTCTGGGGGAAAGTGACCATGTTATACTTGAGTTCTTGATTCTAACGGAAGCAAAAGCTGAGTGTAGCCAAACACGTACCCTGGATTTTAGGAAAGCCAATTTTAACAAACTCAGAACAATGATTAGTAAGATCCCATGGCAAGTGACTCTCACGAGAAAGGGAGCCCAGGATGGGTGGGAGTTTTTAAAAAAGGAAATTTTAAAGGCACAATTGCAAACAATTCCCACAAGGAAAAAAGGCAGAGGGCAACAGAAGAAGCCAATGTGGCTTCACAATAAACTCAAAGATGACCTGAAAACAAAAAAGGACACGTATAGGAAGTGGAAGGAAGCACAGGCTACAAGTGAAGAGTACAGGCAGCAGTAGAATTGCAGGAATAGTGTCAGGAAGGCTAAAGCTGAGAATGAGCTAAGGTTAGCGAGGAATGCTAAAAGCAACAAAAAAGCTTTCTTCAGATACATGCACAGTAAAAGACAGAAGAAAGAACTGGTGGTTCAACTACGCAATGAGGATGGCAAATTGATAACAGAAGAGAAAGAAAAGGCAGAAGTGTTCAATTCCTACTTCAGCTCGGTCTTCTCCCAAAAGAGGGTCTATGACCCCCCCTGGCAAACCTGAAGTGCAGACTGAAGGGGCAGGATTGCAGCTTGAGATTGATAGGCAAATGGTCAAGGAGCACCTGATTACTCTGAACGAGTTTAAATCTCCAGGGCCTGATGAGCTGCATCCTAGAGTAATAAAGGAACTGGCAGAAGAACTCTCAGAACCACTGTCTATTATCTTTGAGAAATCATGGAGGACAGGTGAAGTGCCAGACGACTGGAGGAGGGCAAATGTTGTTCCCATCTTCAAAAAGGGCAAGAAGGAGGAACCTGGGAACTATAGGCCAGTCAGTCTGACATCAATCCCCGGGAAGATTTTGGAGCAGATTATAAAGAAGTCAGTCTGCAAGCACCTTGAAAACAATGCAGTGATTACTGGAAGCCAGCATAGATTTGTCAAGAACAAATCCTGTCAGACTAATCTGATCTCATTTTTTGATCGGGTAACCTCCCTTGTGGACTGTGGGAATGCTGTGGACATTATATATCTGGACTTCAGCAAAGCTTTCGACAAAGTGCCTCATGATATCCTGATTAGTAAGCTAGCTAAGAGTGGGCTAGATGGAACAACTATCAGGTGGATCCACAATTGGCTACAGAATCGGACTCAAAGAGTGCTTATCAATGGTTCCTTCTCAAACTGGGGAGAGGTAACGAGCGGGGTACCACAGGGCTCGGTCCTGGGCCCGGTGCTCTTCAACATTTTTATTAATGACTTGGATCAGGAGGTACAGGGAATGCTTATCAAATTTGCAGATGACACAAAGTTGGGTGGAACAGCTAATACTCTGGAAGACAGAAACAAAATTCAAAGTGACCTCGATAGGCTGGAGCGTGGGCCGAAAACAACAGAATGAAATTTAATAGGGATAAATGCCAAGTGCTGCACCTAGGGAGAGGAAACCAAATGCGGAGTTACAGAATGGGGGACACTTGGTTCAACAATACTACAAGTGAGAAGGATCTTGGAATTGTGGTAGATCACAAACTGAATATGAGCCAGCAATGCGATGTGGCTGCAAAGAAGGCAAATGCAATTTTGGGCTGTATTAATAGAAGTATAGCTTCCAAATCGCGGGAAGTGATAATTCCCCTTTACTCGGCACTGGTTAGGCCTCATCTTGAGTACTGCATCCAGTTCTGGGCACCTCACTTTAAGAAGGACATAGACAAACTGGAGAGGGTTCAGAGGAGGGCAACAAGGATGATAAAGGGACTGGAAACAAGGCCCTATGAGGAGAGACTGAAAGAACTGGGCATGTTTAGCCTTCAGAAGAGGAGACTGAGGGGAGATATGATCGCACTCTTCCAGTATTTGAAGGGATGTCACACAGAGGAGGGCAAGGATCTCTTCTCGATCATCCCAGTTTGCAGGACACGGAATAATGGGCTCAAGTTACAGGAACCTAGATTCCACCTAAACATCAGGAAAAATTTCCTGACTGTCAGAGCAATAAGACAATGGAATCAACTACCTAGGGAGGTGGTGGGCTCTCCCACTCTGGAGGCATTCAAGGTGCAGCTGGACAGACATCTGTCAGAGATGCTTTGACCTAGATTCCTGCATTGAGCAGGGGGTTGGACTCGATGGCCTTGTAGGCCCCTTCCAACTCTACTTTTCTATGATTCTATGATTCTGTGATTTTTAATTGTTATTTTAAAAAAATAATGTTAGCCACCTTTGGCTATTATTCAGGAAAAGCAGCGTATAAAACTTTTAAATAAATACATTAGCCTTGCCCTATCTATTAGAGTGAGCCATAGTTGGGTGAGCCAGTTATCCTAATAATTAGTGGCTGAAGACATAGCAGATCCTTCATGGCCTGCAGTTCTTCTCAGAGCCTGGCTACATGTTGCATTCATCATAGCAGGGCAGCCCCACCATGTAAAGGCTCTGCCTGTTGAGAACTCAGTCTGTAGGCTCCCTCCACCAATAAGCAGAGAAATCTGGAGGGATAGAAATCTCACACCCAATGTAAAGAGCCACTGGCTGCCTTTCTCCAGCTGTTAATTATCTCCCTCATCTATGTCCATGGTGGCTAATTTACCTTCTCCTCCTCCTCCTCCTCCCAAATTCTAAAGAAAATTAGATGCTGAGGGGAGAGAGAGATGATGGAAGATAGATGGAGAAATGGATCCTTTTACACTTAGGGTGCAATCCTATGCATGTTTAGACAGAAAACATCCCCTTGTAGGTGGGGAATGCTGGGAGTTGTGGGGCTTTTTTCTGCCTAGCCATGCATTGGATTGTGCTCTTAGTGTGTGATTTCTATTCCCAACAGATTTCTCTGCCTGTTGGTGTGGGGATCCTTCAGAGTTCACAGCTGACAGAATTCTTATGTGGTGGAGCTGCTATCATGTGATAAGTGTAAGGATCTGTAGTCCCCCAAGGATCTGTATTGGGACAGACCAGTGCCTTCTAATTTGTTTATAAACGATACTGAGTTAAGGGTGAGCAATGAGGTGGCCACATTCATTGAGACACCAAATCATTTAAGGTGGTTAAAACAAAAAAGGGACAGCAAAGTGCTCCAAAATATATATCTCCACATTTGGGGGAATGGCATTAAAATGGCAAATGTGGTTCAATGTAAGCAAGTGTAAAGTGGTGCACATTGGGGCAAAAAAAATCATAACTTCACATATACCAGGGATGTTCTCCCTGTGGCCCTCCAGATGTTCTAACCTACAACTCCCATCAACCCTCATTATTGGCTATGCTGACTAAGGCTGATGGGAGTTGTAGGGCAAAACATCTCATCTGTAGGGGCACAAGTTGCCCACCCCTGACATATATGCTGATAAGGTTTGAGCTAGCAGTGACTGACTAGGAAAGGGATCTTGGAGCTGTGGTAGTTAGCTCAATAAATGTTTGACTCACTGTACAGCTACTGCAAAAAAAAAAAAAGGCAAATTCCATGTTGGGGTTCACCAACCTGGATTGCTTTAAAAGAGGATTAGACACATTCATGGAGGATAAGGTACTATAAAGACAGGGGCAGAGCAATCCTATGGCCCCTTGACAGCATCTAGAGGGCCATAGGATTGTTTGGATTTCCAGATCCAGGGTCAGAAATGAGCTCCAACCTTGGATCTGGGGATCCACACTCTGATCCCCACCCCCACCCCGCAGGCAGTGCAGTGCAGAAAGAACCACACTGGCTACTTCTCTGAGGTCATAAGAGTGACCTTGGAGAAGGGGATTAGGGGGTGTTCCGGGGGGCTAGAAGGGAAGGATACCCGCACTGCCAAGATATGACATATCCTGGTGGTGGAGCCTCCGCTTCCTTCCCTCTCCCTCCGAAACACCACAGTTAGATGGCTGAAACTGGCCGTCTAGCTGCTTTGAAGAGCAGGAGGAACACAGAGGCAACTTTTGCCTCTGCACTCCTCCCTTCTCTGCATAGGATGCATGTAATCCTCTGAGTTCAGAGGGTTATGGGCATCCCTAAGAGGCAAAGTACAGTACTTAAGGCTTTTCCTCTTGCACCTGTGGAGTCCATGGCCTGAATCAAGCCAAGCCTGGGCAACATACCTTCTAGTGCCTAGTTTATACAGATAGCTGCATAATTGGAGGGAAAAGCACTTTTGTGTGAGATGAAATAATTGAATTACAGTTTATGGAAGGAATAGAACAGAAACAATTCAGCTTTGAAACTTTTTAGAAACAATATTCCTTGTTTTTATGCACCAGAATATACAGTCATAGTAAGTTAGGCTTTAAAATAGTATTTCTGGTTTTATTAAGTTAGCGAATCAAGGGCAAGATCCAGGCAAATTTAGGTCTTTGTAATCAACAGGATTTAAATGTGAGAGATTTACAGCACACCCTATTAAAACAGCCCCATTGAGTTCAATGGAATTTATTCCCAAATAAGTGAGTACTGTATAAGATTGCAGCCTTAAGCACATGCTTAACTCTCTCTTTAAACTTGGACTGAAGGGAGTGATCCTATGGCCCCTAGACATTGTCTGAGGGGCCATAGGATTTTTTTGATTCCCAGATCCAAGGTCAGAGACTGCATTCCAGCCTGGGGATAGAAGCTCCGCCCCCTCCCCTGCCCACTCACAGCCAGCGTAGAAAGAACCAAACTGGCTACTGTCCAAGGTTGGGAAAGTGACCCTGGAGAGGGGTGGTAGAAGGGGGTGCTTTGGGAGGGAGGGGAGGAGACTGGGGAGGCCAGGATACAAGGTATCCTGGGGCCTCTCCAGCCTCCTTTCCTCCCCCTGTGAAATACTATCTCTAGAGGGCCAAAAATGGCCATCTAGCAAAAATGGAGAGTGGAAGGAGTGGGGAGGCGAAGATCGCCTCCACCACTCCTCCCACTCTGCATTGGATGAGCATGAGCCTCCGAGTTCAGGGGCTTATGCTCATCTCCATTGGACTGTGCCCTAAAAGACCAAAAGTTTGGCAGAATCACAGCCCTACTGAATATTTTGCAAGATGTGCTATGTAAAGAATCAAGTGTCTTGGATTTTTGTTAATTCCTTTTTATAAATGAAGAATGTGTTACTTTTTACTTTATCTAAGCTTCAATGCTTATATACATTTTAACTTGATGAAAGTGGATATTTTGTTATTGTGAATAATAAACAATGTAACAAGTCCTTGTAACATCTTAGTCCAATGTAACATCTAATCCTTGGTTTTAGCTCTTCTGAAGACAAATCTATTGGCATCCATGAAAACCTACCTACCAAAGAGAAGGGCAATAACTGGATTTGGGACTAAATGTATATTTAGTATGTTTACTGTAGAGTACAGGCTATACTTTTCTTTTTCTCTACTGTATACATACAGTTCTACACAGGGCTACCCCTGAAGAGTGTAGAAATTTCAATTGGTGCAAAGAGTGACAGCTAAGCTGCTAACTGCTGCACGATACCAGGACCACATTACACCTATCCTGAAAGACCTGCACTGGTTGCTAATTGCTTTCCTGGTGCAATTCACGTTGTTGGTTTTAACCTTTAAAGCCTTAAATGGCTTAGGACCTGGCTCTCTAAGGGACCTCCGGTCTTGCTATGAACCTGCCTGAATATTAAGATCTGTAGGAGAGGCCCTTTTGAAGGTGCAATTACCTGCCATCTGCAGAGCCCTGTTTGTTGGGCACATGTAAAAGGGCTTTCTTCTTTGTTGCCCTCAGACTATGGAATGCACTCCTTCAAGATCTGTGATCCCCCCCCCCCCCCGCTCTCTTGGCCTTTAGAAAGCGTGTAAATACTGATCTTTTCAACTTGGCCTTTACTGTTTTAATGTTTTTACTGGTTTTACTGGGGTTTTTTGTTTTAAGATTTTAGTGTTTTAAATTGTTGTACACCACCTTGATGGCTTTTTAGGAGATAAGGTGATATATAAGTGAATAATAATAATAATAATAATTATTATTATTATTATTATTCTTTCAAATTTACTTTCTTCATTTAAGTCTCCCAGTCTGTCTTTGTCCTGCTTTTGCAACTTCTTTGGCTTTAAATGGTACCAGAAAAAGGAAGCTATTGGACTTTTTAAAAAATTATCTTTTGCTTTTGTGTCGTCTTTGTAATTTATATCCTTTTAATGCCCAGGGCTAGTGGGACAAGGTCAAGTGGTATTAAGTTTTCTGTAATGTCCTTTGTCTTTCTGGTTTGAATTTTCTAAAAAAAAAAAAAAAAAAAAAAAAGACAAAGACCGCCAGTGAAAAGGAAGCTATAGAATGACAGACTGAAAAAGGATTTATCTTACCGTATATAGAAGCAGAGTACAGGGTAAGACTTTTACTTCTGAAAACAAATAAGACATCAAGTTTTAGTTACAATTACAACACCTAAATGCCAATATTAACAAGCAACATATGATGTATTACATAGAGATCAGAAAGCTATTCAGATTAGCCCTGCCACCTTTTGTCTTATGTCTATGCTTTTACTATGCAGCCCATGCTCATGGTATCAGAGCATTTCAAAAATTAGCTGTACAATTACCATTGAGTCAGAGATTTGGAGATTCACAATTCAGCTTCTCCACTGCCAAAGTACTCCAAGCAGCCTAACCTCTATAAATCAGGATGGCCACAATTTAAGCTATTAGTGATGGAAGTGCTTGGCAACTTCTTCACTGCTACCTGTGTGTTCTGGAGCGTGTTGAACAGTTTGCTGGAAACCATTACTGCTAACACTTCCCCCTAAAATCATAAAGCTACTGGCTTTCAACTTTCAGACCTGGCAAGGCATGTGGGTAGCAGCTGTAGCATGTGAGAAAGGAGTACCGTCTGCCCTATATTTGAAGCCCCTCAAACATGGATTGATAAGTGCCAGCAAAAAAAATTACTATTTTTTTCATTTGTATCCTCTCATCTCTAGAAAGCTAAGATAATATGTTCTAAAAGCAAATAAAACAAACAAACAAAAAGCAAATAGAAAATACACAGAGAGAGGATTAAAATACATATTGAGCCATATACTGCCCACCTTGCCCCTCCCCCAAAGATCTGCTTTTTCATTATAATCAGGGATTCACAATTCCAGGTAAGCATTACCATGATTAATCAAACCTGAAACAGATATGCTTATTAATTGAAAAAGGCATGGGGAGAAGATGGCAGTACCAGGAAATGAAAACCTCAAAACGAGACCAAGTTGGTCTGATTGCTGCAGAATCAAAATAATAAAAAGTCTAATCATTTCAGTGTAATCTTTATTGGGTTTAGAAGGATTAGATCTTATCTTTCTTCAAAGAATTCTTTGAGGAACCTTTCTCTGGTGAGATCTCTTGAAGTAACTACATTTTATACTTTTAGAAAGCAATACTGTACTTTCTGATGGAGCACTTAAATATCAGAGCCTCAGATCTATCCAAAGCTCTGCCAGGCTCTTGCCCACAGAACAGAAGGGAGCATGAAGCATGTGATTTTCCATTTTGTTCCCTCCATGGACCCCCTCCTCAAGGTCAGAGTGCCAACCTCAAGAAAGAAGCCATCATGAAAGTTTCCACAGTGGCTGGAAGCAGGGATCCATGATTAGATTTTCTTTGAGGATGGACCTCTCTCTCAGTCCTCACAGGGGAAAATGTGCTATATCCTATGGCCCCTGGGACACCTTCCCCAGGACTGCTTTCTTAAATACTAGTCTGTAGTACTAGTATTTGATGTGTCCTTCAATAGATTTGGGAAGGAAAGGCGGGATAGTGTTACTGAGCCCAATGCATTCTGAGTCAATGAGTCTTCAGTGCCAGTGATTAAACAAAAGAAGTATTCTATCATATAACTCTGGGACGATATTAAAAAAAAACTTTTTTTAATCAGTCATTGACTCAAATTCATTGACGCTCAATAAAATATATCTTCAATGCACTTTTGAGGTTTCCTGTGTTGCCTCTTCCATAAATTAATCAGACAAGAATCAGCAGTAACTTCCCTGGTCATTTCCTGTGTAGTGCTAAAAGTGCTTTCTTTGTACTTGATGTCTTTGGGGACTGCAGAATTTTGCCACTTTTAGTACAATCCAAGGAAATTGTACAAACACTGTTGTGGAACATGGTGTATATTGATACCCAGGTATGCAAAGAGCTGTTCCACTGCAGAGCAGATTAATGATGTGAGTGTATATTTACACTCCCAAGGCAATTTAAAGGCCTCAGAAGAAATGTCTGGGATGGACGAATAGCAAAAAAAATAGACCAACATGAAAATAATAGATCTATCACACCAGAATCAAGGCCTCTTTCTTTTATTAAAAAAGACATATCACATAGTTTCTTGCTCTATAAGAAAGATATCCATGCATAATATTTGGGGGGGGGGATTATAGCTTCAAAGTAGAGCACATGCTTTGCATTCAGAAGATCCCAAAATCAGATGATAGTAAACGCCTCTCTCTGCCCAAGAGTTGGACAAATAATCTGATATAGTATAAAGCACCTTCCTATCTTTCTGAGCTGAAGTTCTACAAATAATCTCACTAGCTTAATCAATCGGATACAAGTACCACTTTTTTTCTTGTTGTTTATCCCTAAAACTAACTGTCAGAGCCCCTGCTTCATAAGGGCCAATAATTCTCCTTGAATCTTTCTGAAATAAATTTATTTGTACATTAAGAAAGCCATTTATTCACACAGTAGCAGGAGACAAATAGAAAAAGCCAAGGTATATCAAAATGGAGTTGCATTTTGGAAGTAGAATGGCCAAAGGTCTGTGTTGTCATGCATTTTTAAGAACATCTAGCATGGAAAGCACTTTCTGAGCCTTCTGGTGCTACTTGTATTAAATGCTGTAAAACAAACAGATGGCACAAGGAGCATGATGTCTTCAGTTACAAATCTCTCTGGGTAGGAGTCTGTTTTCCTTGAATATTAAGCTTTCCTTAAGGCAAGAAAACAACTATTTGAGGAGGCTCAAAGTGTAACTAGGTTACAACAGGGGTGAGTACTCTTCCTTTCATCTTTAGCCTGAGGGGGGGAAATCTTAAAAGAGAAGGAGTATGCATGATGGTTCTGGGGAAAGAACCACAGAGAGTCAACTAGCTTGACATAATCAAGGGTTGTCCCATTTATTCCTAGTTCTAGCAATCCAGATAAGTGTGTGTTGTTAGCCCCACTGCACTAATTGGAAGAAGTTGGCATTGTACTTTCTGACCCAAGAGTAACACACTCTGGAAGGAGTCATGAACAAACTAAGTATTTCATGGAACTGTTTGTTTCTCTCAAAGGAAGCTCACCTCATTACTTTTGTAAACGACAGTTCATATGATATTACATGAAGCCTGAGAAATGTTATCTAGTTAATAAGAGGAAAACTCACAATTTCTTTCTAGCACCTTGGATAGCTAACAGGCAGTCTGTTTGCTACCAAATGACTCATAAATGCTTGAAATTTGGAAGTATACTATACGGTAGTTCTGCAATACTTGTCCTGTGTTTGTGTGCCTCTACTATTAAGGATATTTTTGACACGTATCTCTCTAAAATGTAGTGGTTGTTTTTCTTCTAGTTTGACTCGGCTTGCGCCTCTTTTTTCATATGTGTCTTTGGAAAAGCTAGATATCAGCAACAACTGCTTATTAGGTGAGTTTAAAAGATAAATTGGGGGGAAAGTGATTTTGAATTGTCATGAGTTTACAGATGCGAATGTAAGTGAGCCAGTGTGGCGTAGTGGTTAGAGTGTTGGACTAGAACTCGGGAGATCCAGGTTCTAGTCCCCGCTCGGCCATGAAACTCACTGGGTGACTTTGGGCCAGTCACTGACTCTCAGCCTAACCTACCTCACAGGGTTGTTGTGAGGATAAAATAGAGAGGAGGAGGATTATGTAAGCCACCTTGGGTTCCTTGCAGGAAAAAAGGTGGGGTATAAATATAATAAATAAATAAATAAACATGTACACAAAAGGAGGCTTTAAAAACAGGCTGCAGGATCACATGGTTTCTTCAACAGCACAAATTCCTCTAGCCTTAACTATGATTGAGGCTTACATAGGCACTGACCCATGGTAATCAGAGTTCACTATTAAACAAGATTTGAATCCAGGTTTGAAGCTGGTTAACAGCAAACTCTGTTTAGTATGAACCATATTTAAGGTTGTAAGCTTTAACCATCTTTAAGGACTATGAAAAAATGGGAGGAAAGCAATTGGGCAAGTCCGCAGCCCTCTTCTGATCCCTTAATCATGTTTTAAAAATGGTTAATATTTAAACATGTACCGGTATCACTACATCATAGATAATAGTTCAGCTTAGAACACAGTTAGGTGTTTAAAAGCATCTACTGTTTTGTGTTTTTCTAATTCAAATTATCCATTCTGGTGTAATGTAAACAAATAATCTTCCTTTGATAAGGCAACCTGCCCAAAATTATTTTGTACACTTATATTGCTAACTGTAATTATATAATTGTTACTTTATGTTCAGCCGTTTCATTATGCCTTCATGTAGTAGGCCACAGGATTTTGACCTAGTTGAGTGACAACATTCTTTAGTCAAGAAAAAAGGATGATCAAGGATATACCAATATAATGAAGATAAATGGCTTACCCAATAGTATTCATGCAAACCCATGATTCAGGGAGATCAAAAGGAAAGAGAGGAATAAGTTCCATGAAGTGATTTAATGGCCACTTAAAATATGTCCAAATTAGTGCCTAACACTATCTGACATCATCTGTGGGGAACATAACCTGCCCAACCTGCCTATTTTTGCACTGATTGGGAGGGGGTGGAATGAATAGTTTGGGGATTCAACTTCATAGTCCACTAAAGATATTTGCAAAACCCAGAGTTAATTTTTTTACAAATTTGACAATTACTTAAAAGCATTTTGTTGTGATCATAGTTGAAATAATAGAATTGTTTCGATTTATATTTACCACATGCAGATCTTAAGAACTTCATTCAGTGGATTAGTGGTTGTGATAGTCTAAGAGAATTGTCCCTCCATAGAAATCCGCTTCTTCAAGAGGACAACTGGAGGTATGCAGATAAGAGAAAGGGAGCGCGACAAGTGTGTCTGAGAACTAATACAGCGGGTGGCTGAGATTTTGTTTTCCTTCCATAGCCTTCAGTGATAGAGTGAGCAACTATTCTTGTTAAACTGACTAAGTAATAGTGGGTAGTTGTTTAGCAAAGCGGTTTCCCTTTCCCCCTCCTTTTCTGCCTCCCCGCAATATTTCATAGAAGTGTCTTACATCTCAGATGAAAGGGACTTTGGGATGGAAGGTGAGGGCAAAACCATGGTAGTCTCTAGTATCAAATCTTTTTTCCAGAAGTCTTGATTATAACAATTCATTTTCACAAAAAAATAAGTCAAGCAGGTTTTGTGGGTTGGATCAAGACTTAAGTTAGTTGTACTTCGTTCTCATTTAAATCAATGGTGCTTAAGTCATTACTAACTTGTCCCACTGGTTTCAATGGGACCTTAAATTCAACTAACTTAATCTGGATCCAACCCCCTTTTGTGTTAGGCAATTAGCTAGTATAGATTTGATAATGATGGATACATACCTTTTGCTGAAATAATTGAAAGTACTTCCAGAGAAGATGTGAAAATGTATTTATCAAAACTGCCCGTGATTACATAAAATTATTCATATGATGAATGAAACCAGATACAATCCCAATGAAACTACAATTCATGTAGTTTGGGATTACCAACAGATTTGCAAAACACCCCCCCTCCAAAGCCAGGGTTTGTTTTTTTCTTCCTAGCTGCTTTTTCACATATATTGATAGTAGTTAGAAATATATGGATTATATGGAACTAGTTACATCTACTCTTTTTGGCTTCTTGTCACCAGCATTAACATTTGTGCCTGTATGTATGTACACAGACAAGACTTGAATAGTCCCTATTAAGAAACCTCTACCTCTTCAATATCATTATCTTCCAATAATATCTTTCATCTCAGGAATATCCCACACACACAGACACCCCATCACCTTTTCACTTGATTTTGTAGCATATCCGATTAGCTCTACTCTTAAAAGTCACTCTTGTTTTTGTTAAACACACAACTCCTTTTCGACTTCTGCTTTTCTACATCCCCCCTTTGACAACTTCAGTATTGCCTCCTGTATGCCCTTTCCATGACCTTACATTTACCAAAGGATGACTTAGCTGCTTTTATTTCCATCCTTTCTGATCTTTTTGCCCTTTCTTCCTATGGCAGTTGTTGATTGTTTTTTCCGAATTCTTGAATCTTTTGGTCCTGGATCCCACTGTAAAGCTCACCTTTCCCTTTTGGCTTATTTAAACAGCTACTTTCAATATGTGTATTTTATTGTTTTCTTTTATATTTGCCAAACACACACACACACACACACACACACATCCCTCCACAAGCTTATTGTGTGGCAACTTCACATATTTCACAATTTTTCAGGCAGCTTGTTCCAGTGCTGAGCTGCCTTTATAGTTAGGAAAATTTTTGTGTGTTTAACCAGTATCTAGGTACATTCCCCTAGCTTAAAACCATTGCTTCTTTTCTTATCTGATACTTGGTGGATAGGGTGACCAATTATATTTTCTCTTCTGTCTGTAATCCTCTGTCTTATATATGTGCTGACAGTGCTGTTAGCTGTTTTCTGGTTTTCTAGAACCACACCAATTTTTTAATGCGTTCTTATGTATGACCACTACAGATTCTGACAATTGGCCAACTAATATTTTGAGGATCTTTGGATATATGCCATCAGACCTGATGAACTTGAACTGATTCAAATTTATGTCATATCACTAGTACCCATTCTTAGTAATTTGTCTCTTCCATTTACTACCAGTGTTCCCCGTATATACTCGACTTTAAGTCGGCCCTAACATAAGTCGGGGCCCCTAATTTCACCCCCCAAAACTGGGAAAACTTATTGCCCCCCAGTATAAGTCTAGGGTGGGAAATGTACGAGGGGAGACTCCCGCCGCCACCCCCAGACACCCCCCACCCCCGTACCTACACCCGCCGCTGCCGCAGCCCCTCCCCCACCGAAGCCGTGCCGCAGCCCCCCCATGCCACCCCCACGCTACCCCCAGACACCCCCAAGACACCCCCCGTCACCGTACCTGCTCCCGCCGCCGTAGCCCCACTTCGGAAGGGGAGGGGCGCGAGCGATCCTCTTCCCGCCCGAACCTGCGCCTTTCGCGGCCGGCCGCCTGGCCGGCCGAGCTGGCTGGCTGGCTGGCGGGGGCCAGCTCAGAGCGCGGTGCCATCGCGCTGGGGGAGGGCGCACGGAGGCCCCCTCTCCGCCGCTCTCCACCAGACACCAGATCCAGGGGGGCGCCTGAAGTTTCCTTCACCCCCGCCGGCGCCTCTCTCTCTATTTTTCTTCCGGCGGGGGGCGGCGTTTGCTTTCCTCCCTTCCGCCGGACGGTCCGTCCTTCCTCCCTTCCGCTCAAGCAGCGCCCGGGCGGACCGTCCGGCGGAAGGGAGGAAATAGAGAGAGAGGCGCCGGCGGGGGGGAAGGAAACTTCAGGCGCCCCCCTGGATCTGGTGTCTGGTGGAGAGCGGCGGAGAGGGGGCCTCCGTGCGCCCTCCCCCAGCGCGATGGCACCGCGCTCCGAGCTGGCCCCCGCCAGCCAGCCAGCCAGCTCGGCCGGCCGGCCGGCCGCGAAAGGCGCAGGTTCGGGCGGGAAGAGGATCGCTCGCGCCCCTCCCCTTCCGAAGTGGGGCTACGGCGGCGGGAGCAGGTACGGTGACGGGGGGTGTCTTGGGGGTGTCTGGGGGTAGCGTGGGGGTGGCATGGGGGGGCTGCGGCGCGGCGCGGCTTCGATGGGGGAGGGGCTTCGGCGGCGGCGGGTGCAGGTACGGGGGTGGGGGTGGGGTGTCTGGGGGTGGCAGCAGGGGTCCTGGGGGTGGAGGGGGGTGCCTGGCGGTGGCAGCGGGGGTCCTGGGGGAGCGCTGACCCACTTATAAGTCGAGGGGGGCATTTTTCAGCACAAAAAATGTGCTGAAAAACTCGACTTGTATTCGAGTATATACGGTATATATTTTCCTTTTGGTTTACAACTCATTATAAAATCCTTCTGCAGTGGAATTGGTCTTCTGCCATTTCCCCCATTTTGTTCTACACTTGGTTTACAAATATGCTTCCAGCTCTTTCAGATTATTTTTTCCATTATCTCTTTTTCCCATGGATCTTGGCTCTCATTTTTCAAAATCCACTTTTCTAAAATTGGATCACCTCATCCGAGAGTTGGCTTCTGCATAGAAGAGCATTTGATATACATAGGGATTTCATCAGTCACTACAAAGTTTGGGACACACAGAGTTTTGGGTCATGCTTGAAAACAGTGTTTGGGTCACAGGATCAGAGGGATCTTTCTTTCAAATAAGCACAATATCTTAGTTCAGCTATTAACTTCTGCATGCAGTGAAGGAGGGGGCAGGGAGGAGACTATAATATAAGACCAAGACCAATTCTTGATCTCACCTTGAGGACAGGTTCCACAGGATATCAACTGAGTAAACCTTTGTTTTAAACTTTCGATTAATATTTTATATGGGAAGTGGGGATGAGGGTAACATACACTCTGAAAAGTATGGAACTTGACTAGCATAGCATTACCTCCGAATATATACAGTATTTATGTTTTTACATGAGAGAGACAATTTGTAAAAGCCTGCCCAACGGCCAATTTTGCTAAAATATTGCACACTGTACACAGCAACATAGCAATCTTACTATTTGTAGTTATATTGCTCTTAATTGTTGAGATACATATAATTAATTGCTGCTCCATGTAAGCTCAGTTTGAAATAAACCCTTGAAATTCCTGGGCCATCAAGGTCCTCCTACACTGTTTGACCAATTGAGCTTCAGGATTGGACAAGAAATTAATTTATCTAATGGGATACTATAAAGTATGGAATTGTTGAATTCAGCATTGACTATAACTTCAGGCAATATGTTTCAATGAACTTTACATAACCCCTTGATACCAACAAAGGAATTAGTTGTAAAATTTCCCAATCGGTTTCCTACTTTCATGTCCAGCCAGTGATAACACTGAAGAAGCTGAAGTACTAAGAAATCACTTTTTAGAAATTAAACCCTGGGATCAGTTTGAGCACTCCTAGGGGGAATGTGTTTCATTGCAGTAATGATTAATAGAACATCTTAAGTGACAGAATATTCACCAGGAAGTTTTCACTAAATGAAATATTGACTCAGCCGTCACCAGGAGAAACCCAGCTGGAAAAGCTAGTGTTAAGATCCCATGGCTCTAAGAAACCATACTTTACAACATTAATCAACTTGATATGGCACCTTTTCAATATATCATTATTCGACATTGTCTCTAATGCCACACTGCATATTCAGAGCTGTTGGTTTAGTACTGTCATCTAACACTTTTGCACTTGTAACAAGGATATACAGACATTGTGTTTTTTTGTTCTAGCATAAATTAGAATTATAGTTCTAGTCATGTTTACTGAAGAATATAAGCCAGCCAAAATTAAGTGTTCTTGAGTCCATTGTTTTCTGTTGGATGTGAGCTAAACATATATTTTAACATTTATGGTGAAATCAGTGCAACTTGAAAGTGCTTATCCTTGGCTAGATCATGTCCACATTTGGTGATATTATAATGGACCATGGTAGTGGGTTGAAGGCCTATCCTTTGTAGTTACGTTTAAGCAGGCCTGGAGGTATATAGAACACTATATGACGAGGAATCCTGCCTGTAAATATGTCCCTTCCATTAAAAATTAGGCTAGATCCAGGATTTCCCCCTGCCACCATGAACACTCTCTAGCCCAGTTCGCATGCTCACGGCTGGCTCATAAGCCATGGTGGCATATTTCCCCTGCTGCATGTGCCGGTCGCGTGCTGGTCACATGCCAGGGCGATTAGCATAATTACCCTCAGCAGTGTGGGTTGTCATGGGCTGGGTTTGCATGATCGGGGAAGGAAAAGAAGCTATGGTGGCTTCTTTTCCCTGCCCCACACATGCCAGTCACGTACCTCCTCATTTCCATGGGTTGCCATGTTCTCCAAACCCAGTAAGGTGGGTGGAGGGGGTTTGGAAACCACCCGTGCCACCTACCCTCTCTGGATTCAAATGACACAGCAACCAGTGCGTGGGTAATTATGGAAATGAGGTGCCATGCAACTGGCATGCAAGGGGTAGGGGAAAGAAGCCACCATGGTTTCTTTCTTTTTCTTCCCTGATTGTGCGAACCCGGCTATGTTGTGTGAACCCAGCCAGGGTGGCTTGTTGCCATGGGAACAAGCCACCCAGAACACATGGGCTGTTCAGGGTTCTGGTTGGCTTGTTACCCATGGCTACAAGCCACCTTGGATGGGTTCACATGACACAAGACACACTGCTGAGGGTAATTATGCTAATCCCCCCAGCACATGACCTGGGTTCAGTCAACATGATAACCCACACTCAAGGGTTGAGTATGGGTTGCATGTGGGTTGTTGTTGAACCATGGGTTATTGTTGAAATGTGGGTTATCATGTTGTCTGAACCCAGCTGAGGCTAACAAACCATGGTGAACAACCCACAGTTCACAACTCAACTGTGGAAGCAACACGGGGCAGAGGTCCTTCTGTGTTTTCTTTTTAAATGACAAAAAATCCATTCATGGATCTTCCATGTAACAAGTAATTTTCCTAAAGTGGAGTAGCACTCTGGTTTGGATCAGAACTTTGTGCAGCTGATCCTGTAATCAGATAAAGTCCATGGACTCAACTTCAAAAGATCACAAAATGCTTTAATATTTTCTCTAGTAAATAGTTAAAAAGAGAATTTATCTTCTTTCATGGTATGTTCTGCTACTAGCAAATATAATAAAAATTAGCAATAGATACATGTTTAGGCTGTGATGCAGAAGGCGGGGCTGTTCACATGACATGACTGCCCACTGTGTGTTATTTAACCTATGGTAAGGCTGTGGCTCATGTGGCTGCCATTTTGAATATGGAACCCCCGCTTGGGGGTTGTCGTGTTGTGAGAATCCAGTGAGCATGGGTTACATGAGGGTTAAGCAACCCTCACATAACCCATGGTCTATTTTAGGGATATCTGAGGATTGTTTAGCCCTCGCATAATCCCCCTCTCACTGGGTTCACACCACACAACATATGCAACTTGGTGCCCACTGGCACTGTGGCTCATCGTGGGTTAAATAATCCATGGTGAGCTTCGGTGTGTTGTCCCAACCTGGTCTGTGAGTGCTTGGGAAATCCGTTTGGCAGCAGGAAAGCAATCTTTGTGAACACATGGAATTCCTTTATTTTCCATAGCCAATTTTGGGGGAAAGACCTTTCTCTAACACATGTGGATTAAATCTGCTGGACTGCCTGCAACCTTTCTTATGCTTAGAAAAACAATGTACATATAGTTTCTACACAGAGTTCATAGGAATCTCCAAAGCTTGGAGTAAAACATAATTATTCTAACCTTATTTTCTTTCTCTCATTTTTAAAGGTGTTCCTTACTAAAAATTCTGCCAAGTTTGAAAATACTTAATGATGAAAACATAAGTTCTGATGCAGAACTCCCAGGTGAAAGAATTAAAAATAAAACAGAACCAGGAAGTTTTGCAGCATTTTGTCAAGCTCAGATTCAAGAAATTGACTTAGTCAGCAAAAAAGCTACAGCTAGGTTAATGTAAGTACAATACATTTCTGAGAATTAATTTTTTCCTGCATGTTTCATGTGCTTTTCGGTGTGCCCAGACTGCATATTACTCTAACAAAATGAAATACATTAGAATCACATTAAAGTGAGAAGTTGCTGAAATATCCTTTTCAATTTTGCTTTGACTCCATTCATTCATGCTTTGTGACACCTTTAAAAAACAAAACTCATGGAGTGTCAACACTTACCAGATGGATGTAGCCCTTCCTCAGGTTTTCATGAAACAAACGAAGCTTTTCTTTCTGCATTAAAGGAATCCAACACACATATGTAACCTAATTATTGCTTGGTTTTTAATTAGTCACATGAAATTAACAGCCCTTAAAATATTAATTGTGGCTGGATCATACCCACAATCTACCAGTTCAGGCCATTGGTCCACCTAGCTCGGTACTGTCGACACTGACAGGCAACGGCTCTCCAGGATTTCGGTCAAGAGCCTTCCCCACCCCTACCTGTAAATGCCATGGGTTGAATCTGGGATCTTGCACATGCAAAGCATGTACTCTACCACTAATTTATGGTCCTTCTAATTTCCTAACTCTGCGGTATATTTTTTAAATATGGAAAACAAAGTTCTTATAAGAAATCATACACAGCCCCTATTTACATATGCCTAAGCCTATATCTACATTCTGTAAATTAAGTGACATCTGGAATGATCCTATACATGTTTACTTGAAGTAAGCCCCCCACAGCATACAACGGGCTGGCTTGCAGATAAGAGTGCATGGGATTGCAGCCTTAATACAATTCTTAATACATTCCTAAATAATAGAACAAAACCAAGCAAGCTTCTTGTCTGTTTGACATCTCTCTAAGTTATGAGGCCCTGTAGGTATGACCTCAAGTATGTAAACTGCCAAAGGTAATCATTGCTAGGTTCCTAATCCATGTTTCATACACCAGAGCTGCTCAATTAAATTGTCTGTGTTATTTTTACTTTCAAATCCACTGTGCCTACCCATGTTTAAGAATTATGTGATTTTTAAAAATTAATTACTCTGTTCTAATAAATGTCTGTCAGTTAATCTTTTGACACGTAGTTGTAAGTAGCTATGCTAAAATGCACTTCCGTTTCAGTGTTTTGGCTTTCAACAGGCTCTTGTACAGATGCCTGGAAATAAAAGACACTAATGGAAGTTGAAACCCTTTTAAACAGTCATACTTTAAACAGATGTAAATGACATAAAAGCTTATAAAAGGAAATATAACTGAAGAAATATAAACATTAAAACTCTTTATGGAGTTTAAAAGCCTTTTGCAAACAAGCCTGGTGCAATAATGATATTACGCCATATATCAACATATATAGAATTATATAATACTACTATTATATTTACTTGTCACAGCTTTTACCTTTCTTGGTATAATATTTATTATCTTTTTTTAAAAAAAGAAAGTTCTATAATGTTCTTGTCTAGGAAGCATTCAGCCCAGAAAACTACCTTTTGTCATTTCTCAAGTTGAAAAACACAATATAGTAAAGAGTATTTAATTTTAAATATGACTATCTAATACGGTTATAATAATTCATTAAAATCTAGTTCACATCAAACAATCTTATTTCATTACATATTCATGAGAGAAGTAATGTTGAAGTATCTCCATATTAAGATCAAATGCTAGAGTACATCATCATCTCTTCTTGAATGGTGATGCAAATCACTGTTCCCAAAGATAATATTTCATATGACAAAATTGCGTGAAAGCTATTTCCATCCCCCAAGAGGCTGGTTCTCTGCAGTCATAGAACATTAGAAAGATATTAGGAATAATTAGAACTGGTCTCATAATTCTAGAGAATCAGCCATTCAGGTGAGACTAACTTTGCACTATATAACAAACTGTACCACTTGTATCACTTTTACCCTAATCCACTGTGCAATACAATAAGAGACTGAGATAAATGAGGTCCCCAGATGAGAAAACTGAATTCCATGCACTCCAGAAGCGATCAGGACATATGAAAAGTCATTAAAATACAAGGAAGTTTATTAAAATGTATTAGTAGTATGCATTGTTGAGCTTGCAAAACAATAATATTCTTTTGAATATTCTGTGTGATCCTATCCTCATCCATGTATTCCAAAGCATAATTTTATCCAATACATTTTTACATTTTGGTTCTTTTCTTTTTTTAAAATTCAGAATAAGACTATGAACTATGTGTAATTTCATTTGCTCACTTTGATCCTTTCCTCCCCTTGTATCTCCTCCTTTATTGTCTTCCCCATAGTCTGTTTCAGATTGGATGTTCTTTAGGAGCAAAGACCTGTCTGTTTATTCTTATTATTCTTATTTCTTATGAAATTTTATAAAGCACCATATACACTGATAGTGTTGTATAAATAATAAAGAGTTGTATTATTCTGAATTTGGTTAATGCTTGATCTTTTTAAAATAAGTCCCTGTTCCATGTTCTCTTGCCTTCATGCTCAAGTGAGATGGTTGGGCATGAAAGAGAGCCTTTTTCAGTTGTGGCACTAGCTGTATGGAATTCCCTCCCAAGGAATTTCCTCCCAACTGTCCTAAACTCTGCTCACCTTTTGGCAAACATTGAAAAGCTGGGTTTACAATGTATAATGCGCAACAGGTTGCACATGTGTAATGCACAACCAGTTGCACAACTGCTTGCACAACAGCATTTGCTCAAACGTAACTTTGGTTGGGTTCTCCTCTTGCGCATAGTTCAGAACTTAGTTTCTGATAGCACAGTGTCATTTGCGCTAATGGAATGACACAATTGGATACTACCCTATCCCATCATGGGCCAAAAAGCAGAGGTGATTTTGCAAATGGGTCTATCCTTGTAGCTTGTGGTTCAACAATATTTATGTGTACAGTAGATATATAGAATAGAAGTGTAGTTTATATGTTATGACTACATCTGTTTTCTAAAGATACTGTCTGTTTTTTCTATAACATAATATTATTTATAGAATGAGGATTCATTATTCTAAACATGCTAGATGCTTTTCAACATTTTCTCCCCAGAGATGAATTCTCTGCAGAAGCTGTACAGCTGCAGTGTTGGTATTTTAAGAAGCTGATGAAGCTTAGTAGTGACCACCGCTATGCACATGAGTATGGAGTTCTAAACACTACTAAAGGAGAGGAACCAGAAAAACAGACAAATCATTTGAACCGAGAAGCCTTTAACATCATAGAGAAAAATAACTTCTTTATCACTGGTGTAAAAGAAAATAAGCAGGTCTTGTTGAATACGCCTGAAAGATGGATTACTTCTGGCCACACTCAGACTATGTCTGTTAACTCATTCATGGCAGTGCCTGGAATGGGAAAGAATCAAGAATACAGGCAAAAGGAGAAGACTATTCAATGTTCTCTTAACCACAATGGACAAAGCAAAGATAACAATATATTAATCAGTCCTAAGAGAAACAAATTCAGCAAGCAAATCACGGCAAGTAATGGAGGAAATTACCTTCAACATTTTGACAGTTTGCAAAAGTAAGATCCAAAGGTCAAACCACTTTATTATGGAAACATAACCATATCACTATGTACTCTTAATGCAGGCAAGGGCATCACTGATGCTACCTACCAGATGATCTTTCAGGAATAATCATAATCTTAAAACTGTTAGACTACATGTAAGATTTATTTATATATTTTCCCCTCAATTCAAGATCAATTGGTAATAAAATTCAATTTGCTTTATTACCCAATAAATGTTTAGGAAGGGGTGTAACACCTACTTTACCAACACAAACATCATGATCTAGAAACAGTGGCCCTGAAATAGGGTATCACTTCAGAATCCTTGCTCCTACTTTGGAAACAGCCAACTAACCTTGCTGTATTCTGTGTAAATGTAGTTGCACAAAGCTGTTGCAAAGCCCAAAGCTGGTTAAGCAGAGCACATGGTGTGTGTCAGTGCTAAGGATGGCTTATTCAAGTGCTATTTTAAAGATTGTGCAGATGCTATAGAGCTAGTTGCATTTGCATAAACAAGGTGCCTGAGATAAGACAGTAAACTGTTTCAGTATTATCTCACCAACTTGCAGAATAATAGGATGGAACTGCTCTGCTAAGAACACCTCTGTAATTATATTGGTGTGTGATTTCCTGTGTCCTACATCAGATAACATATACGGTATGCATATCTATAGGAACAGACTGCCTGTGTAAACCAAAAGCCTGAACTTAGAGTCCCTTTCAAAATCATGTTTAACTATCTCTTTGCTGTAGCCCCAGTGTGTGAGTGTGGCATCTTCTGATAATCCGTTCACCTCAAATTAACCTCCTTCCAATTCATTCTGTACCAAGTTACCTTTATAATTGACAAATGTTAGTTATATTATATACTACTTTATCTGAAAACATTCAACTTTGGTAACATTTTCAAACTAAAATATAACACAACTATAGTAAAACAAAGTAAACACCCTACAATCATAGCACCTGGCTAACAAATTCCAGCTCCCCATATATTCTATTATATGGAAAACAGATCCAAATACTGACCTAATGCATTCAACCAGTTCTCAGACAATCTCACAGCTTGTGAATTTGCTGAAATAAAGTCTGCCCATTCTACAAACCATTGGACTTTGATTGAGGCTAGGGATAGGCAGCATAATGCCTATTGTTTACTGAGCCTTACCAAGGATTTTCTCCCAGCCTGCACACATCTGTGTTGCCACTGTATGGCAACACCTATAAACCACTTGTTAAAAATAAAAAAATGGGGGGAGTCTTGGTGGATCCAATACAGCCAATGTGCTTTTGTAGGGTGAAATTACACACCCATTTACTAGGTTGTGGCTGCTTTAAAACTTCACATTTTGAGGTTATTACCATGTAGAGAGCCTGTCTTGTGCCTTAGACCACATAATGAGTAGAGCATTACCATGTCCCACAACTGCTTGGAAATCGGAAGAGGGGGATGCAAGGGCACCATGTGATTGGATTCTACAGACAAATGGCTAAACATGCAATTAGACCTGCAAAAGATGAAGTTTTAAAGTGGGCATGGCAAGCAAAGTATTTATGTGGCTTTTCCTATAGTGGTTTATCCGTTTTTGAGCCAATTTGATAATGGCTTGTTCTTAATACTGCAAAATGAAGCACAGTTACTAGGGAGTAAGTCCAATTGAACTTAGTGATGTGAGTTTGCGGAGGTTAGATATGTTGATTTCTTTGCACTTGGTGGTGCAATGATGGCCTTAAACTGAATCACTTGTACTTAAATATTTTCAAGAACTTTTACTGGTTTAACCATCACCGTTGGAACAGGAAAAATACAAAAACTCTATGGAATGTTTTTTCAATATTTTGTATCTTACATTTGGTGTATTTGATGTTTTGTCCAAAGCATTTTTCACAAAAAAATATATTCTTAGGTTCTAGTGTAGCATGAATAACTTTCATAGGTGATCTGTGTATGGCAAACTTGTGCTGATGCCATGAATCCTGCCAATTTTTATAAAAAGGAGTTATTTTTGAGCAGATTTAACTAGTGTAACATAATAAGAGTACTGTAGTGTACCGCAATTAGTCATTTTTCTCCTCCTCAGCCTGAAGGGCTTTGCTTGTCTCCATGACTGCCTTCTTTGTTGCTTTTCTGGTAACGCCTTGTGCCATTATGGTGAGCTATGTGGTCTCATTGTGTCTATACTCTCCATATGTTTGCTAATACAAAAGTACAGAAGTTAAGCTAGTGAAGTGATGTTCCTAGACAAAGAGACATAATTGTTTTTACATCTGATTGGACACATTTATATTCTGGGCCCTAATAGGACCATGGAAGAACAATAATATAACTCTTATTTTCTCTGGTATCGCAATAGTACCAGTTCATGTGGACTTGACAAATCCACACATTATATGCTATTCTAAATATACTGTCCACAATCCCCTGCCATGCCCTGAAATCCTGTATGAGTAATTCAATGTGTGTGTGTGTGTGTGTGTGTGTGTGAGAGAGAGAGAGAGAGAGAATATATATATATATATACACACACACACACATACGGAGATAGAGAGAGACAAAAACACAGTATAAAAGAATAGAGTTTCATGTGCAAAATCAGACATAATGCACACCATTCAGACAAGCACATGTCCAAGGGGGATAGATATGCCTACATCTGGTAACAGTGTAAAAAATACTATGTACACAAGAAGCAACCATGCCCGTGGAATATGCCTTGTTTTTCAACTGTAAATCTGCCTATAGTGAAAAGGTTACAATAGCAGTCTATGTCTAATTAGTAAATAATTTTCATTTACGATATCCGACATCACATACATTTCCTATCTCATTATCATGAACTATTTGGAAACATTGCAAAACAATTGTGGATCATATTATACCACTGAACAATTAAAATTATACAGTATTAAACAAAATATCTTAGGAGCAGACCAGACACTCTGCCTCATCCTTCCCTATTAATGCTGTAGCTCTGCATGGAGGAACCCTCTACCATCAACCCCTCCCCACATTTAGCATCCATTCCATGCATGGAAAGCTGTGCTCACAACAGGGAATCCATAGAAGGATCTAGGTTGAGCCCAAGATCTACTAATTTATTTCACATTACCCTCTTCTCCCTCACTTTGTCCCCATTTCCCTAAATCAATGAAAGATAAAGATCTATATTTATCCATCTTCCTGTAGATTCTGTGTAGCATGTAAATGGTGTCCAAGCACATAACAAAAATCCAAAGACTAACGGGCACAAATCACAATTCCTAAGTGCAGCATGTTGTTTTTATTATATTTATAGCTTGGCAGCCACAGTTATCCAGTCATACTGGCGAAGCTATAGAGTTCGTAAAGAGATCAATTTCTTTACAAGGCTACACCTGGCAGCAACGGTAATCCAGTCTTTTTGGCGGAGCTACCATGTCAGAAAAAAGAGAGTCAACTACAGCAAAGAAGGTGATCATTTCATGGACAAGCATAAAGCTGCTACTATACTTCAGGTCAGTCTGCAATCCTTGATTGTGCATGCCTCTCACATCCACTTTGGACCTCCAGGTAGACTGAGAAAACATCAAGGCAAATGGATGGGACAGTATTCCCCAGAAGCAAGTAGAGAAGACTGCCTCACATAGTCAAGCCTCCTAAGAAACTATAATTGTTCTTGAAAACTGAAAAATAATATTTAATTTACAGTGTGCATCAGCATGGTCCAGACATGGGCGGTCTGTCACTGGTGGCTCAAATAGTGGACTGGACCAGTATAGCCCAAGTCTCTTTTTTGGATGATTCCTGTTGGGTCGCCATAGATCTTAAGGCCAAACATCGCTGTTAATGGCTCCTGAGAGGCAATCAGCTGAAGTAGCAAGTTATAACTCCTCTGAAATAAATAAATAAAGTTGCTTATTGTCTTAGAAAATAATTGTTGGAGAAACAACATGTAGGGACAAACTGCATATGATATGGAAGATATGTGATCAGGTCGCCTTTGGGCTATGAGTCTTTTTCAAACTTAAGAGCAGAGATTGGACTGGAGGAGCAGCACTGGGACAGGAGGAATTTAACCCTTCTACACAGGCATGCCCCCCCCCCACACACACACACTATTTCCCTGATTGAATTCCTGCTTTCCCCAGACTGCTATTTGTTCTGGTGGAGAAAAGTCAGTAACCATAGTATGCCTTTCTTTTCTTCCCCCAACAGATCTAATAGCAGATTTGGTGGGGAGGGGAGAACCCCTGTCCTAGTGCTGCTGTCACTATCCAGTCCGAGAACCCTCTGTGCTCTTTTTTTTAAAGAAATGTTGGGAGATCCAATCATGTATAAACTTAAGACAATCAAGTCCATATCTGGTTACTGCTGGCATGTTAATAAACAGGCTACTTACACTGATGTAGTTCCATTGAACCTCAGCAACATTTCAGTAGTGTTAGGGCTCTGTGAATCACTGCCTTATGGAGTAAGTAAATGAAATACAATCCTGCCTCCTCGCCTTGAATCAACCTCCTGAGTACGCTGAAGCCTCTTCTACTCTTCTGAATTTCTCGTTTGTTTTCGAAGGGGGGGTGAGGGGGTTGCTCTAACTTTTCCCCATAAAATAAATTATGTCTTTAAAATTTTAGTCTAGAGGTTGATAGTGAAGGTGAAAATGATTGGCCTAAATTAATTGCTGGTATGTCTACATATGTTGTCAGGTGTAATCAGTGGAAAATTTTTACTTAAGTGTGTTTTTATTTTTGTTCTTAGTGATGTGAAAGTTAACACTTAATTCTTTTTCATATATCTTCTCCTCCTAAGCTTATAGTAGGTCCTGAAGGAATTGTCAAATAATTAATTAGTTGACCTTGGTTTGTAGTTGAGGGAGTTTTAGGATTCCATTCTGCTTACTTGAGCCAAACCTCCAGAGTATTCTGAGCTCTAGACATGTGCTGATATTTAATTTGTCTTGTAGTTTTAAATGTCACATAAAGTTCAAAACACAGATCATTGAGCTATTACCCAAAAAAAAACCTACAATGTTTTATCTTCCTAATGGGATAACATAGAGAATCTGGATTTGGATTTGATCTATGGCCTCATATAACATGCTTTACATTTTTGTTTAGGCACTTTGGAAAGGTTTCCATTTGCGAAAGAAACTAGCCAGTGCTCTCGCAGCTGTTAAAACTGATGAAGTTGAGGATGACTATAGAGAAGTAAATGTGGATGACTTTATGTTTGATGAAGTAAGTAGGGTAGTTTAATATTAAGGTATGTTTTTAAGTTCTTTAATTAGTACAGGTGTTAAAAACAAGCTTAAAATGAAAAAATGTAACTGGCTTTAAAGGTATGTCATTTAAACAATTGGTGAACAAATAATGTTTCATGTATTCATCTTAATTTACTTTCTTGCTGCTTCCTGTGTTACATAATAACTAATAGTTTCTTGTTGTCTAAGCTGTGCTATTGTCAACCATGCTAACATTGTTACTCCTTTCATGGAATTCTGACCAATACAATGTGGTTGTCGACCTATTCATAAATAAGTGCATTCAGAAAAATGTTATTTTTGGCACAGGAGTATATTTTTATCAAGTTAATAATTCAGCTTTACTTCTATATATTCAGTACAGATTTAAAATATTGTAAAACTGCAATGTTTGAAAACATTTCTCTAGCTCGGTAGCTCCAGTATAATCCATTATGATTATTATTAATTGTATAGCACAATATTCTTTAGTTTGGACTCAGGAAAGGATATATAGAACTGTGGTGGGTGATAGGTTTGATATATCTTTCACAAGCAAGGGTACTCAAATTAATAAAACAAAAAAGTAATTGACTATTGAGTGGTTAATCTCTCCTTGATCTCTTTTAAATGAATGAGCATATCTGCCTTCTGAACAAAAATAGTAAGCGGAATTCTTTAAGGACAAGCTGAAAAATATATATCAAAGCAACAGTAATCTGAGAAAGTCAGTTTGAATAGATTAAGATTGCTGTAAATTATTTCTGATGGAAGATGATTGAAACCCATTTTTTTTTTTTAAAAAAAAAGGAGGAAACAAGTGGTTAAGAGAATTCCTTGTTAATACACTAATATCAATAGGGATTTTAATACACATAGAATATTTATGCAACGCAATGATAATATTTGTTCTATTAAATATTAATAGTTGTTCTTCTCATTTTACCTGCAAGACTCAGGGGTGTTCTCTACCTGTTCTGTTGCAACATCAGTGGTTGTTTGGGTATCTCTTGTTGCCTTTCTGTTCTTCAGAATATCCCTATGATGCCTTTTAGACATTACAATATTGTATGGGAGGTGGTTTTCCATCTACAGTATAATGATGCTGTAATATTTAAAAACCTATCACCATTGTGGGCATAGCCAACCACCAAGTGGGCATATCCTTACCATACAATTGTTTCCTGGCTGTATTTATTTATCTATTTATTATATTTATACCCCGCCTTTTTTCCTGCAAGGAATCCAAGGCGGTTTACATAATCCTCCTCCTCCTCCTCTCCATTTTATCCTCACAACAACTCTGTGAGGTAGGTTAGGCTGAGAGTCAGTGACTGGCCCAAAGTCACCCAGTGAGTTTCATGGCCTGAACGGGGATTAGAACCCGGATCTCCCGAGTCCCAGTCCAACACCTTAACCACTACGCCACACTGGCTCATCATTAGGGCAATGATGGGGTGTTAAGAAGCATTGCGGTCGGGTCAGGGCAGGATCTTAAGTGTTAATTTGCTTCTTTTCCTCCAGTGTAGAAGAAATTTGATTAGAACTGGATTTGGTTTTTTTAAAAAGCTGTTAAGATTAATAACAGCAATACTAAAAATACAGTAATACCTTGGACTTGCAAGTAACTTGGTCTGAGAGCGTTTTGCAAGACAAGCAAAAATTTAAAAAAATATTTAACTTGATAAACGAGCAAGGTCTTATAGGGATGTAACCGCTCGCCTCGAGCGGGCGTAGCGGGCCTAAATTGGCCCCGCTCACAACCTCCAGAGACTCGCTTTGATATAAGAGTGTTTTGGATTACAAGCACGGTTCCGGAACGAATTATGCTTGCAATCCAAGGTATTACTGTAGACCAATTTGTTTTGTAGTAAAAGAAGGAAAAAAGTATGACAAATTCCTGCTTCTCACACATAATATTTTTGTGCCAACTACCCTGCAGAAGAATTCAAAAGCATACTGAATGGTATCTGAAATGTCATCTTGATTTTTTTGGGTGTGTTTTAGTGATTTTTAATGCAAGAAGATATGTGATAAGAGAAGTCTGAAAAAATATTACTGTAATCTTCCTAAATACACAACCAGCAAGATTTTGTGTGTGTTTGCTGTATATAAGATTTTGTGTGCGTTTGCTATGTCATATAACTACAAAACAGAAATTATCATCATCATCATCATCATCATCATCATCATCATCGCTACAGTTAGGGATACCTCAGTTCATCCTTATTTATTATTATTTGACATTATTTGATTAATTTCTTGTAGCACCTGGAACTCCATATATTCCTTTTTTCTCAGGTGGAAATTCCCCCCACCCTCACCCCTCATCATCATCAGGCGATCACTCATGACCGAGTAAGATTGTCTTCCAGGATAAAAATTTACAAATAGGAGATTTTAAAAGGAGGAAATTCTAAAGAAAATTGTGTTGACTCTAGCGATGGGTCCATAAGTGACTGTGGAGGCCAATTCTAGATCCACACAGCTTCCCACAGTGAGGACACAGGTTACCAGATGGACGATGGTCCTGTAAAGGATTCATTTGACGTGCTTTTCACCTTGCACTTGGGCTTCTTCAAAGTCCATAGAACCTTTGTGAAAGGCCACCTTTCCCCTCACCCCTCACCGCTGCTATCAAGAGAAAGGGCAACTGGGTATCCTCTTTGTGTTTCATTTCACAGTGATGAAATGGATGATTTTGCCTGAGCAGCAGCTTCTCTACACTTGCAGAGATCTCCTCTTTTCTCTGTTGATCATAAGGAGGAGAGTTGTCTGGGGTCCTAATTCCATAAGAAATACTTTTGTCTGAAGTTTGGATAACTCAGGTCAAATGTAGGGTGACTTGGCTACATAGGTTTCCCCCGATGTATGTCATGTTTATCATACACTGTATCCATCCTTCCTCCAAGGAGCTCAGAGAAGCATATACGGGGTTATCTTATTTTGTCTTTACAAGGTTAGATTGAATGACTTGCCCAATACCACCCAGTGAGCTTTATGGTTGAGCAGGGGTTGGAGTCTAAACATCTCATATCCTTAGCCAACCTAATCTAGCCACGCACAACACTGGCTCTCAGGTTTGGAGTTTGTGAGCTTCTACTTGGCAAGCACAGCACTGAGTCAGGCACCTGTGCTACGTGTGCTTGACTTTTGCAAACTCTCAGGCTTGGCTTTCTTATGCATCAAATAGAAAAAAATATGTTTGTTGGGAGGGTGCCAGTGGGAGTGTGTGTGCACGCATGTGCATGCATAACTCAGGGAGAACTTCTAAAGAGATGGACAAATCACTCAAAATAATTGTTATTGACAAAATCACTAATGATAAGTAGTATAGCATAGCATAGTGTTACAATCAATGATGTATTTATTATTGCAGCTAAAACTGTGTTTGCCCCAGATACAGTCATTTTCCTGTTTAAAGCTAAATCTCAATCTCTCCGCAATTTGACTGTTGCCTAGTCTATATCATGAACTAAATGGAGGATCTTAACATTTAAACTGCAAGCAAATTGGGAATCCCTTGTTAGTCTGTATTCTGAAATTGCATGGAGAGGGCCTCTGTACAATTGGCACTGGTGTGTAACCCCCAGTACACACAGGAGCTTATTTCCATGGCAGAGGGCTTGAGTTGCTTCTCCACCATGCTGCCTCTGTGCTAGCTCCCGGTGAATATATGAACTGTTGCTGTGTTTTTCATGGTGTCCTAAACACCCTGGCTGGCTGCATGACTACGAGATTTCTGGGCTGAATGCTAATTTGATGTGGGGGAGATTTGGGGGGGGGGGGGACTTTTGTAATTCTATCATTGCCTGACTGTGCATGCTTGCTTCTGTGCCTTCATAATACTTTCTTAGCCTGTCCATTGTAAACAAACATTATTACAAAGGCACCGTATGTCTTCCAGTGCTCTCCCTTCTGACATTATAAATCCTAATGTATAGGAAAGAAAGTACATGGAACTGCAATTTCTTATATGCTTTGTTGTTTTAGCACTTTTTTTGTTCTAAATTGTGTCCAACCAAGGAATACCAGGGTAACTTTCTTCTTGCTATTAAAATGAAAATAGAGAAAGGGGGAAATTACATATACTATTTCAGAGAAAGTTGAACTGATTCTGTCTAGATTTTTAAAGGAGAAATTCATCCAATTCTTTATCTCCATTTACTGATTTTTAAAACCAATTATAGTGATATTTCGTGATTGTAAATTTCAGGTAATAAGGGTTGAAAATAAGTTCTAATTTTGAAAAATAATAATAGCTCCAGAATAACTAGGAACAGTGTGGCTAAGGGTGATGATCAAAAAATAATGTAGCCTCAGTTAAAATAAAGAACAGTTCTAAGAATAATTTCATTTTTGACCAGTATCCAATATGTAATCTCTTTCAAAAATAGGTGAAATATGAGCTTGTCCTCCTTTTTTTCATTAAGGGGGAAATAACCTAGTAGTCCTCTTTTTCGCCAACATGGGTTGTTCTTAACTAGGCCAATATAGAATTTCAGTAATCCTATCTTATGGTATCCAAAGACTGGGATAACCATCTCAAAGAAATAAATACAACCTAGCAATAGTGCATAAATGGGAGAAAGCTGTTGTAGCCATGTCATTTAGAGGCTTTATATGTGAGAGGGAATGGAGCTGAATCAAAATGAAACACCAAGATTTTACTAATGTAAGAGCAATCTGAACACTTTATGGGGTGCAATCAATCAATGTGGGTGCACTGGTGTTCCTTGCAGCAAATGCATCAAGTGTGAACATTATTTTTCCATATGTAAACTTTTTATTAGGTTTAGGTTGCAATCCTATACACACTTACTTGGGAGTGAGCCTCATTGGGCACAGTGAGTCTACTTTTGGGTAAACATGTTCAGTATAGGTTTGTACTGTTAATGAAGAAAGTTACACCAGTGTACTACTATTATGGTATTTTAGATATACACACACCCATCCTTCTCCAAATCTACCTATCTACCTTACATGCCTTGCTACAAAAAAGGGAAATGGTCTTTCCCCTCAATATGATCTTTCACCTGTATATTATTGATGAAGAAAAAAATATATAAACATAAAAATGCAGATGGAGGGGAAATCTCTGGGGAAAGGATGACCAGATAAGGGTACGGTTTCTCTGAAACATTCAAAGAACAAAGCACAGTGAAGTCCATGCTATCAGAGACCTTCTGTACTGTTTTCCTTCCCACTCCCTCCTCTTCTTTCATGTGTTTTTAGATTGTAATTGATTGGCAGGGCTGCTCTATAATTGCAAAGAGTTCAGAAAGTAAATCCAGCATCGTGCTAGTGGGTGTCTGCTAGCATGATAGGATTTTCTTCCTTTCCTCCTCTGTGGTTCTGTCTAAAAATATGCTCTGGAGGGCTTCCCAGGGGAATGCTAGGGGGAGGGGAAATCACCTCGCTCCAGCAGTTCTGCCGATGGAGTTGCTTCCATCAGCAGAACAACACCATTGGATACAACCCACAAACAGGAAGATTGGCAGAAGTAAGGGAAAGTAAGGGTTGTATCCAACTGTGTCTGTCTGCCAGTGGAACAGGCACCACTGGTGGAACAAGTACCCCCTGCTCTTCAGTAATCTGCATGAAAGGTTTGGAGTGCCCTCTAAGCAGATAGCTGATATGGGAGATGCATGGGGGAGATAAGGAAGGGGTAGTCCCATCACACAAGTGAATGTCTCCTCACATGACATTGGATGGAACCCTATGGTTGAGCGGAGTAAGCTAGGAACAGAGGTGAGAAGTTGGGACTGGCATTTCACACCCATTTGCTATAGACTTAGGGATGTACGTTAAATCAATTCTGTCTGTTTTCCCGGATTGTCAGAAGTATTTTGTTCCATCATCCACTCATTGACAAGTGCTAGGGATGTACGAAAATTTTGTTGCTGTTTGCGAATGTGCATTTGTGCTTATGTGCATTTGTGCAAGTACACATTTGCACTAATGTACATTCGCACAAGTGTGCATTTGCACAAATCTCCCCCCCCCCCCCAGGGAAAAAAACAGTCTGCAAGTCCATGGAATCCACACGACTTGGAAAAAGCCTGTCCGCTGCAGAATCCACAGGTTGGATTCATAGACATTTGAACTCATTTGAATCTGATGCAGATTTTTCCAACATCCCTAGTTCATCATTGTGGTGGGCAGAGGGAAAGGCTGTAGCTGAAAGAGAGAAAGGAAGGATACAAGGGCTGTGTGGTACGTGGGCAAAGAAAGCATGGAAGAAGAGGCAAGGCAGCAGAGGAAGGAAGAAGCAGAAGGCCAAGGAAGGGAGAGGTGGATGCAAGGGATAAAAGAAAGGGAGGTGGGCTGGATTAGTTAGAACTTAGGAGGCCTAGAAAAAGGAAAGTGGTGTGGAGGCAGCAGTGGTGTACGGAATGGGACAGATAAAGCAACAGGCAGGCAAGAGAGCTAAGAACCAGAGGTAGGAAGGATGCAAGGGTCAAGGGAATTGGGAAAGTAGGGTGGGGCAAAGGCATCTGGAAAAGAGAATTGGTGTAGGCACGTTTCTGTCACTCAACTGAAGCTCGTCTTTATGGCAGCATTTGTGTACAAATTTGCTCCATCTGGTGGGCATTTTGCTTTTGCTACCATGATGATAGTAAACAGATAGCAGGATGCTCTGTGGCTTTCAATAGTTCAAGCCCTGGTGCAACAACAGCAGCCCTTTGCAGGCAGGCATAGCTGGGCTGGCCCTACCATTAGGGAGAATGAGGTGGCTGCCTCAAGCAACAAATCTGGGGCGGGGAGTTGTGGCAAGGTGTTGGAGGAAAGACCTGTATGTGCTCCACACAGCCTACCCTGCATCCCCTGCGTTACCCTACTGCCCTCAGGGGTGGTAGGGGCAGCCAGCACTGAAGTGAGATTCAGCTGCCAGTCTTTCTTGTCAGCTTATGTACATGGAATTGGGGTGGGGTGGATATCTTCTCCTTTGCCTCAGGCCAAAAAATGTTTTGGGCCAGCCCTGAGGCATAGGGTTTGCCAGCAGGAAAGGTAATTAGCTCTCCAATTCCAAATTTTACAAAAATTCCTGCGTGGCATTTTTATATATAAAAACCAGAACATGCAGAAGGCAGCTTTTATGGCTTGGACCTGGCTGTGTCAGTGTCAGTGGCTAAATAGCTGTTGTTGTTCTTAAAAAAATTAATTAGAATCCAAATTGTTCCCATTGAAATTACTGTAATTTTGAAGTGCGAGTTAAAATGTATAAATTAATCCAAAACCTTTCCTTATGGCTTCAATTAGTGTGATTGCACTACAGGTTATGATTCTAATACACGGCCCTGAAACACTGAAAGCAGCATGCAACACATTCAAAATGGTACTTTATAAAAGTTATCAAAACGAAACTGATATTATCCTTGCACTATTGACTTCATTTAATTTATTTTATTTTATTTTTTAAAAAAAACAGGCTGTCATAGAGAACGAATGGCCAGCTTTGGATTCCACCCGCTTCCTTTCACAAACATCACTACTCTCAGACCGATTGCCCTCGCCAAAGGTAACATGTCACGGAAACCTTCTTCGTCTTTGGCCTTTGTTCATTCCTTGAGGATCTTGCTGCACTTGGTGTGATTAATATTGCAATTTATTGACTGAAAAAACATAATTACTTTTAGAAGCCTCTAACTTCCTCCTCCTCCCCAGATGTAATTTTTCATGTAGCTTTTCTTTCATTTGCTTAAATCCCCCCCCCCCCTATTTTGGATTTCTTTCAACACTTTACTTCACAGTAGCAAAAAAAAAAAAAAAAAGATGATGTGCCTCAGCTGCACACATTTGGCAGTGGATTAAAAATTGGTAGTTGACCCAGTGCTTTAAAAAATACTGAAGCCTGCATTATATGGCAACAGCTGAGGATTTTCAGAGAAGCTAAAGATCATTGAACTGTAATGTCTGTTAGCTATTTGATAAACTTTGAAGTTTCAGCTTTCTTTATGTTATGTTTATTTCTCTTTGCTATCTGCAATGTGTTCCCAACAACATTTGTGCTAGCAGTAAGATAGAGAATTATCATAAACTGCAGACAGTAGTGCTTAATATATGTTATTTTTTCTCTCATGGGAGTAATTAAATGTACCGGTAGGTCTTACACCGTTGTCTTAAGCACACTTCCTTGGAAGTGAATTCACTGATTTCAAGTGGGATTTCTCTCCAAGTGAATGTGTTTTAATTCAGGGTGCTAGCCAGTGCTTTCAAGGCTGTAGCTTTCATTTGAATTTCAAACTGCTTCCAGATCATAACCTGCTCATGTCTTAGGTACTTTGGGATGGTTAAGTGCCTTCCAGATTATTGCAAAATGGCTGGATCCTGTTAAAGTCTGTGGCTATGATCCAACAAAATGGAATGCGCATGGGGGAGAATTGCGCACACAGCCGGATGTTTCTTTGAAGTTTCTACCAAGGCTGCGCTTATACTGCAACAAAGGCCAACTGTTTGGTTTAAAATGCATCTTGCTTTTGCAAGATGCAGCTGTGGTGAAAACCTCAAACAAACTTCCGACCTCACAGTGTTCTCTCCTATGTATACATATAGCTTACTTGTGTCACGGCTTATGAGTGTAGTTTGTGCAAAATACAACAGGGCTGGTCTACACATTTCCTTATTCTCATGGCATGCCACTTTGGTGTGCTGCCTTTCCTTGTCCTCTGGCATAATTTCTAGTAAGACTTGTCACATAGATCTATGGCTCATGTGGAGAGTTTATTCACTAACACTGGATATTGCTGAAAGCATCATTCATTGACCAAGAAACTTTCCTTGTGATCCAGAAAATCTACACACATTTTAGCTTCACTAATTGTTATGTCAGGGTGAAGAATCTCACCACATGAAAGTAACTTGCCATGGAAATAACTTTCAACACGGAATTGACTTGAAGAGACAACATGGAAGTTTCAGCTAGTGCAAAAATGTGACTCTCCACCTTCTTATGAATATTGGGAAGCATGAACATATTCAGCCTGTGTTAAATCATCTTCAGTGGCTGCCAGTGAGCTTCCAGGCAAAACTAAAGCTGCTGGTTTTAATCTTCACGCCCGCCACAGCCACAGCCACACCCATGCATCTTAAAGACCACCCCTATATCAGCCACCTTGCCAATTATATTCCTAATCAGGCCCTGCTTTATATTCCATTGGTGTAGGAAGTGAGAAGCTCAGTTGCTAGAAGTAGGGCCTTTCCAGTGATTGTTCCAAGGCTGTGGAATACTCTTCGTCCAGAGGTGCAATGTTGCAGTGCTTTAGTTGCCTCAGAAAGGGCATTAGGACTCTTACTTTGGTTGGCTTTTGGTTCGATTTTCTAGGTGTTACATGACGTTCATTGGTCAAACTCTGAGAGGCAGTAGAAACTGTTTTTCGTATTGTGTTTTTATTGGTCTTATTGTTATTCTGTTGTTTTAAAGTATTTATTAATTTACTTGTAGGCTGCCTTGAGCCTAAGGGGGAAAAACAGCTTATACATGTTTTAATTAAATGAAGGTAATGTGTAAGCCAGCCCTTATTCTTGTTTCATGTTCAAGCAGAACTAAGAGAACTATTTATTTAAACATTTTTCTTTCCCTGTTTACAAGTATAACGAACCTGTGAGACGTGAAGACAACTCACATCATTTAAAGCAGCCTCCACATAAAACCTGGCAGCTTAAGGAAAGACCAAAATCATTCTTGTCGGGAAACAGCCAGATTAGTAACAGGTAGGTCAAATACATTGCTTCAAATGTTGCTGTCTTTAGCTAACTGCACATTGACAAGAACCAGAATAAGCACTGGAAGTCTAATTAGAACTTCTTGTTCCTGCCTTGCAATTTTTAATTCATGTGATTAACTATGTTTTAAGCACATGTGCTTGTAACTAAAATGGCACAAATCAAATGCAGAATAGTAACTCTAATGAGCCAGTGTTTGCTCATTAATATTTTTTTAAAAGTACGAAAACTCATGTCCTAAAATTAAAAAAAAACAAAAAAACATTAAGTAGGCCTTAAAATGCAGATATTTAAGATAGATATGGATAGATGGGTTTCTTAAAGTTCTGCATTCCTTTGTAGAAAAATCTTGAAATATGCTTCGAGTAATTGAAGTGTAAACATTTCATGTAGAAGTCTGACTTTTATTACTCTCCAAGATAAAGTCTTCCTGGAGCATTAAAATAGATTTTATTTCTGAGTTTCAGAAGGCATCGGCACTTGGTAGCACAATAAAGGCTGCAGAGACTTCTGTTGCTGGGCTAGCTTTCAACATCTTTTGCTTACCCTCCTCAGGTCAGAGAAGAGCACGTTCTCACGGCTCTCCAACATGCAACTCCCCCAAAAGTCATCACTAAGATCAGAAAAAGAAGAAAAAATTTCAGAAGAATGGTATTTTTAGTTCATTGTGCTTACATTTTTAATGGCAACTATTTGCCTAGGCTTGAAACTTTAGATTTAGGTGAAAGCTACTTTAGCTGTTGATGTCCTAATCCAAAGTATTGGTCCTGTTGTGTCCTGTGACACTATATAATCCTCACAACATGATGAACACAGCATTAGGTCTTCTGATACTGCATCAGCATAGCTAATGGTAACCCTATACTGAGGACGTATGTGCAGTTTCAGCAGTTATAATGGTTTTGGGACATATAAGTTCATACTTCTACATTTGTGAAATATGGCTTGAGTATCTACTAAGAGTTGTTTGTTCTGTAGCCAGCACTGGATATAACATTGTACAGTTATGCTTGCATAAGTTTGTCCATTTCAGTGGGCAAACAATAGTGTAACCATATGGAGAATTGCAGCCTATGCCAAGCACTGCATACATATTTCAGGTGTAATATACACTATGCTCTTATACTATGAGAAACAATGGAATATATGGAATCCAGAAAGCCACACATGTGTTCTCTATGTGCACACAAGCTTTTCAGGCCCTCACCCATCACCTGTCCTTTGCCCTCTCTGAAAAGGCTTACCTGAAAGTCAGAACACTCTCTGGAGCGACATTCAATGTGGCAGGAGGGCTGCCACCGGTAGGGAAAATTGGTAATCCGTCCATGTGTACACAGAAGCACCTTAGGAGCATGGAAGGGGTTCTACGGATACCAGACTGTGTTTAATAGATGCCCATTTCTGTTTACCGACTAAAATCACTTTTCTTTTAGGGGTTTTAAAGATATTTCTACTGCACAGCTGATGCTAAAGAGAGCACATAAAATGAAAGCAAAGGAATCTAATACTAAAAAGCTTGGTGAGTAAATAATCCTGTTAAACTATGTGATGTAAATTATGTCTCAAAATAGATATGTTATATGTATACTTGTGCTTCTAAAAAGAGGTATTCTCTTCTTTAAAAGCACTGAGTGCAGTCCATAGACAAACCCTACATTGATTAATGTTAATGGGATTTGTGCTTCAGTATCACTGATTTCAGAGACCTTGGCACAACTAACTTTCTCTGAATTGCATCCAGTTGCTACAATCCACCGAATTGTGCAGAGTGGGCTGCAATATACATGGCTCCCCCTCATACCTCATCACAGGCAGGGTGGGGATTAAATGCTGATGGCCGGTGGCTGTTTACTGTTGAATAAATTTATGACTTTAAATATATAATTTAAAATTAAATTAAATTTATTTTCACAAGAGGTCTGTTCTTTTTATTTTAAGAATTAATGATAAGTTCCCGAAGTGAGATTATTATTTTTTTAAAGTAATGTATATTTTAATCCACTCAGGAGAATACCTCCTAGTAGGAACTATGGAATTTGCTTGCTTGGCATTAATGTTAGATATGAAATTTCATTGTCTGTGTGCATGTGTGTGTGCGTGTGCATGCATGTGTTTCTAAATAAAGTGTTCTTCATCAGTCATCTGAATCGTATTTATAAACCTTGCTGCTCTGCTGGAAAAATCTGCTCTCAGACCATTGCTGCAGCATTTGAAGAGCTGTTCACAAAGTACACAAAGTATGTATACATTTTCCTGATTCCACAAGTGCCATTCAAGGCATTCTGAATGATGGTTGATTGTTCCATGGATATGGAGAAGTAGTCTAGGGCTATCATTACTTTTGCTTAAATGTTTAGAATATACAGTACTGTAGATCTGATATTTCTGCAGACTGATATTTTTAGAAAGCAGGAACTCTGCCTGTGCCAGATAATCATATTCCTTCATATTTATCAGCTGTAATTTTGGTTTCTTACTAATCATGTAGAGTTACTCATATCAAAATGTCTGGAGATATATATTGTCCCTGATGTGTGCTCTTGATCTTGAATGCATAAAAGGTTCTAGCTTTTTTGATACATTTTTGCACTAAAAGTTTTGACTTCCAATTCCAAGTATTAACAATGAGTTGGATCCAGACTTAGTCATGTTTAGAATAGACCCACTGAAATCAGCAGGACTTAAGTTAGTCATGACTAACTTGATTTCAATGGATCTACTCTAAGTGTAACTAAGTCTGGATCCAAACCAGTGCCAGTATATACCACTTGAAAATCAAGGGCAAGGATGATGGCAGTGCTCTTTTTGGCCTTTTTATTTAGCCATTAGTGCATTATCTCTGCTGTACACAGTATTCAGCTCAAGAGCAGGGATTAATTGCATAAAGGATCTGGAGGGGAGGGTGATTTAAGCTGTATCACAAGTGCTGAGTTTCTTATGGCCGAATCATATGTGCCTTTAAGAAAGGCAATTTAAAACCATGACCGTGTGACAAAAGGGGGAAGAAATAGAGGGAGCCCCAAAAGAGTGCAGACGAGTTCAGCAATTCTCATGGCCTCCCACCCTGTTCTATTATACTATTCGGGGGGGGGGGCGTATCTGGTGTCCAGCTGAATCTTTCACATATGTACAACTTGGTGGCCCACATATCATTTGTAATTAATGGAACCCATTGGAGTGTATCATCTTTTTTCCATATGTGGTCTGTTTTATGTTACTGTGATTAATCCAGTCATAAATAGTATTTCTTAAAGCATATCAAAGTCAGCTATTCTGTTTTTGTTGTCTAGAAAGGACTTCTGGATGTTCTAATAGTAACAACATTGGGAATACTTTTCTTGTATATTTTTACATTTGCTTTCTAAAAAGTGTTAATTTCACAACTGGATGAGAGTGTAATCAATATATAATGCGAGAGCTGTTGTAGCATAATGGTTAAGAGCATCAGCTGTGAGCTAGAAGTTAATTCAGCCCGATTTCAATTCACTGGGTATGGCCTCACCCTAATTTGAGGCTAATACTGCTGGTTATTAGAGAAGTGCAATAAGGTTTACTGAGATAATGTATGTGAAATGCTTTGAACACTTAAGAAAAGCATTGTATAAATTACAAAGTTTATTTTTTTTTTATGGGGAAAAAAACTTTACAAAAGAGGTAAAGGTGTAGTGCTGACTACACCATGTCTCTGTTGTTTGCTGCAAGTGACTCAAAGATAGTATGTCTTATAGAATCATAGAAAAGTAGAGTTAGAAGGGGCCTACAAGACCATCGAGTCCAACCCCCTGCTCAGTGCAGGAATCCAGGTCAAAGCATCTCTGACAGATGGCTGTCCAGCTTCACCTTGAATGCCTCCAGAGTGGGAGAGCTCACCACCTCCCTTGGTAATTGGTTCCATTGTCTTATTGCTCTGACAGTCAGGAATTTTTTCCTGATGTCCAGGCGGAATCTGGCTTCCTGTAACTTGAGCCCATTATTCCGTGTCCTGCAAACTGGGATGATCGAGAAGAGATCCTGGCCCTCCTCTGTGTGACAACCCTTCAAGTACTGGAAGAGTGCGATCATATCTCCCCTCAGTCTCCTCTTTTGAAGGCTAAACATGCCCAGTTCTTTCAGTCTCTCCTCATAGGGCCTTGTTTCCAGTCCCTTTATCATCTTTGTTGCCCTCCTCTGAACCCTCTCCAGTTTGTCTACATCCTTCTTAGTGTGGTGCCCAGAACTGGACGCAGTACTCAAGATGAGGCCTAACCAGTGCCGAGAAAAGGGGAATTATCACTTCCTGCGATTTGGAAGCTATACTTCTATTAATGTAGCCCAAAATAGCATTTGCCTTCTTTGCAGCCACATCGCATTGCTGGCTCATATTCAGTTTGTGATCTACAACAATTCCAAGATCCTTCTCACTTGTAGTACTGTTGAGGCAAGTGTCCCCCATTCCCTGCACCTCCTCATCCGTCATTAATAAAAGTGTTGAATAGCACTGGGCCCAGGACCGAGCCCTGTGGTACCCCTCTCGTTACCTCCCCCCAGTTTGAGAAGGAACCATTGATAAGCACCCTTTGAGTCCGATTCTGTAGCCAGTTGTGGATCCACCTGATAGTTGTTCCATCCAGCCCACTTTTAGCTAGCTTGTTGATCAGGATATCATGAGGCACTTTGTCGAAAGCTTTGCTGAAGTCCAGATATATGATGTGCACAGCATTCCCACAGTCCACAAGGGAGGTTACCCGATCAAAAAATGAGATCAGATTAGTCTGGCAGGATTTGTTCTTGACAAATCCATGCTGGCTTCTAGGAATCACTGCATTGCTTTCAAGGTGCTTGCAGACTGATTTCTTTATAATCTGCTCAAGAATTTTCCCAGGAATTGATGTTAGACTGACTGGTCTATAGTTCCCAGGTTCCTTCTTCTTGCCCTTTTTGAAGATAGGAACAACATTTGCCCTCCTCCAGTCATCTGGCACTTCACCTGTCCTCCATGATACACTCATGCAGTGAACCAGAAACAACCTTAAGCATCATTGGATAGAATGGGTATCCAATGATGCTTAAGGTTGTTTCTGGTTCACTGCATGAGTATCCAATCCAATCTATCATCCAATCTTCTTATCATTGGATAGAATGGGTATCCAATGATGCCCGTGCACCAGCAGACCCATTGCAGGTGCAATAGGAAGCTAGTGCATCCTAAAGCAACTGGAAATGAGCCAAAATGCTAATTTTCAGAACAGAACAGGTCAATGGAGCTTGCAGAAGAGAGCTCCACTGACCTGTTCTGGTCTGGAAATTAGCATTTCGGCTCATTTCTGGAGTTGCTCTAGGAAGTGCTAGCTTCCTGTTGCACCAGCAGTGGGTCCCACTGGCGCAACATATTCCAGGGAGGAGCACAGGCCACACTGGGCATTTTCCTATAGTTTTGACTGAATCATGCTCCAAGTTTGTTGACATCTGCTAGACCTTCTGTCTGAATAGCATTTCTCCATTTCAGGAAAATTTTGCTCAGTTACACTATGGAATAATTGTCCAGGCCATATATTCCTTTTTTGGGAGGGAAAAGTGGGATATAAATAAATGGTGAAATGAATAAACAGTGATACTGAGCACTAATCCAAGCTCAAAATAGAAGGAAGGTGACCCACACCATTTGCATGTCTGTCTGCATCCTTTTACTAAGTCTGTCTTTGTCAGTATCTGAAAGTTTGATGTAGGGAAATTAGATTCTGGCATATATGGTCTCAGGACATGGTCTGAGTGCAGATGATGCAGCCATTTTGCTACTGCTGCTGCTTAACAGGTTTGGGTCTGGCCAATGCTTAGTTGGAAGACTGCCTGGGAACCCCATGTAAGCTGCCTTGAGTTCCATGGTGGAAGAAAGGTGTAATATAAATATATTGGATGGATGGATGGATGGATGGATGGATGGATGGATGGATGGATGGATACACACACACACCTAAATTGGCTTTTCTCAAAAGGAAGGGCTTAGTGTTAGCTTTCTATATATGTTGTTCTGTAGACAACCAATGTCTTGAGTGCTGTCAGGTAATGGCTCAGAGGGCCGTTCTGCTTTAATCCATTACAGATATGAATGTTTGTTCAAGCAGTTAAATAAGTTGTGGCCACAGTTTAACCATACCAAATGTGTACTGTGATTTATTCATCTACTGGGTCCACACCAACTACTTTGCTCTAATATGAGATAATGGGAAAAGTGTGGGCAGGATACCAAAACATTTTGCAGCCAAGGAATGTCAGGCAAAATGTCAAAATATTCCCCAATATAAAGAATGCCCAGCTCTAATTAAACAGTAGTCCATGATACATCTCCTTGGCTTTAAATACAAAGTGTTCGTAGCCATAACTTGGCAGATAAAAATATATATTTCTTGGTTTTACTTTGATTTTTGTAGGTTTGATTTTTAGCCTCTAAATCCCAGACACTCAGGCAGAGCAATCCTAAAGTGAGGGAGTGGGGCAGAATCCCTGGCAGGGGTACTGTGATTTCCTAAGCCCTGATGGCTTGCGCCAACCAGGGCAGGTGGTGGTGGTTGTTGTTTTGTTTTTCCTTCCCATTCCCTCCAGTGGAAGGGAGGGAATGGGCTGTGTCTTGGGCTGACATAGATTCCAGCTCTGCTTGGGGTCATGTTGGGGAAACAAAGGGATATAGGTTTCTGAGCACCTGGACTCCGCCTGACATACCCCTAACCACTCTATTTTCCACTTCAAGGGCAGTGGGGCAGCCACAGTCGGAGAAAGCTCAGCTGCTGTCCAGGGAGATAGGCAGACCTTCCTCTCCATCTGGCAGCTAGATTGTAAGGACAGGCCATATAGTTTGGTGGCCAAGCATGTGCTTTGTGTATAAATTGTCCTGTTACTGACTTGGAAGGGGGATTGACTTTCCCTACTCAAGGACCCCTTCTTTAAAGGGGTTCCCCCAAAGAGAATTACTGATAGGCTGCCATCAGTCAGGATTAACCTCCTGACTCATCCTAGTCTGTTCAGGTGCTTGGGAAATTTGTGTACCCTTCTGCCAAGGACCCCTCCCTTTAGCCCAGCCCTAGGGAAAATATGAAAAAGAAAGATGTTTTGGATTTTCTTGCCCAAAGCCCAGAAACACAGGACTTGACAAAACCTTATGAAACCCTAAAAACACAAATGGTAGTTTTGTGACAGTGTGGTCCTTCATGTGGGGAAGAGTTTAGTGTGGATTCTCTTTTAAAAGAATGTAGCCAAGTGCCAAATATAAAAAGGGGGCAGAGGAAAAGGGAAAAACAACTATCACAAACACAGAATTCCAAACAATTTTGAAAAGTCATTCTAACTTAGCTAGTTACATGTTACCTACTTGAGTAGACTTGGGTTCTAGAGCATATGCAGAGTTAATTGCAGAGAGGATGATCTGGCTAGAAGTTATATGGAAGGCTCCCAAGGAGTGAGCAAATTCTTACTTTTATGGGTATCTAAAAGCCAGCTCCTTTGCAGAGACTGATTGTTGTTTTGTCCAATCATGCAGTAGCCTCCATTTCTGATGTTAGTGGTCTAGCCAGTAAATCACAAAATTACTTAGTGGCTGGGCAGTCCTGTGGCTCACGCAGGCTCAGCTTGTCTGAGCATGGAAAGCTAAGCAGGGTCAGGCCTGGTTATTACTTGGATGGGAGACCCCTGCTCTAGTTTCCTGCATTGAGCAGGGGGTTGTACTCGATGGCCTTGTAGGCCCCTTCCAACTCTATGATCTATGAATCTATGACCCACCTTCCTAATGACTCTAAACTTACATCTCAAAAGACCAAACCAGTTTGAAAAAGTTAGCCTATTCTAAAAAAGAATGTAAATTTTTGGATGTGTTTTGGAAAAGAAAAAGATGAGATAAGCCTGTTCAGGGGTCCTGGCATACTGCCAACTTACCAGATGCTCTAGGTGGCACTGTTGATGTACATAAATATAGGGGTTTGTCACAGGTCCTCACTTCAATCCCTCTTATCGGTATATGCAGTTAAAGGATCTTGGGTGATAAGTTTGGCAAAGGCCTTTCCAGAGATCTGGAAAGCAGAATTAAAAGTACTGACTAGTCAGGCCAATCCCTCTGTCTCAGTTTACTACAGCTCTTTATATCCTTAGTCTTTATGGCGCCAATCAATAATTTTAACGTAAGAAGAGCCCTGATGAATCAGATTAAAGGCCTGTCCAGCCCAGCATCCTGTTTCCCACACTGTCCAATCAGATGCCTATGGGGAAACCCACAGGTAGGGGATGAGCCCTCTCCTGCTGCTGCTCCCCAGCAGCCTTCTGCCTCTATTCCCTTAGTTAGCATATTGCCAGCATCATGACTAGTAGTTATTCATGGCGGTATCCTCCATAAATTTGTCTAATCTGCTTTTGAAGCCATCTAAGTTGTTGACCATCACCATATCTTGTGGTAGCAAATTCCATAGTTTAACTATGTGCTATGTGAAGAGTCTTTCCTTTTGAATGTCCCAAATCTCTCGCTAATCACCTTCAGTGGATAGCCCTGGGTAATATGAGGGAAGAAGGGGGGGAGGGAAACATGTCTGTCTCTTCCCTTTCTCCACACCATGCATAATTTTATAAAACTCTTATCCTGTGCCCCCCCTCGTAAGAAGCCCCAAACAGTGTAACTTTTCCTTGTAGCAAAGTTGTTCCAACCCCCTGATCATTTTGATTTTGATGAACAAGCAGGGAGGCTTGAATTCATAGAACAGACAACCAAAAATGCAACAATGAGAGGCAAATGGATCACTGATGTGGACTGCTATATATATATATATATATACATACACACACACATGCACGCACGCACGCACACACACACACACACACATACACGTGTGTGTGTGTGTGTGATGTATATTCTGAGTCAAAGGGCTGCCACTAATGTATATATTGCATGTAATTAATCTAAATGCCATTTTCATGAATGTGGTAGATGCAGTATCAATATGTTATTTGTAGTCCGCTCTGTCTCAGGGGCTTTTGACCAATTTTATGTTGCAATCCTAAACACTTTTTTTAAGGAGTCAAGCCCCACTGATCTTAATGGCACAACTTCTAAATAATTGTGTTCAATATTGTAGTCTTCTAGGTAACATACATTTTATTATCTTTCTTTTTCCAGCACATAATCTAATAAAATATGTTTGTGACCTTTATAAAAGCCAGGGGTCCACAATATTATTCTGCCCTTGCTAGCCAAGCCAAAAATTGTGGTTGCCGAGTGCCCCCCCCACACCTACTGATCATAGACAAGTGCCTCTGCCCAACAGCAAAGACATCTCCACCAACTTTTCCTGCAAGAAAGGCAGTTGGTGGCTTCCCCAACAGCGAGCAGCTGCTGCAGGAGCCTTCCTCTTCCCACTTCTCTCTCTTTCCTGCTGCAGGAAAGAGATGAGGGGGGGAGTGGAGATTTCAGCTGATGCTTGGTGGTGGGGCTTTGACTCCCAAAGATGAGCAGTAACTGAAAGCCTTGTCACTTGTCATGCTTGGAAGGGGGTGGGATCATGCTCACCATGGCAAGTGTGGGGAATGTAATCGTTGAAGGCTGATAAGGGTGAAGCCATAGAAACAGAGCCATAGGCATGCCGGTATAGTTCTCCCAATTTCAGTGAATTATAAGGTCCATGCAGGGGCTGATCAGGTGAGAAAGACCTGTAAGTTAGCCCCACCCACATATCTACACACAACACATGGTATTGTGTTATAGGGAAGCCTTTTCCATGCCACTGGGTTTGTGTGTGTGAAAGGGGGGTGGCTTAATAAGCTTAAAAGAAGGCATGCCAGAGCTCCTTGTGCATAGCCATGAACTACACGTACAAGTGCTGCAAATGAGGATCTCACACTTTCAAACAGATGGTTGGTTCTGATATATTTAATAGCACTGATCACCTATTGAAATGGGAGGCAGGAAGTAGAATCAGCCACTCTCCCCCTAAGCAGCCCACTTGTAGTTTATAGCACTGACCATCTGTTCAGCACCTCCCACACTTCAGGTGCTGGATGCAGTGGGAGTTATCTTTTTCCAAGGCAAAGGAAATTCCCCTTGTAGCACTTTTTTGAATGTGCAAAGGGAATGTAGAATAATGATAATGTACAGAATCCTGTTTCTATAGGCAAATGGTCCCTTACTTGATTTGACCAATTATCTGCTTTGTACAGGATCTATTGTTTTAAAAGGCTTTTAATTCATTACAATTCTTATTTAGCTTTAGCACCAAATAATGATACCAATACTTTTCCATTTTGAGATAGACCTTTATTCAACATCCTCAGCATCTCAACTGGTTGATTCAGTTACAGAGTGTATAGTCTGCATCTATCTTTCTCAATAGGAAATGCAGTTTACAACTAGAAGACTCAAATGTTAATTCACATATACAAATGTTGCTTGTCCTTTTGCTTTACATTGGTAACTGGCCCATAGAATAATTGGGCCATACAAGAATTGTTTAAAATATGTCACTTAAATCAAAGTGCTTTCTTTTTTATCCTTTTAACTCTTTAATGTTAGAAATAGTATATTTTCCTTCCTAATGTAAAACCTACAGAAGATATTCTGTTTCTTTTAATAAATGGCTAAAAGGCGAATACTTCTTTTAGGGAATGAATGAGCAAGATCTGACCTTTTGATTTTAGCTTGTTCTTGTCGTCTAGACCCAGCTGTGCGCCTGGCGTTGTTCAAAAACAATGAAAATAAACATCCCCCTATGAAACCACCAAAGAAGGCACAGACTACAAAAACTGGTTACTTTGAAGGTAAGCACAGGAGTTTCATTTTATGTTTATCTTTTTGCTCAGATCTTCCAAAATTATGAAAATCATACCGATATGTGGATCAATTTCCTTAAAGCACTTTACTTTGGGTTAACAGTGACAAAAGCTTTAATGCAGATAATACAAATCTGTTGGTCACACACACACACACACACACACACTTAGTACTCAGGTAGAAATTTTAAGCTCCAGAGTCTCTGAGACCCCCACCAAAGTGATATCTTCATTCAAAATATATTTCCTTTATTTCTTGAAAGTTGGGAATTGGGAGTGCGGAATTTAACATCAACAGCAAGTACACATATGTTATCTGTTAAATGGGTTGCTAGTTTTGAAAGGGGATGCCCTAGGAAGTGAAACAATTAGAACTTTTTTTAGTTTTTTAGAACTGGCATATATCACAGGATTGAAAAATTATAAGGAATAAGACATCTAAATATATGGTATGTTTCTTTACTGCTCCTTGTCATTTTGACTGATAGAAAATTATCAGTGTTAAAATGAATCCTGACACAATCTAGAAGAGAAATAAAGGACTCAGCATGTACAAAATTATATCTGGCAACCATACATCCAAGGGTTTTTGATGCTGTATTGATAGGCATACGTGACTAACTTGTTTTGTTAAAGTTATTTTCATCTTACATGCTGTTTGTATTTCAGACTTTCAGGGTTTAAATATTTTCCTTCTAGTAACTTATATAATATGTAATGGGAGGCAATGAAATTGTACATATACTGTGAAAAGTCCACTGAATGGATTGGAATAAAATTAACTATAAATCAAGATTAATAATGTGCTGAAATAATTATTCTGAGCTGACATTCAGTTCCAGTCCCTCTTTTGATAATCAGTATTTCAAATTTTTCAGGATGATAACACAAAACACAATAGGAGAATGAAGTCAGCCTGGCAGGCATATTAATCTGCAGAGTGTAATACAGTGTATGAATTATATAAATATTATATTTTCCTCCCTTTCTGCTCAGATAAATGTTTAAAGGATTGATTGCAAATGTGCTGCCTTAAAAGGTTAGTCAGACTTCATGGAAAACTCTTCATAATAGTTTTCCACATATTTTATTGTCCTTTATACTTTCAGGCTCTGGGTACGTTCATGCCTTCCTACAAAACAAAATATCATGAAATAATTCTCTTTATTTCTGTAAGGTGACTCTTGTTTCTCTAGATTCTTTCATTTGCATTGGGACAACATAAAGAGCCTCACATTTGGCCATTAGTATAATACACAAACTTCTTACTGGGGAATCTTCACAAGGCACAAGAGGGTAGTAAAATAACAAATGGTTTTCATACTTATCCTTCTATAACAAAAGCATAAGAGAGAAAGAGATGCAGGAGGTATCTATGGCTCCATATTCCTCATGGTTCTAAAACATATGCCAAATTTTTCACATGTTGCATTCACAATAGAAGTCAATGCAGCAGCAACAGTATAATCTTTTTTATACTGGATAAAATGTTTTGAAATCCTTTTGTCCAGTGCAAGCTCTTATCATTGCCATTTTTGGCACATTTTAATATGGTTTAGTCCAACATAAGCAGCTGTTTAGAGTAAGCGAGCATGGTATAAGTGAATTGCATTGTTCTTACATGCTTTAAAAAATCATTATCATGATTGCCAAAAGCAACATTTTTTCCCCATTTTTGCTACAAAACATCCACTGGTTTCTCTTGTTACAATTGAAAAGTTGTGCTTATTGAGCTTTTTCATTTTTTTTTAAGTATTGTCAAAACAGCAATGCCGGGGACAATTCTACAGAGGACAGTTGCTTATGCAGAATAGAAAGGAATAACAAGTCACCAAAATGATACCTATACTGGTTGTATTATAGGGTCCATACTTTTCATACCTCCCATTTGACTTTGTTTGTACCAAAAGATTCAGAGCTATCTTTGCAGTGCCAATGAATTCTACAGTAATTGATGAGATGCTTTAGCATGACTTCTTAATCTTCTTACACTGGCAAAACTTATGTTAGTAAAATTATTGGGTCAAATAGATCCCCATTTAGTCATAGGTTTTTTAAAAAGGTTATATGTATTTGACAGTGTCTCCAATTTAATCTAAGGTTATGAAAATGTGTTAGGAATTAAGTGGAGTACAACAATACAGGGGGATGGTATCTGGGTGCTGTAATGACACCCAGTCTTAATTTCCATGAGGTCTAACAGACATCTGATACCTTCCTTACTCATGATTAACTCAACTTAGAAGCTTCCTGAGTTACAAAAAATTTTAAGTGGATGGTTAACACTACCCTACCTTAAGTGTTTCATCAACATGATGTAGCTGTTGGGCAGGTTCACATGATATGCTAAGCCAGACTGCTGCAGTCTGGCTTAGAAGCCACCCTACCACCGATGCACCTGACAGATGATAGGGCACATTGTGTTGTTAAGTGGGAATTTTCATCATATTGTGGTTATTTAGAGTCTTCTGGTGCTTTGAATGTAAAATGTTAATGTTTCACTTTAAAATATAATTAACTGACCCCAATGCCATTGTAATAAAAAGCTAAAGACTGTCAAATGGTCAAAAGTCTTGGTTTCTGAGTGCACTGTACCAATCACTTTGCCCCAAGCTACAGTGCTGGAAGGTGCAAATAGGCTCTGAGGTACAGCATCATCCAAGACCTGGTGGCTGAAGAGAAAGGGAAAAAGGCGGGATACAAATCATCATCATCATCATCATCATCATCATCATCATCATCATCATCATGTGTTTGTACTTTTAAAGGGGCTACCTTGAGAAATTGATGACATCTGGCAGGAGTTTGTAGACTTTTTTTTGTGACTAAGATGTGCATTTTTAACCCACTTAACTTGGTTTGGCAATTGTGAACTGGGCATCTTTAACTTATCTTCTTCCCCCAAGAACCAGCTTCTTTCTTCTCTCTTCTCTTCTCGCTTTTTCTTCTGTTGTGGCTTTCTGAGGGTTGGACTGGGAAATCTGGGTGAGTTGGGGGGTAGTGTGTGGGATGAGATGGGTAACTGCAGGCCAATGCTTTGTCCATTGTGTGTGTGTGTGTAATTATGCAAACAATTTTTAAAAAAAAATCATTAACAACAACAAAGGCCAGGGAGGCTTGCCTAGTGCCAGGTTTGATATCTTTTTGGTGCCTGGTGAAGACTTTTTTTATTTACCAAGGCAAAGGCATTCTAGATTTTTAAATTAACTTAAGTCACATTGATTTCTGTGGGTCATCTCGAAGTATGATTAAGTCTGGATACAACTGACTGTGTTCTATATTAATGTTTATATTATACTGTTTTAACTTGTTTATAAACCACTTGGGGAGTTCTTCCTGGTAAAGAAATAGAATATCAATATTTAAACTAAATCAGGAAAGTGACTTTGGAGAGGGATAAAAGGGGGTGTTTGGGGGGGCAGGGAGGGGAGGAGACTAGGGAGGCCAGGATACAAGGTATCTTGAAGCCGCTCCAGCCTCCTTTCCTCCCCCTCTGAAACGCTCCAGCTAGACGGGCAAAAAAGCCCATCTAGCGAAAATACAGAGCGGGGGGACGACGACAGGGAGATGGAGATCACCTCCGCCACTCCTTCCGCTCTGCATTGGATGCCCATAAGCCTCCAAGTTCGGGGGCTTACGGGCATCACGATAGGATTGTGCCATAAATTTATGAACTTCCCCTCCCTTCAAATTCCTTCATGGTCAATGGGATTGAAACACCATAGAAGGATCAAGCCCTTTAGTGTAGGAGATGGAATATGAAGGGGCACAGTTTAAAGGGACAAGATGTACAGCTCTTATATAGTCCTTATATAGTTGTTACCCCAATCGCATAGGAGGGTTAAATAAATTGTATAGTTAATCAATGTATAATTCCAGTTACATATATGAGATACTACTGTTTAACTAGTAAGTATATGTATGCATTATATACATAATTAGATATTTATGTCAGTGAATATGAAAATGTACCACAAATATGCCATGTACTGCAACTTTCTACAGATTTGTTAGAATGAGGGAGCATAATAATAATAAGGAGAAACACATTGTAACCAACCATTATAAAAATATATATTTTTCTATTAAGATATATACAAAAACCTTCTGACAAATTCCAGCTGTCTACTGTAACAGCCTAGACCATACTTGAAACAGTGCACCAGTGGCTCTCTAACAGCTAGAGATAGATGCCAAGTCTTCTTCCTCAGACTTGACCTCACATTGATTCAGCTGAAGCTGTTTCAGCATGTATGGTAAGCCAGCAAAACTACCATATGGGGTTTGGTGCAAAAATGTTGTGAAGATTATATTAATTATAGGAATCCCATGCTTTTGCCAGACATTCACACAATACAGGAATCATAGTGGTCTCATATGATGGTACATGATTCACCCTTTTGCTGGTGTTGTTGCTGCCCCATATGGTACTTCAGTTCTATACATTGTCCTAGGAGGGTCCACACGGTCCATTTATATGACAGAACTGTAAATCGCTGCCTGATTTGTGTGTGTGTGTGTGTGTGTGTGTGTGTGTATATATATATATATATATATCAGGCACAAAGCCATGTTGCACTTCACCAATGCAGGCTGGTATCTGGGTACCAGGTGGGCATTTCTAATATTTTCTTGAGTCCCATTTTGAAAATGTATTCTGATCAAAGAGCCAATATAGTATAGTGGATAAAGTGCTGGGTTTGGATTGGGGAGATCCAGATTCAAATCCCTGTATAGGCAAAGAAATCACTGGGAGACCTTAGGCCACTCACTGGGCCTTTTCAGAAATAATGCTAAACTATTATTTAGCACTAGCTTTTTTTTACCCGGCGTTGCACGGGTCGTCCTTTTCCTATAGGCACTCTTTGTTCGAAATCCCTTAAGGTAGCTGTCCGCTGTGAAATCCCTGCTTCCTCCCCCCGCCAGGACTGCACAATGAAATCCCTGCTTCCCCCCATGACTACACAATGAAATTCCAGCTTCCCCTCTCCCCGGGACTATGCAACAATGAATTCCCTGTTTCCCTCCCCACCAGTACTACACAATGAAATCCCTGCTTCCCCCCCCCGGACTATGCAACAATGAAATCCCTACACCCCCCCAGGACTATGCAACAATGAAATCCCTGCCCCCCAGGAGCACACAATGAAATCCCTGTGTGTCTCCCCCCCCCCCCGCCGGGACTACGCAATGAAATCCCTGCTTCCCCCCCCCCTTGGGACTATGCAACAATGAAATCCCTGTGTGTCCCCCCAGGACCAGACAATGAAATCCCTGCTCCCCCCCCCCCGGGACTATGCAATCAAATCCCTGCTTCCCCCCTCCCCTGGGACTGCACAACAATGAATTCCCTGTGCCCCCCCGGTACTACACAATGAAATCCCTGCTTTCCCGCCCCAGGACTATGCAACAATGCCTCCCCAGTACTACACAATGAAATCCTTGCTTCCCTCCCCCCCGGGACTATGCAACATTGTATGTGCCGGTTGGAGCTATTTGCATAACGCCTCCTGAATGGCCCCTGCGAGCATTCCAAGTGACGCCATTGGCTCTCATCTATTTTGGGCTGTACAGGCGCGGCAAGGGTTTTCCGGAGATTTTAACCCACCAGCCTTTGTCCTTGGGTGATGGGGAGTATGCGTGCCAAGTTTGGGGCGGATCCATCCAACCGGGTAGGAGCCAATGCAACGCAAACCCGCCGTGCGGACCCACGTACAAACAAACGGACAAACAAACAAATGGACGGATGGACAAACATTCACATTTATATAGTAGACTAGCTTTTATTTACCCGGCGTTGCACGGGTCGTCCTTTTCCTATAGGCACTCTTCGTTCGAAATTCCTTAAGGTAGCTGTCCGCTGTTTGGAATCCCAGCTCCCCTGGGACTACCAGCTCCCCCAGGATTACACAATGAATTCCCAGCTCCCCCGGGACTGCCAGCTCCCCCGGGACTGCACAATGACATCCCTGCTCCCCCCGCCCCAGCCTACACAATGAAGTCCCTGTTTCCTTCCCCCCCTCCCCGGGACTATGCAACAATGAATTGCCTGTGTGTGTCCCCAGACCACACAGTGAAATCCCTGCTCCCCCCCCCCCCGGGACTACGCAATCAAATCCCTGCTTCCCTCCCCCCCCGGGACTATGCAACAATAAATTCCCTGTGTGTGTCCCCGACCACACAGTGAAATCCTTGCTTCCCCCCCCCCTGGGACTACACAATCAAATCCCTGCTTTCCCCCTCCCCCAGGACTGCACAACAATGAATTTCCTGTGCCCCCCCCGGTACTACACAATGAAATCCCTGCTTCCCTCCCCCCTGGGACTATGCAACAAAATCCCTGTCCCCCTCCACAGGACCACACAATGAAATCCCTGTGTGTTCCCCCCCCGGGACTACACAATCAAATCCCTGCTTCCCCTCCCCCCTGGGACTATGCAACAATGAAATCCCTGCCTTCCCCCCCCCCCGGGATTACGCAATCAAATCCCTGCTGTTCCAGCTGTGGTTCATGTGAACCTTCTGTCTGGACGTAGGAGAGATTTGCATATCCGCCTCTGATTGGGCCCCTGTGGAGGCAGTGCATACCAACATTCTATGTGCCGGTTGGAGCTATTTGCATAACGCCTCCTGAATGGCCCCTGTGAGCATTCCAAGCGACGCCATTGGCTCTCATCTATTTTGGGCCGTACAGGCGCGGCGAGAGTTTTCCGGAGATTTTAACCCACCAGCCTTTGTCCTTGGGTGATGGGGAGTATGCGTGCCAAGTTTGGGGCGGATCCGTCCAACCGGGTAGGAGCCAATGCGACGCAAACCCGCCGTGCGGACCCACGTACAAACAAACGGACAAACAAACAAACGGCCGGACGGACAAACATTCACATTTATATAGTAGATTATGTACATGAGTTTCACACTTCCCCTCTCCACTGGCATGGCCATGAGAAGAAGATCAAAAGCTTTTGCTTTGGCTTTTAAACTTACCAGATTTCTCCATTACATCTGAACTCAGAGAAACTCTGGTTAATAAACTGTGGTTATTACAAACAGGGCAGGGATCAACACATGGTTTATGATCTTGGCTTCTTTACTAACCATAATTTAAACTAACTGTACCTAATAGGGCACTCTGGTTAGTTTAAAAGCAGAAGTGGATGCTTCCAATCTGCTCTTTGCAGCCATGCCAGGGGAGGAAAGGGAATGAGAATCCCAAGAGCCCAAGCCTCTTGCATGCTCATCTATGTAATCCCAAACTACCATTTAGCATTACATCCTTCTCTCAGCCTAATCTATTTGACAGGATAGTTAGGAAAATGAAATATGGCAACAACAAATAAACCACAATCAAACCCATGAATATTCTCAGCTCCTTGGTATAAATAAACAGGTTTCTGTTTCTGCAGTCCTTGAGCCTGTTAGGCAGATAATTCAATCTTTACCGTTTTTAAGTTGAACCATGAAAATATTCTGCCTCCTGGTCACATCAGGAAATATAATGGTTTTCCTGGGTGACCACATTTTTGTTTGTTATCTTAAGAATTTCAGCATTCCTATTTTAAAAGTTTCTAGTGGTTAATGATTGCACTGTCTTCCATGAGCAGCCTTCTGTTTGCATGTGGTTCCTAGAATCACACCTGCAGCACCACTGCATTAATGAACAAGCAACGTTCTTACTTCTGCCAGATTATCCTTTGAAAGTAGGCAAGACTCTGGTTCTTTAGACAGAGGGCTTGTTCGCATGACACGGGAACCGCGGGGGAGCAGAAATCCCCCGCGGTTCCCGTGTCGTGCGAACGCCAACCGGGGATGCCCCCACGGGATAGCTGCACGTGGGACGCATGTAAAGTGACCATGGTCGGTAGAGGGGTAAGCCCCTACCGTGTGTGGCCACCGTGCCGTGCGAACAGCGGGCGGCCGTCCCTCGGGGTCCACACAGAGGCGGCAGCCCAGAGTGGCCGGAGCTGCTGCCGCTCCAGCCTGTAGGGGCAAACGGCCCCTCTGGGCATCCCGGGGCCCTGCCCCCTAGCACCGGGAGGCCCGCACTGCGGGGTCCGCCCACGCACGGGGCGCAGGTAGTTTGTGGCGCCCCGCCGGACTCTGCAGATGGCCCCGTGGTGCCTCCCCCGCCCGCAGCCTGGGTCGTGCGAACCGGCCCAGAAGCACCATCCATTGTGTGGCGCAGTACCTAATTATGTCCATTTGGCAGATGAAAGGAACAAACCAGAGACACCACTTAAATGGCTTATTAAATTGACCACAACTTTATTCATTTTGAATAGGATAGGTGGAGGCATAGGGCATGAATCCTGCCATCAGACAGCCTGGCTGCTGTCCAATTTTCCTTCCTGGCCCACCTGCCAGGAGTGTTGGTGGTGGATGTCAGGGTCAGAGGTCCACCACAGTGCAGATCGCTAATGTGAACCCCTTTCCCTCCACCCCGGATCATGTGGCAAGCTCACGGCCACCGTGCTGCCCTGGTCTTGGTACCACATCCACCCAGATCCCTTAAGGGGATCCCACTGCAGGGGAGCAGGGATCCCAATCCCAATCCCTCTCCCAAACTGATCCAGCCCAATGCCTCTCACACTCCTCACAGTTGTGACTTAAACAATACAATTCTATCAGAACAGTCCTGCATACATAGATCCACTTATTTACATGAACTAATCTTGTAATGGGGAAGGCGAAACCCACCCCTGCTTGCCAGTTGGAAGGCAGGGAAAATTCCTTCCCAGAAGTGGATGCTTCCAATCTGCTCTTTGCAGCCATGCCAGGGGAGGAAAGGGAACGAGGATCCCATAAGGATCCGATAAATGGCAACTAACTTATGTCCACTGCAAGATCTTCTATTGCCAGATGTGGGTGGGTGGGGAAGTCGGAGATGGCAATGGTCCTACCCCATCTTGTGAGGCCTCACTTTATGGGCCTCAGGCACACCAGAGTGGAGACAGGCTGTAGCTGTTCCCACTCTGGTTCACCTCCCTCACGCCCCCCCCCCGAGCCAATTGGCCTTCTAAATGGCTCGGTGCTATCAGGATGTAGGGAGGCGCTGCTGCTGCTGCTGCTGCTACTGTGTAGGCTCCAGACTTGCCACCTCCTTCCTTTCCTGCCGCCTGGACTCGCATGTGCTCACAATGGCAGCTCCCCGGTAAGCTGGCAACTCAATTTGTCTATATTGTCAGTAATAAGAGGTTGCCTAAATATGAAAAGAGAGGAGATAGTTTAGTTCATCAACCTCACACTGATCTTAAGTTTAACATAATAGGGGTCCAAGACCTGAAGCAGAAACTTTATGGTCTGAGGCTAGGATCTATTCTAGAGAGTTACCCAGCCCAGACAGTGGGTGCTTAGGTCCCAGAACTTGTGATTGGCAAGCAGTAGGATGCCTCAGCATTGGACCAGCCAAGTACAAATACCAGGTGTCTTACCTTTTCCCCTTGCCTGGTAACAGTGCTGAACCTTTTACCTTCTAATTTTATCAATACATTTGATTGCACTTATTAAATGTAAACTACTAGAAGCTAATTAGTAGCTTCTTATTTTTGACTGATTCTTTAAATTGGACTAAAGGAATTTACAGAGAGTTTGTGCCTTTTAAAATATTCTTGCATACTGTACATAATCTTAAAGGAGCTAGGCCACTATTCTTACCATGTTTTTGTCTGTGCTATAAGCAAGTCTTTACTTGAACCAAAACTTTCTGCGCGGCTTTAGTGCCAGCCTCTCAGCCGTGCTACAAGTGAAGTAATAGTAAATCAGGAAGTGCCTTTGAGCATGCTCAGATTGTCTTGCTCTCTTCACTGAGAAAACAAAACCAGCCCCACATGTCACAGATTAGTCAGACTAGCCCTTTCATTTTGGAAATCATATTGAAACTGGTTTGAGTTTGGGTTGGATTTACAATGTACACATTTTGACAATATCTCTTGAGGTTTTCCCCTCCCTTTTTTGAGGGTAATCATTGGTGCAGCCCCCCAATTTGTCTGAGTTCCATTTTCGATTGTAAAAAGGTATAAAAGCCATGACATGCATTTATTTCTGGCAATAAAAGAATGCCATGGTTGATTTTTACACTATGTAATGACAGAAGGTATCACTGGTTATCTAGATGTTACATTATCATTGGGTGAAAGTTGATATAAATTTTTGGAGAACATGTGAGATGACCCTGATAACATATTTTCAGGTGGATTGAAACTAAGATTTAGGCATATTAGGTTGTTTATATCACAGCAAAAGGCAAATAAAGATATTACAGCTATTCATAGTTATAATAACTTGACTTCATAAACTATATTATCCAATTCATAATTTCCTCTGAAAGCAGAGCTTGCTTATGAATCTTCAAAATCTAATTTGACTTAGAGATAGTTCACTAAAACTATAACCTAAAATTAGCTACTGGAATCTGCAAGAAATGCATTCTTTTTTATTATTCCAAACCTAGGTACCAAATTATATGTAACTGGCCTTTATAATATTGCATTGATTAATATGACAGCACTATTCATTTCTATAAACCCTAAGATGTCAAAATGTGATGAAGTGTGTGCGTGTGTGTTTAAACCCCCCCCCAAAAAACTTTCAAGACAGAAAGGAATCTTTGCTCAAGTATCACAGTCCTATAGCTTTGTTTCTTATTATCTAGTGTGAGCTCACACAACAGAGTCCTGCACATTGAAATATTTTCTCATTTTAAGGAATTAATGGCTCTCCACCAGTCCTTTAAAATGTAAAATGAGTAGGTTACTTGTGTCCAGTACATCCAAAAAGAGCCAGGATAAAATAAACATAAGGAGTTAGATATCTTGGAAAAAATCTGTCATGGGTTTGGGTTAATCATCTCCAGAAGAAATTCAACTTGATGCCTGAAATGTAAGACTTCTTGGAGAACGCAGCAAAGCCTGAGGCAGTGTTGATCTGAAGGAGTGCTCTCCATGGGTCAGAGCTGCTTTGCTGGCAGAGTGCAAACCCAGTTCACAACAGCAGTACTCTGAAAAGTTGTAAGACAGCAGGACCCTTACAGTGCACACGTTGGAGCTTCAGTTACATAGTAGAAATTGTCTTTCTCATTGTTTAAAATAAAAATTTTAAATAAAATCTGTGCCTGATTTTCTAATCTGCCTGTGAATAACAAATATAGACTTATAGAGATACATAGAGCATACTAGAGAATAAAATGGTAGTGTAGCTTCAGCACCAGGTTAAACGTCAGCTAATGAAACACCTTCATGAAACATTAGAGGGGATAGTAAATGCTGTATTGCAGTTAGAGTAAAAGTTATTTTAATTAGCTCTCTAATATATACCTAATGCTTTCACTGTGGTAATATGTGTCATAAAGGCTATTTCTTTGGTCCCATTCTATTTCCAGAATCATTCTGTTTTGAATAAAAAATCATGTCTCTTCACCTACTCCTCTGTGCAGAAATATGATGTCCCTACTGTAATTAGAAGGTGAATTGGTCAGTTCTTGTTAATATTATGATATTCAGCTTTTAAACAGAACACTAGAAGAAATTTGCCTCCAATAGCACCTTCCGATGTTGTTGATTTAATGAAACAGAAATATTCTGAGCCTGAAAATATGTAAGGACACATGCAGACTGATCTTAGCCATGTTTACTTGGACATGCAAATTCACTGGGTTTTACTCCCACTTAAATGTGCATAGAATTGCAGCCTACAAATTGTATCAGAAAAGGCGAAGGTAGAGTTCTGGTCACTAAGTCTCAAAAAAGTAGGAATGGACAAATCTATCAATTTTGCTTTTCCCATATCCAGTTTTTAAAAAAAAATAATCTCAAGTTATTTCTGTCCCGAATATGAAGAAATTTGTGAATTCTGGTTAATTATTTTTAAAAACAAACTGAAAAAAAATGGTCACCCATCAGTGCCAGCCAAATTCAATAGGTACAGCTATTCCCAGCATGAAGAGTACTATGTTATACCGGTATTGCCTACTATATAGCTGTTAAAGATGGGGAGCCTGTCAGAAAAAGAGGTGGCAAACATGTTTCAGCACTAACATGGCTGAATACACAGGTATTCAAACCTAGACTTATAAGTGTTAAGCACTCAAAACCCTGGGCCTCAATGGATAAATCTGTCAGTTTCAGTTTCTCCCACATTCAATTTTTTTAAAATCTCAAATTCTTTCTGTCCTAACTGTGAAAACATTTGCAGATTTTGGTAAATTCTTATCAAAAAAACTAACTGAAACAAAATTCTCCTCCATCCATATTGCAAAACAGGGAAAGGTACAGAAAAAAGGCAACCAAAATGATCAAGGGGCTGGAGCAATTCACCTATAAGGAAAGGTTTCAACATTTAGGGCTGTTTAGCTTAGTAATAAAGTGAGTAAAAACATGATAGAGGTATATAAAATGATGCATGGTATAGAGAAAGTGGATAGGTGTTCTCTCTCTCTCTCCCTCCCTCCCTCCCTCCCTCCCTCCCTTATAATCCTAGAATCTGGGGTCATCCCAACAAGCTGAATAGTTGGAGATTCAGGACAGATAAGAGGAAGTACTTCTTCTCATAGCACATTTTTAAATTATGGAATTTACTACCGCAAGATGTGATGGCCACCAACTGGGACAGCTTTAAAAGGGGGTCAGACAAATTCATGGATGATATGGCTATCAATGGCTACTAGTCTTGATGACTATATATTACCTTTAGTGTCAGAGGCAGTGTGCTTTTCTATGCCAGTTGCTGGGGAACACTAGCAGGAGCGTACTGTTGCACCCATGTCCTGCTTATGGGCTTCCCATGGTCATCTAGTTGGCCACTGTAGGAACAGAGTGCTGGACTAGGTAGGCCTTTAGTCTGATCCAGCTTGGCTCTTCTTCTGTTCTTACCGCTCATGTATTCCTTCCTATATTGCATTAGTTGACTTGGCGAACACTCCCCACATCCATTAATTTATACTGTTAGGATTGGTTTTCATATACATGAGAGACACAAAGAAAACTGGTCCTCTCATTTTCCCAGCATCCACTTGCAGAAGTAATTATGCATCAGTTAGATGAGTTTATCTAGCTTAATTATATTAGCATGTTGTTGGGGATATTAGCCATCACTCATCTATTCAAGCAAAGATAAAGGCTACAATATGGTGCATGCTGACAAGGTGTAATCCCTGCTGAATTCAGTGTGACTTGATTCCATGTAAACATGCAATAAATAGGAGCAGATTAACTGATATTGGTGGTAATATCAGGAGGTGACTCGTGTAATATCATCATGGAAAAGGACTTTTTTCTAAAAACAAACAAATCCGGAATGACAACTATTTTAGCTGGCCAATTGCTTCAAAATCCTTTGATACCTGTGGTCATTAAAATATATGACTTTTTAATCACCTCTTATTGAAAAATCCGTGTACTTGGGTTCCCAACTCAAGGTTAATTTAATGGGGAACATGATCCTTTCTCCTACTGTAGTTATCATGGCTCAAGCAAAAGCTTTTGTGACAACTATGGCAGAATCATATGAAAGGCAAATGGAGCACATTTATCGACGTCTACCATACCTGCCTCCTTAAACCCTTCTAACTGTCCCTATGTTACTATATTTTTCCCAAGGAAGCTGTGTTATGCTAGGCACCATGGGTAACCATCATCTCCACCTGCCTTCCTGGCAAAAAAACAAAACAAAAAGCACTTCTTGTGCCCTGAAGGGGCTTTTCTGCAGCACTCACTGCCTTGGCAAGCTGAGTGAAGAAAGTGTTACCTATAAGCACTAAAGCCTAGCATGCAGTTTAAGTCCTAGGTTTTGCTGTGATTCCATGACTGAACACAGGATTGGGCATGATCCTATGCATTTTACTCAGAAGTAAACCTGACTGAGTTCAGTGGGACCTACTCCCAAATAACTATGTTTAGGTTTGCAGCCACTATAAAACTGAAGTTGGCATTTGCATTTCAAAAATTGAGCCATGCGTTTCACTTTTTCAGTAAACAATTATATTTCCGTTGATATCAGTAGAAGGCAATTCTTATCAAACAGCATAAATCAGCTAATACAAAAGATTTAATTCTTAATGTTTGCATGTTCTTCCTCCCCTGCCCCATAAGTTGTTCCTCATGATCTAAAGCTCAGTAATTTTTCCATATCCCACACACAAAGTATAGATGGAAGGAAAGGAAGAAGGTTGACATATTTTATACTGCATAAGGCAGTCATTTGGAGGAATAAACCCCTGAGTGCTGAAGCATTTCAAATCCTTTTCATCTGACCAGTCAGTGACCTGATGACTATTTCCTGCCCCTAAATAAGGTTGTGACCCAGGTCTTAGAGTGCAAAAGACAGATAATTTTAGTAACAACTTAAATTCAAATAGGTTTGGCTGAGGGGAGGAGGGGGGAACAGATGAGGAAGGATAGCATATTTGCAAGAGAGATTAAATTAAGTATTATAATTTGTTTTATTTATTTATTATCTTAATCTGCCCAATAACAAATGTTCTCTGGGTGGATTACAAAAGCTAAATGAATAAAATACAATACAAACGCTAAGAGAATACATTACAATAAAATAATAATATGTGGACTTAATAACTCTTCTTAAAAACAAATAGAAATGCCACAGGAACACACTGTATTTTTCCTTAGTTAATTAATTGTCTTGATTTCTACTCCCTACATAGCCACTGTGAGCCACAAATTGCCCTCAAGTTTAGTCTTTTTTTTACACATTTAGGTCAATTATGGACATTCCACCTAGAAAACAGAGGGCTAGACTAGATACCATTCACACAATTAGCAATTCTGAGAGTGGCTTTGTCAAAGTAAATAGCAGGCATGCTGTTTCCCCTACCCTTTCCCCTACCCAAATCAAGACACTGGTTTGGGGATGGGGGAGATAGGGAGGCTTTTAAACCTTTGCCCTCCTCCACTGCAGTCCAGATCTGGATTGGAGTCATATGCTTGTTATTTGCATTGGAAGAAAAGCTCCCATTTGCCCCAGTGGAAGCTTTTCTTCCAGTACAGATAACAGGTACAGAGGCCCAATCTGGAGAGAATGGTTAAAGTCCTGCTATTCCCCCCACCCACACACAGAGGTCCATATCTGTCCTGCATCTACTTGTTTTTTTAAAGCCATTCACACAACTGCAGACTGTGTGAATAGCATCTCCTATATTGGCCCTGAATACTCTTATCCAAGCAAGATGTATACCTCCCATTGCATGAAGAGAAAACATACTTTCTGTCAATTAATATATATTTGTTACCCTACAATGTATATTAACTATTATTTGGTATTCACAAAGACTGTAACTAGCTAAAGAGTGGTTAAAAATGGAGCTTCCCCAACTCTTTTCACGTGTGGAGTAGGGATTTTAATCTGTTTTGTGTGACATATGAATATGTGAAATGAGGGTTTTGATTTGCATGGTGATTGTGAATGTGGAATTAGGGTGTGAACATTGCTCTAAATTAATTAATCTGGAATGAAAATTACGTCCTTGTGTATAAACCCTAATACATTTCACATAGCAGGTGTTGGCAGATGAACAGAATGTAAATGATGACAATAAATTTCACAAACATGTTGGTGTGGACAGAGCTATGAATTCTCAAACAATTCACACATTCATGATCTTATTGTTGCTAATGAGATATTGCTGCTGTTGAGATCATTGTGTAATGATATCTTCCTAGTGACTTACATATATATATGGTCTATATTTCATATGTATTCACCCTTTTATCATGCAATGCAGAGAGCAATATGTACCTCCAAGTGGGCGTAAGCACTAACCGTATATTTATATTTCATTGGGATTTATGTGCTCTTAACTTTTTCTGAATTGCTCATAGGAATGCTTCTAATTGCTTACCTTAGCAGCTAAAATTCTTTTTAGTGTATTAGGATGTAGAAAACCCTTACAAGGGCATTTTGTTGACACCATTATATGATTGACTTAAAACTTTTATGTGGAAATTCCTGAGTTTTTTACCCTGTGGATGGGAACTAAAGTATTATGAAGGATTAATTGTCCTAATGAGGTCAGAGATCTACAGCATTCCAAAAAGGCTGTTTCCTTGTGACAACATTTTTAATATTGAACACACATTTATATCTTTTTTTCCCTTTATTACTAATAAAGTTGTGGATCGGTTATGTATTATAACTTCTTTTGATGATGTGAAATGTTATTTTAAACAAAATACTGTGAAAAGACTACAAAATTGAAACCTAGATATTGAAAATTTGGTGCTCAAATAAAAAGAGCAAAGTCCTTTTACACTTTTTACAAGTATACCTTTTATACTTTCCAGATAAGCTGCACAAATAGAAAGTAAGTACACTAGATTTAGGAACTTTTCTGAGAAATTGTAGGTATGGTTACAAATTATTCAGCTATTTAATAATGGGATTGTACAGCAATATAACCCCTTGACATTTCTCTAATAAGAGTTAGAACATGTGTTATGTCTAAAGTATGCTTTCCAATTTGATTCTTCACATTTGAAACTATTAACATGTGCATTTTGAAACATCTAGTTTCTCATACCAAAGAAACTAGTCATTCTGTACCTGAGTATTTTTTCTACACTCTCAACAGATCCTCAAGTATCTGCAAGCATATAACCAAAGGCCAGAGGGGTGTCAAGGTCAGCTTTGACACACCCAAACACCTGTTCAAAGATGGGAGGGGGGAAGGAAGACCTGGACTGAGCATTTCCACTGGAACCATAACTGGGAATGCATGAATCTGATCCAACGTGGATCATCTTGCACATAGTCCTGACTGCCCAAGATGGCGGGAGGGTTAACCTGTCTAGACCTTTTTGTGAGTATTATGGAGGTACCCAGTCCCAGAAATGGGATCTGTGTGCAGAACCCTGATTCTGCATATGAATTGTTCATGCTAGATCAGGCCAACTGTCAGTAATGCCCATCAGAAAACAAGGGAGATATCAGCAATTTTAATTGTCTTTCTCTCCACATCACTAGGAGCCTGACTGTAGTCACACATTTCTCCTTAAATAGTTGCATTACAATTGTGCAGAGTGGTAAACAGTCTATTATAGTAAAGTGATTCTTACTGATGTAAATGAAATCAATATATCACAAGATTATTCTAAATTGACAACTTGTGTCAAAGGGAAAGCAAAGAATGCCCATAAGAATATTTCCTGTGGGTAAGAAAATAAATAAGGAACTAAAGAGAATATATGGTTTATACTGTCAGCAAAGGTTTCTGATTTAACCTACAGATGACCTGGCTTTGTTTGTTCAGATGACAACTCTAAAAGTGTACAGGGAATATTCCCTTGTAATACAATGATTTGCCACAAGCTCTGACCTCACTGACTGTCAGGGAGCAGGTCTGAATTGGCCCTTTCTCTGATATCGTGACACTGCTTCTGTTGCCTCGATTGTGACCTCTGATTGAAAGATACCCCTGGGACTTCTATATAATAAGCATGACTCCTGACTCTTAGCCAGGTCTGCTTTCCTAGATTTTTGTCAGGCTTTCCTAGTAGTCCATGCTATATATGCTAAAATTTACTTGAGCTGTTGTGCTCTGTGATTGTGGTATGCTCTTTGAAACATTTTTCAAAGTATGCATTTTGCAAATAGAAAAATATAATGGAGTTGTGTAATATACAAGTAGCTTTCTTATTAGACATGTATTGTACTGTATAGTCTATTAATGGTTTAAAGATTTTTGATGGGGTTTGTTACTTCTTTTTCTCAAAAACTGCATAGATTGCAAGCCCTTTAAAACTGGAGAAGTCCATGTAGCTCAAATGACACCAGCCACAAACTTCTTTAGATCTTCTTACCCTGCTGGTGCCCATCAAACTGCCCAGTTTAAAGCTTGGAGTACACTATAGCTAACCAAATTCCCTAAGCAATAAATTAGAATATCTTTGTTACCTGACATCCATTGTTTAGCTTTGTATCGCAAAGTGCTTCTTTCTTGCCCAACTATCTTCCATTATGATTTTTATCCCCCCGCCTTTTTTTTTGCTTTACATATCGGCACACGCAGTAGATATAACTCTTGCTTTAACCATACATTAACACATCCTACTCTGATGTAAGTAGCTGTTTGTAATACATTTATGTGGTGTGCAGATATATAGATAACTTTATTCTTATTGTCCACATTTCCCAGTTTGCAATATTGACCCTGAACATTGGTTTAGAAAGTAACGGTTCAATAAAAGAAATATGTTGGATAGATTTGATGTTCCTATTCCCTTGTTTATAAGCACTTTCCTTAATGTAAACTTTGTTTTCAAAGACTTCAGCCTGGTGCAAATCATTACGATCAAAGCATAAGCCACTTACCTCTATAAGTAAAAATCTCGATTACTATGCTTTGCTTTCAGACCACAAATAAGATTGCCATGATACCTGTCTTCCATTTTTCTTAATGCAACCTGAAGCCAGGTCTTTTTTGTTGTTGTTGTTGTTGTTAAACCCTTAAACATTAGATCTGAATGCTGGCACAGTGTTACAAAGCTCTGAAATTCATCCAGGATGCATGGACTGAATGACTACTTTCTTTATTAGTCTTACTTTGGCAGCAGTAGCACTGATGTTTTGTGTGGGAGGCGAATTATTCCTATAAATCAGAAAAGTTAAACAGTGGCTTAAATCTTAGAATTTATGCAATCTCCATGTATGCCCGTTTTTACTGAACTCTCTCTTTCCACACAATCAGATTATTTGGTCATTTTATTAACCAGTTGAGTTCCAAAGAAGATTGTTATTACCATAAGTTCACATTGAGCTGTGTTCATTATAAAGTCAGAAAGTAGTTTGAACATTGTTCAGCAATATTTCTGCAATTATTTTTTACCTATGTGCTGAAAGAATTGAGATGAATGTGTTCATGAAAAGAAATATAGAAACTCTGATTTCACTAGCAGTTGCACTCATGAGTCTTGAATCTACGTGTACAGCTAGGACTTTATTCTTAGTGTTTCCAAGTAGCAGTGTGACTAGACTGCGTGAGCCATCAAGCCTCTTTTATGCTTGGGATAAGATAGGATGGTTTTTTAAATGGTTTGGCTGTCACTTATGCTGCAGGTGGAGAAGAATACACTATGGCATATTTTTATCTATTATTTATTTGTGATACTTCTATACCTCTTATAATAAAATCCCTAAGCAGTTCACATATAAGTGGTTCACGTGTGCAAGCAGATTTTATGCATGTAGACTTCAGGATCACAATCAAAAGATTGTGTGAATGTATTAATGAAGTATATGAATTCCAAATTATTTTAAGACTGGGACACATCTAATTTTGCAAGATGGTAATTTTTGTTCTTTAAATCTTCTTCCAAACTTGCATAAAATGACAACAGTGTGGCCACATTTACTTCACATATTTATGGCCTGGTCCTAAAATTTGCTGCATCTGCAAATTGATGGCTAGGCTGACACTCATATGATGTCACTGCTGGCTTGGTGAGGCTAAGGTCCCTCTTCACAATATTGATGCCCACATTTGTGTCTATTTCCAGATGAAAGATTATGCATTTCCCTAAAACCTGTGTTGGTTTCTCCTCTCTGGTGTTGTCCCTGTTTGGAAAAATTCTACAGCGAAACTAGTCCATCCAGTACAGACAAGTCATACTACCATATCTACTTTATATTTGCCCATTTTATGAAACTTAAGGTTTTCTTTTTCTTTTCTTTTTTTCTCATTTAGTTGTTTGAATGCTGCATGCTCAGTTCTTCTCCCCAGCACTGCAGTATACATCTCTCTGGATTTTAAAACTAACTCACTCTCCCTCAGTCTAACACACACATGCGCGCACACACACGCACACACAGGCATCTCGGGGAAACTATTATCTCTGCAACAAGGCTATTCTCTCAAGCTGGTTGGCTGGACTGGAAAAATCTTAGGGAATTTAATCATCTGGAAAGGCCTAGGTTACTGTAACCGTCCTGTACCACTCCTTTATAAATAAACATATCCACCCTAAAGGACTGCACTAGTACATATGTTGGTGCAATTTTGATATTAAAATGACTATTAGGCTGCAATCCTAAAAAGACTTAATCAGGGAGTAAGCTCCATTGAATATTATGGGACTTAGTTCCAAGTAGACGTGCATAGGATTGCACTCTAAATATTTATTTATTTATTTATTTATTATATTTATGAATCGCCCATCTGGCCAGACATCCGGCCACTCTGAGTGATGTACAATATCAGTTACTAGTATAGAAATTGACTATTCCAACTAGTCAATACTGTTACTGTATATTATTTCCCAACATAAGAATGGCATTTTATTTATTTATTTATTTATTTATTTATTACATTTATACCCCTCCTTTTTTCCTGCAAGGAACCCAAGGCGGCTTACATAATCCTCCTCCTCCTCTCCATTTTATCCTCACAACAACCCTGTGAGGTAGGTTAGGCTGAGAGTCAGTGACTGGCCCAAAGTCACCCAGTGAGTTTCATGGCCGAGCGGGGACTAGAACCCGGATCTCCCGGGTCCCAGTCCAACACTCTAACCACTACGCCACACTGGCTCTCTGGTTTGATCCTTTGGTTTTGAGATGTAAAATGAAATGGACAAACTATTGTGAAAGTGAGAGATGCTATTATTTGGTGTGGTCATAGATTCATAGAATAGTAGAGTTGGAAGGGGCCTACAAGGCCATCGAGTCCAACCCCCTGCTCAGTGCAGGAATTCAAGTCAAAGCATCCCTGACAGATGCCCGTCCAGCTGCACCTTGAATGCCTCCAGTGTGGGAGAGCCCACCACCTCCCTAGGTAGTTGGTTCCATTGTCGTATTGAATCACATCTTAAAATGCCAAATTAAAGCAAATGTTCCAGGAGCTGTTTGTTTGTTTATTTGTTTGTTTGTTTAGATACATTCATTCAGGACTATGTTCATTAAACCAACTGTATGAAATGCAGCATGAAGGGAGGATATATTGTCCAAAAAATGGTTAAATATTGTTGCAACTACTGGTTGGTGAATAGAGCAGAATGACCAGTTGGTGGGAGCTAATGGTTAGCAGATAGTTTAAAATATATCTGTCTTTGAATGAGGTAGCCATCAGACATTAAAGGAAGACAAACAGCTAAAGGGAGGGGGCAGGTCTGAGACTGTGTATCTGTGTGAAAATAAAAAGGATAGCAAGTTAGAAGAATAGAGATAGGATTGCAGAGGTAATCTGGGGTCTGAAGGTATTTGCAAAATTTATTTATTTAGTTATTTATTTATTATTTATTTATTATATTTATACCCCGCCTTTTTTCCTGCAAGGAACCCAAGGCAGCTTACATAATCCTCCTCTTCCTCTCCATTTTATCCTCACAACAACCCTGTGAGGTAGGTTAGGCTGAGAGTCAGTGACTGGCCCAAAGTCACCCAGTGAGTTTCATGGCTGAGCGGGGACTAGAACCTGGATTTCCCGAGTCCCAGTCCAGCACTCTCACCACTACGCCACACTGGCTCTCTTTTTCTCTCCTTCTCCCCCTCTGAGGATCTGGTGTGGGTTTGCAGACCTGCTATCTCATAGGAGTGCTCCACTTATGTTCTTCTTGTATATTTGAACATAAGGCAATGGTCACAAAGACAGCCAAAGAAATCCAAGCCTGTGTAGCACTGCCCTTGGAACTTCTCACCACCTGGCAAAGTGCACAGTCATTTGATTAATATTCACATCTGCACATCACTTAAGCTTGTTTATTTGCTTGGCAACTTCTCTTCTTTAGAAATTACAGCCCAAGTCTATGCATGTTTACTCAGAAGTAAGTGTGTCCTAAGTAAGTGTGCATAGAATTGCAGCCTTAGATGTCAATGGAACAGGATAACTGGCAACCTTCCCAAAAATTCTTGATACAGAAGAAGCAACTTTTGCTATTGACTTATGCTGTTGCTGATGGTAAGAGAAAACAATTAAGAGAAGTTTAAAGTACAAAGGACGTGCTTCCTTATTGCTTTTGAGAATCAAAGTGTTAGCATAGGGTACTTTCCCGTAGCACATACTCATCACAAGGGATTAAGCGCTCCCACAGATCACCCTGATAATACATAGAGTTTAGGAAGCAGGTGGTGGAGATATTACTTGATTATGTGCAGTGATCCAAGTTCACAGTATAGAAAATCAGGAATGAATTTGGAAGTTCATTCTAACACCTTACACTAAGTGTGTTTACACATCACAAAATCAGCCAGAGGATTCAGGCTTTTCTGGACTAAAAAGACAAGAAACAAAAGGCCTTCCCAAATATGTACACATATTTAGCATATAATATCACATATTCCAATGTGAATTTCTTCACTCTACGTTGACTCCTACCAGCTGGTGTGAGTTGGTAAAATAACTATTTGAGTGTCTCCTGTATTTCTGAAGCAATGTCTGCACAGGAGATTACCTCACTTCTGTCTGGTGCTGTATTTGGTTCACACATGTTTGGATGTGATGGTCTCTTCCTTCTAGTCCTTCTGTATTACAAATTCATCCTGTTATGTACATGTTTTGAGTTTGGCCAGGATTTGATTGCTGACATCATAAGTCATCCCCACCTCCCCACCTTTTTTTACATCACTGCAGAAAATTGTGCAAAATAAGCACCATCACCGCAACCCATCACCTACCTACTACATCCCATTCCCAACCGACCTACAAATACAGAGCTCATATGATTTGGCCATGGCTGGGTTATACATAATAAAAAGTAATAATGCTGTCACTCAAGGCACAAACACACAATGGGGAGAAAATGAATGGAGTAAGGTCCTGGGGCCCAGGGAGAACAGGACAGGATGCAGGAGGTGGAAGCACAGCAGGAGAAAAGCTGGGTGGAAAAAGAGAGACCAAAGGCCCTGTGAGAATGCTGATCATCACACTTAAGATCAATTAACTGGCCAAATTCATGGAGGTGAAGGCTCTCAATGGCTACTAGTCCTGATTGGCTATATGCTTCCTCCAGTATCAGAGGCAGTATGTCTGTGTATTCCAGTTTCTGGGGAACATGGGCAGGAAGGTGCTGTTGCACTCATGTCCTGCTTGTAGGATCCCGTGGGCAGCTGGTTGGCCACTGTGTGAACAGAATGCTAGACTAGACAGACCCTTGGTCTGATCCAGCATGGCTCTTCTTATGTTCTTAAGGCTGTCAGAATGAACCTGTCTGGTAAAACTGGACAATTCTATGGGTCTCTTTTCTGAGGTAGAAGACAAAGTGAAGCTCCAGCTATTTAGAGCCACCATTAAGAGGGAATTGCCCTCTTAAATGATTTTGGGGAAATCTTGTGGGTTTGTAACATAAAAAGATGCAACTGTAGAAGCCTATTTATGTATTTACTTAATTAACTGTGCCCAGTCTCTTCTCTCCTCCCCACTAAACAGAATAGTATCTCTCTCACACACACACACTCCTTTTGAACGTTGTTTCTATATGGAGGCTCATTTTGCAAATGTACAGTGTGGTGCAAAGTATAGAGAAGTGAAGTATCAAGGAAATGATAGGCTCTACCACTTCCTCTCTTTTTTAGTACCACCTTATCAGCCTAGCCCTAATCTATATATATCTATATCTATATCTATATATATATATATATAAGAAGCTGTCCTGACTGACTGACTGACTGACTGACTCATCAACGCCCAGCTCAAACCGTTTAATCTAGGAACGTGAAATTTTATGACGTAGACCCCCACTAAGGAAGGATTTTGGGAAATTCCATCCCTAAGGGGGTGAAAAAAGGGGGCAAAATCATCCCACTCTCATATCTGCAGTTCTGCAAATAGGCCTCACCTCATAATTGCTGCAGGAGCCAACTTGCTGCAGGAGCCAATAGCAGCAGTTATGCAAATAGCCCATACCACTTAGAATGTTCATATGAATTCCTGCAAGGGCCAATAGGGCTGGGTATGCAAATCTCCCCTAGGCCATTTAGAATGTTCTCTGAGGGGGTGAAAAGGGAGGGAAACTTTTTACATGACTGACTGACTGTTGTGTGGGGGGCATCGTCACATAGGCTCCATCACGTTTAGACAGATCTACCCCAAACTTGGCATGCTCACTCTTCGTCACCTGTAGACTCTCAGGATTAACCTGATTTTTCTTTAAGAACAGATATTTCTGTCACAAAAGATTTCTGCTGCCAGCACCCAGCCTAAACGTTACACTTTCAGTCAGAGACACTGCATCGTTTCCATACATGTTTCTTTTAAAAACAATTATACCAAATCCTAAAATCCACATAAGTGCAGCCGCGGGCAACACCTAGTCCTATGCATATTTACTAAATACCATTGAGTCCGGTATGACATTGCCTTATAAATATGCAGATTATTTTGCTGTAAGTCAGTGCTCTTTGTTTGGTGACCCTTACAGTTTTTGCAGAAGGCTAGAACCACAAAATATCTCTCCTCCCCACAGGTAAGGAAGAAGAATTTTCTCACATAGATATGTCTGCAGAAAAGATGGAAAGAAACAAAGAACGTACATACCAATGGCTTCATACACAGGTTTGGGATTATGAAGGAGCTAGTCCCAGTAATGAAAAATGGTGAGATCATTGCCTTTAAATTAGATTTTTGGATTGTTATACTACATCATGTAACATGAAACCCATCTTAATTGTCCTAAAACAAATATGCCTTTTTTTTGCCAAGGGCCACATTGCCAAGTTTCAAACACACTCCCGTTGAGAATTAATTTAATAAATTATACATTCTGCCACAAACCTTAGTGAATTGCTATGACATGCCAGCATGCAATCTCTCTTCATAATATCCATGAATTGTTTTTCTGTCAGAAACCCAAATTGCTGTATTAAATGGAAAATGCAGGAAAACACACATTTTCCCTACACTCTTCACGTTACAGAATGCATTCAAATTGTTGTAATCTAATGGCTAACCAGATATACTAAATAATGCATTGATATGCTGAGATATGGATGTTGGTGTATTTGATCTAGGCATGAGTTAGGCAAAGGGTGCAAGCAGCAAAGAAAATAATAGCATCTAGCAGAAATACTCCACAATATTAGGGATTCTAGGAGGGCAAGTAATACAAAAGTTTTTATTGTTTAAAAAAAATCAACAACATTTCAGATTTGTAAGTGCAATGATTTATCTTTGTTTAGCTGGTGGTTTCTTCACCCGCTAAACAAATGGATTTCTTTTAACAGCCAAAACAGAGAGCTTCCTTGAGGAAGGGTAGGTATATAACTTCAAGGCAGGCAGCCAGGTGCCACCTGCAGATATCTCAAGTATAATTCCCACCCATCCCCAGATCAGTATAAAATGGCACTCCTACCCTTGGAATTCGTTACAGCCTACAGGTTGAATCCAGACTTGCCCTTACACAAATAGAAGGGCTCCTTCTATTTGCAAAGGGACTCTCATCTACTGGAGGCTTCTGCTGGAGGAGATAGGGAAGCAATTTTTGCCAATTTTCCTGCAGCTTCCAGTATCAACTCCCTTGTTGTTCTGCATGGTCCTCTAACCTTCTGGAAATATAGATTGTGTGTGGAGGGGACATAGGGGCTGTGTAGGGGGAAGGAGGAATTGGAGAGAATCACTCTCCTTTCTGCAAGTGGGAGGTGTCTCTTGAGCAGAACTCTACTCAAGGGAAATCTGTATCTAGCCCTATGTTTGTGGAGAGGGTTGAAAGACCAAAAGCATACTGACATATTTTTTAACAAGGCCATGATTTGACATGGCTGCTGAAGTACATTGGGCATGATCTAACCACATCACCACTAGTGGAACATAAGAGGAGCTAATACACGTTAATGATATAGCACATAGGTGGGAGTAGGCAGATTTCCAGAAGTGTTGGACCAACTCCCAGAAGCCACTGCCAGCATGGCCAATGGTCAGGAATACTGGAAGTTGAAGTCCAAAACCTCTGGGGATCTATTTTCTGCCCACCCCTAAATCACACATAAACCTGTGTCAGGGAGCTATGCACTTTAAGTGACTCATGCTATGCCAGTGGTAGGCAACCTGTTCTCAAGACAGCAATTCCCACAAGTCCCAGGCAGCATGGCCAATGGTCAGGGATAATGGGAGTTGTAGTCCAAAACATCTGGAGGGCACAAGGTTGCCTACCCCTGCATGATGTGCACACAGTATGGCAATTCAAGGTGCCCTACATTTCCCAGTGGGACGACTCCCCATTCCCTCACTTGCAAGCTATTTATGTAGGGAATGTGCATTGAACATATACAGCTTTAGCACAGCAGGCAATCCAATGCTATGACTGCTATGGAGAGCACTATCACACCACAATCACTGAGTAGCCACTGAATGTATTCGGCTCTTTTAATAGTCTCTCACCTGCTGCCTCCTTTCTGGCAGTGCTCCCCTTCAGTGTTACATTCTGTCAAAGGCTGGATCATGACCACTTCTAAATACTATTGAAGTATTTATCGATAGTGTCAAAAGGTTGGACATATGAAATATTTTTGGTGTAGTTAGAAAAGTTGTTGAAGAGGAAGTATTCTTGTTGAAGTAATTACAAACTACTGATGTTCAGCACTTTTGAAATCAGAACGTTATATTTTACCTAGACTCAAGATTATTGTAAACAGCTGTTTATAGTAACTATTTCAAATGGAGGCAGTGACCACAGCTACTACCCTAAAGACATTAATTTGAAGCAAGATTTTTGATTCCAAGCAAATGTATTTAGAGCTGAAGTGCCAGACAACTTGTATGAATGTCTTAAAAATAGATACAATTAGATACAAATAGATACAATTATATTATATATTTAAGACTATGATCCTCAAGGCTGTGGAACCTTGAAAGTAGTGTTAGTCTTCAGAAACAATACAAGTTCAACACATAATATAATCTTTTAAATTATATTTTACATAATAAAAATTCATAGAATCATAGAATCATAGAAAAGTAGAGTTGGAAGGGGCCTACAAGGCCATCGAGTCCAACCCCCTGCTCAGTGCAGGAATCCAGGTCAAAGCATCCCTGACAGATGTCTGTCCAGCTGCACCTTGAATGCCTCCAGAGTGGGAGAGCCCACCACCTCCCTAGGTAGTTGATTCCATTGTCTTATTGCTCTGACAGTCAGGAAATTTTTCCTGATGTTTAGGTGGAATCTAGGTTCCTGTAACCTGAGCCCATTATTCCGTGTCCTGCAAACTGGGATGATCGAGAAGAGATCCTGGCCCTCCTCTGTGTGACATCCCTTCAAATACTGGAAGAGTGCGATCATATCTCCCCTCAGTCTCCTCTTCTGAAGGCTAAACATGCCCAGTTCTTTCAGTCTCTCCCCACAGGGCCCTGTTTCCAGTCCCTTCATCATCCCTGTTGCCCTCCTCAACCCTCTCCAGTCTGTCCATGTCCTTCTCAAAGTGTGGTGCCCAGAACTGGACGCAGTACTCAAGATGAGGCCTAACCAGTGCCGAGTAAAGGGGAATTATCACTTCCCGTGATTTGGAAGCTATACTTCTATTAATGCAGCCCTAAATAGCATTTGCCTTCTTTGCAGCCACATCGCATTGCTGGCTCATATTCAGTTTGTGATCTAACACAATTCCAAGATCCTTCTCACTTGTAGTATTGTTGAGCCAAGTGTCCCCCGTTCTGTAACTCTGCATTTGGTTTCCTCTCCCTAGGTGCAGCACTTGGCATTTATCCCTATTAAATCTCATTCTGTTGTTTACGGCCCAGCGCTCCAGCCTATCGAGGTCACTTTGAATTTTGTTTCTGTCTTCCAGAGTATTAGCTGTTCCACCCAACTTTGTGTCATCTGCAAATTTGATAAGCATTCCCTGTACCTCCTGATCCAAGTCATTAATAAAAATGTTGAAGAGCACCGGGCCCAGGACCGAGCCCTGTGGTACCCCGCTCGTTACCTCTCCCCAGTTTGAGAAGGAACCATTGATAAGCACTCTTTGAGTCCGATTCTGTAGCCAATTGTGGATCCACCTGATAGTTGTTCCATCTAACCCACTCTTAGCTAGCTTGCTAATCAGGATGTCATGAGGCACTTTGTCGAAAGCTTTGCCGAAGTCCAGATATATGATGTCCACAGCATTCCCACAGTCCACAAGGGAGGTTACCCGATCAAAAAATGAGATCAGATTAGTCTGGCAGGATTTGTTCTTGACAAATCCATGCTGGCTTCTAGTAATCCCTGCATTGTTTTCAAGGTGCTTGCAGACTGACTTCTTTATCATCTGCTCCAAAATTTTCCCGGGGATTGATGTCAGACTGACTGGCCTATAGTTCCCAGGTTCTTCCCTCTTGCCCTTTTTGAAGATGGGAACAACATTTGCCCTCCTCCAGTCATCTGGCACTTCACCTGTCCTCCATGATTTCTCAAAGATAATAGACAGTGGTTCTGAGAGTTCTTCTGCCAGTTCCTTTATTATTCTAGGATGCAGTTCATCAGGCCCTGGAGATTTAAACTCATTTAGAGTAATCAGGTGCTCCTTGACCATTTGCCTATCAATCTCAAGCTGCAATCCTGCCCCTACAGTCTGCACTTCAGGTTTGCCAGGGGGGTCATAGACCCTCTTTTGGGAGAAGACTGAGCCGAAGTAGGAATTGAACACTTCTGCCTTTTCTTTGTCTTCTGTTATCAATTTGCCATCCTCATTGCGTAGTTGAACCACCAGTTCTTTCTTCTGTCTTTTACCGTGCATGTATCTGAAGAAAGCTTTTTTGTTGCTTTTAGCATTCCTCGCTAACCTTAGCTCATTCTCAGCTTTAGCCTTCCTGACACTGTTCCTGCAGTTCTGTGCTACCTGCCTGTACTCTTCCCTTGTAGCCTGTCCTTCCTTCCACTTCCTATACGTGTCCTTTTTTGTTTTCAGGTCAAAAAGTACAGCAGTACTATATCCTTGGAAAATATATTATTAATATATAGATATAAAAAATCAAGTGAAATGATGAAACAATAAACTAGAAGCTTTGTTTTTTAATCATTTAATTCTGTCAGCAGTGATGTCCAAGCATTCCAATTACTTGTTTTTACATTGTTCCTTGTTTTTAATTTTCATAAAAATTTCTAGGCTGCAATCCCATACATACTTGCCTGAAAGTACATTCCATTGAACTCAATGGGACTTATTGCTGAGCGGGATTGTACTGATAGAAAAGAAACATTCTAGTTGTTCAAAAGTAAGACAATATGTCTTTTATGCAACCTGAATTGTTTCTAAATCTTATTAAGTTACCAGTACTTCTGTATATGTGTGTGACACATTAATAATTGTAATAGCATTTGTTAAGATCATTTAGATATTATGTCTGATCCTACTTACCCTGTACTTGATGGCAAAACATCAATTGGAAAAGAATCAGAAACAGTGTGGTCAAACAGCTGATAGACTTATCTAACAAACCCCAAGATTATTGCTATGTAATAAACTGTTTGAATAAGATCGGATAATGATAGGTGTAATTTATACTCCTTCAATAAACTAGTAAATTTGATAAATTTCTAGCTATTAAAGAACTTGCATTTTGAGAATTTTATCTTAAACTTTCTGGCAGTAACTGATTACCTTATCTGTTCTAGCCAGATTGTTAAAAATAATATTCCTTAAACCCACTGAAAATAAGAGCCAAAATTCTTAATGATATTTAGCTAAACATTTGATGACTAGTAGTTTTCAAGTAGTAGATGTCTTACAGCCCAATTCTAAATATGCTTATCCTGAGCAAAATCCCATTGATTTCAGGTAAACTTACTAACAAGTAAATATGCTTAAGATATCCTTGGGCCAGGATCCAAGAACTGCACAACTATTTTGTGTGCCTAAAGAGGCTTTGGGTGTATGCTTCTCAAACAGCATTCATCCCCCATGCCATACATAGCAGAGTATGTGGTTTAGGTCTGCATGCCCAGTCCCTTGGAGCAATTGAAATAGTTGTTTGGATCCCAACCATTTTAGTTCATTTTAGTATGTTACTGACATATTTACTGTTTTCTACTCACCGTATAGCAAGCGTTTCTTACCTGAGATAGACCCAGAAGTTCTCAAGGGAGGAAGAGTTCAGCTTGTGGTAAGATGTTTCTCCCATGATAAAAATAAACAAATCTGGAATAAATTATTATGGTTCAATGCTGTGCATGCTTATGTATAAGTGAGCCGCACTGAACACAGTGAGACTTACCGGTACTTCTGAGTAAAGATACATAGGATTGTGGTGTAAATGGTTTCAAAAGCAATGTGAGATATTTGTTAGAATTCTAAAATTCTGTCATTTTTCCAGCTGCATATGAACAAATCTGTATGTATTCAACAGGCCATTGGAATTTGTCATTTTGTACCTGAATTTTGGGTTCTTCCTGACATGTGTAGTTTCCTACACTCCTGCCCTAATTGCCAGGCATTCTGGATACATAAGTAATAGAGGAACCATGTGCACCCCAAAACAAAGACAGCAATACAGATTGGTAGTTCCATTGCATTTTTTTTTTAAAGTGTATTCCTCCAGAGAAGCTTATTTGCACTGTACACCTTAGTAAAACCTGCTTGGAAAAACATTCATGCTGCAACTTCCCAAAGCAGACCCTTGATAAAGAAACTTCTTTTTTACAGAATGGTGGTAACTACCAATCCATGCAGGTGTGTGTGTATGTGTTCCTGACAGCTGAATTTGTCCCTGTTTTTGTGTGAAACATATGGACCCCCATGATGAAGCAGCAGTTGTTGTGAAAACCCAAGAGGTGGCAAATCTAAGAGCAGAGGGAGAGAAATGCTGTTTATCCAACAGTTTATAAGTAAAGCCAGCCCAGGAGTCTATGTAGAGCAAAGAAATCACACCCTTTATAATTCTGGATTAAGATTCTAAATGGTGGTTGCAACTGTGAATACAAAATCGTTGTAATTCTACACGAACACACACAGATACACAGAGAGATCCAAAGAGGTGCTCTATGCTTTCCACGTGGACTTGGGCAACTGGATCACTGGCCCTTTTTCCTCTGCCTTGTTCATGGCAAAGCATACCTCCCCAGCTGCTCCCATGCCCTATCGCAGAGTGGTGTTCAGCAAAACCTGAAGTGGAGAATTGCAACCACAGAATGTGAACTGGTGGTTGCCATTGGGGTCTCAGTGCACCTACTACCAATTTCTGACCTAGGGGGCTTCATATATGACTGCATGACAATTATCACTCAGTTTGATAAAGAGGAAAGATGTATTATTCATTGACAATGTGTTATGGCTTTAATGAAATTTTCTTTGCAGATAATGAAAATTCTGGTAATTCCAAAACACCAGGAGCTTTCTGCCTGCAATGATAACTTCTTCAGCCCCAAATATCATGTTTAAAAAAAAAACAAAAACAAAAAACACAACTCATTATTCTATAATCTAGATAAAGAAACTTTTATTCTGTATACTGTTATATTTAGAGATGAGTTATGCTAAGAAAATAATGGAGAACTCCAAGCAAAGGTTATGGCTGTGACCATCTTGACCATTCTAAAATATATATATATATTTTTAGAATGACAGAAACAATTTTCTTTGTATACCATGGGGTTTTATTTTAGTTTAACTATAAACATTTATACATCACCTTTTTACTGTAGAGTCCAAGGCAGCTAACAGTTGTTTAAAAACAGACAATTAAATCCATTATCAATAAAAATAAAAATAAAAGGCTTTGGGGCCAATAACTGACTATTGTTATTTTCTTCTTTTATCTATTTATTTTATTTAGTTAGTTAAAAGATTTTTAACCTGCCTTTCAGGGCACATTGCTCTCACAAGGTGGCTTACAATATTATAAAACATAAACATACAATTACAATTATACACACACAGCAGCAGCAGCAGCAAATGGTATTTTAAACACTAAATGCAGACTGAAATAAATGTGTCTTCAGGGTTTTTTTTAAAGCCAGCAGTAATGAGGCCATGTGTATCTCCCTGGGGAGGGAGTTCTGAAGGTGTGGGGCCATAATCAAGAAAGCTTTATCCCTTGTGCCCACCAGCCTAGTGGCTCTTGCTGGTAAACCAGAGACTAGGGCCTCTGTTGCTGATCTCAATGCTTGGGCAGGTTCATACATCTGTAGGTAGTCCTTCAGATAGCATAGTCCCAAACCATTTAGGGATTTAAAGGTCAAAACCAGCACCTTGAATTGTGCCTGGAAACTAACAGGTAGCCAATGTAAACAATACAGAATAGGAGTAATATGAACCAAACACCTAACTCTCACAAGCATTCTATCTGCCACATTCTGTAACAGTTGCAGTTTCCGAATCATCTTCAAGGGCAGTCCCACATAGAACATATTACAGTAATTGAACCTGGATGTAACCAAGGCTTTTGTAACCTTTTGTAACCAAGGTCAGCTTTCTCTAGATAGGGCCACAGCTACCAAACCAGCCTAGGCTGATAAAAAGCATTTCTGACAGCCAACGCCACCTGCGTGTCCATAGACAGTGCTGAGTCCAAGAGCACTCCCAGACTGGCTTTTCAGGGGGAGTGTGGCCCCATCCAGAATCAGATCTAAACCTCCACCCAGATTAGCAGATTTCCCAACCCACAGTATTTCCATTTTATCTAGATTAAGTTTCAGTTTGTTAGCCCTCATCCATTCCAACACTGTGCCCAGACAACTGTCCAGGGTTTCAACTGCCTCCCTGGAATTAGATGGTGAAAAAGATAAGTAGAGCTGTGTGTCATCTGCATATTGATTACACCTCAGCCCAAACCTCCAGATGACTTCTCTTAGCAGTTTCAGGTAGATGTTGAAAAGCATGGGGGACAAGATGGGACCTTGAGGCACTTGAAATGTCAATGTCCAGGGGTGGTACAAATGCCCCCCAGCACCACCACCTGTATCCATCCTCCCAGGAAGGATTGAAGCCACTTCCCCCCAAATCCCATCCCAGAGAGAGTCCAAACGGATACCATGGTGAATGGTATTGAAAAACGATGAGAAGTCCAGGAGAACTAATAGGGTCATACTCCCCCCGTCCATTCCCCGGCGTAAGTCATCCACCAGGATGACCAAGGCCCAAAGCCAGGCCAGAAACTAGACTGGAATGAATCTGGAGTGTCATCCAAAACTGCCTGGAGCTGACATGACGCCACCCACTCAGACCTTGCTCAGAAACAGTGGATTTGAAACTGGGTGATAATTCTCCATAGCTGAGGGATCTAGACCTGGCTTCTTCAACAATGGTTTTCGTACTGCCTCCTTCAGGACCACTGGGAACTGCGTCATGACCACTTCTGATAACTGAGTGTTTTAACTTTGTGCCAGCCTCTCTGAGAGTTTGCAGCCTGAATGGAAAGATACAAATCACATTAATTAATTAATTAGGGCTACAATGTTTTATCGACTGGATACATTTATCCATTAAGACATTTTGATTTATTAAAAAGGTGTCCATGGTTAATAAGCAGAATTCAAGTAATTTACAAGTACTTATAAAATCTGCAAATGGCGAGTGCTGTCTTAGAAGAGGCATTCTTTTGGGAGAGAAGGTGGAATACCTCTTCTAAGATTATGCCTGCTGCAGCACAAGCATGTGTCATCTACAATTGAAATATGCTTTCCCTCCATCATAACTGGTTTTTGTCATTTGCATATTTAACCATTAAATTATTAAATTAATTGATATAAATTCATAGGAATAATCAATTAAGATTTATTTAATTGTATGATCATCATCATCATCATCATCATCATCATCACGTATTTAGTCCTACCTAGACTAGACCCATTGAAATCAATAAGACTTACGTTAGTCATGTTTCCCCCTCTCCATTCCAGTGCCCTTATTAGCTGTGTGTGTTCCCGAAGTAGGATCTGATTGGTTCAGCTCACTGCTACTCTCACACTTAGGAAAATACTGTGATTTTAAATGGTGTGTGGCTGCAGCCTAGACTGGTTAAAGCAGGGTTTTTCTTTACTGCATGCCAAGCCTTGCCCTGCTACTATTACTGCCTCTCTGGGGGTTGTTTGGTGCCCACTGCCAGAGCCACCAACGCCTGCTCTCGCTGCTGGTGTGGGAGCAGAAGACAAGAAATGAGAAGGGAGAAGACTGGGGAGGAAGGGAACAAACAGTTCCCTTTTCCTATTTTTTTTTTCCTCCCTCCAAACTTTGTACAGAGGTTGTTGGGTGCACTGAAGCTTTGCTCTGACAACCTCTGTAAAATGTTTTTTAAAAGAAAGGGAAAGAGACTTGTGTGTTCCTGCTGCTGCCTGATGTGTGTGTGCATGCGTGGGGAGGGGGAGCAAGCAAGCAAGCAAACAACTGACTAGGATTGGTGGCAGGAGAAATAGGGCAACAAAGCAGTCAGGGTGGTGAGGACCCAGCAAAAACCATCTTCTCCAGTACACCTAGTCCCCCACAACCAGGCAGCAAAGCATGTATCAACATAGCAAGTTCACTCTTCTGCAACAAGGGACACAGACTATGTGGTAGATTAACTGAATAACAATGAACAAACATTGATTGGCTGTGTTAATCAGTTTTACACATATGTTGGGGTCCCAACTGTCACTTTAGCCACAATTCAGTAGTTGAGGGCACTTGATCCATTCACTAAGATTGAAATAAGCATTTAACTGTGCCCCTAGGTGCTATTTACATCAATGGGATGTAAATGTGCTGAAATTTCTTGCTGTTGCACCAACTGATTTCACTATAAATATAAGTACATATATGAGTTGTAATTTAATATATGGTTTTTACATGTAATAAGCATTACATTCACAAATAACACACTTTCAAACTCAAAACCAAACTAGCATGCACATTTCAGTTTCCAAGGCTGTGATCCTTACATGGAAATATATTCAAACTTGAATAATTGCCTTACTTATGAGTAAATGTGTTTAGGATTGAGATACCAGTATTTATAATATACAAATATTAGGGGGAAAGTATAAGATTTGTGTTAGTTTCACTATTCAGTCTCTATTCTTAGTCTAAAATCATACAAACATGAAAGAAGATTTTCTCTATTATTTGAAATCCATCAATATGTTACATTTTAATATAATTGTTTTATGCAAGCTATATATGTGACCTCTTCTGAAGGTTTGGTTAGGTAGCAAAGATTAAATTACTTACTAGATGTTTGATTGATAGAACTGATACTTGCTTTGGATTAAGCACAAATAAGGCAAAAAATAATCAAATATAACATTTCTGGCATTCAACTCCGACTTTAAATTATAGACTGCTCAGTAAATGATCTTAAGCTGTTTAAGGTTTCATCAGTTGTCTGCAAGATTTATTTTCTTCGAAATTACTGTACTAAAATGTTGTCTTTTGTTGCTGCACTGATTCTGATCACAAACCACAATTTTAAGATCGCCTCCTATTTACAAAAATGCTTTGACATAGTGCATTTGTTCAGACTGGGCAGCAATAAAGGATTGTGGGATCATTCTGAAGAAGATTGTTTGACAGAGCCGGCTTGTTTATTTGAGAGTAATGTGAGCTGCATTCAGAAAATGTCATATTTTGTTTCTTGATTGTGTACATTCGCTCTCACTGCTTCCAGACAAGCCCTGTAAGGAGAGAAGACACGGATTTAGAGCTTGTTTCCATGACCAGTGGAAGTACTTTGACTCAGAACAGAGAAAAAAATAATCAGCCACACAGACACTTTCCAGGATCTTCAAGTAAGTTGTGCTTTCCTTTTAATAATCAGTTAGATAAAACTCAAATCAGCTGATGGGGTTGAGCATCACATTGCATTCTTAGTAGGACAGGGATGATTGAGCCTTTACTTTGGTTCTTCCCTTACTTGAAATGTTATTGCCTATGTATATAAAATGTATGTCTACAGATATATAAAATTATGTATGTATGCCCATAGATAATGTAAAGAGGTATAAAATATGTATTTATTTATTTATGTTTGTATGTGTGTGTTTATAGATGATATAGATCTGTGTATGTAATAGATAGCTAGAGATAATGAAAGAGAGAGAGAGAGAGAGAGAGAGAGATGAGTGTGTTTCTCTCTGCCGGTGATTAAATATCAGGAGAAAAATTAGAATCCTCAGAGATTTTGTTTAACTGAAACCTGTAATTTAATTACTCATTCTTGTAGACCATGCTGAATCCTTTGATGTTTCATTTCCTAAAGACAGGTATTTGTCTAGTTCTTAGGCCCAAGTCCTGAAACTACTTGCTCACTGGTAACTTTCACTAAAAGGAATGGCATGTTTGCATACACTTAGGTATTAAGTGCCATAATTTGGCAGAAAGGTAGGATATAAATTATGTAAATAAATTGAGACTTTGATTTAAAGTGAGAATCTCCTACATATTTTAATTGTTTAACCTTTAAATATTAAACAATAATTCCCTTAACATCGGGGGGCAGGAGGTATCTATACATTGTTAAGTCTAGTACTAAGATTTTCTGTACCAGCACACAATTTGTAAAGTTGGGGCATACCATTACCATAGCAGTGAAGCATCACACTACTTGAAATTACCGGTATGCTACCTTCATAGAAATGTTATGCGCTGTAATATATAGATAAATCAACATAAATCCTTAGGATCAAGTTGTATGCTGAATGCAGGAACCAGAGAGCTGTTAATCAGAAGTCCAGTATTAAATGTTGTTTTTACAAAGAATTTGTTGGGAGGGTGGTGGTTAAGGAAGAAATTGTTTTCCAGAAAAAGGAATTCAAAATATTTTCATATTCAAAAACTGTAAAGAAAAAAAGGTTGAGGCTTAATCATGTTTCAAACAATACTTATTGGTAAATAGAGGGGAAGGTTTGGTGATATTACTATGTTGATTTCTATTTATCCTATCTAATTTTATGAAAAATTTGGAGAATACTCTTTTCAAACTTAGTATAATTTTGGTTTATAGATTGGGGTCCAAACAGCTGTTTTTGGTGCACTGAAGTAATTATGTCCCCAGTGCTTTGTGTGTGTGTGTGTGTGTGTGTGTGTATATATATATATAATATGAACCAAAGGTGAATGCCTTAATGAAATTCCCCTTAGTTTCAAAAGAGGTTTGCCATGTGGCATTCGAACCTATGGTTCAAGAAGGACAAGTCCAAACTTGCTTTTCTTTCTTTCTTTCTTTCTTTTTGATCCAGGCTTGTTGATGATGATCTGAAATGTTGATGATTATAATCCTATGCACACTGCCTGGGGAAAAAAGCCCCACTGAGCACAGTGGACTTTTTTCTGAGTAAACATGCCTAGGATTGTACTGCATGGAACAATCATTTTCCAAATCACATTTTCATAATAATGAAATGTACCACAGTAGTTTTAATTTTTTCCTACCAATGTAAAAGAGTTGTAATTCTAAATCAGTCATGCATTGTATTTGTACCTATGGAAAGGCACACTCTTTAAATTATATTTAAAGATATACATAGAAATCCTATGAATTCCAGTTCCTTTTCTTTTCTTTTTCTTTCTTTCTTTCTTTAGGCAAATAGAGCATCCTCCAAGGCTAATTTACTCTTACCAACGATCCTTTGGCTGCCTCCTCACTAGCTAAGGGATTGTGAAGGGTGGGGAAATTCAGCTCAGACAATATGCTTCCTATGAGCCCGATCCTCTGCTGTGAATTTTTGTATATCTGCAGTTGTGTTAATAGCTTTACAATTGTAGAGCATAGCTTCTGTTTAAGGAAACTTTCATTTTCAATCCGTTCACTGATTTTTATCACTCTACATGCGATAATTTATTTTTGAAAATTATTAAAATTGTACATTTAATATTTAGAATAAAGAATTGCATTGTGGACCCTGGAAACAATATGTTAAAATAACTGTAACAGTTACTTCAACCCAGACCTTCTGAACTCAGTTTATTTCATAAAATTTCAAATTGATCCAAACAGTTTTGCTGCTAAGGATTCGTTCTGGTCACTTTCATTAAACTGTTGATTTTTCTCTCTCTATGCTGTATTGCTGTTAAGTAATACAATATGGTAAGGGCTTTGGTATGAATTATAAACCAAGTCACACAGTGCTAGATATGCCAGTAAAAATTCTATGACGTCTTAGCAGACTTTCTGGCATATCACTCCACTGATTTGTAAAGTCTCCCCCCCCCCCTTTGTTAACGATTCCAAGTATTTCCTATATGGCATTATTTATCAAAACAGAGTATATGTCAACTTTGACATCTGTTAAAGAATAGAGGATTTAGTCAAAAGAGAGAGAGAAAGAGACCAGAACAAATCATTAGCAAAGAAAACAGATTAAAAAGAAAAGAACTTACTGCTTGGAAAAATGAGTAGTCATTTCCAAATTTAAGAAGTCTTTTCAGCAGATATTGAATACAGTGGTTGTTTTGTACATGCAAGCACTTTAAACACTGTGTTGGAATATTGTTCAAGTGGTCGGGGGGGGAATAATGAACAGTCACCTGAATGACTAGCAACCCCTTTTTCCAGTTGCAGTCAGATAATTTTACATCCCAGTACTAAATACACATGTTAGAAGTAAATCCTATTGATTTCAATGAGTCTCAACCTTCATCCAATTTGCCATGGTGCTAGAAACTACTAGGGATGTGTTGGAATTCCACACCAACCAAAATCCAGGATCTTAGGCTCCAATCAGATATTTCAGGCCAGTTCTGGAAATAGCATAAGCGGCAGACCTAGAGACAGGGCCGGATTAAAGTCTTTGTAGGCCCAAGGCATTCTCATAATTGTAAACCCAAAGATAGATCTATAGATAAATATTTACATTGTATAGGTCCTAAAATCATAGATCTGTACAAAGGGGCGGTGTGTGTATGACTTTGGGCTAGTGGGGCACAGCCCTGGGAAGATTCTAGCCGCCAAAATATCTACAGGGAATCCCGAAACAATAGTCCAGAGTCCCCAAATTGCGCGCATGCACACACACGCGCGCACGCACACACACGCGCGCGCACGCACACACACGCGCGCGCACGCACACACACACCTTTTCTTTTAAAGATACTGGGACTTTTGTATCCTCCTGATTTGTGCTATTGCCACCAATTGCTCTTACATAGCAGAGAGCTATGTAACGTTCCTATGGTGGCCCAGAGAAGTCCTATGCCTTGTCTCTAGGAGGGAATTGCCAGATAGTTTTCCTTTTTTTTTTTCCCCTATCAATTTTCAAAAGGTTTCAAACACTGACCAATTAGGACAGGACATATGGCTACACCCACCCTTAACAAAATTTGGCAAGGCTAAGTTCTGAAAGCCTAGCCTAGCCGTTAGCCAATTAGCTAACTACACAAGGCAAATGACTGAGCATCTGTCTTTTTTTTAATGAAGTTGGCATGGATAATAATGACTATGGTTTGAGTGCCAATGACAAATTCCACACATAGGGCAGTATCCAATGAGGTGCTTACACCCCTGCCAATTCCCTTCTGCCCCGCCGATATCCTTCCACAAGTGGTGGGTCCCACCAATTCCGTTGCGCAAGTGGTACCCACCACTTGCACAAGGAAGATCGTTTCTTGAAGGAGGCAGGTCAGTGGAGCTCCTTTAAGTAAGCTCTGCTGACTTGCCTCCTTCAAGAAACGAGCATTTCCACTTGTTTTGGGTTACCCCCAGAAGCGTTAAATTGCCATTGCTCAAGGGATGGAGGCTGCTTGCACAACGAAATCAGTGGGGCGCAGGAGAATCGGTGGGGTGTACCCAATTGGATACTGGCCAATATCTTTCTATCCTACACTAGATAAACTTATCATTGAGTTTGGCAAATAGCAAGATCTGGGAGAGCTCAGCATAAACTCTTGTGTGTTTTTACTATCTGAAATACATACTTCTTTACCCCATAATTTACAGCAGCCGCATCTGCTGTATATGCAATTACATTTTCAATAGATAACTCAAGATCATTTTAAAGTCTGAGGAAGGCTTTCAGGCCCAGAAACATATAGTGTGCCCAAGGCACACACAAGCCATGCAGACAAGTCAGCAACAACAAAAGCATAGCAAATGCCCATTTCAGAGCAGGGGAAGTTGTTAGACCCAAGGCACACAGAGACTGTAGAAGCAAGCAAACTAAAAAAGAATTGCAAAAATACTTTGAAGTGAATGAAGTAATGCCATCTATACTGCTCCCACCACAAGTCCATTAAGACCAGAGTCTAAAATTAGCTAACTGCACCAGTGCTCAGCCTCATGCCCACCTACCTCCCTTCTGCAAAATGGAACCAATCATACTTATTGGGCCGCTGTCAGGATTATTGAGCCAACATAGGGTACCGTAAGTGCTTTGAATGCTCAAAAAGCAATTTAAAATGCCAGCTATTGTTAGTAGTAACGATGAAAATATATAATAGCAATAACAGAATAAAATAAAGTGTCCCTGCAGAGTGCATTTGGAAACTATGAAAGAGCAGGACAGACAGTTTAACCAACCTCCTGCCCCTCGCCATTCCTAATGCAGGGAGAATAGCAGTGATGTTGTTTCATTTTCCTTGCCTCTTCTCTCTCCAAACGCCACAGTTCTCTGCAGTAGTCTATGACCAGGCAACCTGCAGTGCTAGTGGCTGCTGAGCAGCCACATGGTGTGTGTGTGTGTGTGTGTGTGTGTGTGTGTGTGCTTTCTAATTCTGATGCCTCATTGGTCAGTGCAATGGCAGCGATGCCCATGGAGAAAACAAATGGGATGGACCTTCTCTACAAGGGACTATGAGCGACTTTCTGGTTTTTTAAAAAATACTTTCAAGCTTTTACAGAGGATCATTTCCCCCAGGTGCCCCCTAGGAGGTTTGCCATTGCTGAATTGAATGGTCTGCCCATGTGCAGCAGTTGCACATGCTCAGTTCATAAAAATGAAGCTACCAGGCTACTGGAAGAAGACATAGAGAATCATAGAATCATAGAAAAGTAGAGTTGGAAGGGGCCTACAAGGCCATCGAGTCCAACCCCCTGCTCAGTGCAGGAATCCAGGCCAAAGCATCCCCGACAGATGTCTGTCCAGATGCACTTTGAACAGGAGGTCCTTGTCTTGATGGGATTAAGTGATGTGCACAGAAGGAGAAGACTCCAGACTGTGTAAATAATTTAAGAGGTGATAGGATTTATAAAATGTTAGTAGGGCGGAAAAACGCAGAATAAAATACATCAAGAAATAATTAAAGAAATATTTAGTCAGGAAGAAATGTCTGACTAAGGGGGGAAAACACAATAGAACAATAGGAGGATTAGGTCAGGAGTTACTTGCTCACAAGAGGGGACCCCTCCCCCTCTCCATAGGACAAACAGGGATGGAAAGAGTCTAAGAATTAAAGGTTTTACCATGGAAGGTAGCTCTCACAGCTCACCTTAACCCACATGACAACTGCTGTCAGAATTGGCTTTGCTGGACGAACAAAAAAGACAGGTATACACCTTTGCGGTCTTTGAACTTTCTCTCTCGCTTTGTACGATGGAGCCCTAGTCTCCAATTTATTGCTATCCCATAGGCTATTAGGTTAAGGTCTTCTATCTTTTAGACTTATAGGGTATGAGTGTGAATGGTAAATTGCTGCCATGCTGTTTAATGCTTGTATTTAAATCTAAGAGACTATATTAAGGAGTCTGTATCAATCATAGAATCATAGAAAAGTAGAGTTGGAAGGGGCCTACAAGGCCATCGAGTCCAACCCCCTGCTCAATGCAGGAATCCAGGTCAAAGCATACCTGACAGATGGCTGTCCAGCTGCACCTTGAATGCCTCCAGATTGGGAGAGCCCACCACCTCCCTAGGTAGTTGGTTCCATTGTCTTATTGCTCTGACAGTCAGGAAATGTTTCCTGATGTTTAGGTGGAATCTAGGTTCCTGCAACCCGAGCCCACCATTCCGTGTCCTGCAAACTGGGATGATCGAGAAGAGATCCTGGTCCTCCTCTGTGTGACATCCCTTCAAGCACTGGAAGAGTGCAATCATATCTCCCCTCAGTCTCCTCCTCTGAAGGCCAAACATGCCCAGTTCTTTCAGTCTCTCCCCACAGGGCCCCGTTTCCAGTCCCTTCATCATCCCTGTTGCCCTCCTCAACCCTCTCCAGTCTGTCCATGTCCTTCTCAAAGTGTGGTGCCCAGAACTGGACGCAGTACTCAAGATGAGGCCTAACCAGTGCCGAGTAAAGGGGAATTATCACTTCCCGTGATTTGGAAGTTATGCTTCTATTAATGCAGCCCAAAATAGCATTTGCCTTCTTTGCAGCCACATCGCATTGCTGGCTCATATTCAGTTTGTGATCTAGCACAATTCCAAGATCCTTCTCACTTGTAGTATTGTTGAGCCAAGTGTCCCCCATTCTGTAACTCTGCATTTGGTTTCCTCTCCCTAGGTGCAGCACTTGGCATTTATCCCTATTAAATCTCATTCTGTTGTTTACGGCCCAGCGCTCCAGCCTATCGAGGTCACTTTGAATTTTGTTTCTGTCTTCCAGAGTATTAGCTGTTCCACCCAACTTTGTGTCATCTGCAAATTTGATAAGCATTCCCTGTACCTCCTCATCCAAGTCATTAATAAAAATGTTGAAGAGCACCGGGCCCAGGACCGAGCCCTGTGGTACCCCGCTCGTTACCTCTCCCCAGTTTGAGAAGGAACCATTGATAAGCACTCTTTGAGTCCGATTCTGTAGCCAATTGTGGATCCACCTGATAGTTGTTCCATCTAACCCACTCTTAGCTAGCTTGCTAATCAGGATGTCATGAGGCACTTTGTCGAAAGCTTTGCTGAAGTCCAGATATATGATGTCCACAGCATTCCCACAGTCCACAAGGGAGGTTACCCGATCAAAAAATGAGATCAGATTAGTCTGGCAGGATTTGTTCTTGACAAATCCATGCTGGCTTCTAGTAATCCCTGCATTGTTTTCAAGGTGCTTGCAGACTGACTTCTTTATCATCTGCTCCAAAATTTTCCCGGGGATTGATGTCAGACTGACTGGCCTATAGTTCCCAGGTTCTTCCCTCTTGCCCTTTTTGAAGATGGGAACAACATTTGCCCTCCTCCAGTCATCTGGCACTTCACCTGTCCTCCATGATTTCTCAAAGATAATAGACAGTGGTTCTGAGAGTTCTTCTGCCAGTTCCTTTATTATTCTAGGATGCAGTTCATCAGGCCCTGGAGATTTAAACTCATTTAGAGTAATCAGGTGCTCCTTGACCATTTGCCTATCAATCTCAAGCTGCAATCCTGCCCCTACAGTCTGCACTTCAGGTTTGCCAGGGGGGTCATAGACCCTCTTTTGGGAGAAGACTGAGCCGAAGTAGGAATTGAACACTTCTGCCTTTTCTTTGTCTTCTGTTATCAATTTGCCATCCTCATCGTGTAGTTGAACCACCATTTCTTTCCTCTGTCTTTTACTGTGCATGTATCTGAAGCCAGCAGTAGCGTCATAGCACAGCTAAATCCAAATAAAGCAACAATGGCTGACAGGATCAGGCAACTGGCAGGAAAAAAAGGGAATGGTGTAAAAGCCTGAACGGAACCAGACAGAATGACCGCTTTATTTTTTTTTAAAAACGTGCCAAGTCTAGAGATGTAGCCGAGCAGCCCGCAGACAGGAGTAAGGCCCGAACTGGGCCTGCTCGCGTCCGACGGGCTGCTCAGCCCCGTGCGCGAGCCTTACCTGGGCTCTCCGCCGAGCGGAGAGCCTGTCCTCCCTGTCCGCAGGGTCCCGTCGCGTCACTTCCAGCACAGAGGAAGTGACGCGATGGGACCCTGCGCTCTGTTTTTGGCGGGGGGGGAACCATGGCAACAGGGCTGTTTAAGCCCTGTTGCCATGGTTCCCCGCGCCAAAACAGAGCGCGGGCGGGGCTCCAGCACGCCAGAGCAGTGGCTCCGGAGGCTGCGGAACCAGCGGAGGCGCGCCGGACCAGGTAGGACAGCAGCGGGTGGCGGGGGACGGCGGCGGGGGTCCTCCGGCGGTGGCGGGGGTCCTCTGGGGGCAGTGGGGGTCTTCCAGCGGCGGCGGCAGCAGCGGGTAGGGCTGGGGGGTCCTCCGGCGGCAGCAGCAGCGGGGAGGGCTGGGGGGTGGTCCGGCGGCGGCTCGAGCAGCACGGACAATGCTCCGCGCCGCTCAGAAGAGCGGGATCTGGCCGCCGCCACTCGTGGTGGGGGGAGCCTGGAACGAGCCTCTGCCGGCTCCAGATCGGCCCCACCACTACCAAAGACAATGGCATGTGTTAGAAACACTTGAGAACAAGAGAATGGGCATCAAAATGGCAAATGTGGTTCAATGTAAGCAAGTGTAAAATGATACATATTAGGGCAAAAATTCCAGCTTTGTCTATATGCTGATAGGTTCTGAACTAGTGGTGACTGACCAAGAAAGAGATCTTGGAGTAGTGGTGGACAGCTCGATGAAAATATCAACCCAGTGTACAGCTGCTATGAAAAAGGCAAATTCCATATTAGGCATAATTAGGAAAGGAATCAAAAATAATGCTGCCAATAACATACTGCCCTTATAGAAATCTAGAGTGCAACCATATTTGGATCACCACATTTAAAAAAGGATATTGTAGAGTTGGGAAAAGTGCAGAAAAGGGCAACTAAAATGATCAAGGGGCTGGAGCAACTCCCCTATGAGGAAAAGTTACAACATCTGGGACTGTTTAGTTTAGGGGGGGAAAGTGAGTATGGGGAGACAATAGAGGTGTACAAAATTATGCATGGTGTGAAGAAAGTGGATAAGGAGACATTTTCTCCCTCTCTCATAATACTAGAACCTGGGATCATCCCATCAAGCCGAATGGTGGGAGATTCATAACAGATGAAAGGAAGTACTTCTTCATGCAGCGCATAAACTGTGGAATTCACTTCCAGAAGATGTAGTGATGACCACCCATTTGGAGGGCATTAAAAGGGGATTGGACAAATTCATAGAGGAGAAGGCTATCAATGTCTACTAGTCCTGATTGGTTATATGCTGCCTCCAGTATCAGAGGCAGTATGCCTATGTACATGGGTTGCTAGGGAACATGAATGGGAAGGTGCTCTTGCACTCATGTCCTGCTTGTGGGCTTCCCACAGGAAGCTGATTGGCCAATGTGTGAAGGGAATGCTGGACTAGATGGACCTTTGGTCTGATCTAGTAAGGCTCTTATGTTCTTAAGCCACAGTCCGATACCCATTCTGGGCAATAATATGTATTCTAAAGGAATAGCTGCAACAGGAACTTCTGAGGAAGCCAAATGAGCCATACATTATTGTGGGGAAATATCTCGGAATGGCAACTTCTGAGTGAGTAAAACCAAACCAAATACACCACTCTCATTGCACTAGATGGAACTGATGCACTGAACCATGAAACTTTCACAGAATCCAGAGGGAAGATCTGCAAAGACAGTTTCCAACAGAGTGTGCTGCTTGTTTGCTACTCCTTCTACTCAGAAGCCCGTAGGTATGCTGTAGTGTGGTGTAGTGCTTACAATATCAGACTAGGATTGGGGAGGCCCACTTGGCTATGAAGCTTACAATGACCTTTGGCATTTCACATCTCTCAGCCTAATCTACCGCACAGGGTTGTTGTGAGGATAAAATTGGGAGAGACCATTATATTCCACCATCAGCTTCTTGGTGGTAGGTGGGATATAAATTGCTGGCACTATACTTACCAACTGAATTGTTTTCCTTTTTAGCTATTGAATGGAAACTGTACTGAACTTCATTATTTGTTTTATTGTGTTGGGTTTATTGTATTTGTTTTGGGGATATTATCGTTAAGGCTTCTTTGGAAGAAAAGGTCATATAGAAATACTGAAATGAAATGTAATTCTGGTCCTTGTTCTGGGTGTTAGACTGCTTATCATCAATTATTTTTTTTAATGTTGAGTTTCTGGGGTATCTCTTACAAGAAAATGAACAAGACACATAATATTATAATCCTACATTGGAATAAAGCAACCACCTATTCAGAGTCCAAAATTCATAGTTCTAATGCATGTGGCACAGACAAACTGAGAAGTCATATTAGATATTCTTATACCAGTTCCTGACGATGGAGTGAACGTGTCCCTTTCATTTCTGTTGGTCTACTATAAGCATGACAAGGTTGGGGGATCCAGCTCTATGTTCTTAGAATCTGCCTGGGAAGCTAATGCGATGAGGGCTCAGGGAGGCTGACAGAGGACTTGGAAGATTGGTGGAGCAACTATGTGAGGCTGGGCAGACCAGCAGTTGCCATTCTGGGCCTTTCTGTTTTGTTCCAGATGGGTTCTGAGCATTATGGGGTTAATAATAATATAATATTGCAAGGGTTTCCAACCTAAAATATTATTCTGGAGTGTCTCTAACACATGCCGTTGTTTTTGGCATTTAAAAAATAAAAATAAAGGGGCCATTCCAGCCAGTTCTGTTCTGGTTTTACACCATCCCGGAAAAAAGAGATAGAGGGGGAAATAAAGGGTATGTGGGTGTTATGGACTCTGGCTGGCAGTGCTCCGCCCTCTTTTGCCCTATAAAGGAACTTCTTCTGCATTCACTCACTCACCTGCCTGTCTTCCATTTTGTGACTGAACCATTCTTGTGCTAAAGTCTTCACAGTCACTCTCTCTGGTCACCTCTTACGTCTCCTTCCTTCATGTAGCTCTAGTCTCTACTCCCTCTGCCTGAACTGAGTATACTGTGCTCTGCTACAGATAACCTGCAGGGGGTGGCAATTATCCCTTCTCTCTAACCTTGAAACTGTAGGTGAGAAAAACAAATAAACCTCTAATGCAGGGCTCTCCAACCTTGGGTCCCCAGATGTTGCTGGCCTATAGCTCCCAGCATACCCAGCCAGCATGGCTAATGGCAAGGGATTCTGGGAGCTGTAGTCCAGTAACATCTGGGGACCCAAGGTTGGAGAGCCCTGCTCTAATGGTATCTTTTCTCTTCCAGAATTAGTGATTTAAAAAAAAAAAAAAAAAAAGACCGTCAGTGCAAAATGCAGGGTTCAATGGTAGCAATTTGAGACCAACTGAAACCTTGAGATTAAGTATATTTTTAGAATAGACCCCAAAACTGGAGTCCCAGAGCCACAGCTGGAGACCTGGCAACCCTGTGGTTTATCCAGTCCTGCCTACAGCAGCCTGGGGAGGTGCTGAGGCCACTTGATGTAGCCACCCTAGAGGCCTCAGAGCATGCAAGGATATCCCCAGGCTTCACTTGGCCCCATATTGCACACCCAGAAATGTTTGCTGCAATGAGGGGGTAGTAATGTCTCCTTCCACCAGGAGCCTTCAAACATATGCAAAGAGGCCTTGCCAAGTATGCTATTTCTAAAATGGGCCAAGAACATTCTGCTTCTCTTCAAGAAATGCAAATTTTATGTGAGTAATGTGACAACTGGTCATGTTGTTCGAATGCCTGACTGCCGTCTCCCAAAGCAGTTACTTTACTCCCAACTCAAGGATGGAAAGCGGAATATCGGTGGTCAATATAAGAGGTTTAAAGATGTTCATAAGGCTAATCTAAAAAAATGCAATATAAACATCGAAAACTGGGAAGCTCTGGCCCATGAACGATCTAAATGGAGGTTGGCCTTTCACAAAGGTTCCATGGACTTTGAAGAAGCCCGAGTGCAAGGTGAAAGGGAGAAACGTGCTAAGCGAAAAGCACGTCAAATGAATCCTTTACAGGACCATCTTCTATCTGGTAACCTGTGTCCTCACTGTGGGAAGCTGTGTGGATCTAGAATTGGCCTCCACAGTCACTTACGGACTCATCGCTAGAGTCTACACAATCTTCTTTAGAATTTCCTCCTTTTATCCCGGAAGACAATCTTACTCGGTCACGAGTGATCGCCTGATGATGATGATGAGTAATGTCTCCTTCCACCAGGAGCCTTCAAACATATGCAAAGAGGCCTTGCCAAGTATGCTATTTCTAAAATGGGCCAAGAACATTCTGCTTCTCTTCAAGAAATGCAAATTTTATGTGAGTAATGTGAACAGCATTCAGAAAAAGTTCAATAGTAGGTGTCTGTGCTTTGTTCATAGCATTAATAAACAGAAGTAAACATGTTGATTTATTTTATTTTTTAAACAAAGGAAAACCAAATTTTGAAGATGAACAATGAATCCTGTTCTTTACTCAGATTCTCTCTCAGTCTTGACACAAAGCTCTAGATGGAACCCAACAGGATTTTCTCTTCTGCAAGCCACACCACAGTAGAATGAGTGGATTCTGGGAGCACAGTTGTTCTCTTGCACAACTTTCATTCATTTCAATTATCTTTTCATAGGAGATGCTCATGATGTGTTGCATCCTATGGCTACAGAGTTTAACTGTTTATCTTGTAGCACTTTTGACCTAATCTTCCAAAGCACATCTGCTGACCCACTTCAGAACAATATTTTTGTTAAATGGAAACAGTTCCCAACGTTTCCAGAGGCACAAATACTGGATAGGAAGCAAGAAAGAAAATAAAATTGGCCTCATAAAGATAGATAAAGAAACAATTCCATACCCTTTCAACGTTCAGAATAGGCAGCAACCTGTAATGACAAATATTGGATCAAGGATGTCATACAGAAACAATAGCCTTAAGCTCCTTTTTCAGTCTAAACACAAAGGAGGAATTTACTGTTTCACAAGAAAATAGCAGTTTCAAAAACCCTGATGCTATTGCTCCCCCCCCCACACACACGCACACCTTTTTTCCAACATAATTTTCCAGCCTTAAAGTTATGCCTGCAGTTAAGGAAACAGACAGATTCAGTAATGTTGTTTTCTCACTTGGCTTAATCAGAAACCTCACCAAAGACATAACTGAATTAGCATCAGTGTTGCTCTTAGAATGGAGTTTCTTATCTGGTACTTATGATTTCAATGAAAAGAGTTCACTATAAGTCCAGAGTTATTTCTGTTCAACCAAACAGCACGCTTTGAGTTGCTTAACAAAAACGTTCAGTACAGTACAGCTAATCTGAATATTTCTCCCCATTAACACTGGCAATGGCCAGTAAACCAAAGGGTAGCAACATTGGAAATTCTAAGATGGACAATTATCTATTTGTTTCTTTGATACTGTGGTTGTGATCTTAAGCACAACTTCATGTTATGGGTTTAGGATCTGAATTTCACTAAAACGTGTTAAAGAAGTAGGCTTATGGAGCAACTTAGGACACAGTTAATTTAAATTGGGAAAATGGGGCAGGGAGAAAGGGTTACCCCCTGCCCCCGGGCCCTGATAATGCTTCACTCAGCTGCTTTTAATTTATCAACAAATGCAGGAGATCCTGATCACAGATCTCCTGCACTCTAGTCTGTATCATTGAAAGCAATAAAACTAAATGTACAGCTAGCTAGTTTCAATGAGATTTAGTCATGAGTTGACTACATTTAGCTGGATTGGGGCCAAAATATCAAAATCCTATAACTGGCTTCCTTTTGCAGAGGAAGCCATCCTTTTTCATTTCTTCTGATTTAATACTGAATTGCACTAAGCACACATAATAGGTCTTGGATGATTTTACCTATAGGCACATATATCTTGATGTAATTTCCACTTTATAGTAGCCATATTATGTACACTAAAAATGTAAGAAAACACATGTTGTAAGATATGCATATGATAGAGGTAAACATCTCTGGGAACTTCCAGTTGGCTGCAGCTCCCCGTGGTCTGTATCCATATGGAAAGATGCCTGTTTTCCTGATTTAATATATGAAATTACATTGAAATTACTCATCCCCTCTAATAGCTAATTTGGGTGGTCAAGGACCTATCAGCAAAATGAGGCCACTCAAAAACAAAGTACCGTACTGGTTTCTACATCCTTTGGGGACTCCCTAGGTATGCAGAAGTATATAAGTGTGTAAATTACCGTAAGTGAAACAGATTTTTTAAAGCAAACAAATGGCCCTGTGAGCTTTGAGGCTCCCTGAGTGTCCAGGACCTGCAAAACGTTAAGGGTATATAGGTAAGAAAATTCTAGAGCAGGGATGAAGAACCTCTCCAGCCCTCAAGCTATATACTACCAGGTAAGCCTTTTGATCCACCCCACCCCCCACCCCTCTCTCAGTCCTGCCTCTCTCCTCTGCCTTGGCAAATAAGATGCCTATGCCAGGCAGGCAGGCAGAACCAAGGAACAAGGAAGAGAATGAGAGAAAGGAAGTAGTAGTCACCACAAGGAGAACAAGAGACACTAGGAGACAGGCAGGCAGGTGCATGCATGAGTCTGACCAAGGAGCACGGTGGCTAGAGCAGCATAGAAATATGCTCTAGCTGTAATATGTGGTTGGGCTTCTGAGGTTGAGCCTGCACCTGACTGCCTGTCTCCCAGTTTTTCTCATTTACATCGCTTCTCTTAATCTCTCTGATCCGTGGTTCTGCCTGCCTGCCTGCCTGCCTGAAAGTGAGAGGTGCATTCTTGCGTGAGGGTGGATGGATGGATGGTGTGTGTGTGTGTGTGTGTGTGAGAGAGAGAGAGGGGGTGGGTGGGTGGGGGTGGGGGGAGAAATAAGAATTGATTAATGGGACCTGTGCTTGTGTGAGAGAAGGGGGAGAGGTGGATGGGGTGTAAAACTTGTGTGAGAGAGAAAGAGAAAATGGAGGGTTGATAAGAGGGAGAAAGAAAATGAGGTGGCAGAGAGACAAGGGGTGTCCTGCCCACTTCTGGCTTTGGCTTTGCCCACCTCCAGTATGCCACCCACTACCACTTTCCCCTGAGGCAATGTAGCCCTCCTTTGAAAAAAGGCTCCCTAAGACTGACCTAGATTAACTCATCTCATTGGCTGAAGATGAGATGTTTAATATGAACTTTCAAGATCACATTAAACATGAAAGAGCACACACACACACACACACACACACAAAGGACATTGAGGCAGGGCATGCATGTAAACCTCTGCCTCTACTCACATTTAGCCCTTCTCTGGAGGTGAATTAGGAACTCCTGCTTTTGCAAGTACCTTTGTGTGTGTGTGTGGGGGGGGCATATTGCTACCCAGTCACAGCAGTGCTAAAAAAAATCTACATGATGTTCAGTGTGCAGCTCTCACTCCTACGCCAGAATGGAGAGGAAAGTGTCTAAAGCAAGGGTGTACACCTTGCACTTCGCCATGCCCCCCACACAGCCACCAAGTCCCTCCCTGCCACCAATCAGTCTTGCTGCTTCACCTCTAGTGGCAGTGGGGAAGCAGTGCTCCCAATCGGGGTCCCTGGGGGAGAGGCATTAGCCTCCCCCTCCCTCAGTGACCCCAAAGACTCCCCGCCCCACCTTAGCAAACTGAAGCAGGATTGCTGGAATGAAGGCAAGTTTAAAGCATCCCCCACCACACCCCAGCAATCTTGACTTGTATAGGATCACTGGGATGGTGTGGTGGTTAAATCCTCCTGCCTCCTCCAGCAGTCCTGAGCCTCCCCCACCCCCAGATGTGTGTATGTGCACACACACATGTGCAGTCCTTGCCCTACCCCTCACACTAGATCATAGAATCATAGAAAAGTAGAGTTGGAAGGGGCCTATAAGGCCATCGAGTCCAACCCCCCTGCTCAGTGCAGGAACCCAAGTCAAAGCATCCCCAACAGATGGCTGTCCAGCTGCACCTTGGATGCCTTTGGTGTTGTAGAGCCCACTACCTCCCTAAGTAGTTGGTTCCATTAGCGTATTACTCTAACAGGAAATTTTTCCTGATGTCCAGGCAGAATCTGGCTTCCTGTAACTTGAGCTCATTATTCCGTGTCCTGCAATCTGGGATGATCAAGAAGAGATCCAGGCCCTCCTCTGTGTGACAACCTTTCCAGTACTTGAAGAGTGCTCTCATATCTCCCCTCAATCTTCTCTTCTGAAGGCTAAGCATGCCCAATTCCTTCAGTCTCTCCGCATAGGGCTTTGTTTCCAGTCTCCTGTTCATCTTTGTTGCCCTCCTCTGAACCCTTTCTAGTTTGTCTACATCCTTCTTAAAGTGTGGTGCCCACAACTGGACGCAGTACTCAAGATGAGGCCTAACCAGTGCTGAGTAGAGGGGAACTAGCACTTCACACAATTTGGAAGCTATACTTCTATTAATGCTGCCCAAAATAGCATTTGCCTTTTTTGCAGCCACATCACATTGCTGGCTCATATTTTTAGCCTTGATGTGGCCCTCAAGGCTGAAAACCTTGTGCACCCCTAGTCCAAAGCAGGGATGTTGAAGAGTCCTTGGTCTCGAGTCACGAGTCAAGTCACGAGTCTTTGGACCCGAGTCTTGAGTCCGAGTCCGAGTCCTTGGTCCAAAATGGTGACTCACAAGTCCCGAGTCACTCCCAAAGCTGACTCCACGAGTCCCTATTAAAATCAATGGGGGGTTTTCCCAACAAAATAAGGCTACTTCAGATGTGTGGCTTAAATAAATTCTAGGCAGAAGTGTGCCTTTTTATTTCAAAACTCTGCAACTGATTTTGGCAAGAACAGACCAGGCAGACAAACCCAAAATAACCAGGCAGACAGAGGAGGCTGGGAACCCCAAACAGGCAGGCAGAGGCAGCCAAACCCAAAATGTCTGAAAGGTTGCATTTTAGGAAAATGATTTTAAAAAATAAACTTGCTGTACTTCCTAAAACTTATCCATGTTGCATTTGAGGAACATGATTTTTTCTAAATGTTTGGCCCCCATTCTGGAACTGTGAGGTCTCATCACAATTCCACCCTCACTGAACACCCGCTCCACTGGTGATGAACTTGCTGGAACCAGAAACACACTCAGAGCAGCCGCACAGAGTAATCTCAGGTCCTTCCTCTGCCTCTCCCAAGTACGCAACACATCAATCAAAATAAATCTTGACATACCATTGGGGCTGCGCTCCTGGTAGCCATCTATAGTGGCCGAGCAGTGGCGCACCTCGCTTCCATGCGCTCTTCGCCAGAGATCACGCTCCTCTCCACTCCTTCTGGCACAGCCCAGGGATGTTGAAGAGTCCTTGGTCTTGAGTCCCGAGTCGAGTCTCGAGTCCCATAAAAAATATTGGGACTCGAGTCTGAGTCGAGTCAGAGGGGGGACTCAGTCCGACTCACGAGTCGAGTCCTGGAGTCCGAGTCCCCATCCTTGGTCCAAAGCCACCAAATATTAGGCATGTGTGAGTCTAGAGATTAAGTCTGATGCTGAGGGCAGTTTTGCTATGAGATGCAGGAGGTGACGGAGGTGGGGAGGAAAAGAAAGGAAGAGAGCAAAGGGAAACTGGCATGCTTGAGCTTATGCTACCGTGGGGGTGAGAATTACAGTTGGGCAAAATGCATGCCATGAGGTTAAAAACAAAACAGAGCACTTTACTCCCAATGCTATATATTACCACCACCAGCAGCAGGTATATAGCAATATAATATTCAAGACTGGCAGCCAGCCCTCACCCTGAGACTGTTGTTTGCACTAGATAGCACAGTAGGGGAAATGGGAAAGAACAAAGGATGCCTTTAGCAAGCCCCCAAAGTGCTGCAACTGCAAGCCTCTTGTTTCAGGCAGCCTTTCCCAACCTGGTGCCCTTCAGATGTTTTGAACTACAACTCCCAGCATTCCTGATAACTCCCAGCATTCCTGATAACTCCCAGCATTCCTGATAATTAGCCAGGCTGGCCTGGGCTGATCTGGAGGGCACCAGCCACCAGGTTCAGGAAGGCTGGGGATACACTGCAACATTTTGTTGCAGGTTCCCACTTCTATGATCTTCTAAGCAAATGTGCAAGGATTTTTTCCTCCTGCTGTTTCTTTGAATGAATGTACGCCACTAGAAGGCGTACTTTCTGTTAAAGACTGCTAGAAAGAGAGTTGGCTACCCTAAGTGGGGAAATTAGAATGACTTTTTGCTGATTTCAGGATTGCTGCCAAATTCTGTTCACATTGACTTAGATATCATGACACAACCTCACCCATCTATTTATTTATGCACACATCTTCACTGCAGGCAGAGGACTAAAGGACCTATACACACAAAGTTGCTGCCAGAGGCTGCTTTGAATTGTTCTCCTTGGCAGCTTTCTCCATGTGCCAAGCTGCAGACCAGGGAATTTTTTCCATGTCATCCCCAAAGTTCTTCAGTGGTCTTCATATAGTGGTTCTTTTGTGTGGGCCAGGCCCTTAGACACACATAGAGGTCTGCAGTACTCAGCTACTTTTGCAGTTGCTATTGACAACTGGATATTTAGAGTTACCTTTAAAGACTTAAGATTTGAATAAAATTGCATATTTCCATATCTAGGTCAACTTTCCCCTTGTCTTATTAATTGGAGTAAATGGCAGTTCTCTTTCTGTATTTCCTTGGGTGGAAATCTGGCCAGCGTATGTTGGGCTGAGAAGTTGAAATAGTAACCAGTTGGACCTATAAATCATCTGGAATTTTCTTCATGTGGTTAAAAGATGTCAGAAGCTATGAAAATGATCTCTCTGTCATTTGTGTGCGCATGAAATACGTATTTTGTGTAAATTACAAAGAAATAATTGGACACAATAGGAAACAACAAGTACCTAAGTCTACGTTTTTAGCTGGCTTATGTTATTCTTAGAAGCTGATCCTGAGCATTCTTTCTTGGAATTGGGTTCCACTGAAATTACCATAAAAGTTGTTACTTTTATGTGGTAGCATGTAAATTTTAAAGTATTATCAGTGTAAATTTATGGATGCATTAACTGTGTGTTAAAAATGTGTTTGTTTCATCAGAGGTATTATTCCCATGTGAAAGAGTATTCCATGGTGATCACACTGTTGTCACCTCGTACATCTCTTGTTTCAGCCAATGTGTTTAGTATGATTTCCCAGCCAATGAAAGTTTAAACTGTATTTAGTCAAAAGAAGTGTGTGTCTGTTTATGCGTCTCACACACATATTAAATATCCACAAATCACCACTGAGATCAAAGTATTTTAATCAGTTAATGGCTTAAATGTACTTTAGATATTCTGCTGAAACATTTTAAGTTATGAACTACGTAATGAAATTAGGGCATCTTGAGAGGCTGCTGCTTTTCCTACTACTAAATTTAAAAGGAGTTGACTGGATTTGAGCAACAGCATTTTAATACTAATTTCTGCTTGTGTAGAAAAGGATGCACCTGCACCTGAGAGATCACATTTGGGCCCCTCACATAAAGAACGGATATCATTTCGAGACCATCCGGTTCAGCTCAGCGGTGGATGGGGAAGTGGCAAAAAGAAAGCAAAACCTTTGAAATAGTAGTTGGACATTCAGCATTTAAAACATATGGAGAGCTGTTTCTTTTCAGCAGGCCTGTGAATTGCCATCATTTTTAGATTCCACAGATGCAAAGTTCCTAAGCGCCACGTATGCAATATCTTATTTTACTCTGCATGATTTTCTACCTTTTCATTCTTTGGCAAAGCTGTTTTATAAATGTCAAAGAAATAACATTATTTGTATCTGAAATTTATTTTAGCGTTGTGGTTTTAGATGCAAAAACATGTCTGCAATTATTTAAAGGTGTTTTGAATATCCAAAAGAACAAATTTGGATAAATACATACAATAATGGTTTACAATTTTGCAGTAGTCTGTGACTGAGATGGCCTGATCCACAGTTGAACTGAAGTACTTGTATTTACACTAATTTACTGTTCAATCTGCATCTCGATCACGCAAAAAATGACAACAGTCAAAATCAACTTGCCCAAATCTGGATGCATTGCTTAGCTGCTTTCTAGATTGGAATATGTAACTGTTAAAAAATGTGAAATTTTCATCTTTCCCCAAACATATTAATGATGTAAATATGTTTTGTGTAAAAATGCTTCAAATTCAACTAAACAGTTGCCTGCCCTTATGGGGCTGAATGAGTTCATATTCACAGCACATTAAAATTCAGTAATGTGATATTAAGATCTGTTTCATAATGCTAAATTATGTTTATCATTCTGTAGTACTCTGGCAGTCCTCTTACCTTTCAGGTCTGCTACCCATTTCCCCCCCCAGAATTAAAGTATAAATGTTAAACATCATGCAATGGTTTTGTCCTCCTAGCCTATTGCTTCTCTGTTTCTGTAAGAATCTACTTTTTGCAGCCTCACTACCACTTCCATGCCACTGATATTAATTATATTAATGCATGTATGCCATCCTAACTGAAGCAATGTGTTGGTTAGGCTGGTACAAATTGCTGATGGAATCTGGGGAAACAATTCTTTGATTTTAAACTCTTCTATTTGCTTTTGTGTGATTTTGTCCCACTGGAGCCTTGACCCTCTTGGAACTACTGTTGAGATGGAAAAGCTAAGAGAACCGGAGACTTTGGTCACTAAAAAAAAGATGTATTCATATGTTGCAGCTGTGTTTGGAGCATATTATACATTCCTTGACACAGTACAGTGCCCATCATGTTGTCTGTTTTCATTAATGTCTTCAGATTAGAATGGATTTAAACTGTTTTTCTTTGTCTGAAACCACTGCAGGGAAAGCCACAGCAGAATGGATACTGGAGGTACATCTGAGATATTTTATTACCATGTTTGTGATATATAGAAATCTACACAATCATCCTGCCATGCACCAAGATTTTGGTGTTAAATTACAATCTGTATTTTAATGTCTTGTGTCATGATTCATTTTTTAAAAATGAAAACGCAGCTAAACAGATGGCCTTAGCTTTCAGATTTACCTGTCCAATCCCTGGATTTAAGAAGATGAAGGCCAAAATCCTAAACACACTCACTTAGAAATAAATTCCATTGAAGGACTTTATCAGTCATGCAATGGATCTAAATGTAAATTGGTGGATGTCTAAGTATTTCCATCTTAATGGATTTCAGAAATGGGCTGGCCAGACAGATTGAATTCTGATATTCTGGATGAATATTACTTCTACTCTAACATGCTACCCACTTCCAGTGTGGTTGAGTGTTGGACTTCAACTGTGGAGACCTGAGTTCAAATTTCCACTCATCCACAAAGCTTGCTTGAAGACCTTTGACTAAGTATTTACTCAGTCTAATCAGTTTCAAAGGGTCCATGTGAGGATAAAAGGAGGGACTATGTATGCTGCTCTGGAATCCTTGGAAGGAGGGTCAGGGGGATAATCTGATAGACTTTTGTTATCAACATAAGTGAGCATGAAGAGGCTACTTAAGTGGAAATGGTGGATCCATGACTGAGAGTAGGACACTCACATCTCAGTCCTAAACGCATTATGGCCGCAAGCCTCAGCACACTGATTTGAAAACTGACTGAAATCTTCGTTTTTGTGGTTGGGATGTTGCTTGAAAGTAAGTGTTTTTGACCACAGTGGAAGCCGCTTCCAAACAGTTGTTATTAAGTGCATACGAATATACCTATTTCAAATTTGATCACAGTTAGACATCATAGGGTAGTATCCAATGTTAGTCCTATGTAGAGTAGACTTACTGAAATAAATGTGACTTAAGTCCAATTCATTTCAATTCATTTCCTAACATTGGATACTAGCCACAGTCCCTGTGCATCATATTATTTATTTATTTATTTATTTATTTATTATATTTATACCCCACCTTTTTTCCTTCAAGGAACCCAAGGCGGCTTACATAATCCTCCTCCTTCTCTCCATTTTATCCTCACAACAACCCTGTGAGGTAGGTTAGGCTGAGAGTCAGTGACTGGCCCAAAGTCACCCAGTGAGTTTCATGGCCGAGCGGGGACTAGAACCCGGATCTCCTGAGTCCCAGTCCAACACTCTCACCACTACGCCACACTGGCTCTCGTAATGGAATGCCCTTGATCGCCAGAGTTATCTCAGTGCAATCTAAACAATATGCTTAATTAAAATTGGCTGGTTTGGGGTAGGCTGGAGATGGCACAGTTGCCATCACTGGTGGTTCCACATGTCAGCTTTCTTTTGGTTGTGCATGGCACACAGGTCTTTGTGTGGCTACAGCAGCTCCATCTGTTGTGGAACTTTGTTAGAATCCAAGAACTTCAGCTTCTTGTTTATTTTAACATACGTACATTTCTGGCCCTCACAGGCAAAATCCTCAATGCGTATCAGAATTGTGTATTACAGAAAGCAAAGCAAAATGAAGTTGTAATTTAGGTGAGATTTCAAAGAGGAAGATGGAGAAATATTTATTCTCCTTTTCACCCCCATTTGGTTGTATCACTCCTATTTGGCAGACTCTGCCAGGAAATTATAACTGTGCATGCACACGTGCGCGCACACACATGCTGGGATACTAAACATGCTTAGTAGGAAGAACTCAGTAGTGCTTACTTCAGAGTAAGCAAGTGAATGGAAATATCTAGCTGCAGCTCAATTATCTGTTGCAGGAAGTTGTAAGGGAATGCTAAACCTGCAATCAATCGGGTATAAGTGCCTGGGAAGTAAGTAGTCTCCAGGTTTTGTAATGCCCCTGCTGCTGGTAGATGAGAGATGACTCACTGTTTAAACATGCCACTGGAGCCTGGATATTTGCTAGCAGAATTGTGAGCGGAACACATTTTCAGTATTGCTAAAAGCTGGGAACGTTCAGGTAACAGTGTTGCTTTCACTGCAGCTCATCTCCCAGTCCAATAAAGCCAGGACCAGTTGACCTTCTGGTAGTGCCTAGTGGTTCGCTGTAATTATGCGGATGAAGAAGGAGGTCGTGGTGAGGGGAGGCTGCCTGCCACATTGACTTCAGAAGTGTCAGGATATATTGTAAACTGATAAACACACAAGATTCCCTACTCCCATTAATTCCAGTCCCATTGATGTCAGTAGGCTGCAAAGGGCATCGAGCTGAGAGACCCAGCCTAGATTAACACCAACTCATCAGTATTGGGGTGGGGTGGGGGAACACTATTCTTCCCAAGTGTCCTAATAATACAGAGGCTACTGCGCTGGAGGGCATTGGATTCCTAAAATTGTGTGATTGTCTCAGTTTGTTCTCCAACTCATTTAAATCAGCGGGATGTCCTTCAAGTCCAGGTGTCAGTCGGGTTCGGATCCTAGCTAATCAGGATTGTGGTTCTTGAATTCATTCTTCCGTTATTCGGGGTGCTGATTCTAAACCAGCAAATAAAGAGCGGGTGTTCCTGTGCTGATGGTGCTATTTCGTCCTGGGTTTTTTTTTTTTTTACTTTTTATTGTTGGGTGTCTTAAACTGCTTTCGTAAATGGTTTTTATATTGTTTTATATTATATTTTTAAGGTCTGAATCTTTTGTAAGTTGCCCAGAGAGCTTTGGCTATTGGGCTGTACAGAAATGTAATTGAAGATGATTATGGTAATTGATCAAAGCGCTGGCGGTTTGTTTCTTGGCCTGGAAGAAAATCTGTCTTGTCCCAATACCTCTCCAGGTGTGACACTAAATGGTGTTTCTGAGGCGCACTCCCTCACACACACGTGCATATACATGCATGCTATTTGTGCCACGTGTGAATGTTAATAAGGGAGATGATCTCTTGGCTGCATCCAGAAAGCAAACGGATCTGAACAGGTTTAGCCTGACTCTGAGGCACCAGATCTTAAGCATGCTGAACCGCATGTACGATAAATCCCCCTCTGATAATGTCATTCAAGCAATGTGTTGTGAACAGATCTGTTCTAGGTAGAGATACAAGCTTGGTTGGGTTAAATCGTAGGGATCAACCAGCTGAAGCGTTTATCATCGGGAAAGTATAATTCCCTCTATTTCTGATGTTTAGGCTGTGTGCGCTGTTGCTTATGTAGCCAACACTGAGCATAAGAGATGCTTAGTTGTTATTGAGCCGCCTTGAGCATTTTAATAGACGGGTAGGGTGCAAATGGTTTGAATACATTCACAAAATAAATAAAAGTCATGAATCATCCCAGTTCTCGAATATGTACAAGACAAGAGATCCTTCGTCAACGAACAGCATCATCCTATACATCTCTACTCGGAAATAGGTCCCATTGAGTCCAGCGGGCTTACTTCCAGGTAAATAAGTCTAGGATGCACACACTTGCGTAAGAGGAAGCCCTGTCGAACGCAAATATGAATAGGGCTGCGCTTTAAATGAGGTGGGCGCTAGAAGACGGATGGACTTCCCACTGGGCAGAACGTAGGTCTAGATTAGAGGCCTTGGTCCCTTCGCTTTCTAATGCTACTGGCACTGGCAGCCGCTCTTTCTCACTCTTCTGCCACAACCCAGAAAAGCCCATATGTGAAGCCATTCTCTCCGCAATGAGAACCACGCGAGGCCGAGGACTAGAAGCCTTTTGTCCTTAAGTGGCGCTCATGAGAACTAGCCACCGCGAATCTGAATTAAAGCGGGCCGGGGTTGCTTTTAGCACGTAAGGTTGCTGCTCGTTTGTTTGCTTGCTTTATGGCTCCCTAATCAAATAGATCCTCCTATCCTGTCTTGTTTTTCCAAGATATGTAATAGAAGGAAAACACACGCAGTCATGATGATGATTTCCCAGCCGTGAAGGACAACGACCCAGAACAAAAACGCTGCACTGCGAATGACACGGGTGTTTTTTAACGCCCGGGTCCTAAAGTTTTTCTTCGGGAAGGATCCTGCTTCAGTCGCCGGGCCTTGATTCCAGGGAACTGAGTGCTGAGCCTGCGGCTCGGGGTGCGAAGGTTCGCCGCGGCCGTCCAGCCGCTCCCTCCAAGCGCACGCCGAGAGACCACCGCCGCCGCAGAGTCCAGTCCCCACCCAGCGAGAAATTAATATACACAGTCCACAGGGAGGGGATCGCGGCGTCCCCAACGGCATCAGGACTTGCAGAAGGGAACTGGGCTCTGTCTCAGTTAAGAGCAGCAAAATACTTCACCTCGCCTTCCTCTAACGTCCTAGGCAGAAGCGGATAAATTAAACCTCGGCTTCACTCGACCCCCCCCCCCCGTTTGAAATCCGCAGCGCAGCAGACCTCCCTGCTACCGCAAGAGCGCCATTCACGCGCGATGAGAGCGCCGTTCCAAGACTGTGAGCCTGAGCCGCTTACTTGGAGCCAAGGTCGATGGGAGTGATTGTGCGGGCCTATTTCTAAGGGCTCTGTGCTTAGGATCCGCTTGTAGAACACATTTCGCTCCCAAGAAAATATTTATTTCTCTGTGCGCGCCTGTGTGAGTTACATGTATATCCCGCCTTTCCTCCAAAGAGTCCAAGATAGCGTACATGATCCTCTTCCTTTCCATTTTTATCCTCACAACAACCCTGTGAGGTAGGGTAGGCTACCTTTGGTTCACTGGCCCAAAGTCACACCGTGAGCTTCATGGCCGAGTGGAGACTAGTGGAGATCTCCCGAGTCCCACTCCCCAGTCCAACACTCTAACCACTACACCCCTCTGTCTCTGTCTGTCTGTCTGTCTGTCTGTCTGTCTCTCTCTCTCTCACACACACACACACGTCTCTGTGTGTGCACCTATATATATGCGTGTGCGTGTGTGTGCACCTGGCTTCCACGTAATGATTTTGGGAATGGGGGTCCTAGGATCTCAAACGCAGGGAAGACTGCGCTGCGGTTCTTAAAGGTACTGTGTGGAACCAAAATCCACTGCTTTCGCTGAAATTTCAGTCACTATTTCAGCCACTAGGACTCTCCCCGCCCGGCCGCCCCCCCCCCCCTCTCTCCGGTGAGCTGCATTGATTGAAGGCTCCGATCCGCCGCAACGAATTACTACGGAGGAGCCATTTAAGCTTTAGTGGATCTTTTCCCCGGAACCGAGAAGTTCTGAATCCATTCTTTGATCGTGAATACTGGACAACCCTCCCGTGTTTTCTGTGGCTTGGAAATAGACAAGAGCCTCTTCCCCCATTGCGTTGAAACTGACATCCTACTGACGCATTTCCCCTCCCCCAGCTTGATATCTGAAACTGACACGAGTCGCGCTCGCGGCTGCTTTGAAACAGACACATTATACCAGTGTTCTCCAACCTTGGATGCCGGCTGGGGCATGCTGGGAGTTGTAGGCCAAAAACATCTGGGGACCGAAGGTTGGAGAACACTGCATTATACTATGATGAAATGGGCCCTTATGCTACAATAGCAGCGCAGTCTTGTTGCGCGTGCCTACTCAGAAGTAAGTCTCAACACTGAGTTCAATGGGAAGTATGATAGGGTTGTAAATCTGTTAGTCTGCGGTGTCACAGGGCTGTGTGTTGTCTTTGCTGCAAGAAAGAAATTAACCTGGCTACCCCTCCGGAAGTGTGGGGAGAAAGAGCGAGGAATCCAGAGTAGGGCGGAGGTCTCCTTTGACCCTTTAACCTAACGGGAGTGGGTTGACTTGCCCTCGTTGGTGTGGAGTTTCTTGGATTCTAGTACTTCGCACTGCCCAATCTCCCGAGCGTTTACTCAGAAGTAAATCCTATTGCGCTCAATGGGACTTACTCCTGAGTAAGCGTGTGGAAGATTTCAACCTTAGAGCACAATTCCCAGGAAGTTTCCCTACCCTGTGCGAGGACCATTGACTTGAATGGAAGCTGAACAAGATGGGGACCCTAAGGAAATCTGATGTCTTTCAAGCTCCTGGACAAAAGCCTCACACAAACCAAATTAAAACAAACCAGGCCCCCGCCCCGCCGCAATCTTCCTAGACACATTTATTTGGAAGCAAGTCCGACGACCTTTTAACACGCGTATTATTTATTTATTTATTGTATGTATTATATTTATACCCCGCCTTTTTTCCTGCAAGGAACCCAAGGCGGCTTACATAATAGACGTCGGGTGGCAGTGAAATATCAGAAGACACTTTGTTGAAAGTTAGGCCAGTATCCTTCCTGATGAGGGTGACAACTCTCCCCATTCAAGTCGGCGGATGTGCGCAGGAGAACTTCCCTGGGCTTGGACCCATGCAGTGCGATCTTGTGCATGATTCCTAAGAAGTGAGCCCTGCTATGCTCCATAGGACTTACTCCTAGGTAAGTATGCATAGGATCGCAGCTTTATTTTTGTTTGCTTTTAATCCTCCCTATTTTTAATTAATTTTAATGCGCTTTTTAAATTTTATTTTTAACTTGTCGTTACGCACCCAGAGCAGTTGGGCCTGGATAGGCTACAATAAAACACGACCCAATCAAAGAAAGGGAGAGTCATCAACTGGATCAGAAAACCTTTCCAACGGAAACGCTCCCATCTGGTGCTTGTCTGCGTATAAAAAGGACTTCTCTCCCACCAATAATAATAATAATAATAATAATAATAATAATAATAATAATTATTATTATTATTATTATTTTATTTTAAGAGCGTGGGACTGAGGTGCACGGCCAGAGTCTACGATTTATTTCGGGTGCGTGTGGGATCGGGGTGGGTGGGGGAGGTCTCCTCTATGATCGTCTCTTTTTGGAATTCATTGGCTGGTCATCAATTACAACACCCCCGGGGACTTCAGCCCCAGCTCTTCTTTGCACTTCTTTGCAAAGGCGGAGGTTTGGTGCCTTCCTCATAATACGCCCGTTGATAAGTGGAAATGGAGGGTACTCTCCAAAAGTTGGGCTGTGGAGCCGGCTGGTTTGGAACTGGGGAATCAGCTCCACCGGAACCAAGGGGCCAAGCCAAGAGGACGCTTTCAGGTTTGTGGACTTGAGCGCACTTCATGGCTAGGCCCCTCAATTAATGTGTCATCAACTGCCTGTGTCTCTCATTTAGAGGCGACCGTCCTCCTGGTTGTGTTTCGTGCAACAGGTCACTAACCCCTCTGGAATTTGTCACTCCCGTCCCAAGTTAAGCGCGCGCAAGATCCGTAGCCTTGAAGGAAATGCCTTCTGCGATTTGCCCGCAAACTTATATCGCCCCCTCCAAAATGTATGCTCTCTGCAACATCTCAAGATTAGCACGATTCTCTCTCCCCCTGCCCAGAATCCGGTCTTATTCGTAATTCACTTGATTGCATTCTGCTCCTGGTCAATTTCCTTTTCCAGCACAAAACGCTTCTTTCCCTCCCCCAAGCTAGGGAAAGGGAATGTCTCCTTGCCACCTACCCAAAACAAATACCATTAAGCAGGCGGCGGGAGGCTCGCTGATCCAGGCCAATTAAAACGCTTCATTGCCACATCAGCCAAGTGCTAATTTCTGCGACTCTCCCTCCCAAATTTTGGTGATTAAATTAGACCAGCAGAGCTGTTTTTTGTTTTTTGTTTAAGAGTGACAAGTTTGCGGCTGAAGAATTACAGCAGCCGCAGCGACGGTTGCAGCCACAGCTCGTTCCCGGGCAGCTCACAAAGGCCGCTCTGTTTGGCGCTGGGACAGGCTGATAAATCCGTTCAGGTTCTTTGGAACCGAGAAACCCCCGTTTCTGCGTCACGGGGCTTTAGGCGGAGTATTTAAAACAAAACAACAAAAAAGCGGGGGCGGGTAATCATCATCATCAGCAGCAGCACGTGCCCTGGGGTGCTAAAGCTTCCAGTCAATCCGAATCACGTCAATCCGAATTATTCCAGAATTATAATCTCGAGGGGGTGAGCGAACCTCTAAGGGAGAGTAATCCGAGCAGCATCTTCTTCCTAATATTAGCTCCTTATTGGGATTGAGGGGGAGATTCCAGGGCTGCGCATCACACCCACACCCCCTTACAATGCCGTGGCAACATTGTCAATGTTTAGTATGGAGCCGGATTGTATGGAGCCTGAAGCACCAATCTGGGACTTCCCAAACATGGGTGAACACTTTCATTCATTCATTCCGCAACCCTAAAATTTCCTTTGTTGAAATCAGCCGGACTCGCTTCCAGCAAAGAGAGTTTCTTTCAGCCTGTCCTACCTCGCAGGGTTGGAGGTGCTGACATACCGTTTGTCACACAATCATAGGGCAGTAAATCCTACACACACACACACACACACACACCTCCCGCCACAACCAAATCGAAGAACCTGGAGCAAGAGGAAAAGGCATTTGAATTTCCACTAACGAATTTGATAGCTCCCCTCAGGGCTTGAACGAAGATAATGGGCGGATGTCTCACAGCAAACAAGTAATAGTTTCCCAGGCAGTTATCTTTCTTTTACTGTGCCAGCCTGTGCATTGTCTTAACTAGTCCCATTCAGTTCAATAGGCATACTCGCAGATGAGCTTGTGATAGGTTTGCAGGCTTCCACACTCCGGCTACAATCCTGTACGCACTTACTTGGCTGGGAGTACGTCCCCATTGAATCAGTAGGACTTACTTCTGAGTAGACATGGATAGGATCCCGCTGTTAAGTGTGCTTAATGAGGAAGCATGCTGGCACCAGAGCAATAGAGGAGGGTAAAGTGAATCGGGCGTGAACTTTGTTCCCACAAGGAAGGAAGTGGGACTAGCTACTTGTCTGGGAGTGACCCAGTGGCTTGTATCTAATGTGAGTCTAAATTCAGTCCCATTCAGTTCAACGGGTCTACTCTAAGTAGGAGTAACAGTGGATACCATCCTGTGAACGGAAGTGATTTATACTGATCTTATTTATTTATGTATTTATTTTATATCCCGCCTTTTTTTCTGCAAGGAACCCAAGGCGGCTTACATTATCCTCCTCCTCCTCTCCATTTTATCCTCACAACAACCCTGTGAGGTAGGTTAGGCTGAGAGTCAGTGACTGGCTCAAAATCCCCAGTGAACTTCGTGGCCGAGAGCGAGCGAGCGAGAGAGCACCTGAGCTCGCTTCACCGACGTAGTGAACCCGCTTTTGGCCGTAGGCAAGCTCCTCGACAAACCAATGACTGGCTGCGCCATCCCGAACACGCTTCCTCTGAATGAAGCCCCGCCCAGCTCCGCGGGGCCAGGACTCGCGCTTAGAAATGCTGCCCTCTCGAGGCCCAGCTCAGGCACCCAGGAGGAGGCTCCGAGCCGAGGTGAGTTCCACTGAGGCCCGGTTGCCCCTGTGGTAGAGAACCTGTGTCTGGGCTAGACCGTATCAGAACTGCAGGCGGCGGGGATCACGTGATCGAATGATCTTGCAGACCAAAAAATAAATTCCACCAGCGCCGTCATCATTTAATCCCTCACTCCTTCAAGCACACCGACTACACTACACACTACCGCACTGATCCTCCTAAACGCCCTTTCTTGGGACCAGTAGTCCGTCCCATCACGGATCCCAACGGGTTCAGGTTTTGGATGCACGAAATCCCACTTACTCCCTTGGCGCCGGTTCTTGATTCGCCTTGTTTAAGAACCTGCAGTGCAACCCTCTAATTACGTATTAGGGCAACGGTCCTGCTTACTCAGAAATAAGCCCCAGTGAATTCAGTGGGTCAATGGGTACAGGATTGCTGCAGCCTTTGGTCGCCTTCCTACAAAGCTGCGCGGCAGAATAAGCGCCGAGGCTGATTCGTCTGTACCTAAGATCCGCAGTCTGTGGCGGGCATTAATTCGATCGCCCGGTCTTCCAGACAAAATGAACATGGTCCTTTTAATCTGGACGACCGGGTGGCGGGCGGGGGCTAACATCAATATTTAGATGGAGAGCTTAAAAATATGTTGTTTTTCCAGGAGTCAGAGGTGGAAAGCGAAAGAAAGCACGCTTGCTAAACTACTATGAGCACGCCGATTGACCACAGAGTCCTTTTCGGTATTCACCTTGGCGCTTCGGGTATATTTTAAAAGGGCAGCCTCCCCCTTGCAGGGGGGCGGGGGAAGCTAAGAATAGGGACTAAACCGATCGCTAGAAACAGACCAAATTCCTCCTTTAAACACACACACTGCCTCCACCCTCACCCCAAAACTGCTCCGGCAGCTTTTAGCTGCAGGAATGTCACCTTTCGAATAGCCCTTGCCGATCTCCGGCGGGCCTACTCACGAGTAAGCGTCTTTCGGCTCGCAGCCAACAGCTCTGTATCAAGTTATTCCAACCTGGACTTGGGCGGTAGCTCGGTTAGGGAGCGGACCATATTCGGCAAATCGGGGCTCTTTTGCAGCCAGGGAACCAAGATTTGCTCTGTTATAAAGTTGAGTCTGTTCGCTCTCTCAGCAAGTCCTGCATGGCTGGCGTGTTGTTTCTCTTGCGCTGAGTAGCGTAGTCACTGGAGGATTATTGTGTCCAGATCCTAAATCTTAAGACAAACTGGACGAAGGACCTGTGAACTTCTTAGTCACACGCCTCGAACTGAATGCCTTAAAATCAATAGAAATTATTTTTGGTTCGCCTAATGAGATCCAACGAATTATGGTTGGCCCGTTGTAACTACCTGTAAGATATAAGTTCTGTTATACATCATTTGTTTATTATTTTTATTTTAAAAATGTATTTCTGTTGTGGTCAATATGGAAATACAATTAACTAAAATCAATCGGACCCCACCCCCCGTCTGTCTCCAAAGAAAATGCGATAGGGAATTAGTATTATTATTTTGCAAGTCCTATTTATCTTCGATTGATGTCAGCATTTAGGAACCATGTTACCAGTCTTAGAATTTAAGTTTTCCAATGCTACTGATGATTTCAGTGGGAGAGTTAAGCATGTGCTTAATTTTCTTCCATTGAAATCAATGGGATTTTAAATGCTGAACTGGCTGGATCAGCCCTTAGTGTTCAAATTGGTAATGGATTTTTAAGGAATTCTAAACGTCAAATTAAAATTTAGGGGTTCAAATGCATGAAAAGAACCGTACATCACTTCGCGTGCAACACCTAAGCATGTTTAATCGGAAGTAAGTCCCACTGAGTTAAACCTTTGTAAGTTACTGCCAGCAATCTACACGAATAATAAGAAGGGGGGACCAATATATTTGCGTTACTATTTTCAGCAGATATATACACGATTCAGCACGCACACACGCACCCCGATAAAGGGGCTTCCGAAATAAGGTCAAATGGATCTCTCTCGAAAAAGACAGACTTGGTGCAATGCGCAGCAGGTTACTTCGCCATGCACGGACGGACCCCTTCATTTGAATACGAGTAAGGCTGCAATGCCCCGTACAATAATTCACTTGGAAGCAAGTCCCATTGAAATGAGTGGGATCTCCTTCGGAGCGCACATGCGTAGGACGGGGCTGCATAACGCCTACAGCCGAAGCACTTCGACGCAAGTGTGCTCACGATGGTATTCAGAGCGTCGAAGAGAGGAGGGGATGGCCTGGAAAAAACAATAAAGGATAAAACGGCGTAATAAAGAATTAAACAAGCTAGGTGGACGTCTGCTCTAGGTCAGCGCAGGGATTCGCGCCATGCTCGAATAGGTTGCCCTAGCCTAGTGGGAACTAGAAGCACCTTTCTGGTCCACGTGTGACCAGAGGGTTTGGCACAAGGAAATGATTCTTCTAGCAACACTCCTTCCGTCGTGGAGCAGTCGCAGGCAGTGATGTAGTGGTCCATTTTGAAGTGCAGGGTCATCATGACAGTCCCTGCAGCCACCTTTCCAAGGAGACTCCAAAGATGCAGGCGGCTGCATTGATCCTACTACCAACAAAGCAGTTCCAACCGCTTTCACCTCCACCAAGAGCAGTTCTTTTGTAATGCTAATGGCTCTTAATTGCCCATTCAGGACCAAGCCACCGCAAAATAATTTGCATGACAACAAGCAACAATGCTAAACAATATATTGTTGTTGGGAAAATTCATTTCCCCGCCAGATACTGCGAGGATTGCTGCTAAACTCAGAGGGAGCAGGGAATTCTGGAGGGGTGGCAGATGACGTCAGCGCCCCTGCGAATCAAAAAATGGCAGCGCTGTGTCCCTCCCAGCCCTGGCTCCGCTATGCCGCTGGTCCCAGGATATGACCAAAGACCTGAGGATTGCTAGAGCCCGGCTGTGAGTTTCCATTCGATTCTCGAGATGTCAGCATCTGCCAAGCGCCTGACCGACTGTTTCACATTCCCCCTGAATATATCTATATACATTTCTCTGCATGTAGGAATAATAAGCCTCGCCGTGCTTACTCCCGAGTAGACATGTCTAGGATTGCTACAGTCCTATGGGCATTTACTTGGGAGTAAGCATAAACTGAACTCAGTGGTGTTTACTTCTGAGTAAATCTGTAGAGGTTTATTCTGCAGAGTTGCAACGCTACCTGCACTTTATTGGGAGTAAGTCGGATTGAAACAGTGCGATTTCCTCCAAGTAAACAAGCCTTAGGATGGGCTGAGGTTGCAATCCCATGCGCACTCGCCTGAGAATAAGAAAAACTGAACACAGCGGGACTTACTTTAGAGTAAACTCTCAAAGGATTGCACCTCAAGCCTGCACTCTGATGCATATATAAAAGGTCAGGGGGACTTTATTTTTGAGTAAAGGTGCTTATTAGGTTTCTGACGCGCAATGGGCGATTGAACCTCTAGCCTCCTTTTGCGGGGGGCAGGGAGGAGGGAGGGATTGCCACTTGTGAATGTTGTCGCTGCGGTGTAGGCCTCTAAAGCTAAACCGCCCCAGCTTTCTAGCAAGCAAGGTGGGCTATAAAGGAGACAGTTTATGCTCTTTATGTAAGGTCCCACGCCCGACTCCCAGGGATGCTCAGTTGTTCCCGTCTTCCTGAGAACCTGCGCAATTGGCCTTCAATCTCAGGTCCCTTTCTTCAAGGTAAGCGCTGGGGCTGCGGAGATCTCCGGGGGCGCTTGGGACGGGGGGGGGGCAAAGATTGAACCCACACCCGTCCCGGAGTATTATCTCCTCTCTCTCCCTCTCTCTCCCCCTCTTTTAGAAAGCGACTTTAGATCCTCGCAGAACTAGCCAAACGTGCTTTGAAATCAGCTCGGCTTTTTACATTAAGCATCAGGAAGACGGCCTCGGCCAGACACTCCCTGACTTCGCTTGTCGTCTTTCTCTCTTACAGGACACTGACAGGTTTATGACGCTTCGTGTTAAAGCCTGCCTTGGGCCCTTTTGTACGCTGAAAAGCTTCAAGAGCATCGCATCATCGCCGTCCTAATCGACCGCTTCGCTTTATTTATAGTTTCTTCTTTGCCGTTTGTGATGCTTTTAAGAAACCTCGCCGCGACCTTCTGGGTTCCCTTGGCATAGGCCATAAAAGGCAGCCGTGCCAACACGCGCAGTGTGATTATGGCTGGGCGAGTCTTTCGCTGAAATAAAGTGATGGTTGTCACCCGGTTGGTGCGTCGGTCAGACTAGAAGCGCCCCCCCCCCCCGAACGCAATTGTCCTAGCATTCCGTGCTGTTGCGTTGAGAAGTTTGGCACTCCATCACGTAGGAAGATGCCGGATGTCGAGAGAGATTGAACACCGTCTAAATGTTCTGGTATTCACATTTGTGGGGTGGCAATGCTGCGATCCTGTGCATGTTTAGTGGGGTGTAAGCCCCCCTGAACACAGGGGGGGCTTACTTCTGAGTAAATAGGCATAGAATTTGAAGTGAGGGGGACCCATTACTTTTGTGTAAAGGGGATCGGGCTGCACACGGCCTAACTTAGGGCTGTATCCAATGTTAATGTAATTTAAGTCTCAATCATTTCAATGGGTCTACTCTAAGTAGGACTAATATTGGATGCCACCGTTGGGCAGGATTCTGTTTCCCAAAGCTTTAGAGGTATTGTCTCCTTGATAGCTTGGATTATCCTCACACCATGTGTCCACAACAAAGACTATTAGCCCCGTAAAGATAACACACGCCTTGTGGCAGAAATATGTACTAACGTCTTAAGGGGCCTGGAGACTCTTAGCCTGGTTGCGGCAAACTAAGACTGACTGCGTCTGCATACCCGCTTACCTGAGAGTTAGTCTCAGCGAAAGGGGACTTACTTCTGAGTAAGACATGTATGGGATCGCGCTGTTTGCTGCAGTTTTGTGCCGGCTTGTAAAAGAGTAAATCTCACTGTACTCACGGGGACTTTGGGGTAAACGTGCTGAGAACCTCACTGCGCACAGAGTGCTCCTCTCTTTGGAATGTTGTGCCAATCACTTTCCCGGTTCATTTTACGACTTGGGTGAGGACACACCGATGAATCTCTTCACTCACCACAAGACCGGGTGATAGCAATGTGCTCAAAAGGCGATTAGGCAAACCAATGGACAGGTGGAACCAATGGACACAATGGAGCCTCGGTGGACAGCAGTAGTGTACCAGATTCTAGGCACAAACAAAAAAGGGGTGGGGTGGGGGAGAAGTTCATGACCCACCTGTGAACTTCTCAGCGCATTTGGAGGGCCACTGTTGGAAGAAGAATGCGAAACAAGGGTTCCAATCGTAGGCACGCTTACCTGGGATTAAATCCCATTGAATTCCGTGGGACTTGATTTTGAGTAAACGTGCATAGGATTGGGTTGAAGGTGAACCTTTGGTCTGGTCCAGCGAGGCGGTTGTCATTCTTTGGCTACACTCTTGGTTGGGCACACTGCTTAAAACCCCCTGAAGTTCTATGCCTGGGATTTAAGCAAGTGATATATACAGGATTTCTCCTCCTCCCCTCCCCCTCCCCTCCCCCCCTCCCCCTCCCCCTCCCCCTCCCCTCCCCCTCCCCCTCCCCCTCTTTAAGAAACCTTGCTGTATTTTCCACGAGGGAGGGTGTTAGTATTTGATAGCCTCACCACATATAGATAGCTAGACACACACACACACACACACGAATGTTCTGACCGAGTAGGGACTGAAGACCGGAGTTTTGAGAGATCCAGTCTGACTTTATTAAAGATCAGACGTATAGAGAAAGGGTTTGCGGCGAGTTGACTTGCAGCCCCTGCTGGGCCAAGACTGGCGAGAAAAGTGCCGGAGTCTTTCGAACAGGTTAGGCAGGCCGCCAAAAACCAAAAGTTCTCCGTTCCAAGCGGCCCCAAGTAGCGTGCTTCGTCTGTCTCGGCGCGTTCCTGGGTCGCCAATGCTTTGCAGACCTGGTCTTTCTCAGCCCGCTTCCCTCCTCCCAAGTCCGAACCATCATTCCTGGTTTAAAAAAAGGGGGGGGGTCTTTGGTGTTCTTGTTTTGGAGAAGGGAGAGCTGGGGCCGCGAGAGAGCGAGAGATCCCCCTCTCTCCACCAAAGGCAGGGCTTTGGATCCTTGTTTCTTGGAGCCCAGTCTCACACTCTGCACCTGGACAGCGTAGCAAGCATATTTGACGAGCGGGCCGAGCTACTCGGAGGAAAGGATTGATTAAGATCTGTTCCTTTAATGCTCAGGAAACAGGTCGGCAGAAACCTAATTTTGCCCTTCCAATGATCAGCGTTAAATCCGTGGGATCTAGATGGAGTCGCGTTGCTGGCTCCAGGTGAGATTTTAAAAATAAATAAATAAATAAATAAAGGAATAATAATGAAGTTGACAATACTGAGACGTCTGTTAGGGAACCGTGACATTTCACAATCTTGGCCCAGAGCGAGAATGTCCTATTTACCTCCCAAGAGGCTGCGCGGAGCTCCCATATTCTCTCCAGCACACATTGGACCAAGGAGAAGTATCGTCTTAGCTCCTCTGGCTCCGATCCTAAACCACTGACATAGGAATTAGTTCCAAGTTGATTTCCATGGAATTTATTTTCCAAGTCAGTGTGTTGTTATTTCTGATCGGGGTGTTCCTGTTGCATATGCAAGACAAGAACACTTCAGGCACATCACCAGCTATCCCCTAACACATTTTAACCACCCTTTCACGCTCGGAAGGTTGTGTCAGTGCGTAAAAAGGGACAAGGAATATACGCATTCTATTCCGCCCTAAGGGCTTTCCGTACAGAACCCAATGGGGATCCTTCTTTCCTACAAATTAACCCGAAATAAAATCTTGTGCTTGCAACGAATAAGATATGTGCGTGGAACACTAGATAACAAAACAGTCAGAGGTACAAATAATACAATATGCCCCCCAAACAATTATTTTTCCAATGGAATTTATCCCTACTCACACTTGTTCGGTGTGTCAGTCGGAAGCATTTGAATGTAAACCATTTGAACGGATGTTAAACTCACTTTGGCTGCAATCCTATGCACACTTCCGTGGGAGTAAGTCCATTGAATTCAACGGAGCTTACTTCTGAGTAGACATCTATAGGATTGCACTTATTTGGAAGTAAGTTGTTTTCAAAGCAGTAGAGTTTACTTTCAAGTAAATCTGCTTATGATGATCAGATGCTTATGGCCACTGAAGTCAAGGGAACAGACTCACTTTACATTCTTGCAGATCATCTTGACGGTGCTGTGGAAGAAATCGGCAAAGGTGGATCACCAGCACTTTCCCGCGTCCTCCCAACTAAATCTGGTACTGGGATCCATCGTGCACTTATTTGGCTGAGTAAAATTAGGGTTAGAACATTTGTGAAATCGGGTATTTTGGTAAAGCAGACAGACAGATCAAATTCGAAGTGTCATATATTCGTGCCCCCCCCCAATATATTTTATGCCACCACCTATAAAATTTAATATCCTACAATTCATTGGAATTATTTTAGGAAGTACATTTCTTACAGAGGGATCTTAAGCACATTACCTCAGAAGTTCATCCCACTGACTTCAACGGCACGTGCTTCTTAATAAATGTGGACTAAATGATCCTGTCTGCAAATTTCCTGTTTGTTTTTCCACACTCACAGTTTTATCCGCACCCCGAAATACCCCCCACCCCCACCCCGGTTTGGCGTCTAAAGGGGCTTTGCATCTAAACGTTTCATCGGCTTTTTGATTTCCGATGGATTTAAAGAAGACAATTTGAATAGCAGGCTTAATAGTTTCTTAACGCTTTAATATTGTAATATTAAGGAAGAGGAGCCTTATAGGAGAATCTGGACGGGGCAGGAAGGACATTTCCTCCCGTGAGGGGAGGGGATAACCCATCTGAATCTGGCGGGCATTTGACAAGCAGCGTGCTATATAATTTTACGAAAATGTTCTCATTATTTAGACAAGTCGATCAAGTCCAACAATGGTTGATTTCCTGCCCTTCTTCTTCGTCTAACTCGTGGGCTTTTCATACCCAGTCTGGAAAACAAGCGTTTAAAAAAATCCATCATTCCTCTCTTGTCAGGCTCAGCCTCTTGTTAGTGGATAATTATAGGCTTATTTTCTGGGAAACCGCCGAGCAGCGAGAGAAATCCATCCCCCCCTCCACCCCCTCAAGCAAGTCCACGCTTTCCCCTCACGCTCACCTTCACGGAAACAGAAAATAGGAGAAGTGTACGTGTGTGTTCCCCCACCACACACACACACACACACACACACACACACACACACACACAAATATGCGCCACCTTTGCAAAGGCAGGCAATAAAATCGGTTCCTTGTCTGTAAGAAATAGTCGATGGAAGGCGGATGCTAAGCAGGCCAGGTCAAAACTTTAACCGTGATGCTAACCTGTCTGCGGGAGAGGGGAAGCAAGAGTTGTTGAAATAGACTAGGGAGGAGGCCGGTCGTGAAGGCAGTCTTTGAAACTGACACGGCAGAGCGCCTGCTGTTGAGAGGGTCGCGCTGCCCATTTCACACAACTCATACCTACCAATCTCTTAATAGCTAGAAACTGCGCGCGGGGAGGAACGGGGTGGGGGAAGCGGCAAGTTTGCAAGGAATTGTCCATAAAGGGGGTGTGATTTAAAGAATGCTCAGTTGTCACGGGGAAAGGAAAGAAAAAGAGAAAGTAAGCAAGAGACAGGCAACCAAGATGGATGAATATTGTGGGGGGTGGGATGGGGGTTGCTGTTGATCATATAGCGCGGTGGTTCCTCCCATACGTACCCATCCCGCTCTGATAAAGGCGTCTTGCACTGAAAAGTGTAATAATATTTACTTCCCAACTGTATCTGGGCGGAAAATAGGATTCCATTTATTATATAGAACCATAGGCTGCAAATGTGATTATTACCCTTGTGAAACTCAGCCGGATGAAAAATTCGTTGAGCAGCGCTGCTGGTGAGAAAGGGGGCTCAAAGGGAATATCCCCCTTCGCTTCCGGGATAGAAGCGATGTGGGGAAGATACTTGTCTTTGTTTTGTTTTTGAAGCACCTCAGGTACACGGGCGTTGCATAAAATGATGTTGATAAAATATCTATCATCATCATCATCATCATCATTATTACACACATTTGCCCTTCTAGAGAACCGCAGGTACGTGGCGTTGTTTAAAATGACGAAGATAAAACTTTTATTAATATTTATTAATATATTAAATTTATACAATATTAATAATATATTAATATATTATTAATATTTATTAATATATGATCATGATTTATTATATGACGCAAATTTGCCCTCCTGATAGGGCAAATTTATAGGACACAAGCCTATGAGTACCCGCAGGCTGCCTTTATTTTCCTTCCTTCCTTCCTTCCTCAGGGATTTCTTCCTGTTTCCTTCCCCTTTCGCTCCCAGTTCTTTCTTCTCCCCCTCCTTTCTTGTCGCCATATAATGTCTTGCATTTATTTCGATCGTCTGAAGTTCGCAGGCCTTTCTTTCAAACCCTGAGTCTGCCGGGGTCCGTCCCCCCCCCCGCCCCCGCTCCGACGCGATCGCCCTTTCCTCCTCCTGCAGCTCATTAGCTGCCCGGATCGCCATCTGAGCGGGCGAATAATCGAGGCCGACCTGCGAGCTGAAGGCTGACGCAACTCATCAGCTGCACTTTTCAGCGCAGCAGATCAACGCCCCGAGCCCTCTCGCTCGGCATCAGGAGCAAGGAGGCAATTTGCCCAGGAACACTCCCGAGGTCATCTCAGGGGACCATCTCTCTCTCCCCTTGCACACGCTCCCCCCTGGCCAAGAACCGTCTTTCTATCGAGCCAACACCCTCTCGCAGCCGGTTCAGGGACGACTCCATCTCTGGAAACACAGCGGCACATCTGCAACCCGGCCGGTATGAAAGGCCTGGCTGTCTGCCTTTTGTAGCCGGGGAATCCATCCTGAAGAAAGATTCTTTTCAGAGCGATCTCACCTCAGTCTGGTCTTGAGAAAGAAAACGGGCCTCGTCTCTCCCGAGACTCTTTTCAAAGGATCTTCTCTTGGCGGAATCCGCTTTGCGCATCTCCAGGCTTTGAAGGAAGCGAAGGGCCTTCGGCATCGGCAGGGCCCTTTGAGGCCGAGGGATGAGCAAAGCGGCAAGCCATGGAGGGAGGTGGGGGTCGGTCTAGTAGCTCCGGGGCTGATCCTTCCCTCACTAGCCAGCAAGCCTGGAGGGGAGAATCTTGTTCCTTCTCTCTCTCTCTCTCTCTCTCTCTCCTTTTGTGGAGGATTCAGTTTCTGCTGCTAAGATCCCCCCCCCCCCCCAGCCGGCCCCTCTCTCCCTGGCTGTACACCCACGTCCCGATCTTATCAGAGCCGAGGCCTATAAATCATGGGAACTTGTCTGGCGAGGGAGGAGGTTTCCTGCTCCAGATCCAGGGCGAAGCCCACTGGGAAGCACAACTAACCGCCTCACCCCCCCCCCCCCCCACAGACACACAGACACACGCTTAAGGGGAGAGCCAAGTGAAACTGACCAGGACCTTATCCGTTCAATCTGGGAGGAGGGAAGAGGCTAGAAGGAGATGGCCTAAAATGTAGGAAGCAGAGCGGCCTCGGGAGATCCGGCGCTCGATATGCAGCAGCACGGGGATCCTCGGGGCCGCCGAGCTGAGCGACGTTTCTTGGCTCGTCCCGAAGGTCCCTGGGAGCCCATCCTGTGTGGCGCTGGGACTGAAGGCCGATTCTTTCTTTTTCTTTTTCTTTTTCTTTTTCTTTCTCCTCCTCCTCCTCCTCCTCCTCCTCCTCCTCCTCCTCCAGCAAATACCCTTCCTTTCATTCATCCCCTGCAGTTTACTAGCTGGCCGCCTTTTATTGCGACGAGGGGAGCGCCGCGGCTGCAACAGCCCCGCACGTGGCTTTCATTTAAAAAGACACCGAGGGAGCCAGGAACCCGCAGCACTGCGGGCGCTCTTGCGGAATACCCTTTTCTCGGGCCCTGGCAGTGGGAGGCCGAGGGGCTGAGAAGGCCTAAGACCCTGGGTTGATCATGAAGTAGATTGTGGGAGGAGTGGGTGGGGGAAGAGAGCCGCCCAACGAAGGCAGACTGGAGATCCTGAGTGCAGGCGCAGATCAGCGCCTCCAAAAAGGCCATTAAAAGCCAGGGTTCGGATCAATCCCCCGTTTAAGCAACGTTGTTTATTTTGCACTGGCTTTCTCGCTGCAATCTAAACTACTAGGTCTCTCTCTCATCAGCGTTTTGCAGAGGTTTGCCCTCCGTTACTCAGCGGAAGGCAGTCTGACTTCGCCATTCCTAAATATGGAAGGAACACGTTTCTGCGTGGAACTCACTCCTAAACACGTGTGCTTCTGGTCGCGGCCCTTTTTTGTTTTTCTATCTAGACTAGAGTAGATTCTAGGGAAGTGGGGGCGGAGGCGTGTGTCTTTCATTTCAATAAATCCCGACCGCAGTTGTACACTGCTATCGAACCCGCTCACCCTTTGGTGTAATGGCATGTTTGTGTGCCAAGGAAACCTCTAATCCAGTGTTCTCCAACTTTGGGTCCCCAGATGTTTTTGGCCTACAACTCCCAGCATGCCCCAGCCAGTATAGCTGGCTGGGGCATGCTGGGAGTTGTAGGCCAAAAACATCTGGGGACCCAAGGTTGGAGACCACTGCTCTAATCAGTTTCAGGTCAATTTGTCAAAACTGACGTTTGATGGCGTACATGGTTGACACTAGCGAGGTCCGACAGGCTAATGCCGAAATCCCACTCCCTCCCTCTGTGCCGATGGCAACGTTGACCATTGACTTGAATAGTTCGGGATTGACTTCGGAAACCTGTGGCTACCGCCAGCCCCGGGAAACTGGCATTTATTTATAGGTACATAAGTGACGCAATCCTGTGCACGTCTATTCAGAAGCAAGTCCTATTGAGTTCAGTAGGGCTTATTCCCAGCCCCAGGTAAGCGTGTATATTGGATTGCAGCCTAAAGGATCCAGGCTCTTTTTGCTCCCTGGAAGGAATACAACCCACATAGATCTGGAGGCTCTCCACCTGGAAGCTCTCTTGCGTAAGACCCTTTGCACTGACTGGATCAAAAGGGAGGCCTAGGCAGGAGAATGTATAGGCGGATTGTGGCCATCGTGCGGGTGCAGGATTCCTCCTGATGGATGTTTCAGCCAAACTTAACCTGGGCACCTTCTCGTTTATTTCTGCATTTATTTGGTGCTATGTAACAAAAGCAACAAAAAAGATTCCTGCCCCGAGGAGATTACAATTTTTGGTTTGGAATTGCCTTCCCCTTGCAATCTCAACCTCGTCTCGCTAAGTGGAACTCCTAGGAGATCCCTCCCCCGCCCGCTTTGGAGTTGTCTGTAACATTCCAGAGTTTGCTGGAGCCATTCAACATCGCTAAAGCGCCAGAAAGAAGAATTAAGAAGTAGTAGCAGTAGAAAGCAGCACAGGGCAGAGCTTTGGAGCGCTGCGCAGGTCGCATTGAAAGGACCAGCGAAATGTTCAGTGGTTTCAATGTCTCAGGAGAACTGCAGCCGTGTATGCCCTCAAGCCAAGTCCCGATTGCCCGTGTATTCCTTTAGGCATCCACACGACACCTATTCCCAGAGGCCCAATCTTTGCACACACACACACACACACACGCACGCACGCACGGTAAAAGGCAATGGACATTATGATAGAGGTAATAGATTTCATAGATTTCATAGATCATAGAGCTGGAAGGAGCCTACAAGGCTATCGAGTCCAACCCCCTGCTCAATGCAGGAAACTAGAGGAGGGGTCTCCCATCCAAGTAATAACCAGGCCTGACCCTGCTTAGCTTTCCACGCTCAGACAAGCTGAGCCAGTGTCGACTCTTAGGAGTTCCAGTTATCCACTTAAAATGAGACAATTACCCCTGTAACTTCCAACCAGAAACACAGCCTCGGTTATTTATTTTATCTCATCTCCCTGTTTCTACAGATTTCAGCGTCAGAGGAAGAGAAAGAGAGAGAGAGAGAGAGAGAGAGAGAGAGAATATCTCAGCATGGCGAACCCAGCAGCGCTGCAAGACATGTTTCACGCAGAAGTCAAGAGATACCAAAGCGAGACGAGTGTGCTCTGCACGCGACTCCGACGATCCTTTGACACGGAGGAGGGGAGCGCAGAGCAGAAAGTGTCGACGTATTATTCAGTGGGCAATCTGTGGGGAAGCGTCCCCAGGAGGCGGTTGGAGAGAGGTCGCTTCGGGAAACGCAGAAAAGCTCCGGATTTGTTGAATGGCTCCAGCAAACTCTTCTGGAAAGAAAGCACAGCAGTTAATAAATGACAAGGGGTCGTTTTAAATTATTTAAAAACTTTTTTTTTAATAGAAAGATCGTTATGATTATGTTATCTGTGTGGTAGGTTAGCAATAAATAAGCCACAGTTTTTGTGGCATCTTAAAGGCCAACATTTTGTGTGTGCTGGGCGGGAGGGGGGGGAGGTTCTGTGGTTCCCTTGAGTCCACGTGTCCGCACACCAAATCAATTTGTTAGCCTTCAAAATACTACAAAACTCTCCATATTTTTTCTTACCACGTACACTCGGTTACTATGCGTTGTTATTGTTTAATCACCACCACCATATCATCATCATCATCATCACCATCATCATTATCATCATCATCCTGTAGATCTTTCTCTGCAACTCCGAGCTGCAAATCCATATACACACATATCCTTCCCTACCTATTTTAAATTTAGATGTGAACTTTTTATATATTACAACGAAAGAATCCTATGCACCTCTACTCAGAAGCGAATCCCATTCACTTCAGTGGGATTGACTCCCAGATAAGTGTGTCTCGGATTGCAGCCTAACAGCAGAGTACCAAACACGTTCCTCCGCGGAAACAAGGCTCATTGCTTTGTCAGCCACATGTTCCTGGGGCGAGTAAATCTGCTTCGGCCTGTGGCCGGACCCTTCCTCGGAAGTCAGTGCCACTGAGTTCCATGGGACTCACTCCAAGTAAGTGTACGATGGGAAGCAGGTCTGTTCGGGGAGCTTTGACTTCCATGTGACCTATCCCGTCCCGTCTGGGATCCGGGGTTGGCAATTCCGACCCTAAACGCCCCAAGCGGAAATTCTGTCCCTGCGAAACCGATGTATGCCACCTACTTCCAAGTACGCTGCGTTGGATCCGGGGCAGGTGGGGGCCACCTCTTTTTTCAGCTCCTTTGAAATCCCTGCGCCGGCAGCTGTTTCCCTCATCCGTCTGCCAGGCATTTCTTTCATCCTTCCCCTCCAGTCAGGCGCGCGTTCGTCGCTTGGTGCGATCCACAAAACCGCTCACCCCAAACTGGAGCTGACTCGTAGATTTCAGGGGGGCGGTGGCGGGCGGGGAGAGCGGAGGCGGCGGAGGCTCTCTTTAATACGAAGCAACAGCTTTGAAGATCGCGCGGCGACAGCCAGCACCTCCCCCCCCCCCCCCAGTCCCACTTCGTCCTCAGCTCCACTCCTTGACTTCGCTGCTCCAATCCCGGAATGCCGGCCGGCCCCTTTTCTTTGTCAGTCCTGTTCACACAGACCGAAAGCAAAGTCCCTTCGGATCGAGCTGGCGTCGCTGGTAAGGGAGGGGGAAAGATGGAGGAGGAGGAGGAGGGAGGAGGAGGAGGAGGAGGAGGAGCGGGTGGGGTGGGGGGCGAGAAGGAATCCTCTCGGTTAGGAGAATCCAGGGAGAAATGTGAGTCGGTTGCGGTTGTCGAGGGACTCTTCCAAGACCTCCCCCCCCCCCGCCGTTTGCCTGTCTACCCATCCGCTGTGGGGGGAGCAAGGGGGCCCGGGCGGGGTGGAGCCATTGGAGGCCGCAGCTCGGGGAGGTTGCGCAAGAAGCCCCCGCTGAGCTTCAAGATATAAAAGCGCCGTCGGGGTGCTTCGGCCGCGGCAGCAGCAGCAACTAGCGAGGCGCGATCGCGGCTCCGTCGAGGAGGATTATGGAGTTCCTGAGCGACAAGTTCGGCCTCAAGAGCCCCCCGGCGGCGGCGGGCAAAGGCGGCGATTTCTACCTGGCCTCCGGGGCCCCCCTGGAGCACGTCATGGAAGCACTGGACGGCGGCGAGGCCTTCTACGGCAAAGGCGGAGGCAAATGCGTGGCGCAGGCCGCCTACAATCCCCACGCCCGGCTGGACAGGGCGTCCCCGGTCCGGGACGGCTCCGGTAAGTTGAAGGGCTGGGCCGCTGGCGCAGCTGCAGCTTCCATGGACGGTGCCTGGGGTGGGTGTGGTGGTGCTGGTGTGTGTGTGTGTGTGTGTGAGAGAGAGAGAGAGAGAGAGAGAGCAGACAGAAATGGGAGACCCTGGATCTTCCACCCAAGTCAATGGACTCTGGATCCAAGCCGCCCAAGCGAATCCGGTCAGAGTTACATGGTCTTGTGCTCAGAAAGTTGGAAATCGGTGGAGTTGAAAACCATCTTTGGCAATGCGCCCTCCTCTCCGAACAGCCCCTCCCTCCACACCCTGCTAGGCACCCTTCGGGCCCAATCCACCGGGACATTTTCCCGCCCGTTGGTGGCGATCCTTCCCGGTGCCTTTTGATTTCAGAAGGATGTGGGCAGGAAACGCGGTTAGGAATTGACCTAGGGAGGATAGATATTTTCTACCGCGTCCCAAAAGTTCTGGTCGAGCAAAACACCCAGATCTTAAGCCAAATGAATTAGAAGTCAGCCACCGGAGAGGGGAAATAAATAAACAAACAAAAGGAACTGTTCCCTTAAAGAGGGGAGGGGGGAAACCCTCAACCAAAATAGACCGGGGTCCTCAAGTAGCGAATTAAATGAGCAAATGAGTTAAAATTTTAGTATGCCAAAGCGATGCTCCTCTTCTCCTACATTGTCTGCTGCTATTGATGTCCGTGCCTGCAATTCGTCCGAGCGGTTGTGGCAGAAGTTAGGATCACCCGTCCACACTTAGCCGGTTCCTTTGGAAGGTTCCGTAGAGCATTTCACCTTCCGACTGGTCGCGGGGGGGGGGGGGGAGAGTCCAAAGTCCTCCTTCGAGTGGGAAAGCTTGGAGGCCTTTTTAATTTTATTTTTTTTAAAAAGCCATTAAAAGCTTTATGCCCTGACTCTAGACCCGCGTGGACTCGGAAATTGTGTCCCGCAGGGCTCTGGAATCTTTTGCCTCCCAAATCCTCATCGATTTCGTACGAAGGAAACGGCAAAAGTCTTTATTTAGACGGGAAACAAAAAGAAAAGAGCAGCTAATTTTCCCCTTCCCTTCCCTTAGCGCAGGGAAAGCGAATCCCCGGAAGGATTTTCAGGCAGCGCCTGCGGAACTGAGCGAAGACCGCGGAGTCCTTTTCCTTAAGGCAGGAGAGAGGCAACGGAAAGCAGAGAGAGCCCAGGAAACCTTGGGCAAGAGACGCATGCCCCCCCCCCCAGGGTACCTCCAACAGATTAGCCTGCGTCATGTACACACACACACCCCGTCCAGTCCCCCCCCCCATCACTTCCCCCTCCTATCTGATTTTTCCAACATCTTGCCTAATGAAAAGATCTGGAGATCTCGAAAGCCTGCACATTCATTTGGTGTGGGCGTCTGATGTTTCAGTTCTCCCAATAAAGGTACAGTAATACCTTGGATTGCAAGTAACTTGGTTTGAGAGCGTTTTGTAAAACAAGCAAATTTTTAAATATTTATTTAATTTTTTTTTACTTGATATACAAGCGACGTCTTGCAATACAAGTACTGTAGTACGGCTTAAATTAAAAATCTCTGTACAAATTTTTTTGAGGGGATTTCGTTTTGATATAAGAGTGTTTTGGATTACAAGCACGTTTCCGGAACGAATTATGCTCTCAATCCAAGGCATGACTGTATTACACTAATATGGATTTGGTTTCTCTTCTTCTGGCCAACACGGCTGCCTTTGGTTATATTCTCTTATATACCCACATAGCATCGACATCTTCTTTCATAGGTCTGTCGGATAATTCGCATACATATACTGATAGTGTGAGGGGAGACTTATGTTATAATATATGCACTACGGCTTGGATCCAGACTAACAGTGCAATCCTCTGCACATCTACTCGGAAGTAAATCCCATTGGGTTCAAAGAGGCTTACTCCCAGGTAAGTGTGTACAGGATTGCACCCTAAGTTAGTTGAACTCTGTGACTACAGAAATCAATGGGGCTGAAGCCGTGCTTTACATGTCCCATTGATTTCAATGGGAACTAAGTTCAACTAAGTCTGGACCCGTCCCAATGTGCGGATATATTCATTATAGAATAAAGTGGTATGTGTGTAAATAAGACGGACAAAACCGAGATGGGGGATTATTTACTTAACCGGACGAAATAAGAAAAAAATGAGTACTCGGCCACTGTAAAAGTAGCAGTCAGATATTGCAGCGCTGCAATATTTGCCCATTAGTAGAATAATCCCCCCCCCAAAAGGTAAGAATAGGGCAATACCTTTTATTAGGAGCCACTAAAATGTCGTAAAATAGTGAACCAAGTTAGCCGGTGGTGTGTGAGTTTATGCATGTTCATAATGGATATTATGCTGAATATTAACAGATATAAATCTGACATTAACCATCTGACAACAAACAAGCTTATTTCTGCTTTTGCGCGCCAGTTATTAACATATAATTTATTTTCGTGATCGTCTGAATCAGTCATATTTGAATGCAGGAGTGCTTAGATGATTTTCTGATTCTTTCTCCCCCCCCCCATCCCCTTACATTCATTGCAAAGATTTTATTCTATCAGCCCGATCCTCAGTCCAACTAAACCACTGTACTTGACTTCCATGTCAATCTCGCTTGAAATAGAAGTCCTACATCTGCTTCTTTGCTGTTCGAGTCCTCCGTCCATCTGTCCCCACTGCTACTTTCTGTGCTTTAGACTGCTGTTAAAAAAATAAAGGAAAAAAAAGGGGGGGGGAGGACATCGGGTAGCCGGGCTTCGTCTCTCGAAACTAACAGCCGCCCTTTCGCTTAATTTTATACCAACCAGAAGTGCAAGCTAAGTTTGCAAGTAACATCTGGCCGAGCTTGAAGATACCCTCTGAAACTCGGCAGTAAGAAAACGCGCTAGAAAACGTGAAACCATAATCCCGGTTTGACTCGATAATAACTTAAAAGTACCCAAGAGTTCAAAGCATTCTTGGCTACATCGGCATTATCATCATCCTCATAAAAACATACAGTCTTACAAATAAGCAAGTCATTTTCTATTGCCTTAAGTTATATTTCCATTAACAGCAACAAGAGACACCTCTAGTGCGGGGTAATCTCATGAGGGTTTACTCAGAAGTAAATCCCATTGCTGTTGCGATGGGCTTTTTTCTCCCTCCCAGGTAAACGTGCATGGGTCATGGGATTGCAGCTTTTTATGTGCTATTAGCGGCTCTGGTCAGTGGCAATTATACTTCCGGCCTCTAGATGCTGTATATTATTTACACTTCCGGCGGCTGATCCGTTTGTCCTTGCGAAGTATCCCGCGTCTTTGCCGTTGGTTTTCAGCACAACTCACTTCCAACTCTACAGGTTGAAGTCGGGCTTGTTAATTGTTCCATAGGTAAAGGACTAGAATTTCGTGTGCTACATCATGGGGGTAAAATATATAATCTCAGAGAAGCCCAAATACTATCCCAAAAAGTATAATAACAGCAACAGCAACAACACAAATCGTTATTTTCTTTCCCTTTCAAACTTGTACATTTTTTTTAAATCGAACAAACAGCAGGACGTTCCCCATTTCTTCCCACCTAAACCAGTTAGCTGTGTTGTCCTTTCAAGCCGACAAACCAATGAAATGTTTATTACAACGTCGTTTAGTTTAACGAGGTTGGAGATCTTACCGATTCTACAGCAAATGCTAAAGCGTGACGATTGGGGGGGGGGGGGGGGAAGAAGGTAACTTAAAGCATCTAGTTAAAAAGACTCCTGTCTGGAATCTTCTAACACCTAGGTCTTTTAAAGCTGATTTTTTTCCTTGTTTGCAACGTTTTCTGTGCCAGAGATCTCTTAGCAGGTATTTGATTCTTTTTCAATATTTAACTTTAGACACCACATTTGCCTCCTGTTTACACTGACTACAATGTAAATCTAAAAACTTGTCAGCAACACTTTGACTTTATACTTCAATATTTGTAGCAACCTATTAGAATATAAAAGTAAAAAGTACTTCTTTTTTACATTTTAGAATATAAAAGTAAAAAGTAAATATGGATATAAACCTCTACTCTCTAATAGGTACACATTTATTCTGCCAGAAGAGGTTTATAATTATTCTGAATTCTTGGGATGCTTCTTAGAAAATTTAAGAATAATAATGCTTCGAAATTGATAATCAATGCAATGCAGTCTTATGTAGCAGCTCAGCTGCTACGTAAGTTGCTGAGTTCAATAGGGGTTACTTCTCTAGGTAAGTGTGTTTAGGATTACAATTTTAGGCTGCAATGCTATACACACTTACTTGGGAGTAAGTCCCACTGCACTCAGTTGGACTTACTTTTGAGTAGACATGCATAGGATTGTACAGTTAATCAGTTACTGCGTCTCTGTTTTGATATCTAAATGCAATATTACTTATTATGATTTAGAATAATGGAATCACTTTTTAAAGCCTGCAAGTTTAAATATGGCTTGACACTAATGACTTCATGACTTCACACTTCCAAGTGCGTAGGATACAAGTGAAGGAATCTTCCAAAAGATTCTTGGGTGCAGACAAAATGAAATAATTGCTGGGGATCTGTGTAATATACCATGTTTGCAATATTTTGACAGTATTTGCATATGTTTGGTTCTTGATTCAGTTCAGGACAATGCTTAAAGGACCATGGAGGAAATTTAATAAGAGTAACTCCCCACTGAAAGTAACCAAAAAGAATATTGTTGGCAGGGCATAAGTCATTGCCAATTAGTTTGCTTAAGTTACGTAACTCCTCTCTGTTTTTTAATGTACTGCTGAGAAGGCTTAACCAGTGGAAGAACTCCCATCCTAATTTATGGCCCTAAGTCTTAGTGTTTACTCAGAAGTAGGTCCTCAGTGAAGTCAATAGGATTTGCTTCTCAGTGAATGTGATCATGGTACAGATTTCAAAGGCACTTAACTCTAAGTAAGTGCACTGCTCTGGATTGCAGCCTGGGTCTGGTTAAAATTACACCAAATGAACAGAGCAGTGTAAATGAAATTACGTACTGGCGGTGGCAGACTCAGAGAGCATCAAAACAGTCAGAGCTAGCTCAGGTGCCATCCTTTGTAACGTTTTACTACCCTGGATGGCTGGAATCTCTCCCTACCCCCACCTGTCAAAAAAGGAAAAGGAAAAATTGTGAAGTTCTTTTCAAATTGTGCAACTTGCTGCCTCCATTATCTCAGAAATGTGACATATTTAGAAAAGGCTGGGAATTTCTTCAGAAGCTTGTGATGGTGATGGGGAAGTTACTTTAATTTATATCTTGAATATTGGGTGTTTTCTCAAAGATAAATGTTTCCTGTAGGGCTGGTGTAAATATAGGAAATAATCTGTTAAGACTGAGTTATATTTTTGAAGAAAACCCTACAGTTTGGAATAATAAGTGCCCTAATTAGAAACAAAGCCACTTCACAAAACCAAATGCATTTTTTAAAAAAAACTGTGGGGCATTTTGGTTTCCTTTCATACTACTATTCTTGATTCAAGTGTGCTTTGCCCTTTCATGTATCTTTCTTATACACTTCCCCCTAATAATTTTAATTGCTCTACTGGCTGCAAAGCAGAACAGAATAATTTGGGCATGATCCATCTAAAACAACGCATTTTTACAGTGAAATCCTAGGCATGTCTACTCAGAAGTAAGTCCCATTGCGTGTATAAAGGATTGCAGCCCGAAAGCCTCATAGTTTTTTTATGGCATATGCTCAGTCTGATCTGATGCAAACTTACTTAGAAGTAAGGCAACAGACTTTCTAGGGAGTATGCTTCATTGAACACACTGGGACTTACTTCTGAGTAAACATGTAAAGCACAATCCTGTGCAATTGCAGTTCTATTTTGATCTGATGTTCCATATTGCCTATTTTTCAGTTTACTTACACTGCAAAAGGAATAGCAGTGATCTGAAGTACATTTACTCCTAGGCAAATGCAGTGGTAGGCAGGATATATTCAGATAACATTTCTTAGGCTGCAGAAAGTAAGCCTCACTATTTCCGGTAGGTCTTACACCCTGGTAAGTGTGCAAAGGATAGTAGCTGAAGTGCCTATGGTTGCAAAACTTGCAATCCTATATATCCGGGTTAGGCAACCTGGTACTTTGACCATTGGCCATGCTGTCTGGGGCTTATGGGTGCACGTAGCCCAAAACATCTTGAGGGCCACAGGTTCCCCACCCCCTGTGATACACACTTAGCCAGGAGTAAGTCCCACTGAATTCAACAGGACTAACTTCTGAGTAGACGGGCCCAGGATCACATTGTTAAAGTCACTTGTCCTTAAAGGGGGGGAAAATGCTTCCAGATTCAAAATGAAACAAACCATGCTGCTTTCTCTCTGCTGCACAGTGAACTACGGGATTACGAAAGTCGAAGGCCAGCCACTTCACACAGAGCTGGGCAGACCGCTGGACAACTGCAGCAACCTCCGGATGTCTCCAGTGAAAGGGCTGCAGGAGAAAGGAGAGCTGGATGAACTGGGAGATAAGTGTGACAGCAACGTCTCCAGTAGTAAGAAGAGGAGGCACCGGACCACATTCACCAGTTTACAGCTGGAGGAGCTGGAGAAAGTGTTCCAGAAGACCCATTACCCTGATGTGTATGTCAGGGAGCAGCTGGCTCTGAGAACAGAACTCACTGAGGCTAGAGTTCAGGTAGGAACTCTCTCTCTCTATTCCATCCAAAACAAAGCTATTTGTCATTCCAGAAAGGGTAAAACAGCCTTCCCCAACTTGGCGCTCTCCAGATGTGTTGGGCTACAACTCCCATCATCCCTAGCCATACTGGCTGGGAAGGATGGGGGTAGCAGTTCAACACATCTGGCGCACTGGATTGGACAAGGCTGGGCTAAAAGGTTATTAGACAGAGTGGTGCTGCAAAAGCATTGGTAGATTATCTCTGGGGCAGAAGGAAATGTTACATCAGTGGCCAATGCTTGGCCAGCTCACTGTGTGACTATTTGGTGGCTTTGCTCTTTGGCCAGCAGCAGGGCACATCAGCAACAGGAATAATGAGCAATTATTTAGACCAGTTCTAGTACTTTCCACATCTGTGATTTCAGCAGTTCTTCTAACAGTCATGTTAAGGTAGGCCAGGCTTATTTATTATCCCTGCACTGAGGAGTGAGGGCTGAGGCATAGTAGTTTGCCTAAGGACATCTCTTGAATATGCTGGTTTTGAGCTGAGGACTTCTGGGGTGACCAGATCTGAACTGACATGGGAATAGCTCTATATTTCACAGCTTCTGGGCTTTCCATGTGATGCTAAATGTGCCCCTTCTGTGCTACTTGCATTTCAGATGTGAATGTTGTTAATAAGGGATAGAGAGCACAAGAGAGCTATTTTTTTAAAAAAAGGAATACATAGTCCAGCTACTATGTAATACATTAAAATTCTAGACTCTGGATTGCAAAAACTGATGTAAGTATCACATATGAGGAGGAAACTGCTTTAGCCTTATGATTAAAAACTGGCAAGCAAGCATCACCCACAGTACAGTATCAAAAGGAATGTGTTTGCATTCTGGAAGTCTCTCCAAGATCATTCCAGTACATAAACTGGCCTTCTACTGCAGCCTGGCATTAGCAGCATTTTACTGAATAGGAGTTAAATATATCAATATCAATGAAGATTGTGTGTGTGTGTGTGTGTGTGTGTGGAGGGGAGGGGATAAAATCCTGCATCTTTGATCTGAAATGTTGGAAGTACCATGTATAGGTTCTGGTCTGTACATCTGTCTGGCTGCTTTGGTTAGTTACTGATCCTGAATGGTTAATGAACAATGCCATGCTAATTGTTGGGCTCATTATCCCTGCACTTCTTTGAATGCAAGTAATGGTGACCCATTAGGGCTGTTTCAGACATCCCCCCCCTTTTGGTGTTACACACTTATGATGTTTTCAAGTGTACACTTAAAATGTAACTTATGAGCCTTAAGTGGGGTCAAGCTTGTGTTGCAAGCACATGTATCGTACACCCCCCCCACACACACAGCCTGGGTTGGCCCTGGCACTCTGTGTGGCCTATTAAACATACATTCAGTGGCAAAACTCACTTTACTGCCATGTGATGTTTTTTAAAAAGCAATACATTAGTGAAGGCTTCGGTATGCTTCTTTGGAAGCAAGTCCCATTGAAATCAGTGGAGGCCTGTTCCATTAGAAGCTTGTGAAAGCACCTTATGGCTTGATGGCATTGCTTCAATGAGATACAGTAACTACAGACATCAGAGTACAGTTTGGCACTACTGCATCAAGTTGGGTGTGCCCACAAAACTGTTTAAAGGTTGACATTTCCTTTAATACATCTGTGCAATATTCTTTTGTAACAACTGAGGGTGTACTGGTGAAAGAGTGGACACTGGAGACTAGCTGGAGACCAATCTTTGAAGGGAAACAAGAGAACTAGTAAACAAAGGGGCTAGTACTTGTACATCAATCTTCAATGGATTTCCTTACAATTCAAGAGTTGATGATTCCACGGAAACTTACTTACTAAAAAGAAATACGCATGCTTTGGTTTCAGGCCTCCAGCTAGGTTATCCGGATGAGCAGGTGGCAAGGAGGAGCAGGTGGCAGGATAAGCATGAACGTGGCAAGGAGAAATAGGAGCTGCCAGCATATGTTCTGTAAAATGCCTTACAATATTGTAAATAAATAAACAGATGCATCCTTGAATTTCTCCCCCACTGACTACACACAAAAGAATAAGAAAAATAAGATATTTAAATGGTTGTTCTAATTTAACCAGTGGCAAATTTTTAGAAATAGGAAATAGCCTATCTATCTAATAAGACACTATCCTTAACATATTGCTATGGACATATAAACATGGAAATCTTTGGGGTTGAATCCAGATTTAGAAACATGCAACTGGGCTGGTGGAAATGGACTTCCTTGACCCCTCTTCCCCATGGCAGCATCTCCAGCCCCCTGAAAATGCTACACTGAGGGTCAGTGGACCCTGCTGAAGGGGTTGAGCTGTGGTGTTTAGGGGCGGGAGTTGGAGGGATCCCCAAAAATCTGGGGTGGGTGAGGGACCTGTGAATGGAACCCCTCTGTCCATGGCTGGGAGGTCCTGGATCCAACCTATCGGGTTTGCCTCCAGTAAAATATCCTGAAGATTGCATGGGTGTAAAAGATTTGTGCTAAAACATTAAGGGCGGAAATCTGGATTATGCCTTAATTCTGTTGCATATGCATGAGCAGAGGTCTCCTTTTTTTTTTTTTTTTGGTGGGGAAAATGCTGCCCTTCTCTGCTTTCCCTTAGTTTTAGGCTGCCTGGATCAGTGCCCTAGTACCTAAATATATCGGCCAGGATCCAAAGAGCTGCTTAGACTCAGGAAAGGGATTTGTTTGCTACCCAGTGGAATGTTTGGCTTTTCCATCAAACAGCTGACCTTCGAGGCCACATCACAAACGGCTTTTGAAACTTCTCCCGTTTACAAAAGCAGTTTGCCATGTGGCGGTGGGAGTTGGGTGGCCAGGAGAGTAAACTCTGAGTCAAGCAAGTCTGAGTCTGTACTGCTAGACCCACTTTATCCTGGGAGTAAGCCCCATTGTGCTCAGTGGGACTCACTTCTGATAAGACAAGCATAGGATTGTGCTGCAATGCTTCCTTGGGTTGATGGAACTAGCTTCACAGTTCTTTAGGTCCTGACCATTGCATTGCTGCAAATGCCACTGAACTGAACCAGGTAAAAGTTGTAAAGCCTTTCGTACATGGAGAAGTGTCATAGATAATGATGGCGAAGATGATTGCAAATCAATGAATCATAAAATTAAATTGAATGTCCTTTGTTCAGCATATGTTAGGTTGCATGGTACAATAAAACAATGGGCTGGATCTGGACTTAATTATACTTGGAGCAGATGCATTGAAATCAGTGGGACTTAAGTTAGTTAGTGCCACTGATTGCACTCGGTCTACTCTAAGTATGACTAAGTCTGAATCCAACCCAACAGCTACATGCATGTTAAATGTTCTGTCCCTATGGTGTTCTCCCCAACCATGGAATTTAATTTTATTTTGAAATAAAGTTTTTAAAAATCCAGGCAACAAAAAAGAAGAATGTGGAAAATGACACACCATTACTATAGAAATAAAGAAACTCACTGTTTATTGTTCTTATTATATCATGGATATGCTGGTGGGACAACTAGTAAAATAGCTTAAGGAGAAGCTCACTATCTAATGGAACATTGGATATATAAGTTATATGGCATATATAATGGGTGTGTGCTTGTTTTGTACAGGGCACATCTATTGGTCATGGAATATCATTCTGAACAGAATGACTTTATAAAGGTGCAGTTTACTACTGACACTGAAGATAATTTTCCCACTTGAAATAGGCTCTGTTATCTAAAAAATGGAAATAGATGATCAAACACCAGGAATTGTTCTAAGGTGGGCAGGTTAAAGTTTTTCCACGGCACCTCTTATCAAAATTGAATTTTGACTGAAATCTGGTCCTTCTTCCACTGATCTGCACATAACAAACAAACAAGCATAAAGTTTGGCTAGTCTGAGAAAGCTAAAATCACATCCCCTGAATTGCACCCCTGCCCGATCCAGAATGTTCAGCAACTCTTTAGCACTGAGAGCATCCATCTTGACATGAAGGAGAGGGAAAACAAAAAAGGGATAGTCTTGGCAGATGTTATTTAAAAGTGTGCATCTGACATAAAGTTTGCCGAGTCTGAATTTTGTGTTTTCCTTCTGCAGTTTTGCATTTGCTCCATGAAGCCAACATTACTGCATGTATTTCCATCATCTCGCACTGTTTGAGTAGAAGAACGAGATTGAGCATAATAACTGAGATGGAGGCTGCTTAAGTTTCATCTTCTGGATTGTGTTCAGTTTGGGTTATCTTCGCGCCACTCAAGCCACATTATGGATCAGGGTGGCAGATTCAGATCTATCTAGTTCATGTGAAGCAAGATAGAGAGGAAAACTTGCAGTTTGTATATGTTATGTGCTCTCCTTGGAACAAAATTGCCGGTTTCAATTTTTTCCCCCCCTGAGAATGTTTATTTTATGCTTTGTGTAAACAGAGATTTCCGTGCTTATTGAACTAAATGCCCTGTATTTTTGCATTTCTGATCAGCCTATTGAGAAAAGGCCAGTGCAAGAAAATGGGGGATCGTTCTTCTGCTATGTGGCAAGAGTATTCCATCACAATATTAAGCAATTTTCAAAGGCCTTACATCATTAGAGACCAGCATCTGGCTAGGCAGGGCTAACAAGCAGCAGATTGCTGCCTTGTTTTGTATAGGCAAATGGTTACTTTATCTTTGCCAAGAGTCGGTTTTGAGTAAATCGATGTAAACAGAAACATTTTGGGGGGAGTGTCAGCATTAAAAAATGTGGGTTTCTTCCCCGTCAGTTCCTTTAAATTTAAGCAAATTGTTTTATTTAGTTTAGCCAAATGATTGGCTGGATATGTTCCGCACGTCTCTCTTCCCCGGCATTTCATCAAGATCCAATTTAAGTTTCGTCCTGCATCCATGCCGAGAGAGAGAGAGAGAGAGAGAGAGAGAGAGAGAGAGAGAGAGTCGGCCTGAACCTAATTTATCGAAGTTGTTCTCTTTCCTGCCGCATGTCAGTGGAGTAATTGGCATCCAGCTTAAGGAGATTGTCAAGGACTTTTTCAATGAAAGGGCCTCATTACTAAATTCCCATAACATGCTCTCTGTGCCTCCTGTGGAGACAGCAGGAGGGGAAAAAATGGTTTCTTGTAGCCTTTGGCACAATAGATAATACAAATTTACCAACAAGGAGTGCAATCCTGTAGTTGGTTATGTGTTGGGCAGGTCTCATTGATTTCAGTGGGATCTGGGCATGAGTAGCAAAAGGGAGGATACGGCCAAGGTCCTTCAAAAATATGCTATGAGTCGGTGTTGTGCTTTGATTTTGAGGGGGGGGGCATTTTTTCAAAACTGCCTATTAAATTTGCACGGGGTCTATGGAGATTAAAGCCTATCCCTGCTGCTCCAGGCAGAATTGTGTGTGTTGTGTGTGTGTGTGTGTGTGTGTGTGTGTGGTTGCGCGCGTTTGAATCCTAAAGGGCTAAAGCAATAACCTCCACAAATGATTAACACTCACCTCAGTTTCAGAAACATTTTCATTTAAGTTCCCCGTCTCTGATATTAGATCTGAACAGCTTTAAGGGCTTTAGCTGTTTCCTCATTTGCTAGCCTTTAACTGCGACTCTGGGAGAGCAGCAGCACTGTTTTTGCGTTGGGTTTAATGCTGTGTAAGTTGATTTTTAATGTTGTGGCATGGATGAGAACAAATCTCTTGCTATTTGACAGAACTGGGCTATCTTTTGATATTTGTTTATACATTTTTAAAAAAAAATTCAGAGGGGAAGAAAAAGAGTTGAGTGGTAAGGAGGGAGTTACTTGAGCAACAAATGCAGTGATAGTAATGCGTAACTCACATGAATAACCTTTTGAAAATGATTTACAGAAAATATGTGGCTACCACTAGGTGCCAGTCCTAAACACGCTGCAATGATTTGTTACGGATGCAGGAGCTCCAATGTGTGCATAGAGCTCTGCTGACCACAAGTGTTGTCCCATTCACTTCAATGTAGAGTCCAGCCCAGTATACATGTTCTTTGATATATGTGGAGCTGCCTTTCTATTGAAGTATAAAAGGGCAGACAACAAGCACAGGAGCACCATATGATTACTGTAGGCTACTGTAATGTGGTCTGCGTGGGGCTGCCATTGAAGACAGTTTGGAATCTTCATTTGATTCAAACATTCAGTGCTAGGTCATTCACCTGTGCCTGCATATTAGACCATATAAGTGGGACCTGCAATAAAATGTTGTAGCATATCTTCCCTCCAAAAAGGAGTGTGGCTGTTCAGCATCCCAGCCAGTCATTCCACTCCCTCCCCTTGCATTTTTCTTTTCCAACTGTCACTACTTATTGGCTACTGAGCATGCTGAGTCCTCACTGGGCTGTTCTGTGGGTTATTATTTAATTGCTTGTTTTTTTTGTTTTTTTTTAAGAAATGCTTTTTTGTCCTTTTATAAGTACAAAAGTATGTACTTATGCTAAAATCCCAAGTATGCTAAAATCTCCCTCTTGCTTCTCAGTGGTCCTGCTTTTGGCTACCATCTTAGTGGCACTAACCAGCTGAGTTTACTATTTACTGGTTACCAATTTGCTTCCATGCCCAATTCAAAATGCAGGTTTTGACCTTCAAAGTGCCATGCAGTCAGTGTAGGATGAGGATAATTTAAACCCTCAGGTCTGGGGACAAAATCCTGCCCTCAGCCCTCCTCAAGTCCCAGTCTGCCTTTCTGCGGTTCCAATTTGTGCAGTTTCTTCCCTATTCTGAAAGACTAGAATGCCTCTCCTAAGGCTCAGTTACTGGCTATAATAAGTTTAACCTACAACACTCTGGTATTTTTTTTATATTGCCCCCACCTCTTTTACCTTTGGCTCCTCCCCCTTTGCCTTTAGCCCCACCCACCACTGGAATGTAGCTCCTGAGCTTCTCCAACATTAAATTCAGCCCTCAGTCTGAAAGAGGTTCCCCACCCCACCCCACCCCACCCCTCCCTTAAAACCACCTCATCCCATATGAATCTGCCTAAATGCTGAGGAGGTTGCTTGGGACCATGCTCCATGCTTTTCAGTTATGTCTCCATCTCATTAGCGGACAACAGAAACATTTTTATTCCAGGATGCTTTTGGGGATGTCTTTTATTTTGACTGGACTATATTTTGGATGTTATTATGCCGAGGGGTATAATACTATTTTGTAAATGTTATTGCTTTGATGATGCTTTAGTCTGGCTGTCATTTGTATTTTATGCTTTCTGCTAATCACTTTGAACGTTAAAAAAAAAAAAGGATAAGAATACCTGAAAATAAATAAATAAAAATATGTATGACACCGAGACCTTAAAAAAGAGGGATCGCACAGAAGAAAATCCCAATGACCAGTAAGCTTACTGGGTCTCAATTTTTTATCTTCAACTGTGCAATCCTATGCACACTTATATGGAAGTGAGTGCCACTGAATTTAATGGAATTTACTTCTGAGTCATTCTTTTTTTTTTTTTTTAAAATAAATTTTATTTAGTTATGATGAACTATGTACAAAACTATAAAACACAAACATACAACTAAAATAAATCATATGGTGCACCCCCCACCCGCCTAGGGACCAACTAATACAACCATCCCCTTAATCAATTAAATTCCACATTCCAAAAATATAACATATCCTGACAAGGCATACTCCCCTTCCCCTTTATTAATACATCGTCTAATAATTGATTCCATATATCCATAAAATTATTCTTCTTTAACTGTCCCTTTTTGCATTTGATACTACAAGTTACTTTATCATTTAGGGCTATATCCCAAACTTCCTTATACCAATCAGTTATTAGAAAAATGTGTTGTATTATTATTTACATTTATTATTTACATTTATTTATCGCCCATCTGGCCGGCAAACCGGCCACCCTGGGCGATGTACACAAGATAAAAATGCAGGATAAAATACATTTAAAACAGTATAAAATTTTAAAATCTTAGCCACCCCATATTCCCGCCTGAACAGCCATGTTTTTAGTGAGCGGTGGAAGCTCAGCAGAGAGGGGGCAAGGCGGAGGTCACTCAGGAGAGAGTTCCACAGTACGGGGGCTGCCACAGAAAAGGTCCTCTTTCTAGTCCCCACCAGTCTAGCTGCTCTGGCTGAAGGGACAAGGAGAAGGCCGTCTGTGGCAGATCTTGTTGAGCGGCCTACTTGGTGTTGCTGGAGACGCTCCTTGAGATAGACTGGACCAGAGCCGTATAGAGTTTTAAAGGTCAAAACCAACATCTTGACTTCGGCTCGGCAAGCAACTGGTAGCCAGTGCAGCTCCTTGAGCACTGGAGTGATGTGATCCCGCCTGTGGCTGGCTTTAACCAGGTGAGCCGCCACGTTCTGTACCAGCTGTAGCTTCCGAACCGTCTTCCAGGTTAGCCCCACGTAGAGCACATTACAGTAGTCTAGGCGAGAGGAGACCAAGGCATGAACCACTGATGGGAGCAGATGATTAGGAAGGTAGGGGCGCAGCTGCCATATCAGATGGAGTTGATACAGCGCCGCCCGGCTCAGAGCTGACTCCTGAGCCTCCATGGACAGCTGGGAGTCTAGAATGACCCCCAAACTGTGGACCTGGTCCTTCAGGGGTAGATGTACCCCATTCAGTGACAGCCAGTGTGGCGTAGTGGTGAGAGTGTTGGGCTGGGACTCGGGAGATCTGGGTTCTAGTCCCCACTCAGCCATGAAACTCACTGGGTGACTTTGGGCCAGTCACTGAGTCTCAGCCTAACCTATCTCACAGCGTTGTTGTGAGGATAAAAATGGAGAGGAGGATGAGGATTATGTAAGCCACCTTGGGTTCCTTGCAGGAAAAAAGGCGGGGTATAAATATAATAAATATAATATATAATTCAGCACCAGGTCAACATCCCCTAACCTCCCCTTGTCCCCCACAAGAAGTACCTCGGTCTTGTCGGGGTTCAGCTGACTCCAGGCACTTGGACAGGGTCTCAATGGCCAACCTTGGTGAGGACTTGAAAGAGGTAGAGCTGCGTGTCATCCGCATACTGATGACACCGCACCCCAAACCTCCTGATGATAGCTCCCAGCAGCTTTAGGTAGATGTTGAATAACATTGGGGAGAGGATGGAACCCTGTGGCACTCCACAAGTGAGCGGCCGAGTGTCCGAAGCCTCCTCCCCAAGAACTACCCTCTGGTACCTTCCAGAGAGGAAGGACCGGAACCACTGCAATACAGTGCCTCCCACGCCCAACCCCTCCAGGCGGTCCAGGAGGATACCATGGTCAATGGTATGAAAAGCTGCTGAGAGATCAAGGAGGACTAGAAAGGAGCATTCGCCCCTATCCAAAGCCCTCCTCATATCATCCACCAAGGCAACCAAGGCTGTTTCCGTCCCATGTCCAGGCCTGAAGCCCAACTGGCATGGATCTAAATAATCGGCTTCATCCAAGTGTGCATTCAACTGAGCCCCCACCACTCGCTCAATCACCTTGCCCAGAAATGGCAAATTGGAGACTGGGCAGAAGTTGTTCAGATCTTGGGGATCCAAGGAGGGCTTCTTTAGAAGCGGTCTTATTACTGCCTCTTTAAGGGCTGATGGCATCACTCCCTCCTCGAGGGAGGCATTCACCACCACGCTGATCCCCTCACCCAGTCTCTCCCTGTAGCTCATAATGAGCCAGGGCGGGCAAGGATCAAGGAAGGAGATGGTTGGCCTCACAGATGAGAACACCTTTTCCACTTCATCAGAAGGAAGAAGCTGGAACCGATCCCACAAAACCGGTCTGCCATTGGCCTCCTCCCGCTCACTCCCTGTGTCCACGACGCACAAAATCCCACTCCTAATCCAATCAATTTTATCTGCGAAGTGCTTCGCTAAAGCCTCACAGGAGGCTTTAGATTGTTCCATTGGGTCCATTGTACTTTCGCCAAGTCATTCACTGTAAGACAAAGGGACAAAGTAAACCACCCAGTGGTTTCCAATCATGGGCCCCCAGATGATGCTGGACTACAATAATCACTGACCATTTGTGATGCTGTCTAGGAATGATGGGAGTTATAGTCCCAACTACCTCTGGGGACTCAAGGCTGGGAACCACTGTTCAGACATTCAGAAAGAGATCATGGAAATTATTTCAAAATCCCCCAAAATACTGATGTATGAGCGGGATATTAGGCACAGCTGATGCACAGCTGTTGAGATACATAAGGTCAATAGACTGGCATCCGACTCCCATAGAAGGCCTGTTGAAATATCTGGAAATGCTTCCATTTTGATGCATTCTTGGGGTTGATATGGTCACTACATGCAGACTGGCATTTGCTTTTGGGAATTCTATAATGTGTGAATAATAATAATAATAATAATAATAATAATAATAATAATAATAATAAAAATATTTCTTAGCTGCCTCTCCATCTAGATCGAGGTGGGGAACAGCAAAAAATATAAAATACATAGACTAAGCAAAACACAATACATACTATTAAAACATCTTAAAAACATCTTAAAAAGAAGAGGAGCACACGCCTATAAACAGAGTGGGCATGCACCAGGTAGCCATGGTCACTTTCATGTATGACACACCTACTCCATAAAGTGTGACTTGACGCTTAGATGTCGATCCAATGAAGTCCTTTGAATGGGGACTTCAGGGCAACTCTTCTGAAGCCACCACAGGGTGATTTCTTTTGGTGTAGTGACAGGTTGCTTGAACATCCTGATGCATCGCAAGCACATGGTGGGAATGAGGCAGGGATGTTGAAGAGTCCTTGGTCTCAAGTCACGAGTCGAGTCACGAGTCTTTGAACCCGAGTCTCGAGTCCGAGTCCGAGTCCTTGGTCCAAAATGGTGACTCACGAGTCACGAGTCACTCCCAAAGCTGACTCCACGAGTCCCTATTAAAATCAATGGGGTTTTTGCCCAACAAAATAAGGCTACTTCAGATTTCAAAACTCTGCAGCTGATTTAGGCAAGAACAGACCAGGCAGAAAAACCCAAAATAACCAGGCAGGCAGAGGAGGCAGGGAACCCCAAAGCAGGCAGTCAGAGGCCTTCGTCTTGGACAATTCAACTGTTGAACTGGTCAAGAAGAAACCAGGTAGGCAGAGGAGGCTGGGAACCCCAGACAGGCAGGCAGAGGCAGCCAAACCCAAAATGTCTGAAAGGTTGCATTTTAGAAAAATGATTTTAAAAAATAAACTTGCTGTACTTCCTAAAACTTATCCATGTTGCATTTGAGGAACATGATTTTTTCTAAATGTTTGGCCCCCATTCTGGAACGGTGAGATCTCATCACAATTCCACCCTCACTGAACACCCGCTCCACTGGTGATGAACTTGCTGGAACCAGAGCCACACAGTGTAATCTCAGGTCCTTCTTCTGCCTCTCCCAAGTACGCAACACATCAATCAAAATAAATCTCGACACACTGTTGGGGCTGCACTCCTGGTAGCCGTCCATAGTGGCCGAGCAGCAGCACACCTCGCTTCCATGCGCTCTTCGCCGGCAATCACGCTCCTCTCCACTCCTTCTGGCACAGCCCAGGGATGTTGAAGAGTCCTTGGTCTCAAGTCGAGTCTCGAGTCCCATTAAAAATATTGGGACTTGAGTCCGAGTCGAGTCAGAGGGAGGACTCAGTCCGACTCACGAGTCGAGTCCTCGAGTCCGAGTCCCCATCCCTGGAATGAGGCTTACCACATGTTGACTCAGCCTATGAAAACTGAGTTGAGCCAGTGGGCTATGAGTTGTGATCTCAGCATGTGTCTGTCTGTAATGTATTGGAGAATTCAGATAGCTGATTTCTATACCAGAAAGTTGGACCCTGGTGTCTTTACCATTTCAGTCACAATTCCAGGTTGGTCATCTGAATGCATCCTTTTAATTTCTTAGGATCGTGAATTCAAACACTTCAAAACAACAAAGATGGGGTAGGAAACCCATTTTTCCCCTTCTTCCTGTTGAGGGCTGCATGTCCCTCAGGGATAATTTGCTGAAAGTGGCTGGTATTTCCCCCAAAATCCTTTCTGGGATTCTTCTTGCAGCAGTGGGCAAGGCGCAGATGCAAAAGTGGATGGGACCACTGCTTTTCTCCCTCTTATTTCTGATGATACCCCCCTCTTACTCCCCTCCCAGAGATCACTTTTTTCAGAGGTCAGAACTGATCACTTGCAGAAGGCTTTTGCAATTAGGTTGAGGGCCACATGCAAGTCCTAGGGTTGCCCACTCCTGCATTAGGACAGAATGAGCTGCCTTATATCAAGTTAGAGTCTAACTATTAGGCCAAACATCCAGCTAATCTAGTATTCACCTATTCTGTCTCATAGGGGACTTTAAGGGTTTACACCAAAGGTCCTTCCCAGCAATGCCACAAGATCCTTTCTCTGGCCATGTCAGGTATGGTTAGTATCTGTCAAAGTGCTAGTATCTGTCAAAGTCAGGTTGCTGCTGAGATCCATCATCCACACTGTTGTTCTGGTACTCAGCAGAGAGGGTGGACTAGACTGAAAAAGTGACCAAAACCACTGTTTTCCTTTCAAAGGAATGGGGGCTCACTATAGTTTTGTTACTTGGGAAGGTCTTGAAATCTGAAGCTGTCCTTGATTGCAAAGGTTGAAGCCAGGGGCATAGCTAGGTCTGGGACCATGGGATCCCAGCCCCAAATCTATTTCCCTGGGTCCAGGGCCAACTCGAGACATTTTGCTGCCTGGAGCAAAGGAGAAGATGGTGCCCCCTCCCATCTCACCTTTCTTCAACACTGGCAATGGGACAGCATCTTCCACTATACTGGAAGGCAGCAGGCTAGCTTAGAGGGTGCACGGCAGGCTGCATGGTCCATCTCTCTCTCCTCCAGCACTTTGCTGCCACCTCCCAGTATCTGCCACCTGAGGTGACTGCCTCACTTTGCCTAATGGTAGGGCTGGCCCTGCCTGGGCCCCACATCTATTCCCCAGAGCACTGACTGATGATTGGTGCCAGTGTAAAGTCCCCCCCCCGCCCCTTGGCTTAATTACCACACACAGGGCAATGCCAATTTTTAAGGGGATTGCAGCTGGGAGGGAAAGGGTTAACTCTACCCTCCCCACATGCTGCAACACCCCTTCAAAAATTTTCGAGCAAGATCTGTTTGGAAATTGGGCAATCAGTTGGGGGTGACCCTCTGATTTGCCCTTCGCTCCTTTTGGATTGCCACTCTGTCAAATTTTTGAAACTCCCATTTTGGTGTGCAACACACGCGCACACACACACACACACACACACAGCCTAAAATTGGCAAGTTTTGCACTTCAAAAAAGTGCAAAACTACAGTTTCAAAAATTGGACAGAGTGGCAATCCAAAAGAAGCGAAGGGCAAATCAGAGGGTCACCCCCAACTGATTGCCCAATTTCCACCCAGAGAGAGAGAGAGAGGATTCTGGGAAAAATACCAGCCACTTGTTTTTTTTTTTTTTAATTTTTCACAGCCATTGCAAATGGCTTATAATTGAAGAGAAACTACTGATTCAGGATGATCCAGGGCAGGGAGAAAATTAATTGAAGACTTTCTTTTCTTTGATATTCCTTGGATGAGAAAATAATTGACTGGCTTTGTCTTCTGTGCAATTTAAATATACCCTAGTAATTATTTCTAAATTTGAATATATGGATATAAACTAGCATTTGCAGATTTTGTGCAGATTTGTGTCCTGTGGGCCTTGAATCTTTTAAGTGCCTAGCAGTGACCCTGCCCAGGACCTTGAAGGGTCTCCCTCTATGATCCGTCTCCCAGTTTTAGCTACATAAAGAGCATTCGGTTCATAAAAATGCTTACTCGTAAGCAGTGGGGGCTGGTGGCTCCAATGGCAGCAGGGCTGAGTAGCCACCCCAGATTTTACTCTGAACTTCAGAGGAGCTATCCATGGTGCTGGCCCTATTTTGGGGATAGGGTTCGGCATGATGGATAGCTTCTTAAAATTTTGGAGTAAAATCTGGAGTGGATCCACAACCCCGCTGACATTGGGGCCACCAGCCTCTGCCACTTGTAAGCTTGTTCAGTTGCTCTCAGTGGAACTGGCATCAAAATAAGTGAGTCAGCCTTGCAATACGATTTCGTGCCCTTAGAACTCATTAGTGGAAAAGAATTTCCTTCAACAGGAGAGAGGGCAGAACTACATGTTACAGTTGTTGGAGCAACACCAGTGTGACAGCAGAAAGTGTGGAAGCAAAATGTGTGTGTGCATACATCTTTACTTTAAACACCCATGTACATTTGTAAAGCTAGCTAGCCAGCACATTTCCTTCGTTCCTGCTTTTTAATTAGACATACATCTACATTCAAGGATCTACAGAGGCATGGCTGTCTTCTAGATCTTCTTATTGCAATACAATAGGTCATTTCTCTACACCTTTAAAATACTAGGCATACTAATAGTTAGGTACACTTCACGTGGGTATGTGAATTAGTGACATTTACAGATAAGAAAACTGATTGCGGAAAAGACTCTGCTGTGGCTGCAGGTTCTGTATGTTTTGCTACTAAATCCATAGCTCTCAAATACACATTTTTAAAAGAGGAAGAGTAACAAGAAGCCTTACTGACGTCTGTTTGGCAGACCCTGCTGTCTTGGTTAAGATGCAGAGATGTGCAACAGATCTGCTTCCAGTCAGCTTGACTGTTATCCCAATTAGTACATGGACGTCTGCTGAATGTACCTTCACATACGCGGGACTAGGGTTAAGGAGGCTGGGACCTATTTACTTTCAACGTTTGGATTTGAACAGGAATGAAGATAAGCAGAAACAGTGAAATTCCCCGTTTCTGCTTGGCAAGGTTCTTTTCTTGGAATGGATCACTGCTCGCTCTAGAGCCCTGGGCTGTGTGGATGGGGGGCCCTGGCTCTGTGTTGTTCCCCCTCTTCAGGTCTGTTAATTTTGCCATGGGGTCCCCTCTTCTTGAGTTGCTTAGTTCTAACATGTGGCTGCAAGCAGTCAACGCACCTGTTTGCCTCGCTCTGCAAAGCCAGTGCTGTGATAATTGCTACATTTGGCCAGTGTGTGAGCCAGCCATGAAGCCAGGAGCCTTTCTAGTCTTTCAATTGCTTTTCCTTGTTGAATGTCTAGTCCGCCTTATGCCAAAGTCTCAGAGATAGTAATAACAGATTAAAATTCATCTATATATCTATATATAAATTCATCTTTAATTCTATTTTTAACTTTTGTATTTTCTATTTCTGTTTTAATTGTATGAGTTTTAAAGGTTGTGAGCTGCCTTGGGTCCCAGTGTTGGGAAAAAGGTGGGATACAAATAACAACAACAACAACAATATTTAAAAATCCATTCCTATTAAATGATAATAGTTAAAGCAGGGGTGTTGAACCTCAGGCCAGTGGGCCAAATCTGGCCCATCTGGGGTCGCAGTCCAGCTCTGTGGTTTCTCCAGATGGCCTTGCCTCCTTCCCCTTTCTCCCAACCACTGATCATTTGGTGGTTTCTCAGCAAACTCCTTTCTTTAAGGTTCAAATGCCTTTCCTAAGGCTTAATTACGTGCAGTAAGAGTAATATGCTGGTATTTTTTTTGGCCATACCCCTTTTCTTTTGGGGGGGGGCACCACTGGAATGCAGCCCTGAGAGCTTCTCTGAAATTTAATTCAGCCCTTGGGCTGAAAGAGGGTCAACACCCCTGAGTTAAAGTCTAAATGATGTTTACAGTGCAACTTTCTGCTAGGTTCTCTCCAACCCCATCCGGGGGGAAAGGTCTTATGACATTTCTAAGAAGTGTTCAGATTTGGGTTTTGTTGGATAATTAGGAGGAGGAATTCAACGGATGTGGTAAAGCTTTTCTGGATCAAGTCCTACCTAGCTGACTGTCCTCATTTGGCACACAGTCAGTCATTTCAAGAGGCCACCCTTGGTCAATCTACTAGGGGATTGTGAAACAACCTAGAAAGAGAAGTGATATCCTGGATATTCTAATTGTTGTCTTCTCTGATGTAGGTCTGGTTCCAAAACCGAAGAGCAAAGTGGAGAAAGAGAGAAAGATATGGGCAAATCCAACAAGCAAAAAGTCATTTTGCTGCCACCTATGACATATCTGTTCTACCAAGGACTGATAGCTATCCACAGGTATTTAAATATACTGCACACAAAGGCCTAAATGTAAAAATCCTTTAGTAGGTAGCATAGGTTCTCTTTCTTGATGCTTTTGAAATAAACCCACATTTCCCTCGTTGTTTGCACCCATGCTAGAGCCACATGGGCACTCTTGTGTGCACATGAGGCTCATGTGTGGAACAGTAAAGAGAGTAAAATATCAACATAGACTCTTTAATTTAGAAGACCTCTCATTTGCCCGATGTGTGGCAGAGAAGCAGCCTTGCATGCATTAATATGAATGGCCAGTCTCCTGTATTTTCCATATGTGCATTGGGTCTCTTCAAGATGCAAGACATTTCAGGATCAGGATGATTGCTTCCTAGTTTGTAGATTTGATTGAAGAAATCTAACCTTGTGTAGCATGATAAAACAGTATTTTTAGGGTGCCTTATTTTTGGCAATCTGTACCCTGCTTGAATAAGAATTCGATAAAAACAGTAATTACAGCCAACCATCTGTTTTCTTTTTATTCCATTCTGTGCCCAACCGTTAATTGTATAATTTTATTTTTCCTAAAACACATTTTGGATGGTTTTTTTTTGGTGTCTTTCATAAATGTCAGAAAGCATTGTAATCAGAGCAGCTGAAGTGTTTACCAAGATAAATAATTAGCTGTTCGAATGTTGTGTGAAAAGAGAGTTTGGGGAAAACTCTTTCAAACTCTTTCCAAAGTCACAAAGTTGGATTCCTAGTAAAATGTCAGGTGCTGACTTAAAAGGTCTGGTGGATCAACCATTTTTCTTTCTGGACAATTTGGCAGATTCTTCTAAGTGATTTAGGATCCTCTCGCACATCATAAAATGAAGCAAACATTAGCTGCCCTCCTGCTAAAACAGAGTTTCTCTTTGCCAGTTTTGTGCCATTGTAAAACTAATGTGGGTTTCTTTAGTATCTTTGCGTGCTTGAAAGTAGGAAATACATGCAATGAACTTCCAAATAAAAGTGTTTAGACTGGAGATTCCAATGGAAAAAGGTTAACACACAACTGCCCATGGTTAACTGTGTAGTGTTTGTGATCTCTAAGACGTTTGCTTCTTGACAAAAGTCAGCATAGAAATTTAGGTGACTGATTTTGTGACTCCCTAGGTGCATGCATATGTTCTCCTGCCCCGTGTGTATACTGAATGTGCAGGGGATAGGGTGGGTGCGACATTTCCCATTGATTCACTTGCCCCAATGCCTGCATGCATCAGTGCAAAACGGACCTCCAGCATATGCACAAGGGTTCTTTCATGCAGTCAAGATCCCTGCTGTACACAAAAGGTGAACATGTGGACAGCAGGAGGTGATGCAGGGCCATCATGCATAGGCCCCCTCCCTGCGCCATGCTTTCAGGGAACAGATGGAGGAGGGAGAATTATGTGCACACATCTCCTGTGTGGTGTCAATTACGATGTGAGTCTGTCTCTGTGAGTTAACTGCAGTCAATATAGCAGATTTTCAAAAACAAGTCACTTTCAAAATAAATCAGGCCACCTTCAAATGTCATTAATTTATTTCTGGTTTCATTGCACCCTGCCAGTACATGGAATTGCTTACCATGTATGTGGGGAGAGTTCACGTTGCACGCGACACCTATAAGAAGCAAAGTGGCTGTCTGAAGTGACTTCAGTAGATATTCCCCAGGGCTATTCAAATAGCCTTAAGCAGAGTTACTCTGAAGTAGCTGCTCTGGTTGATCAAGGATCAAGTTCTTATATTACTTATAATAATCATAATATCCTGATGGGTTTTTATTTTATTTAGTATATTTCTATATTGCCCAATAGCTGCAGCTCTCTGGGCAGTTTATTTTATTTATTTATTACATTTATATCCTGCCTTTTTTCCTCCTGCAAGGAACCCAAGGTGGCTTACATGCTCCTCCTCCTCTCCATTTTATCCTCACAACAACCCTGTGAGGTAGGTTAGGCTGAGAGTCAGTGACTGGCCCAGAGTCACCCAGTGAGCTTCATGGTCTGAGTGGGGGCTAGAACCTGGATCTCCCCAGTCCCAGTCCAACACTCTAACCACTACATCACACTGGCTCTAGGTGATTTACAAAGCAAGACTTAAAACCACAAAACACAATAGCATAATAAACATTGTATTATAGAGATATAAACATGAGCAACTTTAAAACAGAATAAAACCAGAGTATGAAACTAAAGTAAAAGCCGGCAGCAGTGCCAGGATCTTAAAATACACTCACACATTTTAAAAAACTGAAATACTCAAAAAAGAAAATAAAAAGGTATTCACCGGGCTCTGAAAAGACCACAATGAAAGCATCTGGCAATCCTCTCTGGGAATGATATTCCACAACTGGAGTGCCACCACTGAAAAGGCCCAATGCTGGCTGTCTGCTAGTGGAATGGAAACTGCTGGCAGAATGGATTTCCCTTCCTGCAGCTCAATGTGCACCCCCCAAATCTGCTGGTTAGGAGACCCTCTGGAGCAGATTTGGGGTGAGCATGGGGGGATCCAGAGGGGAGGAGAGCAAAGGAAATCCTTGTTGCATGAGTGTACATCTATTTGCGCAATGTCGGATTTAACCATATGGGTAGAATCCAGTGGTGCAGAACCACCTTTGATCCAGTGGAATCCTCTACTAATGGGAGAAGAGTGGGGCAGTCTTTGCTCTGCAGCCTCCTCTTCCATTCTCCACACTATTTTGCAGGGTTCCCCAACCCCTCTGGAATAGTTTTAGAGGGCACAATGGGCTGCAGGGGGGAAATTACCCCCTCTTCTTCCATTAGTGGAGGCATGCTCTGGATCAAAAGTCATTCCATGTGCGGAATGGCACCATTGGATTCCATCCAATATTTTATGAAGGGCTTAACCTTCCCAGGTGCTGTACTATAATTGAAAACAACTTAAATATATTAATACATGAGCTCATGGAAGTATCAGATAGTCACTCTCCTAGTTACTGTATGAAGTATGTTGTCTTTTACAAATTGCAATGATAGATGCTGAGCGAGGCCAGGAAATTCAGTCAGTGCTGTGGCTCTGTCAAGCATTTTAACCAGGGGTAGGCAACATGGTGCCCACAGGCACCCATGTGTCCCTGGGCACCTTTCTTGGCACCCTCCAAGATGCCCTACCCTTCTCACTTTTTTGTTTTGTTTCAATCAACGCTTTTTCTTCCAGGCAGCTAGGATTGCCGTGAAATAGGTTTCTATTGGTGCTGAACACCAACACACTAAACAACTCCTTTGAACCCCTGCCTTGTACTCAGTCTTTTGGGCAGCTTACTTGTCCTTTCCCTTACCTCTCATGGTAGCCATTTTGTGGTGGTGCCCAGAACAGTTTTTCAGACTGCCAAATGTGCCCACAGCCCAACAAGGTTGTCTACCCCTGGTTTAAATTCATGTTATTTTTTTGAGAATGTGCTCTTAAGCTTGGGGATACCTTTTATTATTTATTATTTTATTAATTACATTTTTATCCCATCTTTCCTCCAATTAGCTAAGGATATATAGACAGACGGGGAGGGTAACTGGCCCCTGCTTGCCCAGTAAACATTGTGGCTGAGGAGAGAAACCGGAATCCAGAAAGAGTCTCAGCTTTGGTCTGAGACACAGTAAGGGCGATGCAGCATCTAGGTGAGCAGTGGAGATGGCAATCAAAAGTTGAAAGAAAAAGCTGAGCTCAGGAGTTGTGCATTTAACAAGTGATTGTGTCACTGGCAGCTCATAGGGATGAACAAATCTCTCAATTTCACTTTCTTCCACATCTGATTTTTTTAAAAAAAACATCTCAAGTTCTTTCTTGCCTGTTTATGAAGAAATTTGGGGATATCAGTAAGTTCTTATCAGACAACAAACCAAGCAAAATTCTCACCCATCTGCACTGGCCAAATTCAAGGGAGAGGGTGTCAAGGTTCCGCTTCTGCAGGGACCCCTTGATCTGCCCTTTGGAAGATCTCTGCCTCTTCTCAAAGCCCCTCCCATTCCAGGAGATCAAATCCTTTGCCTGCTTCCAGTAGCATGGGTGTAGGCTTTAGACGTGGTGAATAAGTCACTCCAAACTCTCAGGGTACACAACAACACTTTACTTATTATATTAGGGTAATTACTTAATAGAGTGGTTATAATTCAAAAGCAAGTATGATAAAATAAAACAAACATACAATCCAAGGTTCTCTAGCTTAACTTCAGACTACCTATCTCCTCTGCAGCCAGCCTCTCTCTCTCTCTCCCTCTCTCTCTCTCTCTCTCTCTCTCTCTCTCTCTTCTTCTTCTTCTTCTTCTCTCTGCTGCTAGCTCTCTCTCTCTCTCTCTCTCTCTCTCTGCTGCTAGCTCTCTCTGCAGTCAGGCTCTCTCTGCTTCTGCTGACCACACCCCACACATATATAGCCTTCCCAGGAATGGAAGGTTATAATCATGTGACTTTGAACAGGAGATATAATTCTTAACTTCTATTGGGTAACCTAAAACTCTCAAACTCCCCCTCCCATCCTGAAGTGTTTGGGCCTTCAGGCTCCAACTAAACTAGGGAAGTGTTTGGGCCTTCAGGCTTCAGCAAACTTAAGCCTGAGTAGGCCTCAATCCTTTACATCGGGCCATTTCATAGATTTCATAAATCATAGAGTTGGAAGGAGCCTACAAGGCTATCGAGTCCAACCCTCTGCTCAATGCAGGAAACTAGAGGAGGGGTCTCCCATCCAAGTAATAACCAGGCCTGGCCCTGCTTAGCTTTCCACACTCAGACAAGCTGAGCCAACGTGAGCCACAGGCCTGTATATGGTGCCACAGGCCATGTTTTACCTCCCTGCCATGCAGCTGTCAAAGATGAGGAGCCTGCCAGAAAAAAAGGGGTTGCAACTCTAATTAAGCACCACAAAGATAGTTGCATACACAGGGATTCAAAGCCAGACTTTTTAGAGCTAAGCACTCAGAGCCCCCGGCCTGGATGGACGAATCTGCCAGTTTTGGTTTCTCCCACATTCAAATCTTAATTTCTTTCTATTCTGTTTGTGAAGAAACACACACACACACACACACATAAACAAACTGCTCAAAATTCTCACCCACCCCCTACTCTATTAAGCCATCTTGGCAGAGCTTCTTGATAGCACAATCAAGAGCATTTCCCCTGTATAATCTGCGCCTGCAAAGTAAATCGCTTACTGTTCCTTAACATAACAAACCTCCACATTTATTTATTTTAAAAAATATTTCTATCCTGCAATCTTCCATCCCAAATGGGTATCTGAGTAGCTAACAAATCATTTCAAAATAAGAGCAGAAACAACAAAAAAATACACGACAGCATTTAAACAATAAAGCAATTAAAAAACTGTTTAAGACAATCCAGACAAATGGGGGAGTAAAAGTTGTCTGCTCAGCCAAAATAGAATGAAATGTCCTCACAAATAAACATAGCAAGCTGCTTGTCCATCTAGTCCAGTGTGGTCTACTCAGACTGACAGTAGGCAGAAGACTTTCACATCACATGGCACCTGATCCTTCTACCTGGAGATTCCAGGGAATGGACCTGGGACCTTCTCCATGTAGTCATGTACTCTACCTCTGAGCTAGAGGTCTCACTCTGAAAAGGAGCTCAAAGGTGGCATACATGGTTCTCCCAGCCATTTTATCCTCACAACAACCTTCCAAGGTAAGTTAGGCTCACCAAGGAAGGCCTACAGTTTTTGCAGAAGAGAGAGATTCATTTCCCCACTAAAGAACCATTTTGCTTCTCTGAGGAACTGGGGTCTTGATCCAGGACATTTATGGTAGAGGCCAGGATATGGCCTGATGAGCTATCATGGACTTCATATGGCAGGAGTGGTCCCACAGGCCTAATTTGGCCCATGGAGGTTCCCCATCTGGGTTGTAGAGGCTTGGGCTTCCTCTGCAGGCCCTACCCCCTGGCCTGGAGGCTATTAGGGGCTTGGGGAGGAGGTGGGAAGAGGAATCCCCTTATTATCTTTGATCTGGTCATACAATAAGCTTTCATATATTATTAGAATCTAATTGTTAGACCAATAGTCCAACTAACCCAGTACTCTGTTATTTGGGCATATGGTCTCTGGCCTAAGGTATGAAAGGGACTAAGGGTGTGAAGCATCAACTTGTGTTATTGGTGGATCACATGTAGCCTTTCAACTGGCCAGGTCTGGTGTATATATCCTGGAAGCGTGGTTTTCTGATAGGTTTCAACATATCAGCCTGGTGCTGACACTCCTGCCCTGAATCAATTGCCTTTGACATTGATTTAAAGATGGGTGGTGGTGGTCATAGCTCAGTGTTAAAAAGTCAATCTTTGTATGTGGATGGTCCCACATTTAATCCCTGATAGCTCCACTTAAAAGGACCAGCACAATGTGATGGGAAAAGAGCCATACACAAAGAGCCACCACCAGTCAGAGTAGACAAGGCTGGGCTTGATAGACAAATAGTTCGGTCAGATATCAGGCAGAGCCCTAAGTTAGTTCTTTGAACACCTTCTCCGTATAGCGACCATCACAGACTTTATAGCAGGGGTGTGGGACATTGGTGGTCCTCCAGATGTTTGGGCCTACAACTCCCATGATCCCTTGCCATTGGCGATGCTGGCTGATGGGAGTTATAGGCCAAAACATCTGGAGGGCCACAAATTGCCGACACCTGCTTTACAGAGACACCACACTCTTTACCTGACTATAGTTTGTAGCAGTGAGAGAAATCTACCTTTGGTGTTCTTTGCCTTCTTCTCTTACCTCTTTGTGTCTCAGCATTAGGCTCTTTGCTCCTTTCCCAGATGCCTGCTCTTCCCACCATCCATCTGTCTTTCTGTTTCTTGCCAGGACTTTTCTTCTTCTGTTAACTGTGATCAGAGGGGAAATTGCTGTCTAAAGTCTGTAGTAGCAAAAAACAGCAGAGTCTTGTGGTACCATAATGACAACAAAATTTATTATGGCATAACCTTTTGAGGACTCTAGTCGATGAAAGCTTATGCCATAATAAATTTGTTGGCCTTGAAAATGCCACAAGAATCGTGCTGGTGGTGTTTCTTTTTTGTTCTGGAGGCTTCCATTCCCTGTGTTGTTAATGTGCTTTACGAAGGACATACCTAAAATTCTGATGCTGCAGAAGGAAGCTGTTAGATGGGAATGTTCTTGCCTCTCTGCTTCCTCTTGATCATAGTTATTATGTGGATCGTTTTCACTGTATGCCCAAAGGCATAAAACAGACTTCCCAACCTGGTGCCCTCCAGATGTTTTGGAGTACAACTCCCATCAGCCCCGGCCAGCCATGACCAATGGTTAGGAATACTGGGAGTTGGAGGGCACCAGGTTAGGGGAAGCTGGCATACAGTGTAGGTATCCTCACAATGGCTTTAAAAACTAAAGCAAACAAACTATGTCTATCCATTTCAATTGGTCCTCCCTTCATCTCCTGAGAAATGCCATTGTGTGCCCAAATCCTAAAAGGCTATTCGGGGGCTGTGCAGGGGCGGGTATAAGCTGTAATGTGTGCATTTTAAGGCCATGAATACACTTCAAGCTTACATTTCAAAATGCAGTTGTATCCATGATGGCCTCCCCTGCTGGAACATTTGAAACTACAGTTTTGTGAAATCGTACCTATAAATCATGAGCTGTGCGATTGCCTCTCTCAAATTGGTTTGCATTGTTCATGTAATCCTGATCAGCCCTGGTCAAACTGCCCCAGATTGTGACACACCAAGTTCAATACAGGAGTGTTATTCACACATAGAATCATAGAGTTGAATAGGACCTCAAAGGTCTTCAGGTCTAAACCCCCGCAGATGCAGGAAACTCAATCCTAGTATCCCAGATAAGGCCATCCAGCCTCTGCTTAAAAACCTTTAACAAAGGAGAGTCCTCCACCTTCCAAAGGACTCTGTTCCACTGTCAGACAGCTTTGCACCATCAGGAAACCCCTGCCAACCCAGAGACAAAGGTGGTATGGAGAAAGTGGCATGTGTGGTAGAAGAACATGCTAGCAAGTCACTTTAGGGCAGGGGTGGGCAGACTTCAGGCTTGTTGGATCTACTTTGTATTTTACTAGAGCCCTGAGATTCACCTGCTGAAAAAAATACTTCAAATTAAAGAGGAGGGCACCTCTGAGTACAGTCTGAGCCTAGAAATTTGTTCTCAGTACCAGGACTAAATGAAGCTCATAGTCCTCCTTTTACACACAAGTCCACTCCTGGTTACCCCATGCTTTCTTTATTTCAGCAGCCTAGTTTAGGTGGAAAAAGTTCTTCTGCTGTTGCAACTGTTAAGAAATCCTTGCTGATCTACTGCAAATCACCCAGAGGGATCCTGATCTACCTTCTGCCCACCTTTGCTTTACAGAGTCAGGAGTTGAGTTACTGACTGGGTTCAGACAACACGATAATCCACACTCAAGGGTTGAGTATGGGCTGAGTGTGAGTTGTTGTTGAACTGTGGGTTGTTGTTGAAATGTGGGTTATTGGGTTGTCTGAACCCAGCTGTGCTAACAAGCCATGGCTTGTCAACCACGAACAACCCATGAAGAGAACCCATGGTTTGTTGTTGAGTTATGAACTGTTCACCATGGCTTCTTAGCACAACTGGGTTCAGACAATACAATAACCCATGTTTCAACAACAAGCCACGGTTCAACAACAACCCACACTCAACCCATACTCAACCCTTGAGTGTGGGTTAGCCTGTTGTCTGAACCCAGTCACTGTCCTTAGCCCTCACTCCTTTTCAAAGTGGCTGTACAGAGGTATGTCAAACCAAGTAAAGAGTGTAGCAAGAAGACAGAACTCCATTTTAAAAAATGATGACTAAAATAGAATAGCTGGCTTTGCATCATCAGGGACTGGTGAACACAGTCAGGTAGGCTATGCACACTGGAGGAAATATCTTTGGCCAATGGCAACTTTCCCAACAGTGGGAAACCATGAGGGTGCACGATCCTGTTTTGCAAGCCAAGGGTGTGAGGAAATATATAAATATGCACATGCTGTTTGTTAAATCTTTGCATCTTAATTTCACATTGGGGTCCTTTATGACCATCGTGCATATGGGGAACTTCCATTAGCAATCATCAGAGTTAGCCGCTCAAATTAAATACTGCATATGGTACATATTACGTACCACATGGCATCTGACTAAAATATGTTTTTTTCTGCATGAAGCTGACAAATAACCACAGAGGCTTCCAGTCCTTCTTAGAGCCAACAGTTCTGATTAGTTGACCACAGCTCTTTATTCTCGGCAGGGACATACAGTTTATAACATCCCCCCTCTAGGAATACATATCTAGCATAACACTTGGCTGAGCAAGACTCAGGGGCCAGAGCAATTATTATTCCTGCGATTATAAATGCTGTATTGTCTTCGAGTCATTAATCCTGTTAGGTAGGTGCTCAAGGTGACTTATCAAGCAAAGACTTATCTAGGGCTGAGCACAAATGACCTCTTGAAATTCAACACACTATGTTGGGTGGCAAAATTGGAGGCAGGGCACTTTACTGAATATTCGAGGGGGGAGGTGGCAGCCAAAGTTGTCCAAAAAAGAACATTCTCTGAAACTTCTAGTCTGAGAAATTTCAGCTCAGTTAATACTGAAGGAAATTATATTGTTAGTTTGTTATACAGAAGGATGATGGAAGCAATAGAGTAAGAAAGGAGGACTAGAAGGAGTCAGGCCTAGTCCATGGCTTACTTCAACAATCTTAACATATATTGGCCGCATTTGCACATAACGCTAAACCATGATTTGGCATTACGTGTGTGAATCTCTGAGAGCCTGAGCAAAACTTTGGGTTGCGTGTTCTCCCCTCTCCTCCCCTTCCCCCACATGGATGGGAAGAGGAATAAACTATGATTCCATTTCACTTTGTCTGATTCCGGCTTGTCGTTATGTGAGCACCAAAATCACAATTTAAAACAAACTCTAGTCGATTGCCAAGCAAGCCAACAACAAATCCTATAATGTTTTACTGGTTTGCTTAACAAACATGATTCCTGGTTCATACATAATGGCAAGCCATGAATTGCAGAAAGTGAAACTAAACTCAACAGCTGTCCTCCTTCCATCTGCGTGTGAGGAGACAGAGATGGAGAGCATATATCCTGGCTTAGCATTATGTGTGAATCAGCTCATGGGGTTCTGGCCCTGAAATTTGGCACCCTATCCATGGGTTAGGTGCATTGTATACATGTGTGCATTTGCATTTCTCTGTGTGTGCATGTTTATGTGTGTTTTGCCAAAGCTTCTCCAAGGAAGGCAAAGTTCTCCTACTGTTTGGAGGGGTGGGGTGCTTTAAATATATATCTTTATCTATAACCCCAGAATATTTCTCAGAAAATTATTTTCTAAGAAATTTTGAGTCAACTCTAGGCCTGAGGTGAGAAACCTGTGATCCTCCAGATATTGTTGGATTCCATTTCCAATCATCCCTGGTCATCATGGCCAATGGTTAGGAAGGATGGGATCTGTAGTCCAGCAACATCTGGAAGTCCACCAGTTCCTCATCCCTGCTCTATGCTTATCATCTACACCAGCCTCCCCCAACCTCATGCCCTCCAGATGTTTTAGACATCAATTCCCATCAGTCACAGACAGCATGGTTAATAGTCAGCCATACTGGGAGATGTAGTTCAAAACTTCTGAAGGGCACCGTGTGGGGGAAGGCTGATCTACTCAAGAACTGCAAGAAGCTGCTCCATTTTGTAGCTCTGAAGACTGAACCCTGAAGACTGATACCATCATACACTTGGTATCTTAGCAAGTTTCACAAGAGATCAGGTCTATAAGGCAGTGAGCCATGCAGTGATTTCAGGTCAGTATTCCTTTACAATGGTGTCTGAGACCCCCACTAGATGAAACGTTCAATGCACCTTTGCACTGAATGTGCACATCTAAAAAATTACAAAGAGTATCCACTGATGGTGGAGATGATGGCTGATGAATTATCATGATCACAACAGGTGAGGAGGGAGCAATTAATCCTTTCCTAACCTGCTGCCATCCTGAAGAAAAGTTCTCCACTGAAGTTGGTTATTTGCATTGGTGCCAATGAGGAGGGATTTCTTCTCAATGCAAATAGCAGCTTGAGAGGAGGGATGTTCCTCAGGATGGCAGCAGGGGAGGAATGGGTTAAATTCCTCATTCATGCCTGTTGTGATCCTGATAATTGTCAGCCAGCCCCTGCCCTCCCCCACTGGATGCTGTTTGATTATTATTTTTTTTAATATAGAAAAAACATTAAATTCAAAAGACACATTTACCATCACATCTAATTTGGCCTTGGTTCCTGGTCAGAAGAATGGTGAAGTGTCATATTGAAGGGACTTTCAGTTTTTCAGGAGCTAGAGCAGCTTTCATTGACTTGGCACCCTCCAGAAGTGTTGGACTATAACTCCCATCATCCATTGACCATTGATGCTAGCTGGTTGAAAGACATCTCCCATTGGCTTATGGATGCACTGGTTACCTTCTCACTGGCTTAGCAAGCCCCACTTGTTTCTCAAGTACTCCTACATTGTTAAATCCTGGTATTGTGAGATAGGCACTTTGAGGATAAAATTGCCCATCTTCATAATGATCTTAATGCTGATGTTATAACAGGTCCTGGTGAGGTGTCCAGTGCGCTGTCTTGTCCAGTTTTCTGGGATCAGTTCCAGCTGTTGCAGCCTGAGGTTGTGGACAAGACGCCTGCATTGGCTCAACCAACTACATGCCCTCTTGACCCTTGCCCATCATGGCTGATTTGAACTAGCCAAGGAGAATTGATTGGATGGGTTCAGGGAGAAGTAAATATATAATTGTGTGAGAGAGTGGTGCCTGCTGCCATTAAAGAGGCAGTGGTGCAACCAATCCTAAAAAAGTATTCACTGTATCCAGAGTTATAACAACTATTGTCCAGTCACTAATACCCCCTTTTTGAGAGGGTGGTGGTGAAAAAGGTGCAGTCATTCTTGGAGGATCCTGATTATCTAGACACATTCCAGTCTAGATTCTGGCCTAGAAATGGTACAGAATCTGCCTTGGTTGCCTCTTACTCAATCTCTCAGTAGCTTTTGATACCATTGACCATGGTATCCTCTTGGACTGGCTCTGTGGATGGGAACTGGGAGCACTGTTTTACAGTGGTTCTGCTCATGTCTGCAGGGTAGGTCCAGAGTGCAGCACTGGGTGGCTGTACCTCAGACCCCTGGCGATTTTGCTGTGGGGTGCTTCAAGGTACCATTTTGTGTCTAATGCTACTTCACATATATATGAAGCCATTGGGTTCAGTCATTAGGAGTTTTGTGGTGAGGTGTCACCAGTGGGCTGACGACACTCAGCTTTATTTCTCCATTACATCTGAAACAAGAGAAGCTGTGCATGACCTGGACCAGTGCTTAGACACAGTGGTGGGCTGGATGAGGGCCAATAAGCTGAATCCAAATAAGATGGAGGCACTGTGGGTAAGTAGTTCCCAGATCTGGGAATTAGGGAGATTACCTGTTCTGGATGGAGTTGCACTCCCCCTGAAAGAATGGGTATGCAGTTTGGGGGTTCTCCTAGATTCATCATTGTCTTTAGGAGCCCAAGTGACTTCTGTGGCACGAAGTGCCTTTTACCAACTTCAGCTGGTACACCAACTGCACCTATTCCTGGACCCAGGGATAGCTTAACCGCTATGATCCATGCATTGGTAACCTCAAGGCTAGACCACTGTAATACTCTTTATATGGGTCTGCCCTTGAGGCCAATTCGGAAGATGCAGCAAGGCTGTTGAATGGAGTGCCTTGCCATGCACACCATAATACCTGTACTGGAGGAGCTGCACTGGCTGCCAGTTTGATAATGAGACAGATTCAAGATACTATTATTGACATATAAAGCCCTAAGCATCTTAGGACCAAGTTACCTGAACGTTTGTCTCCTGCTATATAGACCTATTAAATTACTATGATCTTCAGGGGAGGCCTTGTTGTCCATGCGACATCCTGCAGCATCCTGTCTGGAAGCAACACAGCAACAGGCCCTCTCTGTGGTGCTGCCCTCACTCTGGAACAACCTCCCCACTGTGATATGTCGGACACCGACTATCATGTTCTTCCTAAAAGTTGTTGTGCTTTTATAATGATGCATTGTTTTATAATTTGTTATAAATTGCTTTGGGATTCTTAAAATGGGAAGCAGTACATACAGTAAATACTCTAAAATAAATAAATAAATAAAGGAAGAGAAGTCAGGTTAGACCAGGGGTAGACAACCTTTTGAGGCCCATGGGCACACTTGGCAATTTGAGAAACTGTCATGCGCACACACCACCCAAAGATAGATGCCATGGGAGGTGGGGCTAGTCACAAAGGACAAGTAACCTGCCCAAATGATGGTGTACAAGGCAGAGGTAGTGTGCCACTAAACGAGTCCTTTGAAAGTCCTTTTCAGCAACTTTTTCTTTTCCCCCTTCAGTTTCTTGGTGGCTGGGCATACTGCAGGGGAAAGCCTCTCACTGCAGTTGCCCACTGTCTTCCTTTCCTAATGTTGGGACTTGAAAAAGATGCTAGGAGAGGATATATTGTTGAGTATTATCCTTCCTATCTCAACGTTAGTGAGATCAGCAGAGTAGAGTCCCTTTCCAGCTTAAAAGAAGCTTGGATTTGGCTAGTGTTAGCCAGTTAGCATTTGGTAATCCCGGATGCTTTAAGGCAGACTGGATTTCCCTGGTTTTGCCCCCTTTTCTCTCCCTCAGAACAATAATCAGAGACACAGTCTTGTAAAAGTTAAAAGTAACATTTACTCACTCAGATTATGCAGTTTCATTCATGCAGGCTTAAAAGCGTTTCTTACAGTTGGTTACAGTACATTTGGAAATACTTGGGGTCTGAACTTGTGGAGTTCAGACCAGCAACTCTGGTTACATGCTGCTGTTAGAACAACGTGGAGGCAACTACTTTTACTACCACATTCAGAGTCTCAGTAGGAGGGAAAAGAGCTGAGAGCTATACCCACTTCCTGCTGAGGCTCAGCTAAATTCACACTGAGTATCTTCTAGGGAATCCACCCTAGAAGATACCAGTGGCCTTAACCATTTCATCCAACTAACTGGTGAAACATGAGCCATTGGTTTTGACTGCACTTTAAATATCCCACACCTAAGAATGTCTGAGCCCCATCATGTAGTAGCCTAGAAGCATTTATAGGAAGTGACGATGGTAGCAGCTGGAGGCCCTCACTTTGCTTAGAAGTGTTCCCAGCTACTAGTAAGAAAATGTGTTAATTTAAAAAAGAAAAGAAAAGTGGGGTAGGGGTAGGGCAACTTGGTGGGTGCCAAGAAAGGTGTCTGGGGTCACATTGATGCCTGTGGGCAACACACTGCCTACCCCTGGATTAGTCAAATAGGATATTCATCATTTCTGTAATCACCATAATTGCCATAATTGTTGTCACCATCATTTTGGTTGTCATTGTTGTAAGGCGGGGGTGGTGGTGGACCTCTTTCAGCCTCAGGCCTGAATTCAATTTTGGAGAAACTCTCAGCGGGGCATGTTCCATTGGTGGCTGGGTCCAAAAGCAAAATGAGGTAGGGCCAAAATACTTGAAATATCAGCATTGGGGTTTTTTTAAAATCTTACTGCCAGAAACTAAGGCTTAGAAGAGGCATTTCAATCTCTTATAATGGGGGGGGGGGGACATGCAAAGCTCAGGACACCACCAAATCAGGTGAAAGGGAGCAGTCCAAGGCCATCTGCAAACCCTAGAAGGCCAGATTGGGACCTGAGGCGGGCCAGATTTGGCCCTCAGGCCTGAGGCTCTGCACCCCTGTTGAGAGGGAAGCAGCAACTGCAGCATCAGCAGAAGCAAGGGTGGTCAAGTTCCCATCATTGATTAAGCATCTGCTTTAAAATGCATTTTTTTACAAAGCTAAATCAGAGCTAGACTCAGCTCTACAGATAGCGAGTGTGGCATAATGGTTAGAGTATTGGACTGGGACTCAGGAGATCTGGGTTCTAGTCCCCACTCAGCCATGAAGCCCACTGTGTGACTTTGGGCCAGTCACTGACTCTCAGCCCAACCTGTTGTGAGAATAAAATGCGGAGGAGGAGGAGGCGGATTATGGAAGCCGCTTTGGGTTCCTTGCAGGAAAAAGGCAGGATATAAATATGACAACGAGTTTTCTAGACCAGCTGCATATTCAAGGCACTTAAAGTAGAGGGTAGGGAATGCTAGCTATTTAAGAGAAGAAACTGAAGCACAACATAGTTCAGGGGTAGATCTGGCTGAGAATCTACAGTGGTGACAATAAGATATGGCTATTGTACCAGTGACTTTTTAAAGGGTCATAAACAGATGATTATGTTAAAGGTGGAATTAATAATCATAATAGTCAACAACAACAACAACAACAACAACAAAGAACAACAATATAACTCTTGTCATTCTGAGGTATTGTAACCATGATGGAACATAAAACATTGTAGAAATGATATTATAGTCCCTCAAATAAAGATACTTTTTGCTACCATGTGTTGAGTAGCTATCTTTTTCCTCTATTGCACACTAGCAAAAATATATATTAGGGCTATCAGCCAATTTAAGAATTTCTAAGTTGATTAATAACCTGCCTTTTCACTGATTAAGTAATCAATGTTTCTAAATAAATGTGCAGGTTCCTGTAATATAGGTGCCCCTTTGAGATCTTGAAGAAAGTAGGTGATAATGTATAATTTAATCAGGAAAGTAACCACATCAGAAAAAGGCCACCTTTAATATGTTTTGTTTCATTACAGTACAATAACACACCAGAGGCAAAAGAGCCAGTGTGGTGTAGTGATGAGAGTGTTGGACTGGGATTCAGGAGATCTGGGTTCTAGTCCCCGCTCGGCCATGAAACTCACTGGGTGACTTTGGGCCAGTCACTGACTCTCAGCCTAACCTACCTCACAGGGTTGTTGTGGGGATAAAAGGGAGAGGCGGAGGATTATGTAAGCCGCCTTGGGTTCCTTGCAGGAAAAAAGGTGGGGTATAAATAAATAAATAAACATGTGTCCTTCATATTCTGCCACATGGATAAAAATTTGCCCTCATAGTTTAAAATTACACACAACAATTAATCAGCTAAATTTGTACTTGATTAATGGACTGGTTAAACCAATTAAATCTTGCAGCCCTTGCTTACACACACACACACACACACACTCTAGTAATAAAATATATTGAAGGGTTCTGTGGTGATTTCATGGTAACCACAAGAGCAAAACTCAAGATGTTTGTGATATTAACAGAAACCAGAGGTAGGATCTATGTATAGGCTTATTCAGAATTTCCCTGAATTGCCTTTTATATACTGCACAGATCACAGAAGATTTTAAACAGGAAAAATATTTTCTTTCAATTCAAGTACTGTCTCCTTTCCCTCTGACATACCAGAAGAGGCACTGATGTTTTCTACTTATTGTAAAACAGGGGCTGTATTTATTTTATATTCCAAGATAGGTTTTTACACTTAGTGTTTTATTTTGAAACACTTACAGTACATATCTAGTTAAGTAGCGTGCCTGCAGCGTGCCTCCATCAAATTAAAATAGGTGGTTGCTAATTCACGTAACAGAGAATATAGCTTTTACATAAGGCTGAGAAACACACAGTATCATGATTTTTAAAGTTCCATTAGGTCCATGATCCAAGCCATAAGTTCTGCTGGACATCGTAGATGTTTTCATGGTCAAATTTATGTTTTAGATTCCTTCCACCAAAGTCCACCTTCACAACCTGCTTGCCAGCTTTATAAACCCTCAGTTCATTTGCTTGACATAGACTTTGTGGTCAAATTCTACAGTTTCAAGACAAATTAAAGGGATATGTGTAGGATAAAACACAGGAAGCATATGTCTGGCTGCAGTTAAAGCATTTGTTGTTATAGGGACTTCAGGCTCTTTAAAGATTCACCCCCCCCCCCTGTACATTTCCATGTAAATCATTTGGCTCATCCATCTAGTTTTTATCCATCATCCGTTTCCAATATGCTTCCAGTGCCCCTTGGTGGGTCAAGGTGCCCACCTTGACAAAAACACGGGATAGAGCATTAGTTGTAGAATCAAACATTAGGGATTCACTCCACTGCCAGAGGTTTTGTTTGAACTTGATAAAAACAACAACAACAACAGTATTTATTTATGTGCCTTGGATTGCTACATGTAATACACAATGATTAGGAATTGCTTGTTTATTGAAGGGCTGTTGTGATTATCAATATATTAATCATGACCTGGGTGGTAGTAGCTATATAATTACCAAGAGAAGCTACATAATTACCAACATCAAGTGGAACTTCAGTGGTCAAACATTCACAGAAAGGACAGATTGTGTGTAATATTTCCTAGAGCTTCTGAGCCTCTGGGAACCACCTCATCATGAAATTAATTACTGCAAATTCTACAAATAACCCTGAATAAATACTGATGTTGGGGTTTTTCTTTGTTGACATATAGTGTGTGTGTGTGTGTGTGTGTAATGAATGAGATCCAGATTTAGTTCTTAAAGTAGACCCATTGAAATCATGCTGCATGGACAGTATATATATATTTACACACACACACACACATCAGCCAAATCAACACCATGAATGGCAGCATTTTGGTTGTGGAATTGTGTGGAGAAACATGAGAATAGACATGAGATGCGTGTGAGAAGGACAGGGGCTGGGCATGATTGACCTACATGGCATCCTTAAGGCATGTAGGCCAACATGGCTTCAGCTGCATTGACACAACCCAACTTGCCTGTGCACACAATGTGTTAGTAAGCTGCTTCCATGTGGTCGCCTGGTGATTTCATAGCAACGGCAATATAGCAAAGTTGGATAGACCCGGTCATCTAGCAAAGACTAAGTCCATCCAGCTTTGCTATATTGTTGTTCTCTGATGTTCCAAAAGAGCTCTGCTGCAATGTTGGAGCATCTACACAAGAGGGTTTTTAAGGGAGGGAAGGCATGGAGAAAAGGGAGGATGCTAGGGGCTATTTGAGTAAGGAACACTTGATTGCAGGCTGCCTGCTGGCTGCTGATTGTGCAGTAGAGACACATGGATGAAGAAGACATTGTGCTAGCATAGCCAAGCAGCATGTATCATTGGGAGTGAAACTAAACTCAAGGAGTGCCTCCGGCAACATCAAGTAGGCCGCTCAACAAGGTCTGCCATGGACGGCCTTCTCCTTATCCCATCAGCCAGAGCAACCAGGCTGGTGGGGACTAGGAAGAGGGCCTTCTCTGTGGCGGCCCCCACATTATGGAACTCCCTCCCTAGTGACCTTCGCCATGCCCCCTCCGTGATGAGCTTCCGCCGTGCATTAAAAACATGGCTGTTCAGGCGGGAATATGGGGTGGGTTAGGTTTTTAAAAGAATTTTTTATATTGTTTTAATTATTATATTTTATTGTATTGTTTTATTGTATTTTAATTGTACATCCCCCAGGGTGGCCGGGTGACCGGCCAGCAGGGATGTTGAAGAGTCCTTGGTCTCGAGTCACGAGTCTTTGGACCCAAGTCTCGAGTCCGAGTCCTTGGTCCAAAATGGTGACTCATGAGTCACGAGTCACGAGTCACTCCCAAAGCTGACTCCACGAGTCCCTATTAAAATCAATGGGGTTTTTTCCCAACAAAATAAGGCTACTTCAGATTTAAATAAATTCTAGGCACAAGTGTGCCTTTTTATTTCAAAACTCTGCAACTGATTTTGGCAAGAACAGACCAGGCAGAAAAACCCAAAATAACCAGGCAGGCAGAGGGGGCAGGGAACCCCAAAGCAGGCAGGCAGAGGCCTTTGTCTTGGACAATTCAACTGTTGAACTGGTCAAGAACAGACCAGGCAAGCAGAGGAGGCAGGGAACCCCAAAGCAGGCAGGCAGAGGCCTTTGTCTTGGACAATTCAACTGTTGAACTGGTCAAGAAGAGACCAGGCAGGCAGAGGAGGCAGGAAACCCCAAACAGGCAGGCAGAGGCAGCCAAACCCAAAATGTCTGAAAGGTTACATTAGTAAAATGATTTTTAAAAATAAACTTGGATTGTTACTGCAACTAGGTCCAGACAGCACCTGCAGGTGGCATCAAGCAGGGATGTTGACGAGTCCTTGGTCTCGAGTCCCGAGTCGAGTCTCGAGTCCCATTAAAAATATTGGGACTCGAGTCCGAGTCGAGTCAGAGGGGGGACTCAGTCCGACTCACGAATCGAGTCCTTGAGTCCGAGTCCCATCCCTGCCGGCCAGATGGGCAATTAATAAATATAAGAAATAAATAAATAAATAAACAAACTCCAACTCATCTTCAGGACTCAGCTTGGCCAGGCATAAAGCAGTACAGTAAATAAATGGAATTTAGACGGGTAGCATTGAAGCAGCAGCAGCAGCAATATGCATTCATTCTTTACAGAGGGTCAGATCCAGGCTTAGCTATACTTAGGGTAGACCCATTGAAATCATGACTAACTTAAGTCCCATTTATTTCAATAGCTCTACTCTAAGTATGACTAAGCCTGGATCCAACCCAGAGAAACATAAGCAAAACGGAACTTACAGTCTAACTTTAGATGTGGAGCTGTGATGGAGATGGAGTGTTTGAGGAAAAACAAGATGGAAGGAGAGGTAGGAATAATAAGGAATGGATGTGAAGCAAACCACCTTAATGTAGTTAGGGCCAACTAGATGTAATACGAGAGATCTGTGATGAGGAGAATCTCCCAGTTTGTTTGTTACTTCAGAGCAGCCAGCTGAGGCTGCTAATTTGACCAGGAAAGTGGAACTGATAGAGGTGGTCCTTAACCCTTTCCTCCCCCCATTGCTATTACTTCCACAGGGTAAATATACAGGTGCAGATGCTATACCTGTCTTTCCATACCTCCCCACCCCCCATGGTGCTAATGGCAGCTTTGGGCAGGGCATATGGGATGAAGAGGTTAAATAGCCCCTCCCCTCCTGCACCACTACCTTGATCAAATTAGGAAGCCCATGAAGCTGAGAGATCCTGATCACAGATCTCCCATGTCCTTCATCTAGTTACATCATTTAAGTTGTAGGGTATCCTATACAGCACACTGTCACACCCCTCATGCAAGCCACAACAAAATGTGCAAATATACTCAATGTGCATATTTTATGCAAGATACAAGCCCTGTTATCACCATCAAACTCAAGGGTGATTGAATGCATGAAAGGGGAGCATGCCCCAGACCTCTACTCATTCAGCCAAAGGTGAGAGAATGGAATGTTCACATGTACATGTAGGTCAAGCCTGGGCAACATGCACCCCTTTTTGGGGCCACCACTGACCCAAGTTGCTGTCACCAAATTGCCTCTGAAATTTGCTGGTGGCAGCAAAAAAAGGCCGCTGTTTTACTCTAAAAAAGGCACGTGGGAAGCACGTGCCTTGTTTTAATGCTAATCCATGCTCCTCCAGGGTTTCCAGGAGCAAGATTATGCATTCAAACAAGGGGGCACACTCACCCTGCCCCTTTTAAAGTAAAATAGTGACTTTTTTTGCTGCCACTGAATTGCTGCCAAACTGCCGCAATTTGGTGGTAGCAATTTCAGTGACGGAGGAGGGGCCGCCACCTGTGCAGGAGTGGGAAATTGGTCCCCAGACCATCTGAAGTTACCCTACCCTAATGTAGGTGCTGTACATGTGACTGTAAGTGGTGTTGATCATGCCAAGATTCCTGAGCACACCTACAGACCAGTACATGTGCAGGGGATTTAGGACAGATAAAAGGCAGTACATCTTCACACAGTGCATAGTTAAAATAAGGTATGCAGTACCACAAGATGACCACCAATTTGGATGGCTTTAAAAGGGGATTAGACAAATTAACGGCTACTAGTCCTGATGGCTATAAGCTACCTCCAGTATCTGAGGTGATATGCCTATGTACACCAGTTGCTGAGGAACATGACTAGGATGGGGCTATTGCACTCATATCCCATTCTGGGGTTTTCCACAGGCAGCTGGTTGGCCACTGTGTGAATAGAATGATGGACAAGATGGAGCCTTGGTCTGATTCAGCATGGCTGCTCTTATGTTCTTAGAAGCCATTCTCGCAATTAGCCGAACATGGGGCAGGGAGAAGGAGGCAGTCCCGTTACCCCTGCTGGGGTATGGGCCCTCGGCAGATGCTGACCATACCTACCCTTGATGCTGGCCCGGCATACGGTCACCCTGGAGTTTGAAGGGGAGACCAGAATTACAGAATGTTGCTTTTCCTCTGGTTATTTTGGCTTAGAATTTTGATATACAAAGAAACTGCATAAACAAAGGCTTGTGGGCACAGCTTGTTTGTCCTGCCACAGCTGAAACATATCTGTGTTGTTTTGCTTTTGGACAATGTTAGTTGGCACTTGTTCAGGAATCTTAAATTTGGTCTGGGGCTGGGTCCAATGCCAGATCAAATGGATAAGTTGTCCCTTCACATTGGTGCTCAGACTTTTACAGGTCACATCTCCATGATGTGGAAACCTCAGACTGAGAATTTAAGATAGCAGCTGCACACATACAGCGCTAGAACATATAGTTCTCTTCTTTAAAGCGGGCTGTCTTAAATGTCCTTGTTTATAGATACAGTCCTTTGTATTAAAAGCAAATCAGACTGACTGAAGACTTTCCCCTATACACTCACCTTCTTCATTGCAGACCTGGCTGAGAAGAGAATCACAATGTTGGTCCCTCAGTCTTGCCACAAAAATGCAGCTCACAGTGCTGTCAGTTTGGAGAACACACACACACACACACACACACACACACACGTTCATGAGTATATAATTTTATTTAGGAACATAAGAAAAAGTGTCTGCTAAAAGCAATATTAGAAACCAATGTTGGTGGAGCCCTGAGCATGGCGTGCCTGTATTTTCTGAAGTTGCTTAGTCAGGGCGGGGCCCTACTGTTAGACAGGGTGAGATTGATTCTGGATGACATGGAAGGGCAGCAAATTATTAGTTATTAAATTTATTATGATTGTATTCTACTGCTAGGGATGGGGAGAGGCAGTTGCGTGATTTACTGTCTCGGGTGACCAAATTTATTATTTATTTATTTATTTATAATATTTATATCCCGCCTTTTTTCCTGCAAGGAACCCAAGGCGACTTACATAATCCTCTTCCTCCTCCTCCTCTCCATCTTATCCTCACAACAACCCTGTGAGGTAGGTTAGGCTGAGAGCCACTGACTGGCCCAAAGTCACCCAGTGAGCTTCATGGCCGAGCGGGGACTAGAACCTGGGATCTCCTGGGTAATAACTTGACTGGCCTCTTGGGTACTATGTACCTTAGCTCCGTGCTATGCTATGGGATATAGGTGGGATATAAATGTAATTAATGATAGTATTAAATTCCATCACACGGCCATGGTAAAAAAGGTGGAGCTGTAGTTTTGTCAGAGACGGGGGAGGGATGATGAGCTCAGAATCCTCAGGAGGTGTGGCCATTTGAGTGACTGGTCATCATAAAACAGAACATTCAGGGCTCAACACACTGCATGAACTAGTTCATGTGGGTGAGGAAAGTCACCTAACTTGGAGATTTTGTGTGAGATCGGGGGGGGGGGGGATGATATTACAGCCAGGCGTGGCTTTGCATATTAAAAAGAAGCAGCGGTGGAGGATCTATGAGTAATTCTTGTGACATCTTTGCATGCTGACTGTGCCACATGCAACGTGGTCTCAGTCAATAAAGCTGACTGGCAAGAAGGTACAGCATTGATATTGGAAGTGCTTAATCACACAACACATAATTAACTTGCTAACATGATTCAGGTTTATAAAATGATGGATGGGGAGGAGAGTATAGACAGAACTTTTTCTCTCTCATAATTCTAGAACTCGGAGTCACCCAAAGAAGTTGACTGGCAGCAGGTTCAGGACAGACAGAAGGAGGTACTGCTTCACACCATGCATAAGTGACTTGTGGAACTCACTACCACAAGATGTGCTGATGGACACTAGCTTAGAAAACTTAATGGAGGATAGATCTATTTATGGCCAGTAGCCATGATCACTAGTAAATAGTACCTTTGTGAACAGAAGCATTATACCTCTGAATACAACATGCTGGGGACAAATAAGAAGGGAAGGCATTTACCTATATGCCTTGCTTGTGAATGCCCAGAGGCGTCTGTTTGGCCACTACTGGAACAGAAAAGGCAGTTCTTATGTGCAAAGGTGGGACTTGGGCATCTTCCCCCCACCCCCCATTGAGAGATGTGTGAACTCCAACTCTCCATACATTTGGAACTGAAGGGGAACTGCAAGCGCAGTCTTGGGAGTTGGATCCAGGGGTCTAGTAAGGGAAACCCACTAATGCAGCTCCCTTTTGAGTGCTCAGGGCCGATTCCGGAAGGCAAGGCAATCCAGTGCACACAAATCAGCATCCATGCATGCATTGCTCTGATTGGATCAAGGTGAAATGTCACAGGAAACAGGAAGCTGCCTTATACTGAGTCAGACCATGAGGCCATCTAGTCCACTATTGTCAACACTGACTGGCAGCAATGGCTCTCCAGGGTTTCCAGCAGGATTCCTTCCTAGCCCTACCTGGAGATGACAGAGTTTGATCCTGGGACCTTGTGCATGCAAACCATGCACTCCGCTACTGAGCCACAGTCCCTGCTGCTCAGCTGCGTGATGACAACCGCAAAGCCCTTTCACCAGAAAACTGTTCGGTTTTGATTTTGAACATTTTGTGGAGACAGTGCTAGACGTTCTTGATCAAGCAGACATTTGGTTTTCTGTTTCCATCTAGTTCCATTTCCATTTCCACCAAAATAATATTATACTACTATGTGAATGGCAGACATGTCGTATCATTGACTGAAAACAGACCAAGTGAAGCAGAAAACAAGAGCAAGCAAATCTGTTAAAATGTACATTTAATCTTCTTTGTTTTATATGTTCCAGATTCAGAATAATTTGTGGGCAGGAAATGCAGCTAGCGGTTCAGTGGTGACTTCCTGCATGCTTCCTCGTGATACTTCCTCTTGTATGACCCCTTATTCCCATTCGCCTCGGACAGATTCTGGGTACTCAGGCTTTTCAAACCATCAGAGCCAATTCAGCCATGTTCCGCTCAATAATTTTTTCACTGACTCTCTACTTTCTGGAACGACCAATGGACATGCATTTGAAACCAAGCCGGAATTTGAACGAAGGTCTTCCAGTATTGCGGTTCTACGAATGAAAGCCAAAGAACATACTGCTAACATCTCCTGGGCCATGTAACATAACAGAATGCCTTTCCTTTTCAGTGTCAGGCAACCCCACCATCCCCCAAACCCCGTCATTCTTATTTCCCATATTTAAAGGACCCAACAATAAGCTGCTGTGTGAAGAGTTGCTAGTGGTGAGGATGTACAATGAAGCCTGCTTAAGCAAATACCTGATATGCTCTTTAACAATAACATTTAAGCATAAACGTGTATGAGGACTAAATAGAACCATCATGTGCCGATCTCCAGAAGCCCTCTTAAAAATAGCCAAATATGTTTTATTGTACCAGTTGAAATATGATTGTAAAACCTGCAAAAAGAATAAACCTATTAAAGGAGTACATCTGCTATATATTGCTTGATGTCAGTGCTGTGTACAAGAGGAATTCCTTATTCAGTATAAAGCAGGAAGTCCACAGAGGAAAATGCATCTGTTATGTCAGTGCTGTGAAGGAAAACCTTTTAGCAAGCTGGGTGCGGTGAATGAAATATAGCATTCCATTTAACAAATGGGGGTGGGGGTGGGCTGCTGCTGGAAGACCTGGCATAAGATGGGCCAGAAGTCTGTGCATTTATTTATTTGATAATGCTTCATTCTTAAAATCTCTCTCCATTGGATACAATGGGAGTTGCTGGAAATGTAACTCTTTCAAGATCTGTCTTTTTAAAGGTGTGTGCAAAACTTTGTGGATCTGTTTGGTGTACCCTTCGCCTACAGGACTAAAGCACTATGAGGCCAATTCCTTGTTGCTGCTTTAAGCTGGCTCTGTTGCTCTAGGTCAGCTTTCCCTAACCTTGTGCCCTCCAGATGTGTTGGACTAAATGCCAGTCATGCTCAGGCAGCATGGCCAAGTCCTTCTTGTAGTGCTGCTGCTGGTCCTTAGTTACAATCTCAGCATGTTGCTAGCAAAAAAAATAACAACCCTCCCCCCCAACATGGGTTCACTCATCACACTAAGCCACCCTGAAAAAAAGCCACGGTGGCTTAGTGGTTCGCTGAATGGTGATGCCAACAGATGATTAGCCCAGATGATTAGCCTCTTTGAGGCTTGTTTCCAACTCACTCCTACCCGCTCCTGGCACATATCCCAGGCGCCTTTGCGGGAAAATTCTCATCCTGCAATCCTTTGCTCCCTCACTTCATCAGCAGCCTTTTTACTGTTGGGCCACTGAGTGCTCTGGGCATATCTTGCCTTTGCTAGCTCCTGACAGAAAGTTTTTCTGACTCCTCCCTGGCCCCTTGGCAGATCTCAATCCTGCCTTGGATTGAGAGCATAATTCGTTCAGGAAACGTGCTTGTAATCCAAAACACTTTTATATCAAAACGAAATCCCCCCAAAACAATTTGTACAGAGATTTTTAATTTAAGCCATACTACAGTACTTGTATTGCAAGACATCGCTTGTATATCAAGTAAAAAAAATATTAAATAAATATTTTAAAATTTGCTTGTCTTGCAAAATGCTCTCAAACCAAGTTACTTGCAATCCAAGGTAATACTGCACTTGTTTTTCAAATAAAAATGGTAAACACTAACATTCCCTTTAGTGGTTTTTATTTTTATCTTTCACTTCATCTGTGGATAGTGTGATGCTTTCTTTGCCTGCCTGAGAAGCGGGTTTTGCTCATTGTCCCTCCCTTGCACCCCCTTCCTCCACCCTCTCCCTCTGCGCTCCAGCCACCTGAGAAGCAGTTTGAGTTCTGGCTCCCGCTTCACTGTTCGCCCCTGCCCTGGCTGCCCAACAGAGACGTCTCTTTTGCTCACCCCCTTGTCTTTGCTCCCACCTCTGCTATCTGTCGGTAGGAAAAGTGACTATTCCTGCCCCGCCAATAGCCTGAGAAGTGGTTTGAGTTATGGCTCCCTCTTCATCTGCTCCCCCCATGCTTTTCCTTTAGCCAGAGAATCATATTTCGCTCATGCTGCCAACTCCCCCCACCCCCGCCAACTGGTCTCCGAAGGCGCGAGAAGCGTTTCCGCCTAAGCCTCCCTCTTCACCTGCCATGCCACCCCTACTATGGTATCAGCCTGGCTTCCCTCCACGCACCACCCTCCATCTCCACTGTGGAGCGGCTCCCTAGTTTTTATATGTTTTGTATCGTATAAGCAGATGGCTGTGCAACTCTTTAAAAAAAAATCTTTACTGTAAAACCTCGATTAGTAGCATGTTATGCAGACAACTCTTGGCGCCAAGAGATCAGTCCTGGCTACTAATTTAAATCCGCCTGGTAAGGCACTATGAGGAGTGTGAACTTTACTGGCTGTATAGACTTTGCTCATATTGGGAGTGAGACCTAAAGTGATATTGACGGGGTGCGTGGCGTATAAATGGGATATCCTATGAAGTACGAGAATGGAATGAGGTGTGATTATATGTGAAAAGTGAGGTGGTATCACTAGACTAATGGGGTGGGGGCTTACATGGGGAATGCTATCAGGGCAGGGGGGTGATTGGCTGATCAATATTCAAACCCCTGAAACATTAAACAACTTCCCACAGCTAACACATCCATCGTGGGAATGCACCTTTGTGCCTAAGGCAACGGATTCTGTGTCAGAGATGGGTGATCCTATTCTTTAAATGAGCAACTCCACATACCCTGGCATTACAGGCATCCATGGTTCCAGAAATGAAACCGAAGCATCCCCACCACGCCTTTCTCTCTAGTGAAATGACTAGTGCAACCACACAACATTGCTGCAAACTGCAGGCTGAAAGTGTCCTTGAAAGCACACCAGGACAATCTTCTCATTATGAATTTTAATTTTGCTACAAGAAGGATGGGATAGGAGCAGAACAGCAAATCATATCGCAAGAGGGAGGAGTAGATACGTGGTGGGTGCCATCCCTCTTCCATGCCTTCCTGCACAGAAGAATGTGGTTGGCATTGCCTGCTCTGCAGATGTCTTTGAACCAGTTGCTCTGCTTCCTCTCGCTGAAGCAGTGGCGCACGTGGTTGTTCAGTTGGCTCTAGGCCATGGTGCGGTGTGACCAAAGGATCTGCTATCGGCCATGCAGGGACGACTGGTTGACTAGGTGCATATTGAGGTGGAGGTGGGCCAGGGAGTTGAGGCAGTCAAGGTACCACAGAATGGTGCCATTGCAGAAAAGGAAGACGGGGGCAGAAACTGCAGCAGTGCACCATAGGGATATGACTGGTATGGAGATTGCGCTTGTTGGCCTTGCCCAGATGTTTGCAAGGCTTCCACCAACATTCGAATTGCATCTGTCTGCCTGTCGATGGCAACAGTTTCTTCCCTTATCACCCATTCGAGGAGGTCTGAGGTTGCCATGCCTTCATGCACTGATTCACTGAAGAGCAGATGTTGTTAGCTCTTCAGTGGGGTTGACCAGATAGAGACTAGATGCTCTCTGGCCCGTCTTCTATTTTCGTGTTCATTCATTTTCTTGAAAAGCTCATATGTGCATTGCCCTGATGCTTCTGTGGCAATAATCAGGTCCGTTGTGAGCTGTACCCGGCTTTCAGAGACACGTCACCCTTTGTGCATTGATCAGTGGTGGCTCTTCCTCAGGTGCCTCTTCCCTCGGCTGTGCAGGCTCTATGGCTGCTAGAATCAGCTGCTGTGCTGGCTGTTCAGGCTGCCCTTCTTCAGGTTCATCCTCTCCTTCAGGGACTTCACCCCCAGTGTCTTCTTCCGGAAAGTTGGTGAAGGATGGGTCAGTAGGATCTATGAAGAGGCATTCCCAGTCCAAGTTTAGCATGGTGACTCTCCACGCTCCCTCACCTGAGACAGATTGGGAAGAAGAGTCCTCTCAAGCTTGCCACTCACATCTTTGGGGGTTCACTGGTATGAGTGAAGGACAGTATCACCATCTGGTCTAGATCAGCAATACTGCGATGTGCCTGCTGCTGCTCCTCCTCTGAAGACAGGTGCCCGAGGAGAAAAGGTGGGAGAAACCTGTTTTCTTGAGGGCCAATATCCACGCCTTCCACAGGGAGGTCCAGCTCAGACTGCTGGAAAAGTACTCCAGACCACTTCCTGAATGATGCTGCCCACGTCCTTTGTTTTAGACGGAGAAGCTCTGGGTTCACATAGCATGTTAGAGGGCCAGGTTGCTTTTCTTGCAGCAGGAGGAAATTACATTGGGCTGCATATATTTGAGGAGTATGTAGTTGGTGAACTTGTCCCAGAAGCAGAGTGGGCAGTTTGCAGGGGTAGCAGGGATTGACTCGCAGGGCATATTTTTTGTTCCCAAAGGCTCTTTATGGAACACTTTTGGGGGTGGGCCAGCATCTGGGAGTCTTGAAATAGTTGCAGATGGGATGCCGCATGGCCTGGGCATAGTGGATATGTATGGCTGTGCAGTATAGAGCTCAACACCTCTTGACGTGCCTGGAGTCGGGGAGGAGGAATCACAGGTTGGAGAGTAGCAGGTCTTCATGGGATAATACCTGACTCTCTGAGGTTGGGGCAAGGCAATTCCACTGATAGCAGTATAACTAGATGTCACTTCCCTTCAACCAAGCAAGATAGTCACCAGCTTGTCATAGAATGTCAGGGTGCACAGCGTGACCCCAGAGAGCTTGTTTTAAGTTGTGATTTCCTTAAACTTTTTCTTGAGGCCATGAGGTTTTTCCTTGCATTGTGAGGGGAAATGCATGAAGCCTTGTACTAACATCTGCTCTGAAAACCAGGGGGGTGCTCTGCAGATATTCTTGCACCTCTGAACTTATGCAGAGATCTATGAATGTGCCAAGTTCCTTCTCATTCCAGAAATATGTCGAAACTCTCTGATGGTGTTGGACTCCCTCCGTCTCAGTTGGGCCCCAGATGCATCGCAAGCCCACATGTTGAGGGATCTGGAGTTGGTGAGAATAGTGGTGGTGAGGACTTAATGTCCACCTCCTCTGCGGGATCCATTGTGGGATGCGGTGAAAAGTGCACTATACCAGGCAAAGGTGGTCCAACTGTGCCTGTTACAGTACCTGAACAAATGCCACATTAGTTCTGGGTTTTTCTGTTCCCAGCCTGAGGGACAGATGATGGGCCATGGGCTCCCATGCATGGACAAGGCCATTGTGGGGAGGATAGTTTTGGGCTACATTTACAAGGAAGAATAGGCAATCAAAGGTGGGAAGACTTCAGAAAAGGGCGGGGTGTTAATTTCAGTACAGATCCATTGCACAAACAAAATGAAAATTTACACATGAAATCATTTTAATGGATTGTACAAGATGAAGAGTCAAAGTGCTGCCAAAGTTACTACAGTTAATTTTTTTTAGAGGGTTCTTCTTCAGGAGCCTTTCAGAAACCTTGATGTAGGCGTGTGGAGGCAAGGCGCAATGAAGACATAACTAAACTTGGCAGAACTGCAGCCTCCTTCAAGCTTGCTGTGTTGATCACACACAGCTGGCTCATAAGGGAAAGGAAGGAAGGAAAAGGCCACTGACAATTGAAGCAGCAAAATCACATTGGAGGGATGGAGGAGAATGCCAAGGGAGGATGGAGGCAACAGCAGTGCAGTCTGTTGCTAGGCAGAGTTCAGGTTGCGAGATTACTCTTGAGGAGTGGCTTGTTTTGGGGCTGCTCTTGCCTAATGATTCTGTAGCCCTTTACAACAGCCCATGATGAAAACATCTTGCCGGGTTTGGCTAGCATGACAAGACACCATGGGTATGAAGTACCCTAAAACAAGCCATGGGTTCTCAGGAGGGTTTGTTCAAAAAAAATAAGCCACCCTGCCAAAACTGCACTGGGTTTCAATGACACAACAACCCACCATGGCTATGGTGGGTTGTCAGATTATCCAAACCAGGTAACAGAGTTGTGTCAACATAGCTTGCTTTGCAATAGTCCAATGCTGTAGTACTGACTCATAACAAGACCTGCTCCTTTTCTTCTCTATTCTTTACTTTGAGTCATATGGCAATACTGAGGTCAATTGTTACTGGCTGAGCTATACCAACCCACATGCATGGTCGTGGGCAATTCCTGTCAACTCAGGACTACAAGCCACGAGGGTACCACTTTGCAAGAGCAACAATTACATCCCATCCTAACTGCTTGTTGGCTGGAAGAGTTGTACATAGGATTATATCAGAAGGGAAGTGTAAAGGTGGGAAGCACAAGCAATCTCTGATGGTGTGTTTGCACTCAAAAAAACTGGTTCAGCCATTTGGCTGGTTCAGCCAAATGTATTTCAACAATGGCATGAAGGTTGTGCACATGCAGTTTGTGGATCACATTGTCATTAGAGATGGCAGTGAAGTTCTCCAGAGCCAGGCTCAGAAATGAATGAGAAATCAGAGGTGAGTTTTAGAATCCTTGAATTCTTCTCCTGCTCGGATTTTTAAAATAAATATACAAAGAAGCCCTTGGGAGAACTTCATTTCCCATGAAACCCAGCACACTCTTATCCAGTGTGTCAGAGCTGTTACTGATATAGCCCAAATAGCTTAGGCTTGGGCATCTTGTGACTTTAAGGGATTAACAAGAGGCAGCATCCTGGCTCTACTCATATGCAGCACAGAATTGTTTTTTTTTTTTTAAATAGTTCCCTTACCTGAGTCCATAATCTTCAACAGTTATGCATCCACCAACATAAGAAGCACTGGTGATGAAAGTTTTCCATTGAATCTAGCCTCTGCTAGTTCGTATTTTGGTGGTGCATAATGACTTGTGGTCAGCCTGCTGAAAATCGTATCCTATTACATATATCTAATAGAGTGTTGGGGATGGGTTGGTTGGTTGTTCTAAATGGCCAGCACTTCCACAAGATAGTTTGGGGCCAGTAGTGTCAAATACTGTAGAAACTACCTGGTTTCTGATGTACCATCACAATATTTATTTAACAGCAGTCCGGATCAGCTGTCTTTGTTATACCGTTCCACTCAAGGGCACATCTGAACGCAGAGTGGTGTTCTCAGGGCTGCTTCACATTACATGTTCTCAGGGCTGCTTCACATGTATCCATTACAATCCATTATGCAAATTTGACAAGCATACAGCTACCCTTGCATGAGAACTGGGATTGGACATGGCTTCTTGATGAGTGTAGACTGATTGGTAAACATGGGTTTGCCACTTCTTCATGTGTAAAGATGTGCCCCTCAGTAGGTGCCGTTGACCTGCTGTGGAATATTCTTCTTCTGGAGATTCAACAAAACCCAAGCCTGGGAATTTTCCAAAGTACTTCTGGTTTGTCCTGGATCTTGACAGCAGAGGCTAAGCAGGTATGGAAATTTTTGGGATACCTTTAAAAATATTTTAATGGATATTTATTTCATTGATTTTATTGAGGTGCTCAGTGTTGTTACAAGGAATTGTTACTTAACTCAAGCCCTTGGGATGAGATTAGAAACTGGGGGTGGTGGGGAGGAGCATAAAACAATAGGGTGGATCCAAACTTAGTCACATTTAGAGTAGGCCCATTGAAATCAGTGGGACAAGTTAGTCATGACTAACTTGAGTCCCGTTAATTTCATTGGGTCTACTCTAAGCATGATAAAGTCTGGATCTGATTCAGAATGGCACAGTGATTCCTTTATCAAATAAACAAGCTGAGCACAAGCTATCTGGACTGGAAGTTCTCCTGCACTAGACCCATTGCAATGAACAGGAGCTGTGGAAGGGCATGGTCACAGGGCTTGCCTGGGGCTGGGGTGGGGAAACCTTCCTGGTGAATCCTTCACACACTGACACACTATTATCTCTCTTTCTCTTGCACACCTTCATTCTACATCTAATTCCTGTTTGGTGGTTTGTTTCTTAAGGCTGCTGGATTTGATAAACTTTAGAGCCAATTCCAGAACCGAAAATCTATGCACATAACATTCTGAATGCTGCCAGTTTGTGTATACATATTGGCCTTTCCATTCAAAATACAAGTAAACAGTAAAGAAAGGGGAAAGATGGGGCTTCCGGTATACATACATTTTGAAGTGGGGGTGGGGGAAGCCCCACCCCCACCCCAATAATAATAATAATAATAATAATAATAATAATAATAATAATGGAAAAGAAAAGGCATGTCTGTTGATTCCTCCTTCTCACTGGAACATCCTGCACCACTTCCCTCACTATTCTAGAGAAGGGATGGGGAAACTCTTTCAGCCCAAGGCCTGAATTCAATTGTGGAGAAGTTCATGGGGGCCACATTCCAGTGGTGGGTGGGGCCAAAGGTAAAAGGGGCAGGGCCAAAAATACCAACATATTGTAGCTCAGTGTTCTCCAACCTTGGGTCCCCAGATGTTTTTGGCCTACAACTCCCAGCATGCCCCAGCCAGCCATGGCTGGGGCATGCTGGCAGTTGTAGGCCAAAAACATCTGGGGACCCAAGGTTGGAGAACACTGTTGTAGCTTAAGGCTCTTCCTGCCAGTAACTATGCCTTGGGAGAGGCATCTCAACCTTTTAGGATGGGGAGAAAACTGCACAAAAGCCAGGAAACCACCAAACAATGGGTGGTTTGGGGAAAGGGAGTGGGGCCAAAGGGGAAGGGTACATGGCTTTCTGGGGAATCTCAGAGGGCCATAATGGAACCCTAGGAGGGCCAAATTTGGCACCTGGGCCTGAGGTTCCCCACCCCTGTTCTAGAAGGTCTTCTGATGAGGATCCTGCAGCAGGAAGGGGCAATCAGGTGAAATCAACTCTCCGCTTCTGTGAGTGGAAGGGTTCTGTAAGTGGAACTCCACTCATGAGATCTCTGGAGATCTCAACCCATTATTTATTAATTACTGATCCTATTGTTCTACAGGTTGTGCTTGGGAATCATTCGCCAGTACTAAAGATACCTTTATGAAGTGATCAGGAATCTTTCCTTGTGTGCCATCCTACAGATGTCTACTCAGAAGTAAGTTCCACTAAGTCCAATGGAGCTTACTCCCAGGTAATTGGGGAGAGGATCGCAGCCTCAGTCTGCACCATAAGGCCGAATAGAGAATATGGTCAATGCTGCTGATTCCTACCTCTTAACTGAGCTGAAGAAACGTTTCCACAAAGTCTGAATAATATCCACTGCAGTTCAAACGGAGTTGAAATTGCAAATTGACTGCAGTGCACGTGTGTGTGTGTGTGTTGTGTTTCAGTCCATTGCTGCAAGGATTCAAGGCAAAACTCCCACTGATCTTTCAGCAGGAGCGAGACACGGCCTTCTGTGCCTGTATGGCATGTCAGTACCTCTGCTACACGAAGGAATTAAAATGTCAGCAAACATTCCGAAATTTCTAGTAGGGGGGGGGAAGTATGTGTGTGTTGGGGATGAGGGGAGGGAGGAAGGGACGGAGGGAGGGAGGGGGGGATGAAGAAAAATACTTTACATCTGGCGAATTGCTATCTGCTTTGATTTACTTCTCCTCCCTTTCCCCTGTCACATTCCAGGCTCCTTCAGATGAGCGAAATGTTAGCCTCTTTGAAAGAAGCAGTCATTCTCCCAGGTTCATAAAGGCAAACTCAACTTAATTGAAATAAAGGAAGACTTGAGATTGGGTCTCCATAGGACAGGATGCAGCCAGGCCTGCTCCATTCTTGCTTTTTCTTGCAACCACTGAACTTGAGACAGGAAGAGAGAGACTCTCTCCTTGCAGAAAGCCTGAGCAGCAAAACACTATGCTGGCAGGAATAGATAGATATGAATTAAAATATTTCAGACTATCCACCTCCACCCCACTCCACCCGGAACCTAAAACTGCTGCTTCCGCTATTTAACATTAATGTAGTGCCAACAAAGTGTTGTACAGGATACTGAAGTGACACGCTTCCTACCCAGAAGGCATGCATCAGCCTTGCCCAATCTGGAGCCCTCCAAATGTTTTGGACTTCAACTCCCATCAGCCCCAGGCAGCATGGACAATGATCAGCAATGCTGGGAGTAGTATGGAATGAGGCCTCCAAGAGCTTCTCCGAAACTGAATTCAGCCCTCCAGCTGAAGGAGGTTCAACATCAAGCACGTGTCAGCATTGCTGCTGCTGCAGCAGCCCCCTATGTTTGACTCGCATAGACTTGCTGGTCTCATACGTCCTCCTTGTCGTACTGGTCCTTACTTATAATCCCATCACGTTGCCAGCAAAAAAATAACAGGCACAGAGTTGTGTGCCAATATAGCTTGCTTTGCAGTGGTCAAAATGTTGTTATGCTGTATTGCTGTTGTTGCTGGCTAAGCAATATCAACCCAACCGACGTGCATGCTCCTGGGGCAATTCGTGTCAATTCCGGGCCACAGTCTACGAGAATGCCATTTTGCTAGAGCAACAATTACATCCCATCCTAAGTTCTTGTGGGCTGGCAGCGCGGATCATAGGCAATTTATACCATAAAGGAAGCATAAAGTTGAGAAGCCAAAAACTGGTTAGGTCGAATGTATTTCAAAGGCATGGAGGTTGCACACATGCAGTCTGCAGATCACAGTGCCACTGGAGATGCCATTGACATTCTCCAGAGCCAGGGTTGAAAAGGCATGAAAATGAGAGGTGAGCTTTTGAATTTCTGAATTCTTCTACATGGATTAAAAAGAAAAAGGAAAAAAAATATCTGCAGAAGCCCTTGGGAGAACTGCATCTCTCATGGGGCCCCAGCACACTGTAACTTAGTACATCAGGGCAGTGGCAAAGATGTAAAGAAGGGGGGGGGACTTGCTTCTCTCCTTTTGCTGTGCATCCCTCCCTGCTGCTGTTCCCACTGATTCAAGGAAAGGGAAAGGAGGTGCTTGGGGGCAAGTGGGGATGACTTCGGAGAAAGGGCAGGGTGACAGAGCCAGGTGGCTAATTTTTCTGATCCCTTGGATTGGAAAAATTACCTGAGCTGATTTTGTTGTTGTTTTTACAGGAACTCAAATAAACCACCCAGAGAGCTTCGGCTATTGGGCGGTATAGAAATAAAATAAATAATGGATAATAATAATAATTTCTGAGTTGATTCAGGACAAGCTTGGGACAACTTGCCCATCTCTAATTGTCATATGATTAATTATAAACATTTCAGGCCCCCACTTGTGTTCTGAACAAATATGCATAATCAATGGTCACTCTGGGCTGAGATGTCTGGCTTTATCCACATTTCAATTGGCAATCCAAAATTGGCTCAAACTCCAGGGAGTTACTGATTCATGTCCCCTTTACCAGCTTCCCTAACTGCAATCTTAGAACTATTTGTTTTGTTAAATCCTCAATCCAGTAAGTGAGGATCATTTGCTTTGTTTAAAAATCTATCAATTGAAAAAAATGATTTAAACATGATTTTTATAAAGTGCCATTTGCGTACAAGGAGAGATGCTTTGTCTCATGCTTGTAACTTTAAACTCAACACTGATATGTCTTTTCAAATGATGTACTAATTACCACCTCATCTCTGCCAAAAACATGTCCACAGTTAGTTTGGAGAACTGGGATGTTAGGAGAAAAAGAGAAAAGAAAAAGAGCCTCAAGATTAGCAGCTTGTAAAATGCTTTGTTTAAAAGAAAACTGTAAAATCTGAGGACTGAGTTCAGATAATGTGATTTTGAAATCACAATGAAAGATAATAGCTGTAAAGCACTTAGTACATTAAAGTAGTGCTGTAGTAGAACCTATAGGTCATAATGATATTAAGTGCTTGTATTAGTAGGTATATACAGTAGTTCTTTAGAGATTCTTATGCCATTATCCTTATGGAAATTAAGAGGGAGGGGAAAACATCAACATTTTACAGTTAAGACAGTGAAACTGTTTCTTATTGCAAAATGTGTTTTTAATATTTTGGAAAGTTTCCACCTAATCATGTTCAAGGTGTAGCATGTGGGACATGCCAAATCAATTTCAAGATAATTTTTATTAGGGCATCATTAGTAGGAAAATAGCTCCAGCTCTATTTGGCAATCTCAGCTATTTCCATCATGACTTTCTTGCCATTTACTTATACATTATAATTTCAGAAATTCCTCTCGTCATCTCAGGAAATTCTGCTTGTTTTTGTTGTTGTTGTACAAGGCATTTTCGGTAAGATGTGAACTACAAAATTCCCACCAATAGAGAGTAATAGTGAGACTATGCAGCCAATCCATCACTGTGTTTAAAAGCATGCTCTATAAAGTAACTTCAGCTGGAAGAAAGAGGGTGTGGAAGCAAATTTCCTGCCATTTATAACTAATTGGAAAGACTGTGTTTAAATTAAACTTTTCCTCCCTGCATCTACGGTGGAAATTATTCTCCTTACACACTGCAGGCGTATGCTGATGCAACTAGACAAGCAGGTATTCACAACCTTGTTGGAGTGGAGGCGTGACGAGACGCAGACACTACATCCAACTTGTCATGGCTTTGCGCACAGCTTCATACTTGCAATGAATGAGAGTCTATAGAGGCAGCGTCTCACATGATGAATGGGAAACCAGATAACCCAAGTCAATTTGGAGCCATTAGATTGGGCCATTTAAGCTATATTAGTCTCTTTGGCCTAAAACTGTCATGAGACTAGAACCACAATTTTGGAACAGGTTACTGAGCCAATGTGTGACAGATAGCCCAATCCACAACCTGGTGAACTGGGGTCTTTGATACTGAAGCAGATCTAAACCTTGAAGAGGTCAATTCACACATGCCAATAGTGGCGTGATGGCCACTTTGCAGGCAACCACGTGGAGCTTTGTTCTATGTGGGCATCCACTTGTGGCAATTTTTAAATATCTGCTGTCCCCCACAAAAGGTTGGAGTGAAATGTTGAATGTTTCCAGGATGGCATGGTGAATACTTTCTGACCACTTTGTCACATGGAACTGTTACCCCATTGTTCTGTTTCAAGTTGCTTGCCACCAGAACACTGAATGCATATGTGAAAGGGGTTTTAGCTGCAGCAAACTCCAAATTTTCCCCAACACAGTGCACAAAACATTTGTCTGCCATATGGTAGAAGATGGCTGCTAATGTAGTGCAACCCACTTCTATGGTGCACATCTGTTCCTAGGAGGTAGAGAAAGAAAAACAATTTCCCTCCTCTTTCTGCTGGAAATGTTAAAGCTTACAATCTACCAGGCAACGGTAGTATTCCAGCTGAACACATACATTCTGTGCACTCTCCCTTGTGAGCTCATGTGCTCACAGCTCAGACTTCTTTCTTTTTCCTTGAAAATCCCATGGAATGAGATTCTCTGGCAACAGGTTGCTCCAATGTCCAACTGCTCATACACATCACACTGTAATAGCCTGTTCCTAACCAAAGAATTTTCCCAGGGCTTAGATTTCATTTCCATTCCTGGGGCTTTGACCCATTGCTTCTAGTCCAGCAGTCCTTGGTGGATGGAGAAAATGTGAACAATCAAATCTGTCTCTAATCGCATCCTTTAAAAAAAAAAAAAAAGGTGATAGCCTTCCATTCACTATGCAATCCTAAATTTATGTACTTGGAAGCAAGTCCCGTTGAAATAAACAGATTTTCTTCCTAGTAACTATGGTTAGGAGCAGGCTATTACAGTGTGATCCTATGCATGTCTACTCAGAGGTATGCTGCATTGGGTTCAATGGGGCTTACTCCTAGATATGCGAGTATAAGAATGCACAGTAAGTTCTGCAATTATAAACACACTTACTTGAAACTAAGCCCCACTCAACTCAATGGGATTTACTTCTGGGTAAACATGCATAGGATTGCACTGTTACAATGTAATCTTATCCATGTTTACTCAGAGTTCAGTGGGACTTACTCTCTAGTACAGTGATGGCGAACCTTTTTCAGCCCGAGTGCCCAAACTGCAACACAAAACCAACTTATTTATTTCAAAGTGCCAACACTGCAATTAAACCTGAATACCGAGGTTTTAGTTTTAGAAAAACAACTCATACAGTTGTCCGAACTAATTAACATCTTTTGTCTTTAAAAAAGAAAAACACAGTAACAGAGCTTTCAATGATACAAACAGTTTTTTGTTGGAAAAAAAATCAACTCAAAAAATTATTATAGTACTACATTGTACACATAGCCTGAAGGGAATTTATACAAACTTTTTAAATAATTAGGCACATGTATTTTTGGATAAGGGATTCTCTACTTGTAATATGATTATATGCCAGACTGAAATTGTATGGGGCAAGCTTTACTTCGGGTCCTTTTCCTGCCTCTACAGGTGTCGGATTAGTAAAAGTAAAATTCAACCTGTACTAGGATGAGCAAGATAAACAAGAAAACTAAACGTGCTTAACACATTTAAAACATTTTATGTCTTGGACTGCAAACACTGCATTAGGTAAAAGTTTGCATTGGGCATGCTTTTGCACAATTAATGTGATTTTTGCTATTGCATGCATGCTGATAATTTGTCAAACCTTGGCTCATACTCCGTTAGTTTGAGAGCAACACATGCAGCACTCAGGTCAACTGTTAGGGCTTTACATCCAAGCCATGCTCTGTGCATCATTCTTCAAAATCTTTTAAATGTGATAACAATGTAGAAAAGAATTCTGTAACAGGAATTCTAGAATAAAATCATTCTGTTCCACACTGTAAGAACAAGATCATTAGTGTTTTGCAGAAGGGGACAGTCTTTTCGCGATCTGGTGACCAATGGCTCGAGTGCCCACAGAGAGGTCCCTGAATGCCAGCTGTGGCACCCGTGCCATAGGTTCGCCATCACTGCTCTAGTAAGTGTGTTTTGGCTTGCAGCCTTACAGTTGGGCTCCTCTTGTGGAAGGTCCCTCTGCCTAATTTGGGTGGGATTCCCTCCGCCCATACCATAGGTCACTCCATTCAGCAGGGTCTCGCGGCACGCTGCATAGCATTTACAGGGGGGTTGGAGGGGCTGCTCTGGGAAGGAGGGGGGTGAAGAAGTCCACTTTCACCAGAGTACTTGACCCAGCATAAATCTGGATCCAACCCTTGATCTACTTCCTCTATACTTACCATAATCATGCCCCTCAACCTTTCTTCATGTCATTTCTTCAAAATTCCCGATATTCTTCCCTGTCATATTTTCAACTTTTCTAAAAAAAACTCTTCCTGAATCGTGGTACCCAGAGCTGTATGCCTTACTCTAGTTTAGGTCTTTCAGGTACCAAGCAAAGAATTGATGTTACAGTAATACCTTGGATTACAAGTAACTTGGTTTGAGAGCGTTTTGCAAGACAAGCAAATTTTTAAATATTTCTTTAATTTTTTTTTACTTGATATACAAGCGACGTCTTGCAATACAAGTACTGTAGTACGGCTTAAATTAAAAATCTCTGTACAAATTTTTTTGGGGGTGATTTTGTTTTGATATAAGAGTGTTTTGGATTACAAGCACATTTCCGGAACGAATTATGCTCTCAATCCAAGGCATGACTGTATTTCCTGCATCTCATGATTAACCCATATTCCTTATTCAATACAACCCTTACTTCTTTCATTCAATATGTGTACAACTAGACTTTAAAACATTCAAAACATTTCTCCTTTTTACCCTGGAGTACCTTCGTTTCTCCATTTTACATTGTATTTAGTTTACAATAGTTGCAACCACATTTAGATGACTCTTCTGGTTTCCATCCCCCAAGTGATTTTTTTAAAATAAAAAAATTAATGATTATATTTTCTTCTTTTTTCTAAGATAGGTTAAGAAATATACTCTATAGAGAAGGGAGTCAGTGCCTATACATTCTCTTCCTAATGCTTCGCTAACGTTAGTGCTATCTGACCATTTGCAATGAGGAGAAGTAAATTTATGGGAGCTGGGCAAGTGTTCCCTTATCTGATTGGAAATGACAGTGAAATATTGCTGTAGTGTAAAGTATAATCAAGAATTATTTTTATGGTTGGGCCGTCTCTTCCAAAATGCTTAATCTAACTGTGGAATAAATACTGTTTAGGGCAGGGGTGCTGAACTTCTTTCAGCCTTAAGGTCAAATTCAATTTTGGGGCTGCATTCCAGTGTTAGATGGGACGAAAGAGGTGGCCCCCCAAATACCCAAAACACCAGCATATTTTAGCTTAAAGCTCTTACTGCCAGTAACTAAGCCTTAGCAGAGGCATTTCAACCTTTTCGAATGGGGGGAAAAAAGAGATCCTGGACAAGCCAGGAAATACCCCAAATGATTGGTGGTCAGGGGAATGGGGGTGAGGCAAAGAGAAGGGGGTGAGGCCTTCTGGGGAACCCCAGAAGGCGGCTCATGGGCCTGAGGTTCAACACCCCATGCTCTTGTTGTGGCTGTTGCTTTGTTGTTGTTGCTTTGCTGCTGCTGCAAAATCCATGAAAAGAATTCTTCTGGAACCAATTAGGCCAATGCTTTAGTATCTGTCAGCTCCCAGGCTTAACAGCTACAATTACTGGCTTTTAAATTATGGATATAATGGGAAATGGCTGTTATCTTCTATGCAGAAACTCTGGGCCATTTGCAGATTATACAGTATTCTCTTCCATTTTCAGAACCATTCGCAATCCAGACAGGATATCAGTGAATAAATAAGATATTTTCTCACCAGCTTTAATCAGAATTTTAATAAAGCAATGAAATGTATATACTTGAAGTGCTGGTTTGGTGAACTGGGTAAGTAATATACTTATAGACCACAATTTCAGCCCTTTATGAGCATAAATGTTATGGAGATGAGGTTTGCATAAAAGGCCATTGTTACAATCACATCTAACACACGACATCTACAAAGACAGAGAAAACAGTTATTGGCATATAAACTGTTGGCTGGGAGAATACAGGGTTGGCTTTTAAGAACACATTTTCTTTTCTCTTAAATCATGTTTGTTCCATTGAAATGAACAGGAGTCAACAAGGGTTATCAGGTTGTAACCTGAAAAATATTCCCCTTGTGTTTTA